>OX438810.1:3143075-3799118 GCA_949316475.1 Hypomecis punctinalis | reverse complement strand
TTATGAACACACACACCTTGAAATTTTAGTTTTGGTAAAATGTAGCATAGGCAAATAATATTTACATCAATATCATGTTCTTAACGATAACATGTCTATATATAATTCATTATTTATTTACTTTGATATCTAACAGACATACAGATTTGGTTTGCGGCGCATAGCAAACGGTAGGAAGAAGAGATATCAATATATTTAACGTTATTTTAAGAAATATATAAAGATAGGTTAAAAGTTTAGACCTAATCACATTTCTTGTCAATTATGAAATTAGCTTCAAGCTACATGAAACCCAATCCTTGCGTAATTCTGTTAAATTGATCTTCAGACAGGATTGGATATTGCGCAGCTTGTAGCTAACTTCAAGCCGATCGTCCACCGCTAACTACAATAAGTCATAGTTATAAGTTATAGCTCGCATAGTTTTATCGTATTATTTTTTGAAATTAAAAGAAGTGGTATTGTGAATTATCATTGCAAAATGGATCTGACGGCGACTGTCGACTACTTTATATTTTTAACAATAAACATAATTGATATTATGTAGTTTAAAATTGTGATAAGTAAGTAAGTTCGTATAGGCCGGGTGGCTAGCCCTGGTGTCAGAGTTTTGAAGCCGCCTGAAAGCCTCTGACATGGCTAAGCGGTTAAAACAACCGGGACCTACAATTTAACGTGTCATCCGAGCCACGGTAGTGCTCAGTTGGAAAATGCCTCCCGCGGTCACCCATCTAAATTGTGATGACAATCTGTTTCTAATTATGATTGTTTTTTTTGTAAAGTAAGTAAGTAAGTTCGTATAGGCCGGGTGGCTAGCTGTTTTTTTTGTACAATGTTATATTAAATGTAGTTAAATTTATTTTTATAATATTATGTAATAAGTTTTAAATGAATTATTTTTATTACTATGACATGTAACTGAAGTTACCAATAAATAAATTGTATTGTATTGTAATTGAGCCAGTTTTTCATACATGTGCGTCCACCGTAAACTATGCCAGCTAAGCTACGTAAAATAGCCCAGCTAATTCGAACTAACTTAGATGTGTAGGCCGATCCGAACTGACATCACTAACGTAGTTTTAGCTTATTTTTTGGTAGACGGACAACTTATTTCCTAGTTTAGCTTAGCTTAGTTCACTGAGCTTAGTTCCTTCAGCTTTAACTATTTAGTGGCTTCACGGCCGCTAAATAGTTTAATTCGACCTATTACTGCAATTTTGTTCAAAAAACCGCGTGCCCCAAGTAAGATTTAGACATTGTTATCATATCAGTGATAAAGGCGTCCTTACACTCATGATGATAAAGGCGATAATACAAAATTACGCAATAATTTTATTTTGATACCCACTTAATATTCAAGTGTGAACGTAAGTACCTACAATAACAAAAACATTGTTAGTAAATATAGCACGGAGATATTTAAATCAATGGATTTCCGGTAAGTGTGAGTAATGGCCTAGCCAAATGTAGAGAAAAATAATAATCTTATCTATCAATCATTAACACTCTCTATTCTTTAACCTACGAATAACTAATTAATATAAATTAAAATAAGTAAGTAAATATAAATTATGATACGAGTAAGTAACTGACTTCAAAATAATCTTCATAAATATTTGTTGACATCTGGGTACCACGTACCTACTCGTACAGCGTACTTATCTTCGAAGAGTTTCTCTAGACGACGGAAATATCTTGAGATATCATTGTACTCATCTCACTCGCTTTTACAATGAGGTCAACCCTGAAAGGCGAAAAAAAATAGCTATCCCGTATAAAAAGTTCTTTAATTTCGACAAACTGCATGGAACGACTGTAAGACGCCGCTGCCGTAAGTTGTCCCCTTATATTTATTTATTACTAGCCTTTTTTTTTGAGCCAGGATAATCCTTTATGGATACCACCAAACCTGGGGAGACCGATGGTTATGTGGGAGTCTCCACCGCTAGTCGGTGGCATACCCACTAAAAACCTGGGGTGTTTCCGCCACTGCGCCGTTATGACGGGGCTACGGGCACGCTTCCGCACTCTTCCGCGGCCCGGAATTTATTACTAGCCTACCCGCCCCGGCTTCGCACATATAAACCTTCCTCTTGAATCACTCTATCTATTAAAAAAACGCATCAAAATTAGTTACGTAGTTTTAAAGATATATGCATTCTTAGGGACAGACAGACAGCGGGAAGCGACTTTGTTTTATACTATGTAGTGATGTAATGTCGGGAAAAATATATTAGGTAGTCACCCAACACAACTTAAAACCATTTTTATGAATTTAGTAGTAAAATTCATCATCTACAGTATGACATATCTTTGATCACGCCTATCACTTCAATCCTTGTTTTGATACACGTGTACACATAACTGCGCGTTAAAATAGTCTAGACATATAAAAACAAACAAAAATATCAGTGCAAAACAGGTAGATATCTTTTAGGCATGCCTAATACATCCTAGATCGTATCATTGCTTACAATCTGGTTTGTTCCAGTCAAATATTTATGAAAAATATATCGATATGATTATATTTTCCAAACAAGTAATTACCTATACTTATTTGAACACAGGCTTATTAAAATATACAGCAACCAGCAAGGTACCATATCTGAAACATATCGTGACTGAAAATTTTTGAAAAAGAAAAATGAAGCCTAATTACTTTTATACAAAAATCTACTTTTATACCAAAACAAATTTTAGTATTGATTTAGGATCAACGAAATATAGAACATATTATCCTGATCGTGTTTGATGTTTTTAATCAAACCCAACTAATAATAATTAATGTTACACTGTCTCGTAGTAAAATAAACGTTTCAGCGTTTCAGTAAATTCAGTAATTAACTGTGTGAAATAAATAAATAAATAAATATTTTGGGACATATTACACACGGCCTCTGCCCTTAAACTAAGCAAAGATATACTACAAATAAATATTTTTAAATTTTTTATTTTTTTTTCTTTTATTTACCTATACTGTCCCACTCCTGGGCAAAGGTCTCCCCCATTTCCTTCCACGAGTCTCGATCCATCGCAATTTCTTGCCAACCCCTCTCGAATGAGTCAAGATCGTCACGCCAGCGCTTCTTGGGTCTTCCCTGGCTGCGTCGTCCGTCAGGCACCCACTCCGTGACGATCCTGGCCCATCGATCGGGGTGCATCCGCGACACATGTCCCGCCCAGTCCCACTTTAGCTTGGCGGCTTTTCGGCCGACATCAACTACCCCTGTCATAGAGCGCATTGTGCTGTTGCGGACTCTATCAGTTCTTTTGATACCAAGCACGCTGCGTTCCATTGCTCTTTGGCAAACCCCAAGTTTGGACCTTTGTGAATCAGTCAGTGACCAAGTCTGGGCACCATAGGTTAGGACGGGCAAGATGCACATGTCGATTAATTTGCGTTTTAGTGATATAGGCAAAGTGCCTTTCATGTACTCCTTCATTGACCAGTAGCTTTTCCAAGCATTTTCGACGCGACGTTCTATTTCCTTGTCTTGGCGGTTCTGGAAGGAAACTATGTGGCCTAAGTATACGTATTATTCGACAAAATCTAGTGCTTGCCCGTCTATTACTACCATATGTTTTTTGTTGTTGGTCATGATCTTTGTCTTTGACCGATTCATCATTAGTCCAACATTGAGGCTTGCTGCGCTCAGTTCTTGAAGCATACTTTGTAATTCAGGGGCAGATGACGCAAAAAGTACGATGTCGTCGATTTTTAAATACATACTTATATAGATAGAAACCAAATAACACACAGACACAGAGCAAACACTTATGTTCATCACATATGGACTGGACTGGCAACCCTAGCCAGGTAAACAAGTATAGTGTGAGCTTAGAGCGATTTTAATTAAAATTAAAGTGATAAAATAGTTATTTTGTGAAACTTATGGACTTCACATAACAAGCAATACATCTAGCAGAAAATTCACAGACATCCAGACACTGGTGAGATCAAAATCACACAATTATTATCGTTTTCACTGACTCAGTTGGGTGAACATATAACCGTTACGATAATTTGAACCGACGATATATTGAGTTTGACATAATTGAAAACATTTGAAAATTTTTCTCGATCTTGTTTTTACGAAAATCTGTGACGAAAACATTTTGAAGGAACTGAACTGACACTTTGACATATGATCGATTTTGACAGCTGACCGTTATCGCGTACCTCTGTCACCATAGACAAAAATTAAGGTCCCCATTCATGTCATCGTACAATTAAAACACAGACTAAAAAAGGGTCGTACACTAAACTGTCACACTCACGCTCAGGCAAAAATCTTTCGTTATGGATACGAAAAATGATGCACAAAATGATGAAACGCCAAATTCATCAAATTATTTATCAGGTTCTACCATGTCAAATAGTTCTATTGCAAGCTTGCCAGATGATACTTTTAACGAAAGTCAGACCTATGAAGACCTCAATCTAAAAATAGAACAACTGACTAATGACCTCCAATCTGCTAACTCAAAAATAGACAACCTATCTGAGGAAATTAAACACCTTCTTGCAGAGAATGATCAACTAACAAAAACTATTGATAAATATAAAAAGGTAAATTTTGTTGAAAGCCCTATTATGACAAGAAAGAGAAGACGACTGTGCCTATTGACTGAAGAAAAAGATAACGTTGAATCGAAACTCTTAAATACAATTTCTGAAACTAACAGTACCACTAACCTCTCACAAACGCACACATCAAAAGAAGATGTATCAAAAACGCAACAAGAACTTCTAAAACCAAGAAAGGAAAAACAGAAGACATCAAGTGCTAATACACCGAAGAAAACATTAAAAAATAAAAACAATGACATAATAAACGACAATACAACAAAAAATAAAAAAAGTCAACACAGTCAAGTAATAAATAAAAAAAGTACTGTTACACAACAACCAAGCACTTTGCTATCAAATATGAAAGAAAGCACAACCATAACAGAAATTTCACCACAAGAAGCGTCAAAAACTCCAAGTAAGATACGATTACAATACTCGCAAGCTGTAAAACATATTTCAATGAATTCTATCGACAAACTACAAAAAGCAGAAACTGATAAAAACTCCCTTATTACAAATAAAGAGCATAGAAGACAGAAGAATGACTTCATGAATCCTGAGGCTACCAAGAAAATTCTAATATTGGCAGATGAGCAAGGTCAGCATTTGAGAAATACACTCCAACACATGCTAGGTGATAACTACACTGTTAAATGTATATTGAAACCTGGAGCCAGGCTAATCGACGTGATACGAGCAACGGAAACTGAAACAATGAGCTACACAAAAGATGATAGCATCGTTTTATTAGCAGGAACTAACGATAAGCTACCATATGAATTTCAGTCAGGTTTGATATCCTGGCTGAAATCGATATCACATACTAATGTCATCATTCCACAGGTATTATACAACAAACACCTTAGGGAAGAAAAGTTAAACTATGAAATGGAGTTCATATGTAGTCGTTATAAACACGCTACCTATATTGATATGAATTACCACAAATCAAAACCATACAGACAAGAATTTTGTATTAATCTCTGCAGAAGTATACTAAAAGAAATCTTACATATCAACTATAAAAATAAATTTACATTTAGCCGCGATAATAATCTGCGATTTGAAAAGAACGAAACGCTCTTAATTAACTGTGTCGATAAATCTACTCAAACCAACAATGATAAAAATGATTTAGAAAATTATGTACAAAATGCTAATGAAAATTGTGATGCGGCTGATAACATCCTAAACTCTAACAGCACGTTTTTTCGTGCATAAGTCAATTCACATACTTCATCAAAACATTAACGGCTTAATGAGTAAATCTCAAAAACTAGAAGTTAACCTCGATTCTTTTTTGGATAAAGGCACGGCAATAGACGCAGTATGTATAACGGAGCATAATATGAGAGAAGAAGATTTAAAACTACTGTCTATACAAAATTATAGTATTGCATCAAGTTTTTGCAGACCACAACGACGTGGAGGTGCTTGTATTCTAGTCCACAACAGCCACGAATGTTCAGCTGTGAATCGTTTAGCTAGCGTATCTATTCCTAATGTTTATGAGTGCGCAGCCATAGAACTTATTAAATTAAAAATTTACTTAATATGTTTATATAGGCCTCCTTCCACAAAATCTCAAAATATTCTAACATTTCTCCATAAATTAAGAGATATGCTCTTTGAATTATGCTGCAAGAAGAGTCACAAAGTTATAATATGCGGTGATTATAATTTGAATTTACTAAATGAGACGAAATATACAAAAATGTTTGAAGAAATTCTTTCAGAATGTAACATGAGATTTGAATTTAAAAAGGTAACTCGATACCGTAGTAAAACTTGTATTGACAATATTATACACAACATCAGGGGGAGTAAAGGGGAAATAATAGAACTAGCTTTATCAGATCATATGGCACAATTATTGATGGTTCCAGTAAAAAAAACGTGCAAATTAAGCCACTGGTATATTTGGCGACGAGATTACAGCAAGGAAAATCAAGTAAAATTTCTAAATGCCATATGTAATCTAAGCTTTAAGGATGCGTGTGAAATTGAAGATGCCAACGAGGCATTTAACGAATTTCATAAGACATTCCTCTTGTTTTACAATCTGTGCTTCCCTATGATAAAAATCAAGATAACAACGCATGTCAAACCAAAATGGATTTCTAAAGGTCTAAAACTATGTAGTAGAAGAAAACGAGACTTACTATGGAAATACAGGCGACATCCAACGGGAAAAAACAAACAAGCCTTTAAATTTTTTTCTGAGAAGTACAAAAAAATAATAAATCTTACAAAGAAATCCCAAAATAACCACTACATAACAAACTCGACCAATAAATCCAAAGCGATATGGAAAGTTATTAACAATGAAAAGACTATTTTTCCAAATGTAGGTATATCTCGTGTTATTATAAATGACAAAGTTATACAGGATCCTTTGGAAGTAGCTAATGCCTTTAATGATTATTACGTCGATATGATTAAAACTGATGGCAGACCTATGAAAAGTAAGACACAAATAGATAATAATCCAAATTCCATATATTTGACTCCGATTGGGCCGTACGACGTCCTTAACACCATCAAAGGTCTCAAAAATACAGGTAGTGTTGGCTATGATGGGATATCAACCAAAATAGTAAAATTAGTTGCACAATCAATAGCCCCAGTGTTAAGTGATATAGTAAACAAATGCATGGAACAAGGCACATTTCCGGAGGTTCTGAAAACTTCCGTTATAAAACCACTCTTCAAAACAGGTCAAAAAGATGTAATAAGTAATTATAGACCTGTGGCACTAATACCTGTATTTTCCAAGATAATTGAAAAAATAATGTGCAAAAAAGTTTACAATTACCTTGAAAATAATAAGATTTTCACCGATATGCAATACGGATTCCGGAAAAATAGATCTATTAACTTAGCTATTTACAACTTTCTCTACATAGTCACTACAAGTATGGACAAGAGAGAAAGGGTAATGGCGCTATACTTAGATATGTCTAAAGCGTTCGACTGTGTTGATCATGGTATACTTTTGGGAAAGACATATTCTCATGGTGTAAGAGGGAATGCCAATAATTTTATTAGATCTTACCTAAGCAATAGAAATCAAATCACCCGCATTGAGAAAATCTGTCCAAAAACACACACAATTCAACAATATGACTCAAATCCACGAACAATTAAATATGGTGTACCGCAAGGTAGTGTATTTGGACCAGAACTATTCTTGGAATATATAAATGATCTCCCCAAAGTGACACCGAATCCCATGACCTTATTCGCAGATGACTGCACTGTCTTATTTGTAAATGACAAATGTAATCATGATGAAATATATGCAACATTGAGAAATATAATAGAATGGCTTAATATTAATAATTTAAAAATAAATCTGAATAAAACTTTTTTGATGAACTTCAAACAAAGACACACACAAAATGATAAGCTCAATATCTACTATCAAGGTATTAATATTAAAGAAACAAACTGCATCAAATTCTTAGGTTTATCTATTGAAAATAACTTAAAATGGAAATCACAAATTGCCAATGTTACGAAAAGATTAAATTCTGCTGCATACTCACTTTCAAAATTGAGAAATATCGCAAATTTAAATACTGTTGTTACAGCATACCATGCACATGCTGGATCAATATTAAGATTTGGGATTTTGTTTTGGGGTAACGCGACTGACAAACAAACAGCATTTAAGGCTCAAAAACGGTGCATACGAGCAATTCTAGGGTTAAAACGGAGACAATCATGTAAAAATCACTTCAAAAAATTAAAAATATTGACTATGCCTTCTCTCTACATTTTGGAAGTTGCCATATTCGCTAAAATGCACCCTGAATTGTTTAGACAAAAAAATAGTGGTAGAAATAGGGAAAACAAATTGTGGCTACATTGCTCAAAGACTCATCTTCTTAATACTAGCGTCTTTTGCATGCTACCGGTCATTTATAATAACTTACCTGTTCAAATAAGAGTTGAGGATGATATCAACCTATTTAAAACAGCCTTATCTACACTACTAGTTGATAAAGCATATTATAGTATAGACGATTTCTTAAATGATAAAGATATAAAATCGCAAAATTCATATCCTCGATCATTGTTATAAATTATAAATCTTATTATAAATCCTGACTTGAAACAAAATTGTATGTAAATATTTTTTGACATTGACATTTATTAATTTCACAATTGACATCATGACGAATGTAACTGATATATTTTTTTAATCTGTGACGTCTATTGACAACTTTGACATAACTTCACTCATTGTATGTTTTTAACTCCTCTATAATCTAAGTTTTAACTTGACAATTGTTTCATTTTATGCTTGTTAATTAATTGGTTTAATTGTTTATTAGTCTTTTACTTTTCCAAATGTCAATATTTTGTTAGCTAGGTAATTGTATAATGGTGTAGGTATGTATAATTTGATTATGATAATGTAAGTAGTTCTCCCCTAAAAAACAACAACATTCTTGCATGCTGACTGCGAAAATAGAGTACTTACCTACTTATTATAAGTTATTTAAGATCACAATAAAATTGTTAACCTATTTTGCAAGAAATAAATGAATATGAATATGAATATGAATATGAATATGAATATGAATATGAATATGAATATGAATATGAATATATATTTGCCCTGGGTGGGGATCGAACCCACGCCTCTTTGATCCAGAAGTTAGGGTCACTAACCACTGAGCCACCGAGGCAGTCAACTCTAGAATTGTCTGACATAAAGACATAATATCTGAATTCACTCCCAGTTTACTACTATTGTAGTAAACTGGGAGTGAATTCAGTGTCCTAGTTTACTACTATTGTAGTAAACTAGGATAGGAAAAAGTGTACAATTGTAGGTACTTAAAGTACCGACCCCACTTAAATAAGTAGGATAGAGACAGGAAAAGATTTGATGAATTCATTTATGAAATGTATTCCATAAAATTTGCTACAAAACTCGAGTCCCAATTCGTGATCTGAACTTCTGAGTTCCAAAAACTTTTTGATCTTTGTACTTTTTTTTCAACCTCCTGTCGTCGCGTTAAACTTTCATGCCCATATCTTCATTAAAATATTTCGTTTATTCAGATGTTAAGCTCCAGCGCGAGCGATAGGAAACTAGGTGTGTATTTAGAGGGACTTCCTTATAGGACATCAATAGAACAATGTTTGATATTGTAAGACGTCTTAATGAATATATAAGTGTAAAAAGAGGTCTCAATTTAGATAAAAGCTTTCAATGTTTAAAAGAAACGCTTAATTTTAATTTTCTCTATAGATTGTTGTTATTACGTAAGTTATAAATGGTTATCATACTTTTATTTTTGGCTTGAAACCAATCATGTCTCCATATACAAGATGTCTTTCATAACAGAAGAATTGAATGGATTAGGTTAGGTAACTTTTTAATAGTCCCTTTATTATTTGCATACCTAATTACAATTAGAAACATCGTTCTCCACTCTACCTTTTATTTAGGTATAAAAAATACATACAAGTTCATATGTTCAACCACAGACATTGTTTAATTAACCTCGATACTTAAATTCAATAATAATTGTAAGGATAAACGGGTAATTACATATTTCACGTAACCCTGTATACTGTACCAGCCTTTTTAGTAGTCCACTGCAGGACGTAGGCCTACCCACTAAAGGTGATTGGGCCATATCCACCACGCGGGCCCAGTGCGGGTTGGTGGATTCACATACGCCATCGAATTTCTCCTACGGACGTATGCAGGTTGCCTCACGATGTTTTCCTTCACCGAAAAGCCTGTAGTGTGAAATTCCGTACATAAATTCCAAAGAACTCATTGGTACGGGACGGGGGATTCGAACCCACGACCTCACGATTGTAAGGCGGATGTCACTACCTCTAGACCACCACGGCTTCCTGTATACTTGAACTATATTTGAACACTAGCTGAAAATTGTTTCGAAATGCCATTTAAATTTTGGAAAGAACCATCCTTATCACATAAGGTTATAAAAAATACCCTAAGACCCACTCTGAGACCAACCAAATAAACACAAAAAATTATTCTAGCCATTCCAGAGTTCGATAACTAATATTGAGAAATGAGGTTTTAATACATTAGATTTTTTATAACATTTTGTAAATAAAATTATTATTATTATTTTGAGCCTGTATTGTCCCACTGCTGGGCAAAGGCCTCCCTTCCCTCCTTCCAGACTGCGCGATCCACTGCGTTGGTGGTCCAGTGTTTGTCGTGCGAGTTCAGTTCGTCGCGCCACCAGCGTCTGGGTCGACCCAAAGGTCGTTTGGAAGTTTGGAGTTTGGAATCCAGTCGGTGGTGACCTTTGCCCAGCGGTCGTCTGCCATGCGACAGACAAAAAACTGCCGACCAGATGGGAACAAAGGGGAATTGATGTTGGTGGAAGGAAGCTCACGAACCTTCGTTTCGCTGACGACATAGTTCTGTTTTCTTCTTCAGCTGCAGAACTTACAGTAATGCTAGAAGACCTAAGCACAGCTAGCCTCGAGGCGGGCTTGAGAATGAATATGTCAAAGACCAAGATCATGACCAACCGCACTGCACACCGCATCACCGATGAGGGCGAGGAGATTGCATACGTCCATGAATACGTAGGTACGAGTATATCTTGGCCAAATAGTCTCTTTCCAAGCGCGACAAGATAAAGAAGTAGCTCGTCGCATCGAAAACGCCTGGGAAAGTTATTGGGCCATGAATAATCTTATGAAAGGCGAATTATCGCTATGTCTAAAACGTAAACTCATGGATGTGTGCATTCTACCCGTTCTCACATACGGCGCCCAGACTTGGTCTTTGACTAAATATCAAAATACCGCGCTCGGGGTTTGCCAACGAGCAATGGAGCGAAGCATACTAGGAGTCAAAATAACCGATCCAATTAGGAACACTATGCTGCGCTCAAAAACCAAAATCGCCGGCGCTTGTCAAAAAGCCGGATAATTTAAATGGGATTGGGCGGGACACGGGGACACGTCTGTCGCATGCCGGACGACCGCTGGGCAAAGGTCACCACCGACTGGATTCCAAACTCCAAAATAAAATTTATTTGTCTGCTTCAAGAATTTTGCGAAGCGAATCCTCTATAGTCTATACAAGTCATCGCTCTTAGTTTTTTTTCCTATAGAAACAATAGGCTATAAGTGAGTCAGACGCTTTACCTAGATCCAGAAATACTGCTTTGCCTAGGTCAGGTTTCAGATATTTCCGTGATATGATGTAACCGACGAGATTTACGTTTTTTAGCAAATCAATTGGTAGGTACGAATGATTTTTATTGTTTCGTGACTATCTTACTGACATTTTTTATTTTATAAATTGGAGAGTTTGTTTGTCAGATACTTTTTTTGTATTATTTTATTTTGCATACATTAAGGAATGTTGTAATGGTTGCTAAAGTTTTATTATTATATGTATATTAATATTAGATTTTGTCCGCGTTTTATTAATTGTCTGAGATAATAAGTAGCTAAAGTCACTTTCCGTCGCTCAAAGTATATCCTTGCCAAAAATAGAGTAAATAGGCATGATAACTAAAAAAATATGATTAGTTCGTCAGATAGACTGTCAAAAAATATTAGACACGTATTTTGTCTTTTGTCAATGAAACAAAACTTGATAAACATATAGCCCGTTAAAGTTTCGAGTGACGTCACAAGTGCCATACAAATGTATTGATTTCAGTGAGAGAGGTGACGTCACGACTCCCACTTCCAAATTATGACAAGGTTTAACTTTTTCATTTGTTGTTTGATTATTAATCTAACTCACGGACTAATTATAATTAAGATGTTTTTACCCAGTCATCTTGCCTATTCGTTGCTCCGCTGCTGCATGAAAGAGGAACAAACCAACAAACACACTTACGTATTTATAATATTAGTAAGGATTAGGTAGACAGGGTTATTTCTAATCAATGAGCATCCTTCTAGGGGCTTATTCTGTACATCAAAACTAACAACTTTTGTTCTACGACTTTCATCAAAACTCAAAAAAAATCAGCTGTTCTATACATTTTGTCGCGGGTGAACTAAATTTTTCTATGGAACAACAATATTTTTTTTGAGTTTAGACGAAAGTCGTAGAACAAAAGTTGTTAGTTTTGATGTACAGAATAAGCCCCTAGAAGGATGCTAATTGATTAGAAATAACCCTGTATAGCGTAGTGAAGACAAAAAAACAATATTATTTATTTCGATTGTTCCAATTTTACTTGCCAAAAAACTAAACCAAATTTAGGGCATGTACCTTCATTAGTAGGTTGCAATTAATTTATTTTTTATTTTAGGACCAGATTGAAAATAGGGCAGAGTAGGAGCGGATTCAGGGCAGGACAGGAGCTAAACTGGAACAGTATATTCCTGGTTATAAACAATATTGCCCGGTTGTATTTTTCTACAACTTGACATTTCAGAAAATCTAATTCATCTAAAGGTCGCAGCAATGACGGTTGACATTTTGTTTGGTGATTTTATAAATAATTTTTTTTGAAAGATATCCGTTCAAAATTACGTTGTAGAAGTTTCTAGCCGTGGTGGATCAACGTCATCTTGGATTACCTACGCAGACGGTCGTCAAATACCTAATTCGTCAAATTCTATACTCATATTTTTACATTCGCGACACATCAAATCCTTAATTTGTCAAATAAGAGACTGATTAAAACCTATGTTTGCCAAATACTCAATTCGTCAAATTCTTAATTTAACAATGCTTTATTCGTCAAATGACGTTTTTGTCAAGCTCGCTCTGGGACAGCCAAGCTAAAAATAAAACAGTCATAGAAATATCTTATTTTATTAGAGCATTGTAGATATATTTTGCTAGTGACGTCCACTGGTCCACTGAACATATTCCTCTCCTATAGATTCAAAATAAGACGGGTTAGAAGCGGCTTGCATCCAGCAATTTCCTGCGGAGTTAAGTAGATGTATCCAGCCTGTATATTAATAATATTCAGAGTTACTGGTAATCATTTAGCATCATTATAGGGCCTTATTCTGTACATCAAAACTAACAACTTTTGTTCTACTCTAGGACTTTTATCAAATCTCAAAAAAGAAATTGTTGTCCGATAGAAAAAAATATTGTTCACCCTCGATAAAATGTATGGAACAGCTGATTATTTTTAGTATTGACAAAAGTCGCAGAACAGAAGTTGTTTATTTTGATGTATGTACAGAATAAGCCCTTAAAAGGCTAAATAATTACCAATAACCCTGTATAAATGTTTAATACGTTTTCACGCTACCAAACTCATTGGTAGCTAAAATTGGTATATGTATTTAGGTATTAGTATATAAGTATGTATATTTATAAGATGTATGTGTTTGTGTATATTTTTTAATTATAGTATCTGTAGGTTTCTTTTCTATATTGCTATTATTTATTTCAATATATGTACTGTATTGTATACACCACCGACCATACTTCTATTATTAGAATAATCCAGTCCATCCAAAGGTTGCCTGGTAGCAATCGCCAAAGGCGATAAGGCCGCCATTGTATTTTGTATATTGTGTAAAAAATGTTGTTATAGAAACCTGTACTATGTTTCTTTGTACAATATAGATATATTTATTTATTTTATTTATTGGTAAAGCCGCCCTTGTGCTTATGTCATCGACACGATTCTCAAATACATTTATTTAGGAAAAAAAACTGGGACGCTTCATAACATAAATGAATTCAAATATAAATTTAATAAATCGTTACTTTATAATTTTACTATAGCATTGGCCACTCAGTGACGCTGACAATCGTGTCGAGGTGTTACACTTACTTACACAAAAACAATTGCCGATACAGAAACTTTATCTTTTAATGAGCATTAAAAACCACTTTTGCAGAAAACACTCCAGGTAAATGTGAAATAAAGGAAGACTTATGAAATAAAGGCTAATCACTCCCAGTTCTAAGTAAAATGAACAATTGGCAACCTAATATTTACAGCTTTTGTTACAAAATTAGTTAGAGATACATTGTATTCAAAGAAAACGCAGGTAGTAGATTTATTTAACAATATCTTGTAAGCCGTACATGTTTCTATTGTAAAATACGTTTATGACCCAACGACTTTACCTAAAATTACAGGTATAACTAATCTGTCGGACAAAATGTTCTTACGGTTGTTTTATAGTTCCTTTCTCTCTTGATTTGATCTCATGTATTTCTCTCTAGCTACTATCGATTCGAACGCAAGTTATGTCTACTGCTGAACTTAGGTTTACCCATGACAGGCGATTGGACGTATCCACCACACCGCGCGCCGCCATATTACTGGTTCACATATTCATCTCAGTACGCCATCGAATTTGTTCTATTAATATGCTGCAAATTACTTACTCTTAATAAAATTGAGCTATTTTGCATTTTATAGGCCTACCCAAGAAGGGTCTTGGTAGGTTAGGTACGTCCTGCAGCGGATTATTAAAAAGCTGGTTCAGTTGCCGGGTTAGCCTGGCCCTGTTTTCAGGGTTTCTAAGCCGTCTGAAGGCTAAAACAACCGGGATTCACAATTTAACCGATCATTCATGTTAGCACTCAGTTGCAAGCGTAATTCATACGAATGCCGCCGACGGACGCGCCGCGCACCCCGATACAATAAGGCATATAGGCTGTATTGAGCTTTAAATACTACCCACGGTCACCTGTGAGAAGACTGACCGTTCCGAGCGCTGCTTAACTTCGTTAAGAAACATGCAGTCAAATAGTTGATTGAAGGAAGGAAGGAAGGGGAGAATAAGGGTGTTATTTATTAGTGAAGTTTTTTCAATATTTTGTCATATTATTTTTAAAAGATTTTTATAACATTTATTTGTTGTTAACGGATTATTAATATAGTATTTTAAAAATATATAATAGAGTGTAGTGAAAATAAGTGATATTTATGATTATTTTATCTATTTTGTAAAATTAAGTGTTTAGATGTATAATTATTGTAATATTAGGAATTGTTTGTAATTTTTTTTTATAAATGTCCTTAATGCACTTAATGCCCATAAACTTATTTGCCTACAACAAGACAATAAGATAGCAGAAATACACTAAATATTTATTCAAAACATAGATATGCAGTCAAATTTTGATGCGCTGCGGTTTGCATTAGTCTGCAACTCGCATAACGCAGGTAAACCTGCGGTGATAGTTAAGACATCTATTACCTACCTAGTCAAACTACACTATGAGTGCTCTCGGTTTGCAACTTGTATAACGCAGGTGAACCCGCGCCAAGCTGCTAGTGTCACTTGCCGACGGGTATATTCCGTTTGATTCTGTCGTGGGAGGCGCGCCGGTGCCAACTGGGACATTATGTCTCCGACGCTTCCTACCACATAGTCGGGACATTTCTCGAACGTCGTATACATTGCTCTTTTCATACAAGAGCAGATGCACTGGTAGGTGAATGATTTTATTTCATTTGAAACTTTATTTTGAGTCTTCAAATAGTAACCCAAGTAGACCAACGAGCTATGGAGAAGGCTATGCTCGGAGTATCACTGTGAGATCGAATCAGGAATGAGGAGATCCGTAGAAGAACCAAAGTTACCGACATACATACAAAGTTACAGTTATTGTTAACTAATGTCATAGTAATTAGTGTAATTGGTTTAATGCCCTACTAATGAAATAAACAAATATAAATACCCTCGCGGATTGGCAAGTTGAAGTGGCAGTGAGCAAGGCAAGCTCGGAGGACTGATGACCGATGGGTTGGAAGTAAAAGTTCTCAAGTGGATACCATGTACCGGCAAGCGCAGCAAAGCAAAGTCTTATTAGAGATCCATAATGGAGGCCTATGTCTAGCAGTGAACATCATATAGGTAGCTGATGGATGGATGGCTAGTATAGTATTTAAATAATAGACATACCCGAGAAATGAACGATGACATAGAGGTAGATCATCAATAGCTTGGAGGTCAAATATTCTATCACAGAACCTGAAGTAGTGGTAACGCCTATCTAATTTCATTATGCTATAATTATTACACCAAGTACCTACCTATTATCATTATTTTGGCTGTGAATGGATACATATTACAATTATAGCTAGCAGTAAATATTTTGACCGAAAAAGCTCCTGAGTAAAGCTAAGCGTAGCTTTCCAGAAAGCTCCTTGCCAAGTCATTTGTTTACATCCAGTTTCGTACCTATGAGTCATTTGTAATGCATTTGTACTGTCTTTTCGGTGAAGGGAATCATCGTGAGCTGCATGCGTCCGAAGTAAAAATTCGATAGCGTATGTCAGCGTGTGTGAGCGTATGTAACTGATCCTAGATTTAACCAAACTATAACTAAAACTGAAAAAAATAGATACTAGCTTTTGGCTTCCCACGCGACTAAAAATAGAGATACTAGCTTTTGCCCGCGGCTTCGCACGCGTGATATTTAGATTTTTGTGCTATCCCAAATTAAAGGTTCCTTTATTTTTCCGGGATAAATACAAGCCACTTTCCGTCTTTCAAACTAAGTCGATGCCAAAAATCGAAAAAAAAGTTGCTGCGTAAAAGAAGAACAAGCCAATAAATGCACTTTTGGATTTATAATATTAAAAATTAGTTAAGGAAAAAAAGTTTAAAGATAGCATCTTTGAAAGTGTCAGGATACAGCCCAATAGTTGCGATAAGATTTGTTGATTAGTGTGACTTTTTTAAAAGACTGATACGATTCTGTTCGACAATAAGTACTTACTTTGGTATTAAAAATGTTTTTTTTATAGAATAATACATTATAATTATGCTTAAAAGCTCTGGAAAGCTGCGATGTACGGCGCGCAGCGAGAAAGCTCTCGATTTTTTCCCAGCTGTGTCTAAATATAGCTGTTTGCATTGTTTTGTCTGTTCCGAATGTTGCAACAGCTCGTTAAATGTTTCCTAGTTTATGAAAATAGGCCGGTCGCCGCTAATTGTTTCGTAATGTAGGTGCAGCTTTGTGGGTTTTTTATGAGATTTATTAAAGTAAGTAATTTACCTAGGTAAATGTTAGTAGGTATATGCCAGGTGTTTTTTTCGGCGAACCGTGCTGTCAGTAAAAAACGCGGAGGCTGTTTTTTCTAATTTTTTTTTTTTTATTTGTACCGATAATCAGCGAACATTGACTTCTATGTACAATTATATAGTTCAAGAGTAATTCAGTAAAATGTATGAAGCTCGGGTGGCTAGCCCTGATGTCAGTAAGCCGCCCGAAGACCTCTGATATGGCTAAACGGTTAAAATAATCGGGACCTAAAATTGAATTGTCATCCAAGTCACGGTAGCGCTTGTAAATGCCACTCGCGATCACTCATCCGAAGACTGACCGTGCTGAATGTGCTACGAACGATCTGGAATATCAAAGTATGGATGTTGATCTATACTTTGATACCCCAGATCACAATCATTTAAATTATAGTAAGGGTTAATATAATTAGGCATTTTTCGCCAAATATGGCACAATCGACTTCAATAGTTGCAATTTACGTACAAACTAGTTTTAGATTATATTTTAACGGAATCGTCTCTAAACTAAATCTAAAGGTATATAAAACATCTGAAACATCTGAGGTATATAAAACAATCAATAAAATCAATGTCGGTCAATACTTGGCGGAGTAAGTAATCGCGTAATAAACGTACTTACTTTTGAAGTCAGATAAAAACGGCGCGAAATCTATCGCCCCTAAAGTCTGCTGGTAAATTTACTACACAAAGACAGTGCAAAATGTCCGTGGGTTAGGATTCAGCCGGCTCTATATCGCATGCGCTTCGTCATTGCATGCGCCGGCGCACAAAGTTCCGCGGTAAGGGCTAGCTCACAATAATCAGCCAAGAATATTTCAAGTATCACCGTTATTAATATCGAGCGAAAAACGACTAAAATTCAGGTTCATTGTTTTTTTTCTGTTTTTAGTATTTGATATTATAGCTTATAGCGGCAACAGAAATACGTCATCTGTGAAAATTTCAACGGTTCTAGCTATCACCGTTCATAAGATACAGCCTGGTGACAGACGGAGGGACAGCGGAGTCTTCTTAGTAGTAGGTTCTCGTTTGGGTATGTAACCCTAGTATATTACCATCATCATCTTATCAGCCGTAGGAGGTGATTAGTACAACGTGACCTCTAGATCTCTGTGGTCCTAAATCACAGAACTGTTACTCATATTAAAAATTAAAATTAAAAATAATTTTATTTCAAAAAATAGTACAAACAAGGATAGTGCACCTATAGCCATGCAAACTAGGTGAGTTCAGCCCCCCGACCGCCTAAGCAATAGCAATCGTAATAGCAATCGTTTATGACTTCATTTTAGTCATTTGGCACCGCCTGTGTGACGTTAGCCATCAAAGTTGTTCATTCAACGATTGCTTTTGCAATCCGCGCAAAGCAGTTGATGGCTAACGTCACATAGGCGGTGCCAAATGACTAAAATGAAGTCATAAACGATTGCTATTACGATTGCTATTGCTTAGGCGGTCGGGGGGCAGACCTGTGTTTTGATGGATAGCCTTCCCTAGAGTGAAGCTTGGTGTGGTATGTACAAATGAACAAATATTAAAGAGATTTACAACTAATCAAAATTATGTCTTAGTTTTACATTTTTGTACTTATTGTTACTTTAAGTTTTCATCAAATCATCCATTCAGTACACTGTGCTTGGCGGCGCATGGTCTCCATTTGAGAGTTATCTTCGCTCTACCAACCATAACAACAACAACAAAATCACTATACAATGAAAATACGGTTTATGGCATCCTTTCTGGCTTATCTCTCGAGATTCTATTGACAGAATATTTCTATTCATTCTTCTTCAGTACACAAAACTTATATACAAGAATTCCCCAGAAAAACCTCAACAGAATAGGCTGTAGTTACTACCGTTATTTCCTTCGGCCACATTTGGCGGCAAACATTTCAAAGGATCGATATTTATTATCCTTTAACTGAGTAAAAACAATAAATGGCCCACGGGTTTATTGCTCATTGTATTTTGTAATGCTCTTTTGTTCATTTTCTTTGTACACAATATGGTCCGTCAGGGTTTTGTCTTCGGCGGGGATTTTTAGATAGTATTGACACCAATAAGGGGAAACGAAAAAAGATAGCGGATAAACACATTTTAATCACACAAAGGGCAATTACATCTGTAGTCTACGGCTTTTGGAATATTTTTGAAAGGCCTTTTGGTTTCTAATCTTTTGGTTTTATGGCTTAGACTTTCAAACAATTAAATCAATGACTCCCTCAGAGGTTCTATCCTCCATGCAGTCTCAGGTACCTATGGGTCGGAACTTCGGAAGCAAGATTTGAACTGAAAACTTAACTAACTCTTGGCGTCATTTGCACTTTTAGGCAACTGCGGATTATTTAGGTATGTATATAATTAAGTACTTGTCATTAGCTAAATATACCAAAATGCAGTGCCAAAATTTTTTTAAGAGACTGTAAAATAATGAGCGCTAAGCAGTTCGAATAAAGCCGGCAACATACTATCGGACGCGACTGACAGCCGCGACTTAGCAATGTGCACAGTCTTAAAACATCCGTTGTGCCAGATCGCTCTCGGACGTCCGAACGCTCAAGGTCGTCCGAAGGTGACGTCCGCGACTTATGTCCGATAGTGTGCACGGCTCAGTGTACTTTCATAGTCTAGGTCGCGGCTGTCAGTCGCGTCCGTAAGCCGTGTCCGATAGTATGTTATGCTACAATAGTTTATCGCACATGGTTTGACACTGGCAAAATTACTAAACGTGCTATGCCAAAAAAAGTTACGACAGGTCACAGAAAAACAAAACAGTAGGGCAAAGTGAACCTGCCCTATTGTGGCGGCGCCAACTTTAAAAAACCAACGAGCCAAGAAACCGCCCAGAAACAGGGAAGGTAACATTAATTGCATTAATACACCGTGACCGCACCTTCATTAAGATCATGCCACAGATACACTATGGAATTATGTACATGAATAATCATGTTGCACTAGAGCTTAACTAGTTTTACTTAAAGATTATAGTTTTTATTTAGTGCTAATCGTTTTTTTATAAGCGCTTATGCAGCCTATTTAAAGGTGCAATTTTTTACTACAAGATCTATCTAAAGATATTTTTTTAATCTTTGGCCGGATACCTATTCTGCCAAAGTTCGTTGTTTGCTGAAAACATGAAGACGAATAATAATAATAATGCATGAAAATGTCTTTATTACTATCTTTGTAAGCATTATACATTTTATGATTAGTGTTATGTAGGTACTAATTTTCGTATGTCATAATTGACTAATAGGGATGTTTACTGGGTATGAAAATCATTACTATAATTAGTCCGTCAGTTAGATTATTTAAAAATATTGGACACGTATTTTTTCTTTTGTCAATCAAACAATTAGTGACTAAGATAAAACTTGTCAAAGTTTGAGAGTGGGGGCTCGTGACGGCACTAGCCGGTACTTTTCATAGCGGTTATCGACGTCACGCGGAACTTTAACAGGCTATATTTTCATCAATTTGTGTTAAATTTACAAAAGAAAAAATACGTGTCTAATATTTTTTGACAAACTAAATGACGGACTAATTATATTTTTTTAGTAAACATCCCTATTGTGTTGTAGGCACTGTAAAATATAAAGTTAAGATATTATAATAGGTAAATTTTGTTAGTTATTACAAATGAAGAATTTCGACTTTGAGATGAATGAAAACTAATTTATAAATTACGTGGTGTGATCTAGAAAATGCTAGGCCGTCATATCATTGTACAGCAACTACAAAAAAAAATGTAAAATGTAATATAAGTAATAAAAACACACAAATATTCCTCATACTAAAAACCTAGAATACTTTGCCTGAGACTTTCTGCCCGTTGAAGTAAAACGTGGGTGTCTTTAAATCCCGACTAATTAGGTATCTTCTAGGTAAGGGTGCTACACCCTAGACTTTATATCTGCTTAATATTAGGCAGTGTGTAGTCCAACGCAAACCTATAAGGAAATAATAAAAAAATACACAATTTAGCGTACAAAAACTATGAATATTAATCAATAAATAAAATATATTTTGGGACATCTTACACACGGCCTCTGACCCCAAACTAAGCAAAGCTGCTAATATGGCTGCCAGAGACTGATATACTACATATACTTATTTTTAAATACATACTTATATAGATAGTAACTAAATAACACCCAGACACAGAGCAAACATTTATGTTCATCACATAAATATTTGCCCTGGTGGGGATCAACCCACGCCTCTTTGATCCAGAAGTTAGGGTCACTAACCACTGTGCCACCGAGGCAGTCAAGTAAATAAAATTAGAAAATAATGGACTATTTATTTCAACTTAAAAAACATTGAAATATAAATATAATTCATAACTACCTTATACTTATATAAATACATCCTACCTATAAACTAAAAAAAAAATGTCTACAGATAACAAAAACCGAAAACGATACTAAATAAAATACCGGTGGAATAACTACGTTCAATTTTTCAATCGTGACATTGATAGAAACAATTGAAAGCTGGAATGCGTATTTAACCTAAATTTAACCTAAAAATTCAGACAATAGCAATAATTATAATGATGATTAAACACTATTTACCAATCTGTCGTAAAAATTCCATTTGGATCGTTTATAACAAAAGGTGTAAATGATTTAATGTCATTTTGTTTACACAAGTGTTTCAGAACATTCGGTAATTATATTCCAACCTTAAATCCCCTCCTGTGTGCTAACTTTTTATTCCGTGACAAAATAAAAATTATGGCTTTAAATAAATTATATATTGGTAGGTATTGTGCTATATAACATCTAACCAAAAAAATGTATAAAATGTTCCTGCGTAAAAATAAATCTCAGATATATTATGCTATAATTTCCTGAAAAAATACTGTACCAGCCTTTTTTTTTTAATAGTCCACTGCAGGACGTAGGCCTACCCACGCAGGGTGATTGGGCCATATCCACCACGCTGGCCCAGTGCGGGTTGGTGGATTCACATACGCCATCGAATTTCTTCTACGGACACATGCAGGTTGCCTCACGATGTTTTCCTTCACCGAAAAGCCCGTGGTGTGAAATTCCGTACATAAATTCCAAGAAATTAATTGGTACAGGACCGGGATTTGAACTCACGACCTCACGATTGTAAGGCGGGTGTTATTACCACTAGACCACCACGGCTTCAAAAAAATACAGTAAACAAAATTAGTAACACCTAATAAAAAGTGGCACTTATGAGTAATTTATTATTTATTCTGATTTGATATGTCTAGCCTAAAAAGGAAGCATTTTCATTTCTATAAAATACGTGCGGTGATCTAAAAGTAATGATAATCAGGAATTTGCAGTATACCTGTATACATACAGTACACTATTGTTGTACCTACCTCGGTTAGACTCACAACTGCGATAACTGTGTGTAACAGTTAGTTTTGACATTTTATAATGTAATTAATTTGATGTTTAATAATGATTTCATTTGACTTTTGTAATTACCGTATTATGATTATGACGCAATGTAATTTGACTTATAAATAAAACATTTGTCTACAGTACATATAGAAACAAAAAACTATACTTGCTTATACATTCACTAGTACATTTTCAATAGGTATTTCTTATTTTTAATTTTGTATAGTATGACGTTAATATGTACTTTTGTGTACCTTTTTGACCTATAATTTATTAATTATTGAATTGAATATTAGCGTTTGACTAGAAGTTATCATAATATTCTCATTACACAGTCCACTGAATTTTTATCTTTCTTGTCACAAGAAGATTCGCCATCACAATTTCAGTCTAAAGTACTTAAATTTGTAGTTATTTATGAATTAGTTTGCATTTTCTAAATATTTATTATTTTGTGCTTATCATAATAAAAATAATAAACCTTACTTCAAAAACTTGTCGAGTTTAAATATGTGGCAGGAACACAGATAAAAGAGGTCGTGCAACTTTTCACACATGGACAGATAAATAATAATTTTATGTGACTTTTATGCGTTTTATTTTTGTTCTAAATCAAAGTGCCGTATCTATGTTAGTTATTTAATCTCGATGTTCGTTAATGCGATGTTTTAGGATGCTTCGTTTAGTGATAATTTGTCAAAAATATTTTATAGTTGCAATTCGAACGTTTGCTTTAAGTCTGTATAGCATATTTTATGCGTGTAGGGTTACCATATCTCAGGATTTCTCTTGGGTAGTCAGGATTTTAAGGTACTCTCTACTTCAAGTTTGTTTTAGGACTTTGGAAATCTGAGAACTTCGGGATAGGCGATTGGTCGCAATGCAGACTTTTTTGATCAGAGAACAACCATATTCGTGTTGTGTGTGTTGTTGTTGAGAACAAACTTGTTCTCTGATCTGTGTTTTCGATCTTCACTTCCCCCCACCCTTTCCACATTTTGCCTACGTTCCTACTTCTTGATCATCCGGACCTCAGATCAAATAAAAAAGTCAAGTTATTTCACAAGGTCATCCAAGCTTGCTTTTCCAGGCTCCCTTGGAAGATTGCGATAGAAAACCCGATAGCTTGTTTTACAACATGAAAAGAAATAATCTTTTCAATAAAAAAAATCTTTTTCAGGCTTTTTCTCCAGGCTTTCAAAATGTTTCATCTGGTAACCCTACAGGCATGTAGGTAGGTAAGAGTACATATCTATCGTAAAGAAGAAATATTACATTGATTTCTTATTAGTTTCTTTGCTGTTTATTTTTAGAGACGATACTTCAATATTTTGTTCAATATAAAATTCCGAGGACGCTCAGAATTCAATACCTACTGAACAAAATCTCGATCTCTCGTAGATGGTTAAACTTTTTTTTTCAGGTCGTATTATGTATCTTTCAATCCAGTAACTAAAGGATTACATTATAATTATGCTAAAGTTGCATGTAGAAAACAGTACCTAATATAATCGAAAAGAAAATATGCCGCGTCGGTGATTTCTGAAGCTCTGTAAGTAACAAGGCGTTATTAAGTAAGTAAACGTAAGTAAAGTGACTTACTTATATGCGTTATTAATTATGTTTTATTGTTAGTAAATCTAATTGGCCATTAAGTACTACCTAACTTATCGTGCCTTGACGTATACATCGCAGACTTAAATATAATTTTACTTTGATAAAGTTCGTACAGGCTTGTGTCATAGTTTTTAATCGCCTGAAGGCCTCTGAAATGGCAAAACGGCTTAAACAACCTGGACCTACAATTTAAAGTGTCATACGAGTCACGGCAGCGCTCAGTTGCAAATGCCACCCGCGCACCCATCCGAAGACGGACCGTGCCGAAAGTTACTTAACTTCGGTGATCGGTAAGAAACTCCCAGTCAGACTTCGCTATAACCGCTATATACTTCAATAATACACTAAAATACAGGGTTATTTCTAATCAATTATCATCCTAAAAGGATGCTAATTGATTAGAAATAAGCCTGTATAGCTGCGATGGTGTTCTTACGCCTCACTTTTTAAAATTCATAACTAAGTTTTAACCCCTTTTTTACCTATAGTACATAATAGGTAAGGTAATATAGCTAATAAAATGTCAAACAATGAAAAAAATTATACATGTCTAAATAAATTATAAATATAATCAGCATCCACTTTTGTTAAGTGAGCTTGTGGAACATAAAAATTTGACTCATATCAAATCTAAATGACAAAAGCCTACATCTGTTCGCAATGATGCCCATATTTGTCCATAATTTTAAAAGCTTCCATAGAACTCAAATGATTCAACTGGATTATCTTTGAATAAATTTAATCATTGCACTTCCCGATAAAGCGCACATTTGGTTAAGGCAAAACAATTCTGGAAATTCCGTTGTCCGCATGGCGCGCCGCCATATGTTATTATTTATGGATTTTTTGTGTCGTGGATCGATCATAGTTTGTATAATTACGGTACATACATACTTACTTTTCGGGCATTATTGCAAAGCAGGCCCAATTTCAACAGCAACGAAGAAACGGATTGACTTGATTTTTGGCATGGATAATGTTTGACGGAGAGTGACATAGGCTACTTTTTGCCAGAAAAATAAAATGTTTCCTATGCACAGAAATTAAAATGCACGCGGGCGAATCCGCGGGCAAAAGCTAGTATTGTCATAAAACTGTTGGTACGTTATTTTCCCAGATATTGTCATGTATTTTGCTGCATTCCAGGTGTCCAGGGTGTTGACTCCAGATGGCGCATGGCGGCGGAAGGCGGGATGTGCGCAGAATATGGCGCGCAGACGTCCACACCCGCGCCGGCGGCGGCGGCGTCATAATTATGGCTAGCTTTAATTACCCCGCGGCTTGGCCTGCGTGATATTTTAATTACCGTGCCATATCATAGGTAAGTTTTATTTTTTCGGGATAAAAAGTACTCGTAGCCTATCATGTCACTTTTTGTTTTTCAAACTATGTTCATGCCAAAACTCAAATCTGTTGTTCCGTTGCTACGTCAAAGAGGAACAAACTAATAAACCAACAAATACACTTTTGGATTTATAATATTAGTGTGGATAACGATGCTTTCAGCCCCCGGACAATGGGAAAATCAAATGTTTATTGTTGGTTTATTGTAACTAGACAGACACTTGCACGGGTAGTATTAGTATTAGAGAAAAAAAATATGGTAGGTAGGTGAATATGTACTACAATGAACTCTGTTTCATTTAATAATGTAAAAAAAAAGAAACAATGGAATAATACTATTTTGTTTTATTACACAGTGGCTCAGAGGTTAGTAACTCTGACCCCTGTGCCAAAGAGGCGAGGGTACGATTCCCACCCAGAGCAAGCATTTTTGTGATGACCATAGGTGTCTGCTCTGTGTCTGGATGTTATTGTCTACAAAAGTATGTAATTAAAAATATATGAGCAGTAAATCATTCTCTGGCAACCATATCACGAGCTTTACTTAGTTTGGGGTCAGGACCGTGTGTAAGATGTCCCTAAAATATTATATTGTACTGTACTGTACCAGCCTTTTTAATAGTCCACTGCAGGACATAGGCCTACCCACGAAGGGTGTTTGGGCCATATCCACCACGATGGCCCAGTGCGGGTTGGTGGATTCACATACGCCATTGAATTTCTTCTACGGACGTATGCAGGTTGCCTCACGATGTTTTTCCTTCACCGAAAAGCCAGTGGTGTGAAATTCCTTACATAAATTTCAAAGAACTCATTGGTACGGGACCGGGGATTCGAACCCACGACCTCACGATTGTAAGGCGGGTGTCACTACCTCTAGACCACCACGGCATAAATAAATAAATATTATATTACTACATATATTTTATTTTCCCGATATCGTCGCATTTGCTGAATTCAAGGTGTACAAGTACAGGGTGTTGACTCCCGATGACGGCGGAAGGCGGGGATGTGCGCGGAATATGGCGCGCAGACGTCAGGACCCGCTCCGGCGTCATAGTTGTGATATTATGATGCTTCCGGCCTCACTGAGCTTCTGACAATGTGAAAAGTAAAAGTAATTTTATTGAAAACCATACAACGGTGGCGTGATGATATCCAAAAGTTTTGCAGCAACACCTGGATAATACTAGCAAATGTCAGGGAAAATAATTGGCGTAAGAGGGAGGATGCTTATGCCCTGCGGTGGGCCGAAATGAGCTGATGATGATGATAGATATAGAAAGAGGCCTGCTTTTCACCCGGCGCGAATGTACTGAGCCAAAAGGAGGTGAGTAAAGCCATTATTTTAAACAACATTACTATGAGGCCTACCCTGCATTCGAGAAAAAAATAGTCTGTTTCAAACATCTTGTCGATTTCGACTTGTTTGCAAATTGGTATGAAACAGCAGATTTTGTTCTCGAATCCATATTAGATGTTGTTTATAATGATGCTCTAAATCACCTCGCGGCTACTAATTACTGCTGGTACCTCTATTATTATTTCTATATGTCAATTAAGTACGTTAATTTCATGTTAATAGCCCAATAGTACATTCAACTTGTTGCCTTAGCATCTGTAGCAAATAAATCGAAAAAGACAAGTGCCATTTGAGTAAAACCAGCTCGTTACTAAGTCACTTGTTAATATATATGTTATCTGATTATTTATGGACTTTGGCTATTTAATTTACTGTTTTAATGACTCTATAATTAGGTCACAGACTAGTATCAAAGGTACCCTTCGATTAAATTAATACTGTCTGATAATATATCGGCTTTTGCAAATTATTATGACTAAATTAGGTTATGACCAAACATGATTTATTTCACAATTTACACATTTGCTGTTAGGCATTTTACAATGTTACTAGCGAATACTACCTACAACAATAGTGTTAATACCGTTTATGAGTTTTTATATTGTCATATGTTGCAATAAAAGATTGAGTTTTGAATTGTAGCATCATCTAATCATCATCCATGTCATGATGCCAGACTTTGCTAGTCTCTGTTCTATCTGTCTCTTGAGTTTTTCTCTAGCGGGGCAGCTGCGCACTTTTGCCTACCCTAGAAAGAAAGTTCTTATTAACTTTCAGTTTTCTAGGGCGGATAAAGAAAGTTCTATGGCAGACTGCGCCCACCGTACTCTCCTTTCCCCTATGATACGGGCACACAAAAGCATATACGCATACATAAAACATAATAATATAATATCCGTCTTATTTCTTGTCGGATAAGTCTGAACGCTGATGTATTCGCTTGAAACGCCAAGCCCTATAAATAATATATAGAATTTGATAGAAGTTCGTGGAATCCGTGATGGACTAGCAGTAGTGACACTCGCCTTACGATCGTGGGTTGAAATCCCGGTCCCGTACCAATGAGTTCTTTGGAATTTATGTACGGAATTTCATACCGCTGGCTTTTCGGCGAAGGAAAAAATCGTGAGGCAACCTGCAATACGGACGACGTAGAAGAAACCCGCACTGTGTCAGCGTGGTGGATATGACCCAATCACCCTTTGTTGGAGGCCTACGTCCTGCGGTGGACTATAAAAAGGCAGATACATTACACATGGAAATTTGGATCATACGATGCGGACAGGTGCGCAACTTTGCATGATTTCATTTCATAAAAAGATTGTTGAAGAAGATGCTCCTGCGGAGCTCTAAGACCAAATAATATTCTCATTATAAGTATAGGCCGAATCAACTTTTTGAACAAACTTTTTGACTGCAGTGACCGCTTATAACCATATGCGGAACCCAATCCTGGCGCAGCTGTTAACTCGGCCATACAAAACACTATAAGCTGTTATATACTCGTACCTCTAAATATTATCCGATGTGCGTTTCTTTTTTCATGTTATCAGCACTTCAATAGCTTCGTTTATACGTCTTACCGCCTTACCACAAAATATTTAAACACGCCTTAAACACTGTTTAACGTTACAATTTGTACTGCTAAACATTGCCTAAGGCGTGCGTAAAACTTTTGTGGTTAGACGGTTAGCTTTTACAGTTTTTTAAATGACCTTAAAGTTATTTTTACGCAAATGTTTGGCTTAAAAGTATACAGAAACTAAAAAAAACTTTTCTGGGAAAATGAAGACGTACGAGCGTGCAATATTTATACTCAATTGACACCAAAAACATAACATTTTCTGACAATTTAAAGGGTGAAAAGAGTTTCGTAGCGGAACGCAAATTTATCAAAAATGTTGACCGATTTTTCTCGATCGCGAAATATATACAATGCTCTACCACTATAAAAATATACAATGCTCTACCTACCCACTTAAAAGACGAACATGATGAAAAAACTTTCCATAAAAATCTCAAAAAATTGTTAATAAACAAATGTTATTACAGTTTAGACGAGTACCTCACTGATAAAATTAAATTATAGTAACATTTAATAGTAATAATAGTAACTTGTAGTACGGCCAAGAATTTATGATAAACTAGTTCTAATCTATAATTATGTTTTTGTAAGTAAAATGTGTACTATTATGTTATTAGTATATATTTAAAATAAGATAGGTTTAGTAAGTAATTTTTAATATTTCAATGTTTGCTATTAGGCAGGGTATGTACTTAGCGTAAGAATGCTATGTATACTATGCAAATAAATAAATACAATACAAAAAATACAATCGAATTAGAATCCTCATAAGTGCGCTTCAGTCAGAATTGGGTTTTGCGCAGGTGGTAGCCAACTCCAAGTTTCTTTCGTATATATCTCTATATCGTATCAAAGTACACACCCATATCTATGTATCATACGGAATAGTTTCTATTCCGCTACCGGCAGTAAATCATACCAACTTTGTAGTTTCCAGGTCACTCCTGACCGTTACATAAATTTTGATTGATCCTCTGATAAATTGTAAAGTGATAAGTAGCTAAACAAAGAAATGTTATCTAATTGCTCGGTAGGCTTAGAAACGATAAGATAAAACTTAGAAACTACTTTTTGGCTATCGGTGTTAGATAAATAAATACACGTGGAGACTGTTATCAGTAGCCTCGAAATACGGTGGAGTGACGAAGCAGTTGTCATGTACCACGTAGTAGTAAGACATTGTATGAACTAAATTATATCCAGTATGACAATCTAAATCTTAGTAGACGCACATAATTAGTTTTATCATTTTAAATTACTATTTAGCATGGCTATAGGTAGAATTTCTCGAGAGAGGGTAGCAGGCACTTAGACATAGCATAGCTAAGTCAGAAATCTTGGGAAGGTTTATTTCGGTGTTTCGGTAGGACAGGTGCTATATCGGTAGAAATACCGAAAAATCTGTAGGTCCGAGACCCTTGTTATGAGAGTTTCTATGTTGTGCCATTCTGCGCTTGTCTGTACATACGAGATCAGTAAGTTCCAGAATGTTGATCACTGATCACCATTCTGGAACTTTACGTCCCCATTGGGAATCAGTGTAATCTGTGATTCAGTGTAAATATAATCGCTAACACTATGTCAGAGGTTTTCATGCGGCTTAAATACTTTGACACCAAAGCTAGCCACCCGGCCTATACGACCTAACTTTTAGTGTAAGTCTAGAAAAATCATATAAATATTCTGGATGGAGGTTATGAATTCGAATCCCAACCCTTTCTGTGATTCTGTGAGAAGGAAGGTATACTCGTAATTGGTGCTAGTTTTAAAAGATAATTAAGAATAGGTATTATAGGACGAAACCCGCAAATATACGGGAAGAACAATGTGCATATGAACCTATAATAGAATAGAATGGATCCATTATATAACTTACGTGTGGACCGGTTCCAATAGACATTTCAATGACAGAAAAATTGGAGAAGATTTTAATTTTAAAAGAGTCGGAGGCGTGAAAAAATAAACTGGACAAAAAAAATGAAACCAAGAAGCCTAGCAACCACCTAGCAACAGACGTTTGGCAACGATCCTGAAATATATGCTATTACTTACTAACAAACGAATAAATAGCTTCGTGGAGTAGAAAACTGACAGAGAAACAGTTCTTGTTTTCGTAAATATATTCAACATCTTTTACTCTTGCTTTGCACTTATAATCTACGAAAACAGAAATATATATATATATCCTATTCATGTAAAGACTGGGTGAACGGACAAAAAACTAAAATTACATCTTTTGTACACCTACTGGTATTTACCTACTTTAGAATGCGCTATTTGCCTCTAGCGTTTTGGTTAAGGAAATTCTAAGAATAATACCTATCTAACGTGAGATTGAAGATGTCGGTATTCATACTTCACAATTTGAAAAGAAACATTAATGACCCATTCATATAAGAGCAACAGCTAAGATTATTCATTTTATGAAACTATTACTTTGAAATTATTCTAAGCTAATAAATAGTACTTCTGCATATTTTCTTCTCGATAACATAGATAACTCAATGTTAGATCGGCAAATTATCATGGTAACCTTACCAGTGGCCTCGACTTGATGACATCTGATATCCAGTTGACTCGAACAAGACTTTTAACTCTTCAAGGTCCATTTATCCCTTAAACCATCTAAAGAGGTATATAGCACTTATAACTATCGATAAGATTCTGTATTATTTAGTATTTATTGAGGACATTATTTTTTCCAAAAGTGACGGTCTTGAATAATCTAAGTTGCTAATTGAGTATTTAGAGCCGAGCTCCGAAACTCTTATTTGAAAAAAAACGAATAACGCGGTCTTCCTAGACTGTATTGTCTGCCTTTGACTTGCTGTCGAGACGTGAGACAACTTGTAAAGGTCCATCTGTACATAGCTGTCCACATGTAGCTACTTATATGTATTTCTCATGTAACAAACTATGTCTCCCACTAGGTAGGTACATTTAATTGTTAAAATTTAATATTTTGAGCAACTCAACTAGAGTTATAGAAAATAGCTCCACAGGTGCTAAAATAATGTAGGTAATAGATGTGAGATATGATAAATTTTACCTTTATTGATGTTTTACCACAATGAGAAGAAAATTCACATGCATTGGTAATGATGGGACGCGCCCTGGACGTCGGATGAACAGGAGGCGAGTCACAGAGAACGAGAAACGGTGGAACCTTCCTTTCCTACGCCGAATCCAGGCTGGAATAGATTAAATTAGAAATAAGTTTCTTAATTTTAGTATCTTAAGAAAATCAGGAAGAGATATTAGGATGTCAGGAAGATTATGTACGTTTCAAAGGCAACTTGCACATTATGTTAAAGTCTGAAGTTTATTAGCAAGAAATCAGCATTTGAAGGATTGAGTTATATACAGTACAAGTTCAATAATCTTTATTGAGAAGAACTGTAAAGAGTAGTAATTTACTAACCGTGTTATTTTGTTCTATAGGTAACAATACCTAATATAATTTTAGCCAATTTTAAGGATTTTTGCCGCTGTCGCCAGGTTAGAAGTTGTCCTGCAAGCTCTGGGATCTTTTATATGGAGCTAAAGACTTTCGGAGGCTGGGAGAATGTCAAAGACTGGAAAGAGTATCCTGAAACGAACATCGAATAATTAGATTTGAATATTTAGGTTACATATGCAAAGAATCGTAGTCCAATTGCAATACTTTACTTACCATTCAACTTTAAATACTGCATATTCGTTTAGCAGTAATCTTGTATTAATATTTATAGGTATTTCGAGCAATTTTATCCGATTATTTTACTAGGATTTAATATTTACACTTTACAATAACAATGGTCGCAAAGCCGGGCCAAAAATCACTATTGCCAGCGCGTGATTTTAAAAAAAGAAACAGTTGTGGTGTAATATTATTGTACGGTAATATTTGTTCAAAGAGAAAAGCGTTAAAACAATGGCATAAGATTGATATGTATTGTCATCAGATTAGATGACTATTATTCTAGCTACATTGTGTAAAGAAAATAGTTTAAATCGTATTTGTAGAAATAACAGGGAATCTGTAAAAGTAACGGAATATTTAATTTAATTTTATGGGAGGCAACATTGTAATAAACTACCAGTGACGTCACTGACATAAAGCGGATATGCTCCGTAATGCGGGAATTGCAAATATTTGCTTTATTAGCGTTAAGATCGTTAGTTGCTTTATGCGCTTGTTAGATTAGGGATTTCATATCACTTAAAATGGACTCAGAAGTGAGCCTGTTCTTCTTTTATTGGTCTAAAGCTGTTTATTTACCTTCCATTATTATAAACAGACAAATCAAGACACCATATCCGCTATTGCTAGTTATGTTGGCGATATTGTTTATCAGTATGTTATTCTATCGTCAAAGTGATTATGATCCTATCAACTATTCTCTAATAGTTGATAGGATAATATTTAGTAACAATTACAACATGTATTACGTATTATAAGACTTATTAGTAACTAAATAGAACTGAGAAATATCATGACATCAGAATGTCGGCCATTGTTGTTTACATACACTATTTACTTAATACTGTGATTTCATAATATTATAGATGACTTGAAATGTATCAATAATTGTTCTTATAATTCTAATAAGTAAGAAATGCAGTTTAAGATGGTTTTACGTATAAAAAGTAGTGTAAAATGGAGACTACCGCCGTGCCCGCCATCTTGCTCGTTCCCTATTGGTCGTTGTTAATGTTTACATCGAGCGGCGGTAGTAAGGCATGGCGGGAGCTTGTGAAATTAGTGTAAAACAGGCTGCTGGCGTGGCTTCCTTCTCTTGCTTGGGGGAACCAGCTCCGGGACAGTTTAAGTCGGGAATTCGAGAAGCCGTACCTCGGATGGAAATAATACACAGTTTAGTTCGGAGGCCATTTCTCTGATGGATTATCGGGAGTTTTATTTCGCGTTGTCAAATCTTTGTTAGAACTATCGGAAAAGTGAAAATTAGTGACATCGGCTTTGTTATAGTGTAATTCAGTGCGGATCGTTTTATAAAAGTGAAATTATAATGAAATATAGTGCAAATTAAAGGAGAAACTTACGGATTGATTTTGTTCGATTTGCATAAACGTTTGGTAAGCCAGATTGGCACAGCTAAGTGCAACCTGAAGACGGTTCGATGCAGCGCTGGACTTCGAAGCTAAGGAACGGGCATATTTCCAGCGTGCCACTGAACTACTTTGGAAGGGAAAGCTAGCGGGCTACGAGGACGAGAGCCATAGGATGGATCATTTGGTGAGGCAATTCCGATTTATTTGTGGGAGATTGATTTGTAAAAGTATACGACTTTTAAACATTTACAAAATACCTACATTATTCATTTTAAGTCTGGCGTGTATTTAGTTGGACCTTAAAAATACTTGATTTATTTCAAAGAATCTTTTGATTGGATACCCTCAATCTCTTACGCACAATCTTACTTTTTATTTGTATTGTTGATTTGTTATTTGTGTGCTTGCTTGTTCTTACTGTGCCCATTTGCAGGTTTGGACTTTCTTATTTGAAATATATGTGTTTTCCTATACCTAAACGGATTATATTAAGCGCCTTATTTTTAATATTGCGGAGTGTAATATTAATTTGATTACTGCGCTGCGATTATGGCGTATGCCAAAGTTCAACGGAACCTTGAAGATTTATGATTGTACCTACATTTATTTATCTTGATGATATTTGTTTACGTGAAATACCCGGATTTGAAATATATGTTTTAATCTTTGAAAAGTCATACGTATTTTTAGCGTACTCGAAGCGTTTAGTGTACTCAAATTCATGGTACCAATATTTGGAGATTTACTTAAGTGTATTAATCTTTAACGGGGATTGTCCCATGTTTACGATCATATTTGTGTAACATGTTTTATATGAATGATTTTAATGTTCAGAACTAACAACTATACATTGTTATAGTGCATTTTCTAAATATTGTAATATTTAGAGTACTCAAGTTAGTAGTACAGACATAATTACATTATGTAAGGAATCTGAAGGTCCTATCAAAGGATAGTTGGTATCAAAGGAGTTTTTAGAATTGACTCTGCTTTTACACAGATATTTCATCATTCAATTTTAGCTATTTTAGATATTTTATTCACAAGAGTTGAGTGGCGTTCGGGGCTGGGGTTTTTAGCTGTAAATGCCTCTAAAAACAGACCATCGATCTGGGGATCAGTAGCCTCTCGACCGTATGGCGGGTGAACCATTCCACATAACAGAGAAGTTCAATTTACTGACTGTGAACCAAAGGCTTGAAGCTGTTACTAAATTTAACTTATTAATAAGTAAAGTCTTTCTACAAGCAGAGAACTATAAATATGATCACACTTTGACTGTCCTTGATGAGCATTCCGATTCTTAGAGTGGGAGACTCTAAATTGTACTATCGTTTATATTTAACTAAGTTTTGGATATTCTTTGATGTAAGTAATTCCTTTAATGTTAAGACGGTTATACCAGAGACGTAGGTTCTCTTAGCTAGCTGTGAAAATATAGGTAGGGAAATAGCCTAGGTAGGTAGGTAACATCCATAGGGTCTAGGGGATTCTCTTGGTTCCATTCTTTGGGACTTAGGGAAACCCCACAGTTAACCTTTAGATCGGATCCCTCATATATCACCATATGAGGTTAATTTTGGGGGGATGGAGGAAGGATCCTCCATTCCCTGGGAATTAGGGGCTTCGGACACCGTAACCGAAGATTGGGACAATTTGCAAAAAATATAGTCTTGCCCCCTTTTGTGAAGACATGACAGACAGACAGCATTGACAAAAGTAGTATAGCCCTTCTGGCTTTTCTCATAACAACAATACGGAGGACTCTTGCCCAAGTCAGGTCAGACGAGGAAGACTATTTGGCGCGGTGGAGGGGCGCCTTACCTATGCCGTGATTGTTATGCTATTAAAATATGATATTTTTCTATTTAAAGTTATAATTCCCAAGGGTTCTATCAATTTTATTAATCCTGAGGAAAGTGATTTCATAACTGCCTCTTGAATAATTTGAAGCAATGTTTATTCATCATCTTAATATTTGTACTCTATCCTTTAGGAATTAGTATTATGTTCTCTTGATAGCTCTAAGAAAATTGTGTAAAATGGGAAATCTTGACTCTTTAGGTTTACGGTCCCCAAGTAGTCAATATGAGTATGAGTTTTAATATGCGTTAGAAATATCTTAGCTGTAGGTCATGTTTTAGTGAGTATTAGAATTTTAGGTTGTTTAAATATCGGTTAGGTAGTTTCCAAAATCACCATAATCTGGGTTTTGCGGATCACAACGTTGGGTTCACACTAAACGATCATTGGCCATATTTAGTTAATATTTAGTTCATAGTTAGTTCATAGTTAGTTTATTACTTCAAAATTAGCTAGTTCATAGTTTAAATTTAAGTAAGAATAACTTTAGTTAGCATGGTAGGTAGGTCGTGGGTAGACGGTGACATTAATTTAAATAATTTTGGGCATACATGTATAGAGACAGATATGTATGGTTATATTTTATTATATATGGGGGGGGGGGATTTTTACAAACTTAGACTGAAATAACCGATAGTACTCCGAACAGTAGACCTCGCGGCACATCTCTAACTAGATCTCCATGAGCCATTCTCGACTCACTCCGATTTGGTCCATACTCCCAAATCTTGTTAAGGTTTAGATACTAAACAATCTTGCCAAATATAATCCAAATCAGCTGATAAATAGCGCGACAGGAAATTTCTCCCATTTTGAGGGAAATACTCGTACCCCGCCAATCGAAAAAGGCCGACGGAAAAAAACCATTAATATACAGAGCCTGTGTACCAAGTTTCGTCGAAAAATACGACCTGTAGATAAAAATGAACATCTGAATAGACGACAGCAAACTCATCGTGTGGAAGCACAGACCTTCGGTTCGCTCCGGTCAATAATTTCGGAAAATAGCGTTTCTCTCACACATCTACTCAGTAGTCAGAAGCTTCCCTTCAACCGGAGATGTCATGTCAATACATCACAAATTTACAACTGTTCTGGGTATGAGTGCCTCCATCTTGATAACATTTACCGTGCCGGGAAATCCTACTATTACTCTGGTACTCTTCTTTTCGAAGACAAACAGACTGCTAACAAGCGCACTACGATTAGGTGGGTAAAATCTGTAATTTCTCAGATTAATCCTTGATGTGGTGGCTACATCGACTTGGAATTTTTTCTTCCATATTGATGGGTGGCTATGTCACATGGTAGGTACTGTGATTATGCGTCACCACATTGTTACAGTCGTCCATTGGCACCCAGCATTATGTCATTCGTGTTGATTGGGCTAATTGCATTGCGCACATTCTTTAATTCCCTCTTCCTACTTCCTTCCTACACATTTTTTTTCAACTGGGTTAATAGGTCTACCAAAAGAATTGATTACCAAGGAACCGAGATTTGCACCCTCGTTCTCCACTAGGTCACCACGGTTTCATTATCACGCTGAATCATCATTCTTAAATACCTATCTGAAAATGAAAGACTAAATATTACCACTTTACTTGACAGTTTGCTCTCCGTCTCATGCCAGATGTAACTACCGATTGTGATTCGCTGAGTCATCAGCAGCCAGCAAAACAGTCTCAAATTTTGACCTTGACCTACGACGTTTGCCCACGTCAGAAGTGGAAGGGCATCTCAGCATGTGCTCAAAGCCCGTTCGTTAGACCTGACAGTAATTGGCCACCGCCAGTGTGTCACTAATGCCAGCCTTCGCCAGGGGCCGTGGGAGCGATTCCAGCGCCTGGGAATCGCCCAAAACTATTGTTTTTGCCGCGTCTATAATACCTATCATATCGTTGGCAATAACAATCGTTTAAGGGAACTTGACAAACAAAAACACGATTAATGGATGTTAAAATTGCCGCCTATTTGAGTTCATCGTATAGCGTGTGATACTTATGTTCTTTTTTTATATTTTTAGTATGTAGATTGTACAATTGTTAGTATGGAGACTTCGCAGATCCTGAGGAACTTTAGTTTATCTAAGTATCAACATTGTACCTATTTGTAACCCAACCTGGGTTAATTACATTGATTGATTTCTTTCGGCCATAGGACAACCACTGCTGAATATATATCATATTATACCTATCTCTGTTCTGTATTATATAGATCTCTAAAAATACCGATGAAAGCAGCTTGCATCCAGCGCAATCCCGCAGTCTAAGTAATATTACCTTTAAGTTATGTATTGTAAGCGCAGCGTTTGTTATGTATTATAAAGTGAACTAATCGTATCCTACGCTGCGCATAGTACGTGGTCTGTATCAAGAACTTTTCGATTCCATCGGTCTCTCTTCGCAGCAAGTTTTTACAAAAGTCCTCTAGCGCTACGAAACAAACATCATCAAATAAGTGTTTTTAAGTACATTATTACAGCGTATTATTGTTTATCAAATCTTAAACTAATTAAAGATAATCGTAACAAAACAAAAACTGCGCTAAAATTCAATCTAAACACTCCGATATATCGTTTCGGGACCAGCTGATTCTAATTCCATTTGAACTTACAAATGATATTAAACAATACGCTCAATACGGGGAGCTACTGTCGAATTCTCTAAGTATGATCGAAATTTCAATTTCAAACGTTTAATTCTTCCATTCGACCGTCCGCAGATTAGTTTGTCCCTGAGTATACGTTTACAGATATATAAATGGACGTTGCTACCTGAACTTTATTGCACTCATCACTCGACGTCAAGATACGATAACAAAGATGATAAAAAAAAAATAATAAGCTCAATGTTGCCAACGTTTCAAATAATTCGAATTTTGTCCGCGTAATTTTTAAGCTTCTTTATGTGTTGCGAAAACCTTTTGATATGTTTTTGGCGAATAAAATACACGTGGTAGTTAATTTAAGTGTGTCGTATACGGTCTTTATTAAATTAAAGTCCTTTTTGATTGCCAGTTAGGTTAATGGAAGGCTTTCAATACTTTCAATAGTGATGTGCTTGATTTTTATTATGGATACGTTTTATAAACTTTGCATGGTCTGATTTTATGGAGATTTTTATGGTAATGGAATTTTAATCAGTGTATGATTCTATAAATACAAATTAACTAACTAAATTAATACTCTACAGTATTAGTATTAGTTACATACTTGTCAAATACTAAGTCAGTAGGAGTTTATTATAAATAACTTTCACTAAAAGACCAACCCTAAAATCACAAATAAAATGAGCTGTAGCATTGAAAGAGTTAATAATAAAATTGAAAATTGAGATTGAGTGAATAATAAAAACAATGACTCTTAATCAGTTTAGTATAGAGTAATATTTTATTTATTGATATATGCAAATTATTAAAATTAATAAATTAACAAGTCACAAAAGAATAAATTTTATACTAAATCAAAATTTCATTAAAATACAAACACTAAAGAAACATATTTTTAAAACAACACTAGTGAAATATATCGATAAAATACAATTTCGAGTATCGATGTTTTCGTCCTTCTCGATGGAAAACACCGTGACCTGTAATGAGTTCCCCACACCCAATAATGTATGAAATGATATTGGCAAAGAACATTTTGTCGATCATCACGTGGCTACTGACCTGACACGATCGTATAATATTTATAATTTAAGACCTAACATATTCCACACAAAAAAGTAATAATGTGGAAACCCATCATTGAAAGTCAACGGTCAATGGTGACTTAGAAGTTGCGAACAATTTTGCTCAATGCACAAAAACTATTTTCATTTATTTCTGTATCAGAATAGTTTTGCGTTAATATTACCTTAATATGGCATTTTAAAATTCGAAGACCTAGTAAATTAGCGTATTTATAATAGAAAATATGTATAACAACATAAATATAGCAGCTAGTACCTCTATCATACTTATAAAAGAAGCCCCATTACAGAGGCGCCATCGTAATTATATTAGCTAAATAGCATAGTTCTGTTTCTCTTTAAAAGCTTTAATTTAACTTGCAATGTATGTATATATATGTAAGTATGTCTGTTCGGGAGAAATCTTTGAACTGAATTTTGAAGTAGATATCTTCAACCGATTGAGCTGACATTTTTCACTTTAGGCATTCAATAGAGAGAATGTTTTTTAGATTGCTATTAAATTTATGCTGGTGCCTCTGTGTAATCGGGCTTCTTCTTCTTAGAAGAAGAAGAAGAAGGTGTACTTGTAGGTACTTAAAAAGTTTAGCCTTAATTCAATATGTGTAAATCACATTTAACCCGTTTGAAAGATTGCGTTTATTTTAGCAAATACAAATATAAATATCGATAAACACAAAATATCGCGCTAATAATTTCCGCCTGTCCGTTTGTAGTTTCAAATCAAACATTTTATTGCTTTGATCGAATAAATTCACATCAAGATAAAAATAATTCGTGTATTTTTACGATTGTAAATTACAAAAATAGCTATTTCTCGGTATTTCTATGATGTACATGATTCATTTTGATAACTAATTCGTGACATGATGTAAATATTCGCACACCTACTTACTTCTGTAATTTAGGAATTCATACATGCCCACAAGAGTGAATATCATAAAAACATATTATGTAATAAATTTATGGAAAGTTTAATTTATTTAAATAAAAGTGAAAACTTTTTTTATACACTTCCTGGGATATCGAATCAATAATGTCAAAAACTGTAGATCAATCAGAAAGTTTAAACTATCAAGTTAGTACATCAGTTCACATAGAGGTGGAAAAGAGACGGTAGGGTTACAGTCTTGACTGCCTGGGTGGCTCAGTGGTTTGTGAACCTGACTTCTGGATCAAGGAGGAGTGGGTTCGATTCCCATTCAGGGCAATTCATGTGATGATACATAGGTGTTTGATCTGTGTCTGAGTGTTATTTAGGATCTATCTACAAACACATATATAAGTATATCTATCTACATAAATAAGTATGTATTTAATTTTTTTTTTTTTTTTTTTTTTTTTTTTTATTGTATTTAAAATGTATACCTAGTATTTCAGTCTCTGGCAGCCATATCACAAACTTTGCTTAGTTTGGGGTCAGAGACCGTGTGTAAGATGTCCCCAATATTTATTATTTATTAATTATTATTATTTAGTCTAAGAAATGACTTTCATATAGTTAGTCTTAGAAGATTGCTTCAAATGATAAGGGCGCCAATTGTTTCACTAGATTTTCCGCCTTTTTCAGCGTGATGTTATGTATCATTGCGCATTGGCGTAAACAATAATTTATCTAAGTATCTATTTTATACTGGCGTTGTTACTACGCTTTCCTAGAACATACTATTTTGTTTATTTATTTATTTACATCCCTTTATTTGTCACACTAACAGCCACGCCAAGGCGTGTGACGAGTCAACAATACAAAATTCAAACGGAATACAATAAGTCCAAAATAATACTTTCGAATCCTACTTACATATTAAATAAACGCACTGCCTGTCACGATCAGGGAGGCTCAATCATTTAACATTTTTAAATCTCTTGTTTTTAAGCACTATCTGTCTAAGTACTTGTTAATTTGGTACATATTTGTATATATTTTATTATGGTTTTATGAATGTATTTTATGTAGGTATATAATTATATATTTATTTGTATGTAATAATTATAATTAGTTTTTGTATCTGTGTATTTTGTCTATGTAGTTTATGCTATTGAACAGCACCGACATCTTAAAATTATTCCATTTAGGTTGCCTGGAAGAAATCACTGCAGGCGATAAGGCCGCCCATTGTTCTACCAGATTATTGTTTATTTTTTCTAGTTTAAGCTTGTTCTGTAATATGTGGTGTGAAAACAAAGTAATTTTGTATTATATTGTATTGTATTGTGAAGTAAATTCACAAAAAAAAAATTAGATAATGTAAAATGCTAAATAATTATGTACCTATATCTCAAAAAACAAGAAGTTTATGTTTTATGCTTGCTTCTCACTCGACGATCCTTAAACCGAACCAAGCAACTTCGCTTTCCATTAGGCATGTTGGTGTCCAAATGTAGACCTATTTATGTATAAAAAAACATACACTAACCGCGACCATTAGCGAGCTAAATATGCCACAACTATCGCCCAATTAAAGGTATTTGTTACAAAATAGGGCACGTGCGATACCACGTGGACTTAGACAATAATAATTAGAAGATATTGAAACAGTAATCATTCTATGTTTAATTTGCGTAACTTATGTAAATGACGGATGAGTCATCGCTTACGCGTACAATTTTCAATGGGTGTATGTTTAAGTGAAAAGACGAAGGTCGGCTGTGACGTCATATGCTGGCTGTCTGGTCTGGGATGAGATGACTATCTGAGACCGTGGCTTCTCTGCTTTGCTCTAAGACTAAGAATAACGCTTTAAAATAGATGAGATAGCGGGCAAATTCAACCTTACTTGTGGTAAAAAGTCATTAAAAAGTTTAAAACAAAGACTTCCTTTCACTTCCTACATATGAGTCCGAGTAGAAAAAAAATGAAATATACTTTTTTTTTTGAGCTAAGATATACAAGGTGTTAGTAAATGATTATTATAATGTTAGTGCTTATTGATACTCAGTAGATTTATAGAACATTTACAATATTTAAGGCAGTGCCGGTTTTAGCACTACTAGCGCCCTGGGTGAGATTTCTGCGGCGCCCCTAACTGAAATTCAAATAATAAGTAGTAAAACTGAGCAACTGATTTTAGCAATTCTTCGATGGTACTACAATATTGTAACCAAGCGCGAGCGTAGCGAGCGCGAAATTTTTGATTTTATTTTTCAATGGAGTTCTTGTGCTGTACCAGCCTTTTAATAGATATTAAGAAAATATATTAAAAAAAATATTAGGGACCATCTTACACGCGGTCTCTGACCACAAACTAAGCAAAGCTTGTGATATGGCTGCCACACACTGATATCTGTATACATATATTTATTTATATATACATACTTACTTTTATTGATATTAACAACCAGGAACAGAGCAAGCACCTGTATTCATCAAATATTTTTTTATGCTGGGTGGGAATCGAACCCACGCCTCTTTGACCCAGGAGTCAGGGTCACGAACCACTGGGCCACGGAAGCAGTCACAAAAATCGTATCACAGATCGTATCGCAGAAAATATGTACAGTAGAGATGCATATTCAGTTATACACATATACGTTTTTGATAAGTAGAGCATTTTGTAACAGACTGAATACATTCAAAAATTGTATATATCGATAGCCTTGAAAATATACGGGGAAAGATACAATGGCGCTTAACAGACAATTGGCGAAGATTTTGTATAGAATTCTGCACATTGCTGTGCAAACAGAGGTTCCGTCTAAAAAGCCATTTAATGTATTGATACGCAGTAACAGAAGGTAAACATTAAGGTTTGACGCAAAGATACATGAATGTGCTTAATTAAAACCAAATTGTACAAATGGTAGACCATATATCTTGAGTCAGGGCTAAATATGTCTCAAGTCTCTATAATATCTCTAGATTTTACAAGACGTTAAGCGCGTCTGTCTGTATATCCCCTTATATTTTCTAAGCGTTACATTTTGATCAGATTTTTAGTATTTCTTATAGGATATATTTTGTTCTGTATGGTTAAAAGGTCAAATACGTTCAAATTTATCCAAGTTTGAAGCTTCAGCGTCTCTCTAGTTATGTACTTATAAGTAGGTATCTACAAAGCATTTATTTTCAACAAAGGCTAGTGCTTTTATTTAAAAAATCGACATAACGAGCTGAATGAAGTGACAAATTTTATTACCTACTAAAAATAATTTATTATTGTAGTGTAATTTGAATAACTGGCCACTGAAAGGGGTTTGAACATTTTTATGGAAACTGGCATATCTACCTGCCGCCATTATTTTATAAGTTTCCGCGCACAATGAATATATGGCTAGGGGATACTTATATAAACAATAAGCCCGATTACAGAGGCGCCAGCGTAAATTTAATAGCAACGTAAAAAGCGTTCTCTCTATCGAATGCTTAAAGTGAAAAAGAAACAGAACTATGCTATTTAGCTAAGTAAGTAAAGTAAGTTCGTATAGGCCGGGTGGCTAGCCCTGGTGTCAGAGTTTTTAGGCCACCTGAAGGCCTCTGACATGGCTAAACGGTTAAAACAACCGGGACCTACAATTTAACGTGTCATCCGAGCCACGGTAGTGCTCAGTTGGAAAATGCCACCCGCGGTCACCCATCCAAATACTAATTTAGCTAATATAATTGCAATAGCGCCTCTGTAATCGGGCTTATTAGATTTTTTTTTTTTTTTTTTTTTTTTTATTTCGAATAGGTTTGCGTTTGACTACACACTGCCTGATGTTAAGCAGATGTGCGGTCTAGGGTGTAGCACGCTTACCTAGAAGATACCTATTTACTCGGGATTTGAAGACACTCACGTTGTACTTTAACGGGAAGACAGACCCAGGCAAAGCATTCCACATTCCGGCTGTTCGTATGAGGAATGAGGATTCGAAACGCTTGGTTCTAACGCGCGGAATGTCCACCATAAAAGGGTGACGCTTTGGTCGCGTCCGTCTAGCCGTACGATAGAAGAAAGGGGCAGGGGGGACCAGATTGTGCAACTCCTGGGCGCACTCTCCGAAGTGTATCCGGTAAAAGACCGACAAACACGCTACCTTGCGACGATGCTCAAGACTTTGCAGCTGCGTCTTAGTCAAGGTGTCGTTGTCAATCAGCCTCCTGGCTCATTATAATACCCTAAAGCGTCACGTTCTAGATATATTTGGATGTAAAGATCGCAAAGTTCTCGTCAGCGATCTTTACATCCAAATATATGGAGAACGTGACACTTTAGCGTAACATAGTATGAAACATTTATCGTGTGTATAAGTGGCTACTCAAACTCATATATAATACTAAAACGCGAAAACTTTGAAAAAAAATATTAAAAAGGCGGCGGATGGATATGCCACAAACCCCTTCAAACACCTGAGGTTAAAACGTGTTGATATGAAAACAAGCACATGAATGACATCTGCAGAACTAGCACACACGTTTTTGACGAATAAATGCATATTTTTATCTTTACTTCAGTTAAAAAGATAATCTAAATGCTCATGTTGTGAATTTGCAAATATGCAAAGATTTTTATCTAAATGGTGAAGTCAAGCCCTTTGCAAAATTCAAGGTTTGTTGTACGTTCCCAGCACTGTTCGCACCTTCATCATTAAATTAACAAACTCTTATTGGGACGTTAAAATAAATAATAAAAACTGAAAATAAAACAGTAGGCAAAGCTTACCAAAGACGATAATATTTGTGTACTCTTTTAACAGCTTTTGCATATAGGCGGCGATTGCACAGCGTTCGGTTCATTATTGTTTTTAATTCTCGCGGTCCTTAAGTGGTCATGGACAGTAATTATTTCGATTTTTTGACGTGATAACTTCTCATACATCGTTGAACGCCGGCTGCACGCACGAAAAAGTGTCACGTTTCGCCTGAACCGAGTGTGCAAGTGAGAGCGCGGAAGCGATAGAGAGACACGATCTGCACGGTCTACGCGTTCGGCTTTTTCAGTTGATGAAAGATAAAATTATCGTCCGTAAATAGACTTTACAGACAAATATTTTTTTTTATTGGGCTTCGTAGACATATTGATAGAGATATATTTGCTATAAATTTGTGTTCGCCTGGCCCGCGAATTATCCCCACTATTTATCATGCGGAATTATCATTCTTTTCTTTGATTAATCTTAAAAAAATCCTTGTTTATTTTTTAACTATTTTGTGGCACAAATGAGGGATGTGCGCAGTTTGCAGTTAACTTATAGCTCCCAAGATCATTATATATAGGATTATATCTCAATTGTACTTAGATACTACTTACTTTCAAGAGTAGCAAAGTCGACTTAAACAGAACACAAACCAAATCACTCACAAATGGTTCTAAAAAGTATTAGACAATAGGAAAACCGAACGAAACGGAATGAAACCGAACTACATAGACTTAATTTTTATATTTTGCAAAAAATAGCATGACTGACTTCAACCATGTACAGAACGCGAATATTTCGCACGGATCGTTGTAAAAAATTTCACATTATTGTGGATTTATTCAAAATGGCTCCGCCGATTTCGATAACATTTAAATGTAACCAATTTCGAAGTATACTATTTCCAATAAAAAAAGAATTTTTGAAATCGGACAACTTTGAAAAAAGTTATGCGTGGTTATACATAAAAAAAAAATATACGCGCCGAATTGTATACGAGTACCTCCTCCGGTGGTTCGTCGGTCAAAAATACATGTAGTTGCTCGGTTGACAAGATGGTGACGATTTCCACGTTTCGCGCATTAATTCCAATGACTCATCACGTACCCGGGTCCAAACTTCATTTGAAACTGTCTTGAGATTCACGTAGATTACTGCTAAGCCCCTGATTCACCTCTGCGTCAAACTACATACCTACGAGGTCCACGTTAGTAATATGCAAATATTAATGTCAATGCACTGCACAGATGTTGCCCAGACAATCCTTCATACCTTCACGCTTTATCACCTTATCACAATAACTTAAATCAAATTCGCATAGAGTCGGAAGATGTACTGATAAAATCTAGCTGCGATAAGGTCCTGTAGGATTGCCTGTGAGGTGACATTGTCCATGGTTCTAATGTGAATGAATCGGAGGATATCCGCAGATATCCCGTGAATATCTGATATATTGCATTGTTAGATTGTTACCGAATCTTTATTATAGGCTGTAAAGTACTTGTCTTATACTATGTGTCACTTTAATAGGCGATTTTCAGATAGGTAAGTATGCAGTCAATGGAATATAAACGATTTCCACGCTTTGGACACCACCATTTTTACATTTTTTTTGACTATACATCTAAAAAAAATGTCAAATAAACATTTCTTTGTAACATTACTACGAAACTGACCCTGAAATTATCAGGTATCCCATAAAAGTTGTCAAAAATCAATAAGATACTGGATCTCTTTATGTTGTACTGATTGATTTTTTTGTGGTTTTAAGGTTGGTCCCATAGTAAAAGTTGTTCATGATTACCTATGTATGTGTATAAGTAGAACGTATTTTCACACGACTAGCTTTTAGATGAAGAAAAACATCGTGACTTTGTGAGGCACCCTGCAAATGTCCGTAGGCTGGCTGTTCGATGGCGTATGTGAATCCACCAACCCGCATTGGGCCAACGGGGTGGATATGACCCAATCACTCTTCCTGGGTAGGCCTAAGTGCAGGACGTAGGCCTACCTAGTGGACTTAAAAAAGGCTGGTACAGTACAATATAATGTAGCTATATGTACCTCTGTAAATATATGCATTAAGTATGCCAAGCAATTTGTAGACAGAACATTTTTTGCATGTGAAGCCGGGGCGAAGCGCTACTTAGCCAATTACAAACTTACAATAATGAGTAGGTACCGGTAAATGATAATTTTTATATTCATTTTCCTCAAAGACAATAAACAAATGTATACTTACTCATAAATTCATAATTATCCTACCTATACCTACTGACGATTCATTAATTATATCATCATTATTATAAATTGTCATAACAATTATGATTATTAACAAACAAAAACAAAATAAACTCGTACATTGGGCAATCGTACAGTAAAAAAATCATCATCATATCAGCTATTGAATCCTCAAAGGCATCTGCTCTCTATCGACTTCTAAAAGAACCATTTCGATGCAGCCTGCATTCGATTTGTTGCTCTAGTCTAGTTTATCAGCTCGAGGTAAGCGTAGAACATGATGTTTTATGCTACTGGCCAAATCATGCAACTTGGCGGCTGTAATATTAGCTACAAGCTGCGGGTAGCCCAATACTGACTAAAGCTCACTTAACAGCTGCACGAGGATTACATAGAGGAGGAGGAGGCCTATACGCCACTTAGTCTGTCTCAGCGATGTCGAGTTGCTTTTTGACCGACGAACCACCGGAGGAGGTATACAATTCGACGCGTATATATATATATATACTAGCTGACCCGGCCACGCGTTGCTGTGGCTAAATAAATTAAAATTGCGACTATAATTTGAGATTTAAACTATCCTATCTCTCAAGTTGGATCGAACTGCACATGGTGTGCGAATTTTATTATAATCGGTTAAGTGGTTTAGGAGTCCATTGAGGACAAACATTGTGACACGAGATTTATATATATTAAGATATATATATTTTATGTATAACCACGCATAACTTTTTTGATAGTAGTCCGATTTAAATAATTCTTTTTTTATTGGAAAGAGTATACTTCGAAATTGATCCCATTTAAATTTTATTGAAATCGGCTGAGCCATTTTTGATAAACCAACAATAATGTGACAAATGCTCCATCGATCCGTGCGAAATATTCGCGAATTTTGTACACGGGTGAAGTCGGGCATGCTAATTTTTGCAAAAAATAATCTTGTCACACACCTACATACTTTTAGGGGTAATAATACCTATACTGAATAATGTACTAAACATTGATATCATGTACTAAAGCACCATTTTACACATTATTTGTCATCCAAAACACGTTCCGGTCTGCAAAAATTTGTTTAGTCCGGAAACGGCCTTTTTTTTGCTTTTCCATTTCGAATGCAGACGCCACAAAATATTGAGGGCACAGAAGACAAGATTCAACCAACGCGCGCTAGAGCAATGCACACATAGAATTTTATCTCGGAAATAATGCCTACGAAATATTTGTAAGCTCTCTTAGACTAAAAGCAATCAGGTCCTCTTCAGCTAGTATGGAAAAAGCCTATAATATAGCTCCAGAAACTAGGATCTTCCTCCTTTCTTATCTTCTATTATTTACTACTATTAACCTAGTCGTCTTCCTTCTTTGTGAACTAGGAACTAGGTTACGTAATAGGAGAAAAGTCCCATACTACGTGATTTGTTCAGGGGGAGAGAAGTTTATAAAATCAAATCAAAGGTTACAAATACAGGGTTATTTCTAATCAATTAGCATCCTCTTAGGGACTTATTCTGTACATCAAAACTAACAACTTTTGTTCTGTGGTTTTTGTCAAAACTCAAAAAAAAAAAAACCAGCTGTTCCATACATTTTGTTGCGGGTGAACGATATTTTTCTATGGAAGAACGATTTTTTTTAGTTTTGACAAAAGTAGTTGAACAAAAGTTGTTAGATTTGATGTACAGAATAAGCCCCTAAAAAGATGCTAACTGATTAGAAATAACCCTGTAGAGCTAGATCTTCGTCTCAGTCATTATTTAAAATCTTGCGCTTTACATGTTCAAAATCATAACGCGCAGTGTCCTGCTCTTTATTCGCGTGTAACTTGTTTGTTGCTTCATTGAGCACGGATTGTACGAAGCTTAACTTCTAGACTCTCAATGTTTTGTGCCGATGCCTTGCAATGCTGCACGCATTCAGTTTGCGTTCCTTATTCATGAATTAAAAATATCACATACGGCAACTGCGGCTGTCGCACCGGCGAGGGCGCGGGCGTTCGCCAAACTCTACCGGGAACACAGCACTTTTATTATTTAGCTATAAGCTATAAAATACTACATTGAAATGTGTTTGGCGCCTTAACACCAACGAAGTTAATACCGCGTCTGATAGGTTTACAAAATTTTGATAGGTATATAAAAACGTTTTCCTTAAAAGTTAGGAATTTACTTTACCTACTCTATGTAGGTACTTTACGGTTTACATTTTAATGTTTTCTATTGGCAATTCGATTGCCACTACAATGATTCGGTACATTTGCGTAATAAGTTACGATAGATGAAGCATAATTAAGAAAAAACAATACTTAATCAGTCTATCTTATATCAGCAATTTTTTTTTTATAAATATGAAATTTGATGTTTTTCGTTATTGCAACGTATCGGCTAAACGTTATTCACTTAACTAAGTCTAAAATGTATACCTAAGTATAGTAGTAAAGTAAGTAAGTAAATAAATATCTATCAAGTACTTCATTTTTCTTGTAACATAGGTACCTAGTTACATATTGTTAAGAAATAAATGTTTTTAGATGACTATTATATATTTCACATAAATTGTTTATATTGTACTACCTACTTAACTATTTTAATGATGTTAACTACTATTTTTTTATTATTTACACTATTTTTGTTTGCATATCTGTTAACGTTTTTGATTTACTTTTTACTGGTTTATTTAAGTACGTTAAAATTGTTGATTGTTCATACAGGAGTTAAATAGCCCACTGTCCTATTTGTGCATGTTACTATAAAGTAAAATATAATATAAGATTATCATATAAGTGAGACGATATGTTTCTTGTGATATATCAATAAAAATCTTTGAACCTAATAATTAAATTAGGAAAACAGGAACATTTTACACGATCACACATGCAACACCAAAAAATGATTAGAATACACACAAACTACACATGTTACGGTTAAAGTAAACAATATTTTACAGCAGATACTAAAAGATATCATATTTTGCCAAAAATAGCAATATGTTTATCAATGAATCAGTCTCGTAATAAAATGTTTTGTTTTAATCTCCCATGTGAGTGCTGATTGGCTTAATAAAACTTAAGTAAATATTTTTGTAATGCCGTACTCGGATTTCGTTTTTAATACCGGTTGTTACTATCTGAGTGTTGCTACACTAAAGTAAGCACAATTATTTTTTGTAGTGACATTTTCATAATATTGTACGACTATAAAAAAAAATTTCAACAGCGGATTTCATATAGAACAAGTCACGAGGTCCCATAAAATACAATAATTAAGGGTTATTCCTATGTACATCAAAAGTTCAAAACTAACAACCTTTGTTCTGCGACTTTTGTCAAAACTCAAAAATAATCAGCTGTTCCATACATTGCGTTCTGTTTGTTGATGTTCCATACATTGTTAATAAAATATTTTTCTATGGAACAAAAAATTTTTTTTTTTTGAGTTTTGACAATATTCGTAGAACAATAGTTGTTAGTTTTGATGCACAGAATTAGCCCCTGAATGCTAATTGATTAGAAATAACCCTGTATAGTTCTAATGAGAATCAACTCTTTGTGATGAAATTAATTAGGCAAGGCAAGTCGAACTTGCATACGAAAGTAATGCACTATAAAAACTGTAGTCTTTGTTCCAACAGTCCAATGTGTGGATCGATCTTGGACTGATATTGGTCGCAAACCTAACAATAATAAAATATTAAATTGACTCTGATTGGCTATTCAATTCGTAGCCAAGCTTGGACGCAAGTCACCGTCCAATGTGTGGCACCGGAATAACACTAAAAAACCTCCTTGGGAGCATATTTTAATACTGTCAATAATGCTAGGGAGATAGTATGGGAGTAGGTATGGCGCATCCTATGGCTTGTGGATGGATGGATGGAATTAAAAACAAATATCTTAATCTACGATTTGTAACTTAATTACTCACGTATCTACTGAATGAGATTAAGGGATTAAAAACAGTTTTTAGATCAAGCTGTTAATCATTTAAATTATTCAGTTTTCCTAATTAAGCTTTACCTACTTTTTTTTCATTGACACGATAACGATAAAGATTTTTTATACCTACATATTTACCTTAATCAATCAAATATATCTTTATATTCATGTTTAAAAAGGCTTGTTACAGTTTTTATACTCATAGAAACATTACGAATCATAAGTACCTATGGTTACAAATTTTTATTTACATAAAAGTTATACATATACAACATTTTATAAACTTATTACAACTACCAAGGCAGAGGTATTGGAGGAGATCTAAAGGTTCTATGGACAGCTATACGTTTCGGTCGCTAAGCCTGTTAGCAGCGCGGCCAAAGATCCAAGAGCCAAGCTGACCCGACACTTCACCGAAGATATCCCGGACATCAGCCTGTACGAGATTAGAATGGCCCTGAATCAGCTTAAGAACAACAAGGCGCCGGGTGATGACGGTGTCACATCAGAGCTGCTGAGAGCGGGTGGAACACCGGTACTAAAAGTCCTCCAGAAGCTTTTCAACACCGTAGTCCTCGAGGGCATCACGCCAGAAGCATGGTACAGAAGCGTGGTGGTGTTGTTTTTCAAGAAAGGTGACAACACCTTATTGAAGAACTACATGAGTAAACTAACACGGCTTTTATATTAAAAAAAAAATAATAGCAATATTACAGATAAAATCTTCCTTCTTCAAAACTGGCAACACTATGACGGATTTATTGCTATAAAAGCTTGCAATGATAACCCTCAATGGCCGTTCTTCTAAATGAGACCGTAACATGAGCCTTAAAAGAGGTCCGTAATTAAATTAACTTTATTTATAACAGACGTGTTGATATATTCATAAATCGTCAGTCATAAACATAAATATAACATTAGTGTCCATGTACGTACTCACTATATTTGGCTGATGTATACAACATAATTATTATATACTACGGGACTAATCGCGCACTAAAATTATGAGATAAATAAATACCTCCTCATCCCGACGTTTCGGCCGAGTTGCATCGACCGTGGTCACGGGTAGACTCTACTTATACTTATGTCTACTTATACTTGTATACTTAAGATAGTGTAACATAGTGTGTATATTTTACATAAGAAGAGGAATAAAACAAGGCAAATGCCAGAATCTTGCTCAGATACGCTTTGGGGACTGCAGAGGTCACAACATCTAAAAGCAATTTTGCTTTAATTTGTGGATAGAAAAAAAGATTTTGAAGTAGGTTCTTCATTTTATTTTTATTTAATTTATTTCCAATCAGTACATCATTACCAGAATAAACCAAAACATTAATGCTTTGTTCTATCTATTACGTGTCTAATTGTTTTTAATTAATAGAACCTGGTAGTAGATTTCAGGATTGTTAAACATTTAGACATACAATTCCTGCATTTGCCGAATAGACGCTACCAAAGACTGATTATTATGATGATACGATGACTGTTATGACGATTAAAAATTTCAAATTCTTGCATATAATCTTGAATGATAATATGTAAGTAGGTATTAGCCGGGTTTTTTGATACTCGAATATTGAATCCAATTATACCCACCTACTTTACAGCAAATTGATACGGAAACCTAAAAACAATAATGAAACAAAGGACTTATCGAAAAATTTACCTAATCACAAATAAATGACGAATAATCACATCACTGATGATGTGGTGACATTTTCTAATTTTACATCGATGAAAACTTGTTTGCTTGCGATTTTCCCCGAATATGGGCGCAGCCACGCCATTTTTCATTGGTCACGAATTGATGAGCAATGCTAGTGACGTAGCAAACTGATATTATTGGTTTATATGATAAGGTGCTAGGTAATTTTGCAATTTAAAGAAGGGTCTAGATATGATGGTCGTAGATAATGCTGATAATGCACCTCCACTTTATTAGGAATGTTTTAGCATAATGTTGATGTCACTGGCGCCTCGTAACTAGCTTATTATTTCTCTATTATTATTATATACTACGGGACTAATCCCGCACTAAAATTACGAGATAAATAGATAGATTAGTCCCATAGTATAAAATAATAATGTGTTCAAATCGCGAAAGTTTAAAAACAACATAAATAGATACCTCCTCATCCTGACATTTCGGCCGAGTCGCATCGACCGTGGTCACGGGTAGACTGGAATGTGGAACAGCTGGTACCGCCAATTCAATTTGAACTTGAAAAATTGTCACTACGACACACAACACTGACGGTATCTAACAATGTCCTCCTACCTACACTACGCGATTTGCATTTGTTGAAAACAGGATTCCACGACACCGATAACTCAAATCCATCCTCCCGGTTGAATTTCTTATGTTTTTTGATTTCCACCGCTTCACGAACTATTCTTGAAAAATAGTGACGATCCGTGGAGAGGACTTTTGGGTCGTGGAGCTCGATCCAATGACCAGTACCTCCGTCAAGCAAATGCTCAGCTATAGCAGACTTCTTTATCTGGCGGTTTTTGACTGCCGCGATATGTTCTTTGATCCGTTCAGCAATAGTACGCTTCGTTTGACCTATGTAGGAACTACCACAGCTGCAATCCACCTTATATACACCAGGAGTCTGAAACGGAATGACATCTTTCGTCGTTCTGACTTGGCCCAGTAGTTTGGATAAGGGAGTATACACTGTCTTGATGGAGTAATCCTTTAGCAAAGCCCCCACCTTATCCGTCACTCCTTTAACACAAGGCATGCATTTAATAATAATGTGTTCAAATCGCGAAAGTTTAAAAACAACAATTATTTCACTATGTTTACCTATAACACGCCAGAAGCCAAGAAAAAAACAAAAGCAATTCTATGCTCTCTGCTATATTCCTTGTTTTGTCTTTAGGGCTCTGCAGATTTTCAAATGATCAAGATCAACGACAAAACAACACGTTCCAATAGTAGCGATATTTAGATGACAATGAGGTTGATCATTTATGTGACGAAATATTTATAAAACATTTTAAAAAGCATGGCTTGCAAGATTCCTTTCAGTTCCCTTTGGCTTACCAAAAGGAACTGAAAGGAAACATAAAAAGGGAATCAATGCCTGCAGGTACTTGTATGTAGGTATGGATTTATTTTAAATCTAATTCCCTCTTTCATCATAGGAGGATATCGAATTCGCATTTTTATGTTTATGCTAGTCTCAAGTTTTATGATAAAGTCAGCAAAATAGTCATAGTCAAAATGCAAGTCCAGTCAAATCAAGGTCCTGAAATGCAAGTCATTGTCAAAATAAAGTCAACTGCGATATTCTTTCATAAAAGTTTTTTATTTCGTGGCTTTAGTAGTGATAATTTTGTTTCTATGATGGAGATTTAGAAATAACTGTCGTAGTTAAGTGGATCATTGAAATCAGTGTAAAAAAAATGAAAATCTAAGTATCTAGAGACAGGAAAACTCAGTTGCGAGCGGCCGTACAACTTGACGCCATGCTATCACTGCAACAATAAAACTTCGCGGTTTCCCCGAACTAGCGTCAATGAAAAACATCTTAGTCATAATAGTTACTTAACGATAATTCCCCATATTTGCTATCACAGATAAAGCGGTATGAAGTTCTATTCTATTTGCTGATATAACAGTTCGATAACACTGCATTGCTTGCATTGAGTATTCCGTGAACGGAGAGACTGCACCATTCATGGAATTGCGTCACTAGAGTTTACTATGAACTATACTCTGTAAAATTTAACTTGATCTCTGCGACAGCTGTCAGAAAAATCACGCCTATGAAGTCCTGAATTTCTTAATAGTACAGACAGTACCTGTCAATGTCATACTTTATGGGCATGTCGATTAGTAATGGGCGACGAATTATCGTGACCACAGAGTTTTAGATAGAGTTTTAATTAAAATATCGATAGTTTATACTGACGATATTTTAAATAAAACTTAATTTATCATTAATTTTATTGTATATTTGAATATCATAACATTTTTTACTTGTGTAATTAAATTAAACCCAACTATATGTTACATTAGCATCGATAATAGTGAAAAACGTCGATAAATACTATCGTTACATTATTATGAGTATTTAATTCATATCATAACATTATTTACATGTGTACATACTTGATCTTAAATAATAGTAAGAAAATAAAATCCAATTTCTCACCTTCAACTACTCATTCGATTTCATTACAACATTGTTTGTAAGTCGATTTTTTCCACCACTATCTCAACTCTAAATAATAATATGTCAATATGTAACTGTCGCAGAGATCAAGTTAAATTTTATAGAGTATAGTTTGGTACTACTAGAAAATACTATAATATACCTACTCATGTGCGACATACCTACTATATTTACAGGTTTTGCTTTAGAACGTCAATGAGCTCTAAACTAAAATCTATGTGAGACCCTTTTTGGGGAGTTCTTCAAGAGTTTTGAATTTCGAAATAAATGCTTGAAAAATATATCCTACTAATATTATAAACGCGAAAGTTTGTGAGGATGGATGGATGGATGTTTGTTACTCTTTCAAGCAAAAACTACTGAACGGATTGAGATCAAAATTTGCAATAATATAGCTTATATATCAGAATAACGGATTGAGATCAAAATTTGCAATAATATAGCTTATATATCAGAATAACATATTATAAACGCGAAAGTTTGTGAGGATGGATGGATGGATGTTTGTTACTCTTTCAAGCAAAAACTACTGAACGGATTGAGATCAAAATTTGCAATAATATAGCTTATATATCAGAATAACACATAGGTTATAAATTATAATGATATTGCGTCAAAAATAAAAATATTTTGCGGGCGAAGCCGCGGGTAAAAACTAGTAATAGAATATTTTAAGTAACGTACGGCACGGTTAGGCTTGGGATGGGTGACCGCGGGTGGCATTTACGGGTGGTAGCGCTGCCGTGGCTCAGATGACACGTTAAAATGTAGGTCCCGTTTGTTTAAACGGTTTAGCCATGTCAAAGGCTCTCCGCCATTCGGCCTATACACACTTACTTTTATGTATCTACGGTTGGTTCTTATGAAAATAGCTTATGTTTCCTGCCAAATTAATCCAGTAACAATTAATTAAACTAATTTATAAATGAGTTTTCTGCAAAAAACTAACGTTTCCTAATTCATAACATGCCAAAAAAAAATAACCATCGAATGTGTCAATATGGTATCAAATATCAATTATTTATCAAATGGAATACTTACGCGATTCTAACAATAAACATTTCCAATATAAGCAGGAAGTGCCTATCAATAAATAAAATATTTAAATAATTTTATTTGAATACAAATTCACGCATTCACAATTCCAGCGAACCCCCTGTTATGGAGAACAGACTTCCACACATCAAAACTGTAAAAGATTCACACGTCCACTGTTTAACGCCAAAGTAAACAATCCTGAACGCAACGTCTCTTTTAAAACTCTGAAACGATAAATCAGTTCAATTTCCAACTTTATCCCATTTACATTAAGCCTATAAAAAAATACGCAAATTGAACAAACCTTTTACAGGTCCTGTAAGTATCCTCAACCGCGCAAGTTAAGCCAGTCAACACCAATTTGAATTTTATTAACTGTAAAATAAAGCCGCTGAAATATTTTATGCAGGGGTGTACCTTGTGAAAACCCACGAATACCTCACTCAATTTTAAGTCTTATGTCATAAAGATAAGGGCTGTAAATGGCTAGGTTTTGCGGAACGGTGTTCAGGTGATAACGAATCAGTAAGTGTGTGCGTATCTAGGAAAAGCTGATAAGACGTGGTGAGACGGCGCCGAGGCAGGCGCCAGCGAACCTCACGATAACATTCCTGAAGCCCTGTTCTGGAGCACTCGAGATATATGGCACTCTCACTGTCAAGTCAAGACTTTTGTATTTAAAGTTCCAGTAAAGGAAGTGAGCTGAAAAGTGGGCAGTTTAAACAAAAGTGGGTCGGCTTGTCGCGCTACTTCTGGTCATATGTTCTGTGTCCATATCACTGCTATTACTCCTGGTTGTGTCTCGGTAGCGGCTCACGAGAAGTGGCAGTGAATGAATGTCGGGTAATACGTTTTAATCGGTTTTCGATCGCCAAACAGGTTTGCCGGTGTGGATTGAAGAGTGATTTAACTCAAGGGTGAAATATTATGGTCGTTTGTGAAATGTCAGTGTGATGAGCTCAGTTTTACTATCGCCCTATTCAGCAGTGTCTGACTTAATGTCGAACGTTCCAGAATGGGCTCCCTGAGACTAATCCTTTCAATAATTCATGAAAAATCGGTTGCTAAGTCATCGCTAGGTAGCCGAAAATGGGTCAAATCAGCACTTGGCTATCTGGGTATTATCGGGGTGAGTACCTGAATTAGTTTTACATTTATTCGTGGTATTTTAAGTACAATTTCTATTGGTTTCTAATTTTCTGCTTTAATTCTTTTTCTATGTAGAAAGACGTGCTGCTGAAATAGAAGATATGGGAAGAAGAATTGCCAAGCTAAGACATGCCATACTTCGCTAGACGAGATGTTAACAGGTGAATCAAAAATTACCAAGGGGTACCTTTTTTTTACAAGGGGCAAATCTTCCAAAGATGCCCGACCGCTTTGGGGTGCAGTCGGGTTATGTGGGATTGTACCCACTATGTGCCTTCTTGGGAGCTCCGGGATCTCCAAAAGAAACGCACCGGTGCTCCCGGCACTTCGTGTGTCTACTCGCCTGGTAGTAGACCAGACTTGTACGGTCCTGTACGACAGCGTTGCCACACACGCTGCCGTCCTTCTCGGGCCCGCTCGAGTGGATGGCCAGAGCCCCAACTCTGAACACCCACGAACCCAGGGGTCCCCTTTTAGTAGGCTCTTACTACAGGCAGGGGATACCGATGCCGTATTCTAGTGCCCCGACATCAGGGCAATACCAAGTGGTACGTCTACCCGACACGTGGATGACTCGGGGGCAATCCAGTAACCCGATGGTATAATTAAATAAGTCGGATGGCAACGGATGACGGTACAGGACCACCGGACGAGGGAGGATTGGCAAGAACAAGAAGATGCCTATACCCAACAGTGGTCGGACATAAGCTGTTTGGGAAGACAGATGTTTTATGAATAAGATCTCTTGGAGCAGACGTGTAAAATTAAAATGAAGACCATGAATTCCAGAAGAAGATAAGGTATGGCGCCACAACCCGTACAATATATTTTAATGCGTACACAATGTACATTTATAAAATTTCGGAATACTATCAGAATCAGTATCAATATTAAAATGTTCCTTTTTTATCGTGAATAAGTCCGCGTTTCCTCGCCTGACGATAAGCGACGTTGTGATCGAAGATGAAGCACGCGTATTAAATATTCTGGATAGTTTAGGATTTAACATGCTTCCATAGAAGGTACTGGTTTAGACTCTTTTGCTGAAGTTTTCTGTTAGAAGGTACTGCCTCAATTCTTTTCGATTCCGCTACGTGATATAATTTTAAGAAGGTAATTATTATTATACATATTTTAGCTGATCAGTTATATTTTCATATTTCTAAAGCCCTATGAGAAGACCATTGATGTTATTTGTGCTATTTCCACAAATAACATCAAAATGACATTATACACTTCAGCACCCACAATAATATCTCACCTTTTTAACACATCCAGGTGGAAAGTTTCGCCATCGTTGAGCAATACAGGGCCACAACAAAGTTTGCTTCCCAAAAGCTCGACCTACATTTTTGAGTGATTCCTACACAAACAAACATTTTATAAACAAAATGTTTCATATATGAAATATACAGTAGGTATACCTACACAAAGTAGGTTAATCGCCGTGATAAGATAGCGATGATAAACATCGACACTAGTAGTTTGAATTCAATCTTTGAGGCAATAAAATATAATTTACAATGGACGTGGAGTAGAATAGATAATAATGTAAATATTACTAATTATTACAGAGAAAGGGAAAGTAAAGCAATTGTGATGCAATTTGTTTGATAGGAAAGACCTGCGTTTGTTTGTTTGTAGGGAAATGTTTGTAGTAAGATTGCGTCTTATTTCATTTTGTTAATAGGAAGAAAAGCCCTAGTGTCAAAGTTTTTAAGACCTCTGACAAGGTTAAACGGTTACAATAACTGGGATCTACAAATTCACGTGTCATACGAGCCACGGTAACGCTCAGTTGTAAATGCCACCCGCGGTCACCCATCTAAATATTGACCTTGCTTCTTACTGTACTGTACTGTACCAGCCTTTTTAATAGTCCACTGCAGGACGTAGGCCTACCCACGAAGGGTGATTGGGCCATATCCACCACGCTGGCCTAGTGCGGGTTGGTGGATTCACATACGCCATCGAATTTCTTCTACGGACGTACGCAGGTTGCCTCACGATGTTTTCCTTTACCGAAAAGCCAGTGGTGTGAAATTCGGTACATAAATTCCAAAAAACTCATTGGTACGATCTGTACCAGTCTTTGTAGCAGTCCACTGCAGGACGTAGGGGTGAAGGGTGATCGGGCCATAAAGTAAAAGTCAAATCATTTACTGCAATATATGAAATTTACATGCGGTTAACATGTTTCGTATAGTTATACATATCCATATCCATATCATACGCTGGCCCAGCGCGGGTTGGTGAATTCACATGCATACGCCATGAAATATCTTCTACGGACGTGTGTAGGTTGCCTCACGATGTTTTCCTTCACCGAAAAGCCTGTGATGTGAAAATCCGTACGTGAATTCCGAAGAACTCATTGGTACGGGCCCAGGATTTGATCCCACGACCTCACGATTGTAAGGCCAGTGTCATTACCACTAGACCACCACGGCTCATCTTTTGTAGTGCAAGAGAACAAAGTTGAACATTTCTAGTAAATCGTAAAGAGTGACATGCACTTTCATTTTCAAGTATTTTCCACAATGTGATTTTGCTAACCTTTATTAAAGACCAATTTTGAAATGCCCTGTAAGTCCCATAAGGGCTAAGCAGAAAAATCTATGTACTTCCTATATGGTTTTACCCGTATTATAGGTAAACGCAGCGTGGTGGATATGGCCCAATCTCCCCTCGTGGGTAGGCCTACGTCCTGTAGTGGACTATTAAAAAGGCTGGTACAGTACAGTACAGCAGGTAGGTTCTATCAAAACTTGGTAAACAAAGTAGCTAGGTAAACCCACTAATCAAGCCCACTATAGGTAGTAGCGATCAATGTTCCATCCAAGTCAATTTTAGAGTTAACCGCTTAATAGCCGTATTGACTGCCTCGGTGGTTCAGTGGTTAGTGACCCTAACTTCTGGAACAAAGAGGTGTGGGTTCGATCCCCACCCAGGGCAAATATTTATGTGATGAACATAAGTGTTTGCTCTGTGTCTGGGTGTTCCAATCAAATCAAATCGTTTATTTGCTGGGAATACATGTACAATACAAGTCAGAATTGGTTAGTCTTATTTTTACATTGCATTCAGTCTGCAAGCAGACGTGCAAATATTTATTTATTACATCAGTATAATCTATTGGTTGTTTTAACCGTTTAGCCATGTCAGAGGCCTTCAGGCGGCCTAAAATCTCTGACACCAGGGCTAGCCACCCGGCCTATACGAACTTACTTACTTTTTTTTTTAGTATAATCTATAAGTTATTAAAATTATTATCCTTAATACTTTAGAAGCAATTCGTTAGAAGCCAGTCGGTTAGTGTTTTCTTAAATTTATTCCCGTTCAAAATTTTGATTTCATAATTTTCATTTAATTTTGATTTGTTATTTAGTTACTATCTATATAAGTATGTATTTAAAAATAAGTATATGTAGTATATCAGTCATATAACAAGCTTTGCTTAGTTTGGGGTCAGAGGCCGTGTGTAAGATGTCCCAAAATATTTATTTATTTATTTTAGGGGCAAATAGGAAAAATGTTTGCATTTAATACAAAATGGAAATAGAGGTACGGCTTTAATAGAACACCCGTAAACAGTATTTTATTTTTTTTTTTTTTTATTTCGAATAGGTTTGCGTTTGACTACACACTGCCTGATGTTAAGCAGATGTGCGGTCTAGGATGTAGCACGCTTACCTAGAAGATACCTATTTACTCGGGATTTGAAGACACTCACGTTGTACTTTAACGGGAAGACAGACCCAGGCAAAGTATTCCACATTCCGGCTGTTCGTATGAGGAATGAGGATTCGAAACGCTTGGTTCTAACGCGCGGAATGTCCACCATAAAAGGGTGACGCTTTGGTCGCGTCCGTCTAGCCGTACGATAGAAGAAAGGGGCAGGGGGGACCAGATTGTGCAACTCCTGGGCGCACTCTCCGAAGTGTATCCGGTAAAAGACCGACAAACACGCTACCTTGCGACGATGCTCAAGACTTTGCAGCTGCGTCTTAGTCAAGGTGTCGTTGTCAATCAGCCTCCTGGCTCGTCTCTCAATCGATTCCAGAGCCTCCAGTTGATATTTGGCAGAGCCATCCCAAAGGTGAGAGCAGTATTCCATGCAAGACCTGACTTGTGCTTTATAAAGACTAAGCAGTTGCTCAGGTGTGAAATACCGTCTCACCTTAGAGAGAACACCAAGTTTTTTGGAGGCTAATTGGGCTTTGGACTCTATGTAAGAGCCAAAGTTAAGAGAAGATGAGAGTGAAACGCCTAATAGTTCCAAGCTGTCAGTTACCGGAACGGAGACACCACGGAAAGCGGGAGACAATTGAAAGGGTCTCTTTTTGGCCGAAAACAGACAGCCCTGAGTCTTTGTGGCATTAAACTTGACCAGGTTAGCATCACCCCAGTCGGATACCGCCTGCAGACTCAAGTTGAGCCGTTCAACCATAGCCTCTCTGTATAACTCGATCTGTGGCCCGCTGGTTCTTGCATCGGACGTGTAGCTCTCCACGACTGTACTGTCATCTGCGTACCCAAAGATCCCGGGCTTAAGCAGATCGTTGATATGCAGTAGGAAGAGTGTCGCAGAGAGCACAGACCCCTGAGGAACACCGGCATTGATAGCCATTTGGTCTGACGAGCAGCCATCAACGACAACTCGTATCGACCGATTCCTCAAGAAATCTGATATCCATGTGCAGAAATCAGCAGGCAGGCCGTAAGATGGAAGCTTGCCAATAAGGCTCTCGTGCCAGACCCTATCAAAAGCTTTGGAAATGTCCAAGGAGACAGCCAACGCCTCCCCGTGCTTCTCCATGACCTCACTCCAGATGTGTGTGGCGTACGCTAGAAGGTCCCCAGTAGACCGGTTTCGGCGAAAGCCGTACTGGCGGTCACTGAGCAAGTCATTCGCTTCCAGGTAGGCCAGGAGCCTGTTATTTAGAACACGTTCCATACTCTTACAGAGTATAGACGTGATCGAAATTGGCCTGTAGTTGGCAGGGTCGGCACGGCTGCCCTTCTTGGGTACAGGTTGCACGTTAGCAAGCTTCCAAGATTTGGGCACTTGACCTGTCTTCAGAGATAGGCGAAAGAGGCGAGTCAGCACAGGCGACAGCTCAGGCGCACAAGTCCTCAATACAATGGCCGGAATACCATCAGGGCCACTGGCTTTGTTCACATCTAGACTGCGGAGAACTTTGAGGACCTCCTTTTGCCGGATGTGTATTTCACTCATTACAGTGTCACAGTTTGGCAAAGTTGGAGGTCTCGCACTACCGGGGTCTAGACGCGAAGACTCAGCAAATTGAGATGCAAATAAATTTGCTTTCTCTACCGCGGTATGGGCCAGTGAACCATTGGGTTTCAGCAACGGAGGCAGTGAGGGGCGGCAGAAGTTCGCTTCAACCGATTTAGCTAGGGACCAGAATGCCTTACTACCCGCAGGGTAAGAAGCAAGCTTGTTTCCTATTCGACTAATGTGGTCAAAGCGAGCCCTCCGCATAACCTTTTTGCAGGACTTAGCAGCCCTATTGTATGCCTTCTTCCTCATACTAACGTCCCTCAACTTACGGTTTCGAGCATCGACCCAAGCCAGGTATGCCTGATGCTTTTGCGCTTCGGCGCGTCCACATTCAGGCCCAAACCAGGGCCGAGCTTTGCTAGACAGAGGCACGTCCGAAAATGGGATGAAGTATTCCATGGCGGTACGAAGCACATCTGTCACGGCATCCGCGCACGCAGAAGGATCATCGGAAGAAAAACAAACAGGCTGCCAAGGATAAGAAGCAAAGAAACACCGCATCTCATCCCAATCTGCTGACTTGTACCGCCACACGCGCCGTGACCCTTTGGGACTGGGGTCTGATGGGGAGTAGACGGATACAGATTTCACCAGACAGTGGTCAGATGTACCTAACGGTGGGGAGATCGCCACTGAATAACGGTCTGGATCGGTAGTCAGCAGAAGGTCCAAGCAGTAGGCCGTGTGCGAGTCAACATCAGGTACCCGTGTGGCGCCTTGAACCATCTGGGTGAGATCAAGTGTCAAGGCAAGCTTGCGCGTCTCAAGCCCAGCATGGTTTGTGTCCAGGTATGGGTGAAGCCACTCTTTATGGTGGCCATTAAAATCCCCCAGGATCACTAATTGGGCCGAAGGGTAGCTGAGCTGAGCAGCATCCGCCGCCTCACTAAGGTATTCGGTGAGTCTGGTCGTCTCCTGGTCTCCGCTATGTGATCGGTATACACAGGCGTAGATAATTTTCTCTACGCCAGTGTCCGCCAAAGCCCAGAGCACGGAAAATGAAGAGTCTTCAAACCTACGAAGGCGCAGAAAGCAAATGTCATCCCGGGCGTACACGCATACACCCGCACGTGGTTTGAAACGGTGCTCCAGGGAGTACCCTGGGTAGGAAAGATACGACACGTCGGATGGACCAGAAATCTGCGTCTCCGTGAGAAACAATAGGTGGGGACGATCTGTCTTGAGATGATGATGGACAGGCGTGAGATTGGAGTGCAGGCCCCGAATATTGCACAGGTGCACTTTAAGTGAGAGGGAGTGCTGCCGCTGTGTACACATTCTTTTTCTTCTAGTGTTTCTCATGGTTAATGGCGGAGTAAAGTAGGTAGAAAGTCGGAAGTGGAACGAGACGTCACTCTGCAGATTCAGTGGTACAACACAAAAATCACACACATCCACGGTAGACTAGCCTGGAGACCGCGGGGACGCCCGAGCCCCCCCAAGGATGTCCATCGGGCCCTCTCGTCCGGTCGCCAACCGGCACGATGGCGCATCCCTGGGATTTTTCGACAGATGGCGGGGCAGCCTTTCGTGAGTGGCTAGCTCACTACTTGGGCCCCCTACTATCTGCGGTCGGCCAGCGACAAACCGTGCCTCGGATCCCGCTGCCCTCCTCGACTAGTCGGCCGATGCGGAAATCAATGTGAGCACCGTATTCGAATCCCCAGAGGACGCTACTGTTCCGACCCGACTCCCAGAATGGCGTCACCAAACTTCGCGCCGGAACACGAGCTCGAGAGAGTCGCTTGGCGGCGCGGCTTAGTCTGGTGGGTGGTCTCTCGCCGTGGCTATAGCCTACCACCAGTATGGTTGCTGCCTGGTTAGCACCACCCAGGACCACGTGTGGGGGACAAAAAAAAGGGTTCCTACCCACGGACGAAGGCAGCTCGGTCCCAAAATTTCTGTTTATTACTACGGCGAAAGCCGTATCAGGAACATCACTGGCTAGTGGTAGCGATAAAAAGCGTTGGATGAACTGGGTACTAGATGTTATGAGTAAATTAAGAGGGAATAATGAATAGCTATATATTTTTATAAGAGGACGAATGATACAATTTCTGTGCCGACTCCACGTCAGAAAGAAGAAATGTTATCATCTTCATACAAGATTATTTTTCGCAAAATTAGCATGACCGACTTCACCCGTGTACAGAATTCGCGAATATTTCGCACAAATCGATGTAGCATTTTGCACATTATTGTTGATTTATCAAAAATGGCTCAGCCGATTTCGATAAAATTTAAATGGTATCAATTTCAAAGTATACTCTTTCCAATAAAAAAAGAATTATTGAAATCGGACTACTACGAAAAAAGTTATGCGTGGTTATAAATAAAAAAACCGGACAAGTGCGAGTCAGGCTTGCACATCGAGGGTTCCGTACAAACACGTTGCTAAAATAATTAAAAACCTGGCTAATGAAGTTCTTTTATATGATACCTTACATGATACGATTTACTCAGTTTGAATTTTGAAACCATATTTTGTGAATTTTGAGGCCCTATTTTTTGTGATTTAAATAAAAATTTACAGTTTTCAGATTTATTCCTATATGTGTACTCTAAGCCAATGCTTCTCGCCAAATTTCATAGTTCTATGTCAACGGGAAGTACCCTGTAGGTTTTGATTTTTGTGAGTGCTTACTTTTTTGAACGATAACTAAGAAGTTTTTCTTTTCCACAACTGCAAGAGACCATAGATATACGTATACAGTTTAAATTTCAACTTGATATCTTTACGCGTTCCCGAGATAAAGAGTCTTGACATACACACAGACGGACAGACGGACAACAAAGTGATCCTATAAGGGTTCCGTTTTTTCCCTTTGAGGTACGGAAACCTAAAAATGAAAAAAAATATACGCGTCGAATTGTATACCTCCTCCGGTGGGTTTCCTCAAAAAAATCACCTTTAGCATACATAAGCTACATAAAAACTACTACATAATCATCCACAGGGCTGTAAAGGTCTAAAAGATAATACAAATGCTCAAGCTCACTATCAATTGTATGTCCATTGCCCAGGGTGCCCATTATGCTGGCAGCGTGGCAGCATTACCACGCTGAATAGCCATACTTACCCGTTGAGACAAATAATCATTTTAGCCTCGTTTCCATTTTGAAACTTACCCGGCCACACGACTATTTCAATACAATTTACGCTGTAATATAAATTAGGCGTAATACCGACAAATAATATTTCCTGAATCATGACCTCGAGAACGCGAGATAACCCATATCAACAGCTGTTATATTACATTTTCTGATTAAATATTTGTAGAAACATTGTTAATACATACTTAATTGGAATTAACAAAACATTCTAATACCTACTCGTACTAGTTGAAAACTGCGTACTCTAGGGTTTCATAATAATTTTTGTTTAGTTATTAAATTTATTTGAACGAAAAAAATGATTGAAGATTGCTCCCATAGTAAAAGTTGTTCAAGGTACTCCGCTATTTAATAGTACAACCAGTCAAAGCTGCGTATACACCTCCTTCGATTTGCAAAAGGATTTTTACCTACCTACATTTTTAACAAAAATAAACTTACGTTGTCTTAGGATATTATTTACTGCATGCATATGAAAAAGAAATATTGTAAATAATATCCTAAGACAACGTAAGTTTATTTTGTTTTTACCCGCGGCTTCGCCCGCATGATATTTTGATTTTTGACGCAATATCATTATAATTTATAGCCTATGTGTTATTCTGATATATAAGCTATATTACTGCAAAGTTTCATCTCAATCCGTTCAGTAGTTTTTGCGTGAAAGAGTAACAAACATCCATCCATCCATCCATCCTCACAAACTTTCGCGTTTATAATATTATAGTAGGAAGTAGGATTTAGTTGGGTGTAGAGGCATAAGTACTTATATCATAGTGATATTATAAATCCGAAAAGTTTGTTGGTTTGTTCCTCTTTCACGCAGCAACGGAGCAACGGATCGACTTGATTTTTGGCATGGATATAGTTCAAGGGCTGGAAAGTGACGTAGGCTACTTTTTATTCCGAAAAAATAAAAGGTTCCTGTGGGATAGCACAAAAGTCAAATTCCACGCGGGCGGAGCCCCGGGCAAAAGCTAGTCAAGAATAATAATACAAATTCATTTATTTCAGGCTTTTTATTCTCACAATTTCGATTCATTTCATAATCATTCAACATTAAAGCTAGGTACTAAATTAAAAACCCTTTGATTGCTGGATAGCACAATACAAGAAGCTTACAAAAATTTAAAACGATACAAGGTTTGTTCTTTTTAAGAAGAAAGACATCATAATATTGAGTTTTCTGTCTACATTTACTAAGAAATACCTCCTGTAAACTACATTATCATAAAAAGGGTTGCAGATAGAGGTCCAGGTTAAAAAGTTTGTCCTCGTCCGAGGGGAGGGATCCGAGGGGATGAAAGATCAAAGTTCCGGGATAAACTATTCAAGGCAAACTATTTATATACAATTTTAAAGATATAACTTTTAACTGGAGGCCGTCCCTGGAGGCGGCGGGATTTGGTCGTGACTTCCCTAACTTTTACTCATATTGACTTGAATATGAGATTGTTTATTTGTTAGTTTCGTGTATGGATATAGGATGATTCTTTTATAATACTTACGCTGGTCTAAATCAATAAAAAGGAATAGATATTTTTAAACAAGTATAAAATTAGTGATGTCCAAGTGATGCCATATGAAACAATCTTTTACTGTGGGCCTTATGAATAAGCTCAAGGTAGCCCAACGCGCTGGACGCAGGCCGCTTCCAACCGGGCTTATTGGAACTCCATAGGGGAGGCTTATGTCCAACAGTAGACGTCCTACGGCTGTAATAATAATAAAATTTGTTGGTTGTGGACGCACAGACGAAGCGGTGGTCTAGTGAGAGAAAAACTCTTGTCTTACAATCAAAAGATAATTGGTTCAAATCCCGGGACATTAGGATGGTTTATGTCGAATTTGAATTACAGGTTTTTCGGTGAAACAAAAACGTGACGAGAGTTCTGCCCGTTTCGCCCGCGCCTGTAAAATAGAATGTCCTCAAAATAAAATCGATGACGTATTTGAATCTACAAACCCGTACTGGGTTTGCACGCCAAATATCCTCAAAATAAAATCGATGACGTATTTGAATCTACAAACCCGTACTGGGTTTGCACGCCAAATATGGCCCAATCTTCCTTTATGAGTTTGTTGCGCCCTATGTTTAAAAATGGGCACAAGAATAAATATCTAGAGATCAAGTCCTATAACGTCAGTGTGTATAGTGTTTTTAGGGTTCCGTACCTCAAACGGAAAAAACGGAACCCTTATAGGATCACTTTGTTGTCCGTCTGTGTGTATGTCAAGACTTTTTATCTCGGGAACTCGTAAAGATGTCGAGTTGAAATTTAAACTGTATACGTATATCTATGATCTCTTGCAGTTATGTAAAAGAAAAACTTCTCAGTTATCGTTTAAAAAGAGTTAGAGCCGTTTATGTCTTAAAAAATATTTTGAGACTTACAAAAATCAAAACTTACAGGGTACTTCCCGTTGACATAGAACTATGAAATTTGGCGAGAAGCATTATCTTAGAGTACTCATATAGGAATAAATCTGAAAACTGTACATTTTTACTTAAATCACATAAAGTATGGCCCCAAAATATGGGTTGAAAATTCAAAGTAAATCGTATCACGTGAGGTATTATATAAAAGAACTACATGCTAAAACAGGTTTTTAATTATTTTAACAATGTGTAATTTTTGATGTATGACGAGAAAAGTGAAAAAAAAAACTTTTTTGTCGATGGTTATAGTATAGAGATTTTAACAACTTACTTCCCAATTTTCTGAAATTTCTGGATTTGTACGGAACCCTCGATGTGCGAGCCTGACTCGCACTTGTCCGGTTTTTTTAAAGTTGTCAGTAAAAAATAGTCAACATACTACCAGCATTATTACGCTGCGTGGCAAGAATTACCATGAAGTGACTTGGTTCACTTTGGTTCATTCAGACCACACGGAATTTATAACACACTGGGGCCCGATAAAGCCAAGCTGCAAAAATTTGATGTAGGTCAGTGACATACAAAAATATTGTTTATTTTAGGATATTGATAATTATATCTAATCAAAATGTTTATTTGCGGACTTCGGTCGGTCGTTAATAGTAAGGTTTCCAGAACGAACAATTTGAGGACACTCTAGATTATGGTGAGATATCGTATCACGGAGTTATGGTACAGATTACAGGAGGGGACAGATGGCTTTACGACTAAAAAAACATAATTAGTACATCAGTTACATTGTCAAAATATATTAGACATATTTTCTCTTTATATAAATGATGTAGATATAGCCCGTTACAGTTCCGCGTGATGTTATGCTTAGTAAGTATACTTTTTACATAAAAATGACGTCGCGTGCCCGTACTCTCCAACTTTGAATAGCTTTATCTTCGCTATTTTTTATTTCATTGGCAAAATAAAAAAATATGTGTCAATATTTTTTTATAATCTATCTGACGGACTAATTATAATATATCTTTTACCCAGTTATCATGGCTATGATTGACGAAACATATACTTACTCGTATGTATCCAAAATTAATTTAGCCATTTTCTCTCGCAACGATTGATTTTACGAAGTTTTTACCTAGTGAAATGCTTTTGGATTGTTTGTTTATATGTATTACAAGTTTAGTGTTTGTCCAAGTAGTTTTAATTTCAAATTTAACTTAAATAATATAAGTGCAAGTTAACAAAAAGAAGACTACGTTATTATTTCATATTTTATACATGTACAGTATACAGGTTCATACGTATTAAACGCAACCCATTTTAAGGGCGGGTCTAGAACATCTAGACAAAAAACTTTTGTACTACGACTTTTGAAAATTCGCAAACAAAAAAATTCGCTTCTCCATACATTTTGCAGCGCGTTAACAAACTATTTGGAGGAAAAAGCTTGACCCTGTATCATCACTAGGTACATGGTATAAAACATAGTCGCTTCCCGCTGTCTGTCTCCATGTATGCAAGTTATATCTTGAAAACTACGCAAGGTATTATGATGCGGTTTTTTTTATAGATAAAATGATTTAAGGGGTATTTTATATCTACAATACACCTGTGCGAAGCCGGGGCGGGTCGCTAGTACACAATAGGAGCGTTATGCAATTATTATTGAGAAATGGAATAGTCTTTTCTTGTTTTAGAATTTTTTTTTTGTGTATTTTGGCATCAAGAGTATTTAAGTTCATGTGTCATTTATATCTCTACATTGCAGTTATCTTTCTGTAATAATTGCGCACTGTAGTGTTTATTACTTACTATTGTCTTGACCTCATAATTGGTGGTCAAAGTGGTCCGTCGGCCTATTGATAATTTGATATCAACATATTTTATTATACATATCACATGCAATAGGAACATGATAGAGAATAGAAGATAGAGTCAGAGATGACTAGTTACGGTATTGTTTACTTTATTTATTTGTAAACATAATACAAACATAGGTAATAACCGATCACAATGGTTTCGTATAATTTCTTTTTAACCGATTTCAAAAAAATTAGTTTCTCATTGAAGCGTTTTCTAAAAAATCGTCTATCCTTTGACTATGGAAATCGTACTATCATTGTCAAGATGTCTTCTTATTCTTTTTATGTTTTGGCGTCGCATTGTTATGCATTTGCCAGTGTTAAGTTTGTATAATTTTTGATAATATTTTATCAAAATAGTCACGTCATAGTCCAATAAAGTCGCGGTCAAGTTCAAACGTAGTCCCAAGTCATACCTCAGTAAAGTATTGAAGACTTTACTATAGGCTTCTCTCTCTCACCCTATTCCAGTTGACAATGCCAGATCAATTTATATGACTATTACGCCATCTAGTAAGTTTTGTGAAACTATTTTTTTTGGAAAACGCCTCATTAGACTATATGTTTATTTTATGTTACGCGATTACATAAACTGATTTCAGACAGTTATTTTCTTGATTGGTTGGTAGATACTATATACTCGTACATACTTCAGATGTGATCCCATTTGAATTTTATTGGAATCGGTCACTTTTGACGAAATGATCATTTTTGGTGCTGTTTGACACTATTTGCATCTGGAGTTATTTAAAAAAACCCAAAGGAACCAGTGGGTCTAGCACAGTGTATCAAAAAAGTTATCGAACGTATTCAGGCAAACACACAGACAGACAAAACTCTTTATTTACAATCACAATTTAAAAAATAAACACTGTTTACACATATACGATAAAAAATATTATTATAAAGTGGCGGGCTTATCACCCATAGCGATTTCATCCAGGCGATTTATTCGATATAGACTGTGCTAGTTTCGACTAAAGATTAAGTAAATAAAGTAAGTACTTAGTTGTAAAATAGTTAAATAAACATTTAATTTTGTCGTTTATAGGACGTCAACTGCTGAACATAAGTGACTTCAACAAATGTGTCTCCAATGAGATCAGTTGTAAGCGGCTTGCATCCAGCAAGATCATGCATTCTTAATCAAGTTTACTATCTACATATTTAGATGTCATACGCTGTGCTTGTCGGTAAGAGGTTTCCATTCGAGAATACAGACATTTTTGACTGCCTCGGTGGCTCAGTGGTTAGTGACCCTAACTTCTGGATCAAAGAGGCGTGGGTTCGATCCCCACCAGGGCAAATATTTATGTGATGAACATAAGTGTTTGCTCTGTGTCTGGGTGTTATTTAGTTACTATCTATATAAGTATGTATTTAAAAATAAGTATATGTAGTATATCAGTCTCTGGCAGCCATATCACAAGCTTTGCTTAGTTTGGGGTCAGAGGCCGTGTGTAAGATGTCCCAAAATATTTATTTATTTTATCTATCAATCAATCTATCAGTCATAGGACATCCACTGCTAGACATACGCCTCCCCTATGAATCTCCATAAAGACCGCTTCAAAGCGGCTGGACGCAACCCGCTTCCAACCGGTACAGCCAATTAAGAAGCATTAATGAGGAAATACTCTGACTCAGTAGCCAATACTAAATTAAGTACTAAACAACGGCATTCATTAGCGTTGTATATAATTAGAACTACCTCCACTTTCCCCAATAGGTCAGCCAGTCAAGGCCGTACCTTACAAAGTTTGTTCGCAAACAACGTAAGGAAAATAATACGTAACGTTGTTTGATAATATTTTCCTGACTGGCCAGCAATGTAATTAGTTGTTTGTAAAGTCGGTTTACGGACGATAATTTTTCATATGAAAACATTGTTGAATCAACCACTGAAAGCGAAAAGCGTGAGCGAAAAGCGTGAGCGAAAAGCGAGAGCGAAAAGCGAGAGCGAAAACGAAAGCGAAAAGCGAGAGTGAAAGCGAAAAGCGAAAGCGAAAGCGAAAAGCGAGAGCGAAAGCGAAAAGCGAAAAGCGAAAAGCGAGAGCGTTTGACTCAAAGTCAAACGCTTAGGCTGATCGTGCCCATCTATCGCTTGTTTCGCGCTTGCTTTGCTTTTCGCTATCGCTATCGCTCTCGCTTTTCGCTCTCGCTTTTCGCTTTCACTCTCGCTTTTCGCTTTCGCTTTCGCTCTCGCTTTTCGCTTTCGCTCTCGATTTTCGCTCACGCTTTTCGCTTTCGCTCTCGCTTATCACTTTATCTTTAAAGTCCGCAGGCGGAACGTGACACTTTTTCGTGCGCGCAGCCGGCGTTTATCGATTTATAAGACGTTATCAAACATCTTGGCAGCTGTGATGTTAACTTCAGATAACCCAATCATCGCAGCAGCTGTTAAGTGAGCTTCAGTCAGGATTGGGTTATCCACAGCTTGTGTACCTAAAGCTAACATCAAAGCCACCAAAATGTCTGATTCAGCCTATATGTACTTTATTTTTAGGTCTAAAGCACTTATTTAAAGCATCATAAAATTAGAATCACGTTTTAGCTTAAAATAGGAACAAAATCTGTCAATGAGTATCTGTCAATGAGTTATACCTACGATCGACGAACACTTGAACGCTGCCAAATTATAGACGCGTGGAGCTCTTAGGTCAAAACTAGCCAATGACCCGAAGTGAAACGAGGGATGCCAGAAAACAGAAAGGCATTAGAAAAGGGCGCCAAAACTGAAGGTCGCTCAATGACTTATTGGAGTTGAACAACCTCTTCTGTAAACAAGGGATGCTGGCACATAGCACAGGAAAATATTGGCAAGGGATATTGATATTATTGATCTATTATCTCTGTGACTAAAATAAAGTACCTATCGGAGAATACAAGTATGAATTTAAAAACTTTGAGTTCATCATTTTCAAGATATTTTAATTATAGCTCAGTAAATAGAGGTACGAGTACCAACAACTTTAAATACAGGTCGATGCTTTGCAATGTACCTACAAGGATTTTCAGAACAGCTATTTATTTAAATATACAGGGAGGTACAGGGATATCTGCTTACCTTGTTCTAAACCAAAAGAATGTGACTAAGACCATCGTTATGAACAACTTTTACTATGGAGCCAATCCAAAATTCGAGAAAAATTCAATTATTTCATACAAAACTGCAACTCGGAATTGACAAAATGTATGAAACAGCTGTTATTTTTTCTCGAAATTCGGTTCGGACCTATAGTAAAAGTTTTTCATAATGTTAGTCTGATTTTTTTTTATTTCAAATAGGTTTGCGTTTGACTACACACTGCCCGATGTTAAGCAGATATGCGGTCTAGGATGTAGCACGCTTACCTAGAAGATACCTATTTACTCGAGATTTGAAGACACCTACATTGTACTTGAACTGAAAGACAGACTTAGGCAAAGCGTTCCACATTCTGGCAGTTCGTATGAGGAATGTGGACTCAAAACGCTTGGTTAACGCGTGGGATGTCCACCATAAAAGGGTGGCGCTTTGGTCGCGTCTGTCTAGCTTAGTACACCAGTTCTAGATAAACCTGTATTGTAAAAAGGAACTTTTCTTTCTGTGAGTTTTAACATTTCTACGTAAAGAATGATAATGTATTTACACAAAACTTAAATAACATTTCATAAACTTAACTATATATGTATTATCTTCCAATCTTCCCATCTTCCAAGAACTCAGAATAGAGCTGGCGCTGCGGCTGAATATGCAGAAGGCCTCAAAAGGAACAAATAAGCGAACATTGACAGTGGATACATATTTGAACATTTTGGGGTCGAAACTTTAGGATTGTTTGCACCAAAAAACATTTACAAAGGTCTTTCATCACGACTGGTCGACGCAACACGTGACCAAAATGCTGGCCTCTATTTTGCCCAAAGGATTAGTATTGCTATCCAACGTGGCAATGGGGCCAGCATTTTGGGAACTGTGCCCGCTGGTAGTGTGGGCTTTTAGATTAGGGTTTTCATCGTCATCTAAACATACTCATTTTTTTAGTTCAAGTGTTTTTTTTTATTTTGTTTAGGTTTGTACATTTAGCGTAGTAGTCGTAAAGATAGAAATGGGAACGATTTGTGCAAAAAACAAACGCAATCAAAGTTGAATTAGTTTGTTTAGAAAATTAGATTCAATACAAATACTGCATACGAACACGTGTAAACTAAACCTTAGCCAACAACTTTTGAATGCAGTTGGATAAAATACAGGAGATACAATTTCCCGCTAAAGATTTTCTCGGCAGTTCAAAACAACGGTAGTGTCGCTCTCACAAAGCTATACAGTTCAATTGGTTGAGCTGTAATACATTTGTGGTATAAGGATGCTTCTTGTAGATTCCGCACACTGATCGCGTACATAAATTTATATTTTACACACACACACACATTATCGTGATATAATTTACTAGAGGTAAACTTAAAAAAAACTAAGAGAAGTTCCGTTATGGACAACCTTGTACCTTTTTCGAGAATTCTATCCTGGAATCCCGAACAAAACCCCCGAGACGTAAAATTAACCCGGATTTGTTTTAAAACTGAAATGTTCCGCGTTGTCGTGCGTCTCCCGCGTGCTTTTAAATGCAGCCCGGAACTACTATTAGCTCTAATTAGATAACTGCGTGATCAATTACGAACATTTACAAGTTCGAAATAAATTTAGAATCGATAAGGAATTGAGTGGCGCAGAACTAAAGCGTTTACTGTTTACCCGCTCTATTCAACTTCCCGGGTATTTATATTTAAAACTTTAGCCTTTTAGCGAAAAATGAGTGAATATGTTTATTTCCAAAATCAATCCTATACATCCAATGCATGCCAATATTAGATATTAATAGAGTTAATTGTTTACTAACCATGGATCGTCATGTAACATCCAAAATAAATATTTTTGAGTTTGAATATATCTATACTGGGATAATCTGTGGCTACAGACAACACAAACTACTGCCAACCTCGAACTAACTTCTCAATTGTTTGTTTGGAACTGGTAGCTTCATTTGATTGCAAACGCGTCGCTAACTTCGGCTTTTGTCTACAGTTTGATATCACAGGTTATTAAATTTTGAAACAAGCTTCGTTTCAATGTGATTTTGGAAAGGTTTTTTTTAATTGCTACACAGCGTAGAAACTTGAGTTCTATGTTACACAGAGTATTTCTCTAGACGACATATTCTTGGATATCATTGTACTCATCATAATAATGAACTGTTATTATGAGACCAAGTACATCCAAAATCGCGAAAAAATCACCTGTTCCAAACTTACATTTTGTCAAGAATCGGAGAACTTTTTGTACATAACAACTACTTTTACACTACTTTTAATTGTTTCTAGAATAAAATTATGCTCCATAATAAATGAGTAGATTCGAGTACAATGATATTTTAGACACCAGTGAGTGAAAAATTTGAAAATATCCATCATGTAGAGAACGCCCTGTCACAGTTTCATAGAAACAGTTTTCTTAAATCTAAGTATGGTTCATCTCTTATGTTCCCCAGGAAAGCGCTGTAATTTTTCCATAGCACCATTTGAACAGATAATACATAAAGTGGCGAGAGAAGACGCCGGGATGTGTTGCATAACGCACGCATGGCGCGGCGGCATGCGTGCGAGGCAAATAAGACAATGACTGCCGCATATGCATGTTTGCACTAAATTAGCGATGACGCCTGCTACGTTTCCCACACAAAATATGACCGTAGGGATTGCAAAAAAGTTTGGATTGTAATATTACGTCATCATAAATATTGAATTGTCAAGGTGGACTGATAATCTAACCAAGACCGCAGAAACACGCTGGGTGCGAGCAGCTCTACCCAGAGGTCTATGTCCACAAGTGGACGTCCTACAACTGATAATGATGATAAGTAAGTAAGTTCGTATAGGCCGGGTGGCTAGCCCTGGTGTCAGAGTTTTGAAGCCGCCTGACAGCCTCTGACATGGCTAAGCGGTGATAATGATGATGATCATGATATATTGTTATTTTTAGTGAAATAACTTTTTTCCTGGCATGATTAGCAGATCATTTTTAGTTGATTGAATCAGGCGTTACTTTGCGGAATTTCATCTGCAAATCTATGTTTTGAATAAATATTTAGTGTATTTCCGCTATCTTGTTGTAGGAAAATAAGTTTAAGGACATTAAGGGCATTTATATAAAAAAAAACACATGTACCTACTATTATATATTTTTTTAAAATACTATATTAATAATCCGTTAACAACAAATCAATATTGTAAAAAGGGTGTTATTTATTAGTGAAGTGTTTTCAATATTTTGTCATAATATTTTTAAAGATTTTTTTTTAATAAATGTCCTTTATGCCCTTAAACTTATTTGCCTACAACATGATAGCAGAAATACACTAAATATTTATTCAAAACATAGATTTGAACATCATATTTGCTATTACACTTATGATAAACATTTTATTATCACAAGATATCATAAGAACCAACTGTAGATAAAATCTATAAAAAATAAAGTTCGTATAGGCCTGGTGGCTAACCCTGGTGGTGTCAGAGTTTTGAAGCCAGCTGAAGACTTCTGACATGGCTAAACGATTAAAATAACCGGGGCCTACAATTTAACGTATCATCCGAGTCACGTTAGCGCTCAGTTGTAAATGGAACCCGAAACCACCCCTCCGAAGACTGAACAAGCTAAACGTTGCTTAACTTCGATGATGGCTAACGAACACCTAGTCAAATTACGCTCTGAGCGCTACACTTTATGTGCCCAAGGTAGAGCAGCTTGAGCTTTTTAATTGTGTTTAAAATTTCCACTTTGCAACACTCTCTCATTCGATATCTGTCCATGTGCAATGATTTTGCTTATGCTTAAAAAAGACAGTCGGGAATAAAATCCTTATCAAATCTGCTGACGCTCCCCATACAGGATGTTATTCCTTTTCTCAGAGTAGTACAAATAAAACTGAAAAGTAAAACTTAAAGTTTGCGTTAATGAATGGCCACTCATTTGCCGCGGCAGTGTTGCCATTATACACATTGTTGTTAGGGTTGACAGTGTTTGTTATGTAAATTTATTTTTCCTTATTTGCCTTTATTAAGAATAATTTTAGGTTGTAAGAGTTTGCGAATTCGAACTTTTAATAATTCTATGTAGGTACCTAGTGGTTAGCAGATAATGATAAATGCGGTTTAAAGTTTGAACTTTTAAAGTAAGGTCATAGCTGGTGGTTTGAGTGGTGTTGGAGTTTTTAAGCCGCCTGAAGACCTCTGACATGACTAAACGGTTAAAACATTTTTGATGGTGTAACTAATTTGGTTACTTTAAAAAATACTTTGATACTTGTCCCAGGTAGAGCCTATCAGAAATTTATAGATTTATTATAGTTATTATTGTATTTTTTTGTTTTCTATTAGTTAAAAAACATTTTAACTAAACATTTATTGTATTGAATTCATTTTGATGTTGCATCCTAAAATTCGAGAGTTATAGCCGATTACCAAAATAGAACTAACTACCAAAATTTTCAATTAAAAGCAAAATTATTTAAAGAAAAATAAAAGTAGCCCGCCAAAACTTTGAAGCCGCCCAGCGTTCAATCAGGGCACTCTCGCATTACGTTCTATATCAGTCGCCATATCTAACGTTCGTGTCTCGTACGCGTTAAAAAAACATAAAAGGGATGTCGCGTAACAAACCATCAAACGGATGCCAAAAGTTTTTTTTCATTTTCCGGGCGTCGACCCCGCGTAGGAAAGTCAGCGGCTTCTCTTTTTAAACTACAACGACAGCCAGTTTTCAGATTTGGAATCTATTTTAAATTGTTTTTAGCCGACTGCTTGAAAAGGGTAAAAAAAATATTTTTCTAAACTGCGAAGACAGCCAGTTTTCAGATTTGGAAATTGGAATCTATTTTTAGTTGTTTGTTTTACCCGACTGCTTGAAAAGGGCGTTTGTCTCTTTTTAAACTGAGACGAAATTTTTCTCGTTATAAACTGTGACGACAGCCAGTTTTCAGACGTGGAATCTATTTTGATTGTTTTTAGCCGAATGCTTAAAGAGAGTAATGTTTTGAGTAAAGAGTGCGCCTAATGCCATGAAAAAACAGATTTCACCCGCGCTTCTTGCATCGCCCGCTATCATCTATGTTGCTTTGTTTAGAATCGAAAATCGCATGACACAGTTCACGATGATTTTGGCTTCGAGCGCCAGCTTACATTTTTAGGTGACATTTTATTTATTTATTCAAAATATTAAGCAAAAATAAAAAAAACTAATCGATTACTCTACTAGAACATTAGTCTGGCTACGTAATTTGTCAAAAATAATGTAGCGTTGTCGGTGATAATTTCGAGCATTTGAAAAAAAAAGTTTTTTTTTTATGATGCGAAGCTATAATTTTTTTCTAAGGTAACCATATTATTTTCCAAAATTCTACACGTTTACTCTGCTACTATAGGTTCTTTCCTTTCCTATAGTATTTTTTTAATATGGATATTTATGTTAGTTATCTTTACACCACGTCTTTAAAAAGTCGATTTTGGCATTATGGCCCCCTTAAATGATTATACCGATTCTGATGGGCTAGTTGTAGTTCGAGCTCGTTTTCATCATCTGTTATCCATCATTCCCGGAGTTAAAGTAGGATACAAATTTCGCAAAGAAAAATTACGTATCTTCTAAGAAATAAATAGAAAATGAAAAACTCTTAGACTGCAGGTTTCCTCGCTGTTTTCCATCACGGTTTAAATCTAGCATCAATAAATTTAAAATACGCAAATTACTTCAAAAAGTCGCACTCGGGCGACTTGAGAGTTGAACTCATGACGTCTGGATCAGACATCTTATGGTCTCTGAAAGGTTTCCTGACCCATGTTCGCATCTTTTAAAAGTTTTTTTTAAACAAAACAAAATATTTGTACAAATGTACGCATCCGCCAGTCATTATTTGTGTTTATTCCAACAATTCGTGGCGACAACATTAAATGTTCGAGGAAACATCACGAGATAGACCCAAATTGTTCTAAAAACGACGTGCTACTGAAATTATTGCTAATTAAACTAAAAGGGGACACGAGGCGAAATCAGGATACTATTTTACATCGGTTTTCTATTGCTAAAGCAAACCACAGTGTAGACATGTTTACAGTAAATATACTTAGCATCAGTATGATAAGCTGTTAAGCACCTATTTTTATATTATGTAAATTAAATAGGCTAGGTAGGTAAATAGTAATAAACAAATACATAATCGTGCAAACTGAGATCCTCAAATATTATAGTTTAATGCATAGTGTCACCAGTAGTTCTGTAGAAGATTATTTTGTATCAATATATTATAATATTTCTTGAAATCTGAGTATAATTAAAAATTACAATCTTATTACTATTTTATATTTTTCCATGCGCGATAGATTTTCATTCGACATGAAAATTAAAAAACAACATAATTTAACATATAAATAGATATTTTGGGACATCTTACCCACGGCCTCTAACCCCAAACTAAGCAAAGCTTGTGATATGACTGCCAGAGACTGATACATATACTTATACTACCTACATATACTTATTTTTAAATACATACTTGTATAGATAGTAACTAAATAACACCCAGACACAGACCAAACACTTATGTTCATCACATAAATATTTGCCCTGGGTGGGGATCGAAACCCACGCCTCTTTGATCCAGAAGTTAGGGTCACTAACCACTGAGCCACTGAGGCAGTCAAACAGATACTGTAATATTCGTTTTTTGACATGATGATGATAACATCTTATAAATCGATGAACGCCGGCTGCACGCATGAAAAAGTCACGTTCCGTCTGAGCCGAGTGTGCAAGCGAGAGCGCGGGACAAGCGATAGAGACGCAAGATCGGCCTAAACATTCGGCTGGTTACAGTTGTTGATTCAACTATGTTTTCTTATGACGTTATCACGTAAAATTCAACTTCAAACACAACTTATTTGTTGTTATCAGGTTAACACTGAGCTTGACCACGAATTCGGCTGATGGTAAGCGGCGTTGTGGTCGACGATGAAGCACGCAGACTTAGAACGTCTAACAGATTCCTACTACTGCAGCTTTTTTGGAAGTCATTCACGCCATTTTTGGCATTTTTTTATACGATAGTGAAAGTTTTTTTTTTTTTTTATCGAAAAATTACCTAACCACAGACTCCAGGGTCTGTGCCCTTTGTTAACTAAAGATAATTATTAGATTTTACTGTACAAAGAGAGTTGGTACATGGTTAAATCTAAGTCTAAGCTATTCAGTCGATGCATTGCGTGAAAGCCACAAGCAGACCGGCGACCCGCTAGCAGCACCCGATCACGAGTATGACACATGTGCCCGCCATCGCTCTCCTCGACCATATTTGAGGGAAGAGAACGACCCGACACATAATGCCGCAGCAAGAAGTAGCCTTCGATGGCGAGCATGAATGCTTGGGGCTTGCACGCAATGCTTACACTTTTTCAGGTCCTATGGCAATTCTCCTTCTCCTGGCTCAGAGCCTCCATCACCGCTTCGTTCCGATCCTTGACGGCCATCTGTAGGTTGTATGTATAGTATAGTGAAAGTTTCCCTTCTCAAATCTCCATACTGTAATCTAGGGCCGGTAGGTAACAGGCCAGCTGGCTGAACCACGTGCGTCTATCGTGAACCGCCTATTTACATACAAGGCGTTTAGCGGGTCGTGGGTTCGATTCCCGGGTCAAGTCATTTGAATGTCCTCTATGAGACAGTACACGCAGAACTCTAAACTAAGTTTTTTATGGTGACAGGATTATAAAAAAGGGATCGGTGCATATCGGGAGTTCCGGAAGAAAGCTTGATATACGGGGGCGGCGCAGGAAAGAAACTGCGCGGAAATTTTTATGAAAATGCGTGGGATTTTACAATACGATTTGCCTTGTCTTTTTGGTTAAGGATAAACAGTTCAATGATTAAATTTTATGCCGTAAATCGAATGGAATAATAGTGCCCATTATTTTATTTTACCTGAACTTGCACTGTTTTTAATCCACAATGAACATTTTAACCAGAAAGTTATTCAAATCTGTACAGTAATACTATTTTGATTCAGATCAATAATCTATAAGAATTATTATTAATTGTAAAAAAGTAGCAAATTAAATCCAAACATATTTTACTATCAGTAATAGCAGATTTGATATAAAAACGCAATAACAATAAGCAATTAATATTTGAATAACTTCAAGGAATATCGTGAAATCTATCAAAGCTCCCGCGCCGTTCCTATTTTGCGACACGCATTAGGAAGAAGTTATATTCTTTTTTACGGTTACAGACACATCGTGAAATGATAGACGTATAGCTGAATGCAAATGCATGCATGTTTGATATGAGACATAATTCTTGTTCCATTTTGAAGATAGCTTTGAGCAATGTTATGAGTTTCCCAATGGTTTATTGGTAGGAAATAATAGTATATTACGTAAACATAGCCCAGTTCTTAAACTCACTTACTGAAAAGGTGGATGTTTTTATATTGTATGAAATAATGTAATTCTATTTGGATCATTTAGATATTTTGGATAATACAAAAGTACCTATTGTTGTTATGATGTTTATTTTAAGTGCTTTCCACACTAGATTTTTATCTCTATAAGTTGGGAAATGTAAGCACTTCAGAAATTTGAAGCTTGCGTAGGAGGCGAGCTAGCTCAGTGGTTAGAGCGTCGGGCTAGTGATCCGAAGGGCCAAGGTTCGAATCCTGCGTTCGCTTCATGTTTTTGAAATGCTTATCACAAAGATAACTCTTTGAGATAAAAATCTAGTGTGGAAAGCACTTAAAATAAACATCATAACATTGATTTAGCAGTGCGTCATCTCTCGTCAATCTTTAGAAGTTCTAATAACTTCTAGTTGAGTGATAACCTGTCTAATACGGGTATCACAGGTGGCGCCACCAACGCTATAAGTTGGGAAATGTAAGCACTTCAGAAATTTGAAGCTTGCGTAGGAGGCGAGCTAGCTCAGTGGTTAGAGCGTCGGGCTAGTGATCCGAAGGGCCAAGGTTCGAATCCTGCGTTCGCTTCATGTTTTTGAAATGCTTATCACAAAGGTACCTATTGTTCATTCAGAAATGTCGGGAAAATGTGGAAGATTTAACGGAATCTGAATTTTATCTGATACTTCAGTTTGTAAAACGTTTTAGAACTAATTTTTAAGTGATTCGAAAGCAGGGGTACTCTCTACTGCATCAGAGATTTTTGGCGGGAACGCGAAAATCATGTGCATGAGTGTATAGGCAAGTGATATAGTGTGACGTATCGTATCATGTTGTTCCGTGTTGTTACCAAAACTCCATGGACGCCTCTATTAAAGTCTCCACTGCTTTACTGTGGACTATGGTTGGACTTAACCGCGACTTCATTGGACCATAACGTGACTACGACAGTGACTATTGTGATGAAATATCAAAAAATATCAAAACTTAATGCTCGACACTGACAAATGCATAACAATGCGACGCCAAAACATAAAAGAAAAAAAACCGCATTATTATGGTCACCTCATCTGTATTTAGATAACCTAGCCCAATATTCCTAACAATATCTATTAAGAAACATTATAGCATAACGCGACATTACTGGTGACTCACTGCAATATCCGCAACTGATCTAAAAACCTAACGAACCTTCGTCGATTTGGACAATAGCCAATTTGCTTGGACCACTCAAGCAAAACCCTTTTCCCTTTCGAAACCAGCTTCCGAGAAAATTGGCCCGATTAGACATTACACTTTTAGTTTTTTAACTATTTGTTTGTTTTTTTAAGCTTGATACAATTTTTTGTATCATAACGGATAGGCCCACAGAGATACGATAAGCTGTATCGAACTTGACGGTGTCTTTGAAGTTAGATACTAGCTGAGCAAAACCCCACTCCTCAGCCCACTGACATATGAACTGCGCAACAACTCGTCTCGTGTTCTCAGACGCGATTAAATTTGATTCCGATTAAAATTAATGAAGTATAATAAGCTAGTAGCATAAAATATTGAAGTGCCTATATCAAGCAGTGTCGAAATCCTTACTCTTTCACGCAGCAACGGAACAACGGATTGACTTGATTTTAGGAATGAATTTAGTTTGTAATGCGGAAAGTAAAATAGGTTACTTTTTATCTCTAAAAATACGTCATTTTTCCACATCGACATTAAGCGCGATCACAGAGGCGCCAGCGTAATTATATTTGCTAAATAGCATAGTACTGTTTCTTTTTCACTTTAGGCTATCGATAGAGAGAACGTTTTTTACGTTGCAATTAAATTTACGCTGGCGCCTCTGTAATCGGGCTTATTGTTCCAGTAGGATAGGCAAAACAGTTTTTTATTAGCGTAACTACTTATCTATATCCATATCTAAAATAGATAGGCGAAACATGAATGGATGATAGCTGATATTGTCTGCAGACTTTCATGCATAGAGGAGGAAAAAAAAGGGAAAACACCCTATGACATAATCACTGCAAAATGGCGTTAAAATGCATAAAATTGATTTTGTGCAAACAAGAAAAAAGTCCGATGGGATAGCATAGAAATCAAAATTTGACGCGGGCGAAGCCGCGCGTAAAAGCTAGTAATTAGTATTTATCTGTTAAGGCATTTTTTTCCTTCTTTTTCCAAAGTTATAATAGGAATATTTATGAAAAGTAACAGTTGAGTTACAAATCTGTTTCAAATTGATGACAAACACGGGCGATACCAAAAGAAAGCGGAGCTATTTATAGGAAAATTTTCCTCAACACTTGAAATTCGAGTCGCAGCAACCAACGCGCAATATACGCGAGTCGCTGGCCAAGTCGTCAACAATGTGTAACTTTCTAGGACACTGGGAACAAGGCAAATCTTTATCTGGCCAAGTTGCATAAGTACGCATTTGTACGACCTGGGCATTTAAATCACTAACGGGGTTTTTGGTTTTGCAGGAAATGGTTGTCACTAGAGTTCCTACTTAGCATTTTTATAAATTATTAGACAGTTTAGAAAACTGCTAGGGATCGGAGTAATAGAAGATACTTATAGTAAGGTGGTTTATGTTTAATTTTAAACAAAGACTAGTGTACATTTTTGCATTGTAAAAAAGTTGTAGTATACCGCGAGCGTATTAGTGAATCACATTTTGACAATGAGAGCAACGTAGGATGATCCTATCTTCTATAATACCTTATTAATTATTTTAGTTAGTTTTCCTAGTTCTTACTGAAGGCGATTTTAAAATGTAGCCTAAAATATACTCACTAAGTCATTCTCCATCCTAGACCTTTCGGACCCAAAAACCAAAATATATTTTTTGGAGAAAGAAAGCCACAGACAAATTAAATAAAGCTTAGACAAAGTTCTTCGACAAAATCGGCAAAAGACTGCGGCGTGTAGAATGTCGTTCTCTTTATAGGCAGATGGGGTACCTAAGTGATTTCCCGGGGGCCGACTACGAAACGAATAAACTTGATCAAAAGCGAATTAGGGACCCGCGCGCGGCATCTAAGTCTTTCTAAGTCTCTGTATTTTTTCTAAGTTTGTGTATATTTTGAATTTTTATTGTTTTTGTAGTTCGAAAAGCTTGTCATATCATAATGGATCGACTACATCCTCAGAATAATGAAAAACAGCAGCAGTGAAATAAAGTAAAAAAGTTGTGAATGTTGTGATGCATGATCTCATAAACATGGCGTCGAAAACGCGTAGAAACTGCTATGTAATCTTGACACAAATGACACTTGAACTAGTGATCAAATGTCAAATTCGATTTCACAATAATGGAGTTTTATTTTGAACCCTAAGTTCATAGTAATAATGCCATGTCAATTCAAACAGCACCCCTATGACTACATCAGACCAATTGCGTGTCATACGTGGCTGAGGCTAACCAAAAATGGCACAAAAGAGAGGAGGCCTATATCCAACAGTGGGTCGATATAGGCTGATGATATCGATCTAAGTGACTTAAGATGCACAAAGTAATATGTGGTATTTTAAAAGTATTTATGTAGTTACAACACGATTCATCAAGAATGTTTTTTTTAATCTAAGATGACTAAGACGGCAGCAAGCAGAATATCGTTCTCTTTATAGGTACCGTGATTCTTCGGGGCTGACTACGAAACTAATACAAGGTGATTGGTTATCAATTAGCATCCTTTTAGGGGCTTATTCTGTACATCAACACTAACAACTTTTGTTCTGAGACTTTTGTCAAAACTCAAAAAAACGAGGGTGAACGAAATTTTTCTATAAAACACCTTTTTTTTATTGAGATTTGGTGAAAGTCTTTGAACAAAAGTTGTTAGTTTTGAGGTACAGAATAAGATCCTTTTTTTTTTTTTTCAAATAGGTGTGCGTTTGACTAGACACTGCCTGATGTTAAGCAGATATGCGGTCTATGATGTAGCATGCTTACCTAGAAGATACCTATTTACTCGAGATTTGAAGACACCTACATTGTACTTTAACGGAAAGACAGACTCAGGCAAAGCGTTCCACATTTTGGCAGGATAAAAGGATGCTAATTGATTACTTATAAACCTGTATAAACTTTATCAAAAATTAAATAAAAGTTAAGGACCCGCGCTCGGCATCTAAGTATTTTATTTTGTCTGAGTAAATTGGCTGGCTTAGGTATGGTTACAAGTAACTTAATTTAACTCCTTAGGGACGTCTTTACTACATCAATATGAACAACTATTACTCTGGAACCAACCATTAAATCGTAAACAAATTATAAGCCGTTCCATACGAGATTGTTGACTCGCGACAAAAGTAGGAACAATTTTAGGACTTTCAGGATTAGTCCCATTGTATATGTTGGTCATATTGATGTGCCCACCAAGTCGAAATATCGAAAGTCGTTCTTGATTGGCCGTGCGTAAGTTACTACGAGTACCACCGTACAAGATCACAACTTACCCTACACGGCTTGCAACCGTGGTCTCTATTCGAGAACCTCAATACGTAAGTAAAATAAACATATTATGTAACGTACCTAGTTCATAAATTTAGCTCTCACTAGTTTCGCTTGGGATATTTCTGTTCCGTGCGAGACTGGATGCGGTCTGGTGCGCGATGACCTTTTCTAACTTAGACACTACGGTAATTGGCAAAATAATTCATGGTTTATATAGTGTCTGTTTACCTGATTATTACATTTAATTAACTTAATATTCATTATCATAAAATATATGAATATTTATTTAGTTTTTGTATTAGTGCGTGTCTCGTTCATTGGCATTCTAGATACACTATGAAAAAAGGGCGCCCTGAGAAAACTAACGTTAGTGACGTCACATGTGCTTTTGTCCCAATCAAACAAGTCGGCGAATGGGAAGTTAGCTACAAGGTGCGCGAAACCCAATCGACCCGCAGCTTTTTGTGAGCTTTTGCTAGGTCTTCATATTGTGTTTTATACAGGGTTATTTCTAATCAATTAGCATCCTTTTTTATTTTTGGAAATTCATAGGGGATGTCTATGTCCAGTAGTGGACATCCAATGGCTTATAGTCTAACGTCTAGCCATCCACGTATTGTTCGTCAAACAAGTCTGTGGATACAATACAATACAATACAACAACTCTTTATTGACACCAACAAGAAAACATAACAAAAGAAACAAAGACAGAAAAGGCACAAAAGGCGGTCTTATCGCTAAAAGCGATTTCTTCCAGACAACCTTTCTTGGATGCGAGGAAACGTAAAGACGACAAGGACGGTGTAAACGTAAAAATGGATGAAAATGGATGTGGAGTTAGCTAAAGCTGCGCAATATCCAAAACTAAAGAAGAACATACAGGGTTATTTCTAATCAATTAGCATCCTTTTAGGGGCTTATTCTGTGCATCAAAACTAACAACTTTTATTCTACGACTTTTGTCTTTTCGAGACCGTTTTAATTTGGACACATTCTCATTAAGAATTTTCTTGTTATAAATATGAATATCGGAATAATCTTAAAAAAATATCGGTGAAAAATTGAAAATACACAAAAAAACATACAGACGAACATAGTACCACCTTTTTTTTTGGAAGTTGGTAAATACATTGGAATGCTCTCGATGAATGTAGGTATCTAGTAGTAGAAAAAACTAGATACACTAGACTATAGTGTGATCAAATGCCAACAGGGTCAGTGTTCCCTCATTATATCGCCATTTAGCCGTAAATGATGAAATCATGCTTTTTACGACTCGGAAGCAAGACAGCTAGGTGTGCCCGTCCATGGGAGCACGAGTGATACTCGTACTACATATACGATTGACATGTCTTTAAATCACTTTGATTAGGTATATGCCAGTCATCATTACGATTTATTTAATATCTTCGCGCGATTAGTCTTAGGTGAAACCTTCTTACTGTAAGAGTAATAGGTTGAATCAAACTTTTACGTAGCTTGTAGCTAACTTCACAGCCGCCAAGATATTTGATTCTCATCATTCATCATCATTTCAACCATAGGACGTCCACTGCTGGACATAGGCCTCCCCTAATAATTTCCAATAAGACCGGTTGGTAGCGGTTTGCATCCAGCGCGATCCTGCGGTCCTAATAAGGTCATCCGTCCACCTTGTGGGTGGACGTCCTACGCTGCGCTTGCCGGTACGTGATCTCCACTCGAGAACTTTTCGACCCCATCGGTCATCAGTTCTCCGCGCTACGTGCCCTGCCCATTGCCATTTCAACTTGCCAATCCGCTGGGCTATGTCGGTAACCTTGGTTCTTCTACGGATCTTCTCATTCCTGATTCGATCTCGCAGAGAAACTCCGAGCATAGCCCTCTCCATGGCTCGTTGGGCTACTTGGAGCTTACTAATAAGGCCCATAGTGAGAGACCACGTTTCTGTGCCATTTGATTCTATGATATTATTATTCGGTGTGTGGGGGGGGGGGATAGGTTCCGCCTTGACGTCTCGCTTGATGTATTTCCTGCATTTCACTCTCCAGCGATGATGTTTGATACCTACGATGTTCGATGTGGTTGTTGATGTTGCTGATCGAACCTTGTCAAAGTAAATAGAAACGATAATTCTCTAGTACCTACGAATTAAAATTTTCAGCAGACTCTACCAATTAAGCCAGAAGGAGTGTCTATGACTAAATTAAGGTGTAGACTAGGATATCATGACCACAAAAAAGTGAACGATTAATATATCACCCAGCGAGTCCCTATTAGTACCTAGCATGTGAATGAGACGTCCATCCATCACCTGAGAACGATGGTAATTGCCAGACACGCCTGATTAGACCATTTATCACGAATACCTTCGGCTGTGCGTGGCGACTTGTTACTGTTACCTATGGCCACGTGCAAAATATCTGTTCTTGACTGTATAGGAACAGTGATTAGACCTGGGGCTTCGAGCAAATATCTATAGAGTCACAATCGTGCAAAAAAAGTGTCCGAGCCAACCCAACTAACCCTGCCCAAACTACGTAGTGGGCAGGGTTTTTAGTTAGTCGTAAGCCGATTGCAAAAGAACAAGAACCTAGTTTTGGAAATCGGTCAAAAATTCTAAACCGTGAAATCGGTCAACTTTTTGTATTTCATTTCTTTTCGCGATCGAGATTAGTCTTATAATAACTCATAATGATGAGGATGTAAATAGATCTCTGAAAGTCTATTTTTACAAAACAACAACGAAACTGTAATTCATTATAAAAGAAAGGCATTAGTCCGGATATTAATATGAAGCTGAAATACCAACGCGTAGAATTCTCAGAAAAAATATCAAGAGCAATAACTCCATGCATTGTATTTAGACCGTACTCGAAAGTTCACATCGGTCAGCGAACAAAACCGACTCCACACTAGACACCGGACCTAGGATGGGCGTGCTATCACTTACCATCTACAACCGCGTTAATTTGAACTATCATCCACTTAATTGCTTTTTAATCTAGAGCTCTTTTTGCGCTGGACATTCTGTACTTAACAAACTTTCATTTGCGATTTCTACAACCAATTTTAGTCTCTAAGTCATTGTGTTAAGGGTCAGTAACCAAAATTGCACAATGACATCATGTTTAGCCTAAGGCATTCTTCGTCGTCAATCTGTCAAAGTCCGAAACTAGTTTAGAAATGTATCAGTAATATAAAAAAATAAATGACGCATATGTTATCAAGTCGTGCAAAAAGTGGCGTAGGATCAGATTTATACCGTAGGTTACCGTCTACAGATTCCGCATAGAATACATTCGAAGTTCATGTCATCGGTAAAGCTCTATCATAAAGGCGTAGCCTGCGGCGGCTTTTCCAATAGTCAACAAACGATTTACAATCACTCTGACCGAAACATTTATCAGCTAGACATATTTTGTGCAAAACTTTATATACATAGAAACGTTTTATTCTGCAATATAATATATTGCAGAATAAAAAGTTTTTTTTAGAGAAATTTTCTTTTCATGTCTTAGATGCATACATGTTACACAAGTGTTATTTTCAAACTTTTGCGATTTGAGCACATTATACTACTAATTTAATACGGGACTTATCGCGCAATAAAACATGAGATATATTAATTAAATACCTCTTTTTCTTTTTCTCCCCACGTTTCGACCAAGTTGCATTGGTCGTGGTCACGGGCAGACTAAAGTCCGATAAGCGATAAGTCCCGTATTAATATATGTAGTAGTGTAATGTAGCACCAGTGTAAATAAAACTGACAAAAAAGAAAAAGAAGAAAGGGATTGAAAGAAATGTAAGTAAGTGGTAATGAATAAAATAAATTACAAGTAGGTATATATGTATATAGATATTACATGAGATAGTAATAAAGATTTGTATAAATGCAGCTCACGTTTTCTCTCATATAGATCAAAACAAATATCTCATATTACGGTAGCTGTAGGGGTAACCTGCAATAGATTATACCAACGACAGCTTTTATTAAAAAGAGAAACAAAAAATTAAAATTACATACTTGAGACGCTAGTTAGAGAGATGTCATCAAAAAACAATTTGTAGGGTACTTTATTTAATACTGTTTATTCAATTATGTTAGTTGACACGCTACTTGTTAAATAAGTACTCGTATTGAAAGTTTTTAGTAAGAACAAGAATAGGTTATGTACAGTATTTTGAGTAAAATCTCCAAGTAAATAGTATTATGTTATACTGAGGCACCCAATACACAAGCTTTACTGCCTAGTTTGGGGCCCGCAGTATGTTTTTCAAATTATTTGTATAACCGAATCAACAGTAACATAATCAAGAAATGGTAATTCTTCTCGCCGTGTTTGTTTTAGAGTCTGGCTAACCCTAACGAAAGTTGATACTGAGAAAGCGCGGCAAATTTAAAAAATATCAGTACACGATGTAGCATTGTTACTATGCTGCGATTTTGATTCTTCCAAATCTTTGGGCGAAACGCAAAAAATATCTTTTTTTCAAGCTTTAACTTGTCGTGTAGAAATTTAGTATTCATTGCGTTAGTTGTATTCTGTTTTTTGACGTTATTATTATGCCAAACTGAGGCTTTGCATTGCTCTCCAAATAATCCAAATGATTTCAACGCGTACCTATCTATCTACTTCATTACGATGAAGCCTATAATAATATAATTAATCATTTTGGTCAGTTTAGTACATTTAAACATTTACATTCATACATTTATTTATTTATTTTTGTACATTTAGTACATGACGTAGGTTTGAAAAATGTTTTTAATACAAGGTAAAATACCCCAAATTTAAAGGTAAATCCGCGATGGTAGCAACACCGTGTGTTGTCATTTAAAAAGTTTGCGAAAAATTCCATTATCAACTTTCGTTAGCCAGACTCTATGAGTATTGACGTCCTTACAATTAATATTGCTATTTTTATCTTCAGACTATTTATATCTTAATCTGTATTATCAAAAGTCATAGACTACCAGCTAGTGTTATCTACTCACTTTCCAAGTTGAGTGCTAAGTATTTTCAAACCCGACAAATATTTTACTTTTAATTTTTGAATTTTCTTCTCATATTTTTGAATCGTATTCATAAGAATGACTAATAATTCATAAGAATGGCTAATGCTCGATTAAAATTGAAACTAACACTAAAGTACTTACAATTAAAACTGAAATTGGTCACTTGACGCTTGGGAATTATGCTCTCCTTTGAAATGGCCTTTGAAATTTGCATTGGCAGCAGAATAGAATTTCAGACAAGTTATCATTCACTTTAGGGATAGAAAATCTAATCCTTACATCCTGTTTCACTCAAACACCCAAAGAATGAATGAAAAGAAATAAAAAAAAAACTTTCTGCATCAAGAAAGATAACATCAACATTTTTATCTTTGCGGAAATTTCAGAAAAAAACCGTGAGACAAGATTATAAACTTTTAATTATCGCATAAAATCCCAAAAACGGAGATTAACGAACTGCGACACCTAAATTCGTACGATTTCCTTTTTTTCTTCCAACACATATTTGGCAATTTTTTGGCGTGATCGGTAAAATCATGCTCATTAATTTAAAAAATTGATACATATTAATATCACAGTGGTTTGGTTCAAGAAAGAGGTCAATCACTGAATCCATCTCGGCTGGGCAGCGTTCGAAAAATTGTATAATATCTTCTCGTCTGACGTACTTCAGTGCCTCAAGTCGAAAGTGTTCGATCAGTGTGTGTTACCAGTGATGACTTATGGCACTGAAACGTGGTCTCTTACTATGGGCCTTATTAATAAGCTCCAAGTAGCCCAACGAGCTATGGAGAGGGCTATGCTTGTAGTCTCTCTGCGAGATCGAATCAGGGATGTGGAGATCTGTAGAAGAACCAAAGTTACCGACATATCCCAGCGGATTGGCAAGTTGAAATGGCAGTGGGCAAGGCACATAGCACGGAGAACTGATGACCGATGGGGTCGTACTCGTAAAGTTCTCGGGTAGAAACCACGTACCAGCAAGCGTATTGTAGGACCCACAAGGTGGACAGATAACCTTATTAAGACAGCAGGATCGCGCAGATGCAAGCCGCTACCAACCATTCTTTTTGGAAATCTTTAGGGGAGGCCTATGTCCAGCAGTAGACGTCCTATGGCTGATGGATGGATGGTTTCACACCAAGTCCGAATCGAATCAGATCCGATACGTGAAACTTGGTGGAAAAATGTGAAGAAGTAGACCTAAATAATTTTGAATGTCAGTTCACGCATTAGATAAGATTTCCGTCGTACCATTTCGAAGGAAGATTCTAATAAAATATTGTGAAGAGATTCGTTTCGGACGCAGTGCAAAACCACTATTAGTAAACATTTTGAAAATAACTAGCATTTCATTTATTACGGTCTGAATTACAAGCTATGACGTACAGGGATGTGGTGAAGCATGTCTTTTAGAGCCTTTTCCAAAACGGCATACAAAATTCGTTTCTTTACAATAAGGTTGCATAGAATTTTAATGCTGTTAGCCTACAGTATTACATGTGTGACTTGGACGTGATTAAACTTTCTTTTAGACTCGGACTTTGACTGCAACTGTAATTAAGAGTAGGTATTTCGATAACGATACAACGCTTGCTACTAAACTATCTAAACACAAATATAACTATAAATCAGTCGATAAAGTAAAAACGATAAATCGCAAAAAAACTGCTATTACAAAAGTAGACATCATCATACTTGGCACTGGCAAATGCATAAGTCGTGCGATGCCAAGAATAAGACAAAAACTTACATGATCCACGAATGCCCAGCGCATACTCAATTCCAAACCCGACAGAAATTCAACACCCCTCGTTTTCTCGAGTAATCTGTACAAATAAAGCTTTAAATGTATCCGTGTCACATAAAATTTTATTATCAGCAATTGACGATAATTAAAAATGGCGGCAAAAATGTATCAAGAACTTAAATCAACCGTTTTGACTGTGTTGGTAATTTTAATTGATTTAAATAATTGTAATTGTTTAAGGTTGGTTGTAATGATTGTAATGGTGGTGTTCGAAGATTAAACTAAGTGCATACTTACCTTTTTTTATTTACAACTAATTATGTTTCAATGTAGGTAATTCGGAATTCTACAGTGGTAATCCATGTATTGTAAATTATCTTCAAACTTCAAATAAATGCTAATGTAGTGAATTTTTATTTTGATGAAAATAACTTAATTATTGTAAATTATGTTATTCTAAAATAATAATTTATGCGTTGGGGGATGTGAAAAACTAACACCTTATTCAGTAAGGGTGTACTAAGATGAAGGAGGGTGATATAAATCATCAATAGAAATAACTTTTATTACCGGGTCAACACGGAATTAAAGAGCTTTCTGAATAATCGTGTAGACGTATGGTCATAGCTAGGCTCCACTGTAAAACAGAGTAAGGATGCTAGGTATATTATACTTATTACCAGTGAATCGGAATTTCTGACCATTACTTTTCGTCCGACAACATTGTTCGCTAATTTCAAATCATCATCATCATCATCTATCTGGGTATAGGCCTCTCTCACTTACGGTGCCATTTATCCCGGTCCTGTGCAAATCGTGAACGATAATTCAAATATTAAAATTCAAATATAATAAATTAATATTATTCCAAATCCATCTCACATGAACATTTCCATGCAAATTTAACTTTAGCCGTTTTCCGGTAAGCGGTTACACGGAAAGTTACTTTTAACTGGCAATCATTTATACCGTTTTTAAACGAACCACACGAAAACGTTATTTCCGCCCTCATTTTGGCACTTAATTTCTTTAATGTGTGTGAGCGTGTATTGTTTTAATTTTTTTTACGAAACATGCGTGATTTTGGACACGCAAGTCAATTGAGAAATTATGAGAATTGCATTTTTTTAAAGCGATATATATTGACTTGTATCGAGGCATATTTAGATTATATAGGTACATCTAAGTGCAAAGACACTTGAAAAGGTAATTCACACGCAATGGACACGCAAGTCATAAAGTAAAATAAAATATGTGTCTATCGTTTTTCGTGTAGGAGGAAAATTGGACAAAAAAATTATAACACTCGGTTCAGTAGATTTTCGTTCTAGTTCCACCAGTTCCTATCGTAGGAAAAAAAACATTTTGGTGTCATACAGGGCATCATGTTTAGTTACAATCATTTCCACTCGTATGTCCGGTTTTTGTCCTTTGTTTATACGCAATGTATAATAAATTTGTAGACTTATATAATATATAGAAATATGTAATATCTAATATCAATTACGGCGCATAATATCTTGAAGACATATCACACGAGCAGTGTTCTTGAAGACATACTACATATTAAGTAACTGGCGGTGTCTCACAAGCTTCAGTAAGCTAAATGAACTAAAAAATAATTTATTTAGCAGCCAAAGTTTTCGATATCAGTCAACGCTACCTAAATAAAATACATTTAAAAACTCGATTATAAAGATTTATTTGCTGTCTTAACTGGACATTAAACGTATCAGTAAAACAAAAGTGCTTTGATTACAGACCGGGACCGGACTACTCCAAAACTCCAAATGCACTGACGGTATTAACACCTCCCGGAAATTATGACCCTAATCAATTTTCTTTTCAGAATACCCCACTACCAACCAGTCACGATGACCTCTGCCTCTGAGAAGGTTGCATGGGCGTTTTTATTAACTACCGGGTTATCCAGAACTGGTGTAGTAAGCCGAAAGGTGATTTAGATCATCATTATGAACAACGCTTACTAACCCGGATTTCAAGAAAAGAAAAACAGTTGTAAACAGTCATCATCATCCTGGCTTATCCCTCTAGGGGGGGTCGGCACAGCACGTTTCTTTTCGCCACTTCACTCTATCATACGTCATCTCATCATCAACTCCTTTCTCTCGCATACCATCTTTTACACAATTCATCCACTGTTATTTTGGTCGTCTCCTCGCAGCTGTAAACAGTGTCCAATGTCCATGTACAAAATTGCTACTCGGAATCGACAAAATGTATGTTACATCTTTTTTTCTCGCGAATTTCGAGTTAACCCGATAGGAAACGTTGTTCGTAACAATGGTTTTAATCACCTCCCTTTCGGCTTAGTACAGGGTAAGCAGATAACCTGTATAGATCAACCTATAAAAGATAATAATTACTATTTGTTTTTTTTTTTCTAATAAATACAGCCTATGATAAAAAGATAATTTGACTGCCTCGGTGGCTCAGTGGTTAGTGACCCTAACTTCTGGATCAAAGAGGCGTGGGTTCGATCTCCACCCAGGGCAAATATTTATGTGATGAACATAGGTGTTTGCTCTGTGTCTGGGTGTTATTTAGTTACTATCTATACAAGTATGTTTTGAAAAATTAAGTATATGTAGTATATCAGTCTCTGGCAGCCATATCACAAGCTTTGCTTAGTTTGGGGTCAGAGGCCGTGTGTAAGATGTCCCAAAATATTTATTTATTTAATTATATAGCATGATAACGACAATTCAGGCATTAAAATCGATCCAGCCATTGACATCATACAAATATTCACATATCGTCATCCATCATCATTTTAGCCTTCAAACACACTGACTGCTAAGACAGCAGAAACGTTGGATGCAACGCTTCCAAGCAGTCGTATTATTAAATAAATAATCTATAGTGGAGTAATATGCCCACCAGTGGAAGGTGTATGACTGATATATCGTTTACTTAACTTTTTTCTTGTAAAATTCTTGATCAAACAATCATCTCATTAAAATCAACAAAACATCTCGCCAACGACATACAATCTGCGATTCAAATCGTTCGTTTCGTTCATTCGGCCAATTACGTTCACCTACTCATTATTTTAAGAAAACTGCTTAACATAAGTATGTGAGCCGAAAATGCTATGCAATTACCCGACGGACAAAATTGCGAAGTGTATAATGTCGGCCTAAAAGAACGGGATGTATAGATACTGGATATGCCAGGGATATAATCCTTCCTCATACGAACAGCCATAACGTGGAACGTTATGTCTGAGTCTGTCTTCCCGCTAAAGTACAACGTAGGTGTCTTCAAATCTTGATTAAATAGGGATCTTCTAGGTAAGCGAGCTACACTCTAGACTGCACATCAGGCAGTAGCATGTGGTCAAACGCAAACCTATTAGAAATAAAAAAAAATATAACATTCGTAAAAGAGGGCTGTGATGAATTTCAAATCAAATAACATTTCATTTGCTGTTTGTCAACAATTGCTTTTTTGGTCAAGTTTTTTCAGCAGACACAGAAAAATATGAACGAGGTGTCATTCAAATGACTTAAGTAGGTGCCTCTATAAGGTACCATACCATGACCATGCCAGGACCGTATACCTAGACCGTTCTGCACCAGCACAATCGTGTGCCACGCACGAAGCGTTTCACCACCGGCAAAATATTTTGACAACTCTTGTTGACGTACGTCGACGATTATTGTGGGCATAGTAAAGAGCTTATCGTGTTGTTTTCCATGTCTGATATATTTCTAGCGCGGTCATGGTATGGTACGTTATAATGGGCAGACTTGAGACCCAAATCGAAAAAAAAAACTTACTCGGAATTAGAGAGGAAATTTAGTCTAGAAAATCTGTGGCTGACCCAACGCCTATTAGTGAAGCGCCAATAAATCAATAAAAATGGGGACAACAAAGCCATTTCTAGAAAACTGATATCTCAAACGGACCTCCGCAAGTAACCGGCAAGACTCCAAATTCGCAAAAAGCCAGCGATGCGCTCCAGATCAAATGAGAGTCCCCCGGGCATGCGCTCGAATCACTATGGGAGGACCTGTTTTGTACACCGCCTTGGAGACTGCACTCAATTAGCTTAGAACAGAGGACAAACTCGAGTGGCTTGTTCACACTTTAAACACAAGACTATTTTCACATAATTGACGCGAAAAAGTCTCTATATAACTTTTACGCGACCTAGACACGATTGGCAAAGGACCTCGACCCTATAGATAGCACAATAGAGCCCTATACACAACAATGGGATAAAGAAGGCATCAGATGATGGTAATAAAAGTAAATACACTACATGTTTAATCTTAATACTGGCAGCCATATACCTACTACATTAAAAGTCTTAAAACTATTTCTTCTAGATAACTTTGAAGTAGTGTCTACTTGTAATCATATAGCTGAATCAAACTCCCTGGCGTCTGGCTAACAAGGCGAGTCATAGTGCAATAGTAAATTCGTTATGTCAGCTGCTCAAGGAGCAGAGATATGCGTAGCTTGTAGCTATGCCGGATGCAGCAGATGCCCTGAAGTTTAATTGTATTCATACTATAGCTCACAAGAAGGTTATATATCTACAATACTAAACTAAAATTCATTTGATTCTTCAGTATCATTCGATTTTTGGCGTTAAACTTCTGCTCTTCACTAATCCTTGCAACACTGTGTAAATGAACGCGTTTTTTCAGCACGCAATCAGAGTGTATGATCAGCACCTTTCAGAATAAGATATTAGCTGTAAATATTGCTTTTTTAATGTGATGTGTGGGAAAATTGCTCATGAATTCATGCTGTGAAAGCTATAATTATGTAACATTGTATTTGTTTCATGTTTCAAGTCTGAAATAAAAATAAGCCTCGTTCAAGCCTTGCTGAACGTACAAAAAGATCCTGAATAACTACATATTGTGAAGTAATAAAGTAGACAGGATCGCGCTGGATGCAAATGCAAACGGCTTCCGACCAATCTTGGAGATCTACAGGGTTATTCAAACTGGTGTACTAAGCCGTCGTATGTTTCAGAACAACATTACAGACAACTTTTACTATCTGATTCAGTTGCTTTATCTGATTTCGAGAAGAAAAAAATAAGCTATTTCATAAATTTTGTCAATTTTTGTAAGAAACAGCTGATTTTTAGGGTTCCGTACCTCAAACGGAAAAAACGGAACCCTTATAGGATCACCTTGTTGTCCGTCTGTCCGTCTGTGTGTATGTCAAGACTCTTTTTCTCGGGAATGCGTAAAGATATCGAGTTGAAATTTTAACCGTATACTTATTTCTATGGTCTCTTGCAGTTGTATAAAAGAAAAACTTCTCAGTTATCGTTTAAAAAAGTTAAAGCCGAAATATGCGGTTTTTTACGACATAAATGTCGTAAAAAACCGCATATTTCGACACTCACAAAAATCAAAACCCATAGGGTACTTCCCGTTGACATAGAACTATGAAATTTGGCAAGAAGCATTATCTCAAAGTACACATATAGGAATAAATCTGAAAACTGTACATTTTTATTTAAATCACAAAAAATAGGGCCTTAAAATTCACAAAACATGGGTTCAAAATTCAAAGTGAGTAAATCGTATAGAGATACTAACATTTTTTTCTGTATTTGTATGGAACCCTCGATGTGTGAGCCAGACTCGCACTTGTCGGGTTTTTTTTCTCGAATCCCGGATTGGCCCTTTGGTAAAAGTTGTTCACAACTATGTTCTGAATCATCACTTTTTACGAATTTATGTAGGCATTATTGTGGACAAAATAAAATAAGAATCATTTAGCTATTTAATGTGGAGTAGGTGCGGAAAACTATAATTAGATTATAGTCTAGCTACTCGTAGGTTCTGGTATTCCCTGTTGTCAGCCTTGAAGCTACATATCAGTCAGGCTCAGGGTTATACAATGACAAATTGATTTTATTTATAACCTCAGAAGTTGTGTGCCTACGAGTATGAGTATATTAATAAATATGATCATTGATATCTTATAGATAAATAATTGAAATTGCAAAGACCAGGATAAATATCGAAAATTTAGGACTTTTACATTACAATAGGTAGATTTTTTTTAGATAAAGCAAGTAACTTAACTTACAACGCTCCGCCCATCGTGGACAATGTGGACATTCTACGCTGCTCTTGCTTGCGTTGTGTTCATTCGAGAGCTTAATAGCTCCATTCATCGTTTTTCTACGAACTATGTACCCTGCTCAACGCCTCTTTAACTGCCTAATTCGCTGGGCTATGTTGATAGCTTTCGTCTACATTGTTTGTTTAGGCAACGTATCAATACTTCGTGACCCGTTTAGTACGCACTAATACCACGCTAAGTAATTTTTTCCGTCTTCTTTTCCCTAATTAAACGAGTTGTCACTCAGTGGGAGGGGTCCAAAGTTAAGGGGTTAAGAGGTTGTAAAAAATGGGTCCCGTAGTATGGGTACGCTCTTTTATTATATTATCCTTATTTTAATGGTTTCTGTTAAATACTGTTCTGTCGTTTATCTACGACGATAAGTTGCTGATAAGGCCGGGTCCCACCGCATCTCGCGAATGGCGGAATTCTCACGCTCTCTGCGGTCTGTGGTATCCTGCTGGATAATATCTACTACTCACTACTAGATTTGTTATTGGAGGGATTTTTATGTCCAAAGGTACTTTACTCTTAGCAGTACTTGAATAGAATGTTACAATAAAATAGAGTTCATTTCATCACACCTATGTTCAAAAGTGGACTATAAAAGCTGTGTTGTTGTTGTAAAAGCTGAGTTGTGAAAGATTCTCATGTAATGTGTTGTGAATTGTAAACTAAATATTGTTTTACTGTATCGGATTTTATAGTCCACTGCTGAACATAGGCCTACCCTCGAATGATGATTGGACAATACTTATCACGCTGGTCCAGTTGGTGACGATTTACCTAAAAGTTAAGTAAGTTCTTTAAATCCACGACCGGTAGTTAGTCAATAAACTAACGTACATTAGGCTTCCACATCTTCCGCTGGATAATTTCAGTTCATTTTTATATGTTTCAACCAATTGAGAAGAGAGCTGGTAGTAGATAATATGCTTCCCTATTTTCTACTACCAGCTCTCTTCCCCATAATCTTTATTAGATACCTATTTTATTAGGGCTTTTTTTTTAAATTAAAATTTACTACCCACCGACTCCAGGGTCTGTGCTGTGTGTTAACTAAAATTTGATTATACTGTACAATGTAATGATTGGGGGCTTGGGATTTGGCCTCTGGACTGGATAGAGTCTATATTTTATATTTTTTAATCTTAAGTAGAAACTTTCGGGAGCTCAAGAGTTCTACGAATACGTCCCACACAAGCCGTTTTTTTTAAACTTATTCATATTGATGATGTAGTTGATTTCACGAGCCATAAAACGATAGATGTACATAAAATTGATTAGGCAGTAATTAAATTAAAGAAAAGCCATTAAAACTATAAAAACCATGCATGTATCATGATAAATCAGCCTCGCCTAAATCGTAAATTACAATACAGAATATCAGCTTTTAACTCTATTGCCATGACCAGGATTTACCACCTGCTAGTTTCATGATAATTATTAATTTGATTCTGTGAATTTATTTACTTAAAACAGCAAACTCGTAGCTAGCTAAGGATCTTAAGGTTTTGTAAGTTGTTCATAAACCTTGGGCGGACAAGGATGCAAAATAATGTACTAAAGAATGTAGGAACCCGTAGAAGCTCGAAAGGGAACGTCTTGTAGGGGTCATGACAGTATTTTTCAGACTTGGACCTCTGCACCCCTAGCATGGCAAAGGAATAAAACTATTTTGTCCACTTTTAATGTCAAGAGACAATGTCAATTCATACATCACTCCAAGCACAGACTCCGAGAGAATAAAATGGCGGAAAGACAATTTGTCCCTTTGCCATGATAGAGCTGATGGAAAAAAATCATAGCTCTAAGCATTTTACTGCGGGAAGAAGAGCGCGATCGCTCCCAGGGATAGAAATCTTGATGGCGGTGCAATAGAAGACGGCATCGGCATCCCCTGCCTGTAGTAAGAGCCAATTAAAAGGAGACCTCTGGGCTCGTGGGTGGTCAGTGTTGGGGCTCTGGCCATCCACTCAAACGGGCCCGGGGAGGACGACAGTGCGTGTGGCAACGTTGTTGCAGAGGGCCGCATAAGCCTAGTTAGGCTCGAGTACCTAGTCGTACAAAGTGCTGGGAGCACCGCGACCGGTGCGTTCCCTTGGAGATCCCGGAGCTCCCAAGAGGGCATATAGCCATGCCACCGAGGGGGTTTTAATGGGTACAATCCCACATAACCCGACTGCACCCCAAAGCTGCCGGGCATCTTCTGAAGATTTCCCCGTCGTAAAATAAGGATAGAAAACATCATCGTATTTCAGTAAGACGTCCACTATCCACAGCCAGATTTTCAATGGGACTGTTTGGAAGCGGCTTGCAGAGTTTTTACAGAATAAAGTGTTAATATTATATATTGTAATTATCATTCCTTCGAGTACGGGGTTATTACCCTGAACGGAGCAGTCAAACCCCAGCATGACATTCAACGATCAGCTCATAATTAAGTAGCATTTTATAATTCAGGCCGATTGAGATCCTATAATTTGTTGAATCGAGCTGGGTGGTGCCTCGTAACGAGCCAACTTGGTTACTCTCGAAAATTACTATCATTGGACCGGCCAAAAATGTTGGTAGGCGCACTGTTAATGGTGGACCGGCCAGAAATTTTGGTACGCGCACTGTGACACAAATGTATCCATCAAATTTTTACGCGCTACTTTTGTTCCTTTTTTGACGCAAAAAAAAGAGTGCTAGTAAATTAGGTTTTGTGTGTATCTGATTCCATTTGTGGCTGTGTAAATGTCTGCGTCGTCGTATTTTAAAAACGAATTATTATAATATTGATGCGTTTTTCTAAAATTGATGAGACAGAATAGGTGGTTCTGAAATATACTCGTATTTCAGTGAAATCTATGTTCCGTCATCGATTTTTTTATTATATCACTGTTGATATTAAGTAATTCATTCAACTTCCTGACCAACAGGGCTAACCAGATAACTTTCGTGGGCCTTTCCCCTCAACCGAGTTTCTTAGCTGAGATCTTTATCACAAAAATGTATCAGTAGAGCGAGACGCAAATGCACAAACACAAATATTTTCCCTAAACCACGCCAATAACTCAGCATCTCATCACGAGGGCATCCATCTCATTTCCATGAAGGCCGCAATCTTCCCCCTTTGACGACCACGTAGATATGGTTAGATAGAGATACGACATTAACTTAGCGCTAAGCGTTACTAAAACTCGGTCTGTTAGTAAATTTTGACAGAAAACAAACTCATTCTGAAAGATACGAATATCTGATATTGTAAATTTCTGTGATATGTGTTCTCTGATATATTTGAACAGTTTCTACAATTTGGTATAGGTTTCCTAGGTATTTTTTTACTTGGTTTCTTCGTGTGTTATTTGACACTATTTGAAAGGAAGCTTTTGAACGATGTTTGAGTTGCGATGTTTGTGTGTTGCACACGAAATATCCAGAAATTAGACGCATCTGTAGATATTCGCTCCATGGTCAAGGCCCGACGAAAATTTGACAGTTTTGGTCATACCCATCAGAAACGTTCCCGGAAAATTTACATTGTACCCTTGAAATTGCTGTTGAAACGGCATCTCAGGGTATTTAAAATGGCCACGAAGCGGGGGCCAATTTATGCCACGCTAAAATGTAAAGGAGTGCAGAAGAATCTCGGCTCGCTAACCCTTAGCGGTGAAGTCCAAGGGCTTTTTTGGGCAAATAATTTGGACCAGTTTTGAGATCGTTGAACCCCGCTGGCCTGAGGCGAAGTGTTTCGCCCGATTCGGACCCAAAATCGCACGTCGTTGCGTTGTTTTTGCTCGCTGCTGCATTATTATTATTAATTGGATCACCGCCTTGTCCAGTGATGGCAATCGTTAAGTTGCAGTCAAGTTCGAGCCCTTTTTGAGGTGTCCCGTATGTTTTTGTTAGCATTTTTGTGTAATTCTGCTTACCTGATCGCTCTGAAGATACTTATTGCACGATGGGTGGTTGGTTTGAAACCTCCTCGTTTCGAAACTTGCGTTGCTTACTTCAATTTTGCGTTGAGACAAAGACAGTTTCAAAAAGGGATTTCCTTTTTTGAAACTGTCAATGCGTTGAGATCTCTCTTCCTCTCTCTTTGATCAGGTACAGGCACATCACCATGTAGGTAATACTGGATTGTTATTCAGGTATAGGCACGGTATAGGTAATAAGTACATCATAAGATTTTTTTAAACATTTTGACAATATCTGTATCTATATATTATGTCTATGGGTAAAATGTGATAATTATCACTAGCCTAGACCACATATCTGCTGCACATCAGGCAGTGTGTGGTCAAACGCAAACCTATATGAAATAAAAAAAAAATAAGTTGTTGACCGAAAAGTGATTAGATGACCAGCTTCGTCTAATAAAAAATAAATACAAGAATAGAGCGAATAAGACTTAGTAGAGAAGTTTTGTCAAAGAAATTAATTTAATCTAACTTCTCTCACTCACTCGCTTCACTGTTTAAACGTGGTTTAATCAAAACGTCATACAGACTCTTCAAAAAAGGTTTAAATAATTTGTCAAGCAAATGACAAACGTATTGTTCACAATGTTTCACTTTCCAAAATGGCGGCCGTATTCGCGCGCGTAGATCGCCAAATCTCGGGCTACCCACATAAATCAAAACATTTTCGCCATACATCAACGGTAATGCCGATGTCCCCCGTCATTTACCTGCTGATACGAGTACTTGCGATAAAATACTTCACTTTTATGGCGTGATTATGTTGTGATTATTACGAGACTTATTGTAATGTGACAAAGTACCACATATGAAAACGAGAGATCTGTTTTATATACAGGGTTATTTTAAACCAATTAGCCTTTTAGGGGCTTATTCTGTCCATCAAAACTAACAACTTTTGTCAAATCTCAAAAAGTCGCGGAACTAAAGTTGTTAGTTTTGATGTACAGAATAAACCCCTAATAGGATGCTAATTGATTAGAAATAACCATGTTTTATTTTATCGATTGCAGATTTGCAAGATGATTATTAATTACTCAAAACAATAACGATTTTAAATCAAGTTTATTTGATTGGATCTATCGATTAGAAATGTATCCAAAATAGCAAGTTCAAAAAAGTTACCAAAATTTTTGGGGTTGAAATAAACCAGTTGAAAACAAAACATTTCCACCTCAATAAGTTTGTTTAATTTTCTATTAAAGTTGTTTGAACTGTTTAAAAGTTGTACAGGCCGACTCACACAAGTCGGCGGATGTGAAGTTAGCTACAAGCTGCGCGTGCTGCTTTATGTGCTTTGTCGGAACGAGTTTCGGCCGGCTACGACCGTTCCGCACTTCACTTTGCTAGGCAAGCTACCTTATTATTTGCGATTGAGCAGCTGTTTGCTTCGAGTTCGTGGTATTTAGGTACTTAACTACCTACTGATTCTACGGAAGGTTTTTTGTTCTAGTTAAGCGTAGGTACTTGTTGTTTTGTTTTTTTAGTTGACTCAGTTTAATATTTTATTACTAATGTAATTAAGGAGTACCGAGTGGTGAATTGAATAAGGAACCTAGACAAACCGAAAGGTTTTTTGGTGTTTTTACATGTACATTTATATTGTTAATGTGTGAGTTGCAAAATAAAAAAAAAATAAAAAAAATGTGAGATTCAGTCAGGATTGGATATTGCGCAACTTGTAGTTAACTTCACATCCGCCGACTTGCATGATTCGGGCTATACCTATTGTGTTGACGTAAAAACACTCTGCATAGCGAATTATTAAAATGTAAGGTCTACTTATTAAAATGTAAGGTCTACTTATTAAAATGTAAGGTCTACTTATTAAAATGTAAGGTCTACTTATTAAAATGTAAGGTCTACTTATTTTTGCGTTGTTGTCGCAGTAACTATACTCCATAAAATTTAACTTGATCTCTGCGACAGCTGTCAGAAAAATCACGCCTCAGAAGTCCTGAATAATAGTACAGACAGTACCTGTCAATGTCATACTTTATGGGCATGCCGATTAGTGATGGGCGACGAATGATCGTGACCACAGAATTTTAGATTTAGAGTTTTATTTAAAATATCGATAATTTACGCTAACGATATTTAAAATAAAACTTAATTTATCATTAATTTTATTGTATATTTCAATATCCTAACATTTTTTACATGTGTAATAAAATTAAACCCAATTATATGTTACATTAGCATCGATAATAGTGAAAAACGTCGATAAATACTACCGTTACATATTATGAGTATTTAATTAATATCATAACATTATTTACATGTGTACATACTTGATCTTAAATAATAGTAAGTAAATAAAATCCAATTTCTAATCTTCAACTACTCATTCGATTTCATTACAACATTGTTTGCAAATCGATTTTTTCCACCACTATCTCAACTCTAAAAATGTCAATCTTCTATGTCAATGTCACTGTCGCAGAGATCAAGTCAAATTTTATAGAGTATAAAAACTCTGATCTAAGGCCCTCCACTCGTTTCTACTATGACTAAGTTAGTGTCAGTCTTTCACCCTGAGCAGGTCTTCAGCTATTTTACTTACATGACTGGTATGTCACGTTATACCTGAATAATTTTACTGTGATCTTTGTCCTCCCACACTGCACACCTACCACATTACTTCTGGATACGCAGTCCAAAACACCTGCATTATTTCCATCAAGCTTACGGCCCCGGATCACGGATCTCCAAACCTCCAACCCGAATACATCAAGCATGTCCCGCTATACATCAGCGAGCTGTGCTGCCAATACCCTCCGCAATTTACCTGGATAACCTGGATTCACATGTCAAATGTGAGCCGAAATGTTGGCGAGTGGACCAGCATGCGTTACAAGTTGATTTCATTTTGGCGGGTTATAAATTTCGGCCGAGCTAGTGCTACCACAGTGTTGATGCAGTAGACTGTAGAGACATTTAAAGAATCAGTACTGTATACTATAGCAAAGGAATAGATTGTGAAGATATAGAAATATTACCTTAAATTTCATAAACAGCAATGTTTGCACCCTACTTTTTTGCGTTTGCTGTTTGGGCAAATAACTAAGTTGTGTAGGCCGTGTGACGCCGCGGTGGTCTAGAGGTAGTGATACACGCCTTACAATCGCGAGTTCATGGGTTCAAATCCCAGTTCATTACCAATAAGTTCTTTGGAATTTAATAAATGTGCAGCGGATCAAAATAAATTGTTGGTATATTTTTTCCAAGAAAGCAGGATATTTCAACATGAAATAATACAATGAATTTGTACCGCTGGCAGTTCTAGCCTCAGCGTAAGGTAACAAGGCCGAACGCTGTCAGCGAATTCCTTCAGGTGTGCATAGATTCCACAACTGCTGATAAAATTGCTTGCGAAGTAAGTTATTATTAAAACTGCACTTTGCAAATTGTTTCTGCTAATGGAATGACTTAAAAACTTTATTGGTACTGAAAACAATTAATATGTATGTTGATATGTTAACTGATTATTTGCTTTCTATGATATGATATTTTACCTACTTATCTATCATCTTACGGAAATGATGAAAGGATACTAGACTGGAAAATTAGGCCATATCTTAATTTATTAAACTGTTAATATTCTTCCGTTTTACGTAGCCCTTTGGCCAGAAAGCACCAGCGCTCCGCTCATATTAGCTTATTGAGCGCTCAAACCAGTCCAGAACAATCTGTTCAAATCAATCAGCAAGGCAACATCAAATGTCGATGATAAAGATGATGATCCAGATAAACTCCAGTACTTCCAGCATGGTTAAACCATTATATCCACTTTTAATGTCGATCCATACTTTGTGTCCACTCTGAGGAAATAAAATGGCAGAAAGACAATTTCTCCCTTTGCCACATTAGAGGTGCAGAAACAGAAACGTAATCTGAATATTGGAAAACCGTTAATTCCCTTCTGTTTGACGTTTCCCTGTGGCTCGAGACCTGAGTTTCGTGGAAGCGCCAGCGCTCGGCTCATATTAGCTTAATGAGCTCTCTGCTCCTACGCTTTTTTCGCTCGTTTCGCTCCGAGCGAGCCGGGCCGCTTTTCTCATGGACGCTGTGATTGTCCGCAGAATATGTTTAAACATCGAGCCTTGGGTTAATTTCACCACTTATAATACCTACTTGCTTTTCGTCATTAGGGTGGCATCTGCACATCTTAGTGCTTCTTACTGTAGGTATGTGGATTTTTTTTTATGGAACAAATTCCAATTAAGTACTCGTACATTTATCTCCTTACCCTTACTTTACCTTCTAACTACATTGCTTACCTTTGAAGTTTGCGCACATCCCAGCCACATAAGCCGTGGTGGCTTAGAGGTAGTGACACCCGCCTTAAAATCGTGAGGTCGTGGGTTCAAATCCCGGTCCCGTACAAATGAGTTTTTTGGAATTTATGTACGGACTTTCACACCACTGGCTTTTCGGTGAAGGAAAACATCGCGAGGAAACCTGCATATGTCCGTAGAAGAAATTCGATGGCGTATGTGAATCCACCAACCCGCACTGGGCTAGCGTGGTGGATATGGCCCAATCACCCTTCGTAGGTAGGCCTACGTCCTGCAGTGGACTATTAAAAAGGCTGATACAGTACAGTACATCCCAGCTTCTCGTGAACCTGACAACGAATTTGATACTCCGAAACACCTCGCCTCGTGATTACAGACGCCAAGAATTTTAATTTGCTCTATAACCGACGTTGTGGTCGAAGATAAAGCACGCAGATTTAGAAGATACCTATTAATGCTAATTTCGAAAAGCTTCAGATTATATCTTTGGAAACAAGAAAGCCGGCAACCGGTTAATTTAAGTTTACGAATCATTTGGTGGTAAAGTTTGACTCATACAATAAAAACAACATTTTACGCGCAAAATTTTATGAAGGAGAGTAATATTAATATTTTACAGCACCTATTTAAAATTTTAATCAGCATTTCCTTAAATATTTACTGCTTTTTGGCCGTAAAACTTAGGTCATAAGTTATAATTAGGTATTTAGGTTTACACGTCCTGTGTGAACGACAAATACTTTGAGTAAGTACATAGTAAGTGTCCACTTTGAAATTAATTAAGTGTTTTGTTTAGATTTCAGTATCCATTTGGTTTTTAAGACTTTGATTTTTCTTTTCAAATTACAGAAGTATTAATTTCTTATACAGGGTCATAGGTTTTAAACGCAAAACCTTTTAAGGGCGGGTCTAGTATATCTAGAAAAAAAACACTTTTGTTCAAGAACTTTTGGAAAATCACGAAGAAAAATTCAGCTCTTTCATACAAATAATTCATCAACGCGCGGCAAAATGTACGGAATGGCGAATTTTCAAAAGTCGTAGTACAAAATTTGTTTGTCTATATATACTAGACCCGTCCTTAAAATGCTTTGCTTTTAATATACCTTCGACCCAGTAAATGAGAAAAATGCAACACTTACTACTTTTTTTAAATTATTTTACACGCCTTTGATAAGCTTATTATAAAATACATATTACTAAATAATTTGTCGATGAGCTGAACTTTTACAACGGGGTCACCTGCAAGTCGAAATGAAAAATCAGCTACTCCATACAAAATTCATAGACTCTTGACAAAATGTACGGAACAGCCGATTCACAAATAGTTAAGAAATCGCATTTCTTAATCGCAGTTTTTTATATAAACCTGTAATTTTGGTGCTGAAAAACACTTAAATTTTGAAATCTTCGTTCAATCTCAGTGTTTTTGTCCCGAGGGCAAAGTTTTCGCACCCATATTATTTATCAAAAGGCTGTCCGAAGTTTTTTGGCAAAAAAGTCTGGAGTAAAAACACCCTTTGGCTACACCGACATCATTAATACTACGGTTTCATTCAACCTTATGGGCAGAGAGCTAACGGCTGTTTTACATTATACAAAACAATAAAAACCACAGGAGTATTGTGCACAGATAAAACCAATTAACAGAGGGCCTCAAACTCGGACTTATTTTGCTAAATCGTTTAAATTAAGCAGTTTTGACTATAAAACCACGCGTGAGTCTGGTTCTACATTCAAAATATAAATGTGCAGAAACAACGTTAAGCTGCAATAAAAGAGGAAATTTAAAATTTTATCAATTGTTATTGTCTGTTTTGAAAATTGAAACTGTATCGTAATGTGTCTGAATTCAACTACTACTGTTCTGTACTGTATCAGAATTCAACTTTAATTATACAATATGAAATGATTTTTTCAATTTCGAAACTTTGAGACTAGACATATAGCATGTATATTTGACATTTTATTTACATTATGAATTTCAACACGTATAATTGAATATTTGTACGCCACCAAGGCAAGAACATGCGCTCTATATATGTATATATCACTTTGAACATCTGTATACAACTTTGTATGTTGTTTGCATTACCATGTTTTCTTACAAATAAATAATCTTGAATCTTGAGATATCTTTTTAATTTATCATTTTGTTTGACATTTGAAAAAATGATTTATTTAATATCCTTATCAAATCGGCCGCTAGCTCTCCCATATCCTGTAATTTGCTGATGAAGTTTGGTTGAAATCTAATTACAGAATCAACTTATCGTTGAATTTCAAGAGTTCTCTTCTAAATTATTTAAAAAAGTTATTTAGGTCTTTATCTGAAACAATAAGATATTTGAAACAAGGTTAAAGCTGGCTTTTATAAAGGTCATATTCAAAGCTAACTCACGTTATGTGCTCCAGTTGTCTGTTCGTGATCTTCTTTGAACTCGAGGACTAGCTTCATCAACCATTCTGTGTGCTCTACCCACTGGTATTTCAAATTCCTTAGCCGTTGAGCCATGTTGGTGACTTTACAGGGACTTATACAATAACTCTTTTCTTCTCTTTATTTTATAGAACAATAACTCTTTTTTAGATTAGAGATATTTTGATTCATTTAGACCATAGTAATAAGCAAACTGGGTGTAAGTATTTTTAAACGATGGATATATTCCTAATATTACGAAAAAACATCAGTGTTCTATACATTCTATGGTTTGGTATACAAAAAAAAACCTGGTAAACAACACCTTGTATAAGCCAGTATTTTTTATGTACATATTTTCACATATAACATACGGACATAAGAAACTTTTTACCGTCCTGCAGTTAGAAACATCCAATATTCGATTACAGGTTTATTTGCTCAGCCAAATTCTAAGCACTTATCGACCGTATTAAATAAATTAGATTTTAAACCGCTTTCGCCTTTATAAATCACTTGTAACAAAAAGTGCTATAAAAAACCTACCTTACGTTCAAGATTTATGGTTGATATTTGTAGTGTTGGTTATTCGAGAAAGGTCGATCGATTCTACATTGGTGCTAGTATATCTAGATCTAGATAGACCATAGAGATCTATAAGCAGGACTTCTCATAGTTACCAGACGCGCGAGAATACGCGAGCCACTTACGTGACAATATACTCATACGCTGGAAAATGCATGTTTACGATACAATATATACAAGTTTTTGCTTGGAGACAAGCCCAGATACAAAAAAACATGCAGTGTGGCGCTTATGAATAGGTAATTTCTTTTTTGTTTGCAATTAGTTAAGTCTTTACTCTTTATTTACATTTTGGCATGGTTTTTATGTTAATATCGAGAAGCCACTGGCTCCTGAGACACAGTCTTAGACTAGTTCACGTAAAACGTCTATTATGTCAAAATAAATGTTTTGTTTTTTTTTTGTTTTTTTTTTTTGTGCGCTGTTAGTAATAATTATGTAGGTAATTATGACGCGTTACGCATAGTTGTGATTTTTCAGCAGATATTTTTTCCAAGAAATTAGGTCCGTGCTAGAACGAGACGACATGTTCCATCTCGCGGGATATCTATAGTACATGTACATACGTAGTAGGTAAGCATTGAGCTTCGCGCAAAATTAGGGCCCCGCTAGAACGAGACATGTCCTATCTAGTAATATCTATGCTACTAGTATCTAGATAGACCGTTAGTGTTTCTAAGAACTGGTTTCGGAATCTGGTCCCAACCGGAAGTAGCCATTGGGTAATGGAATTCGCCGAACTTTTGACGAATGATTGATGTTCGTTGCGATACTTTTAAAAATATTTTTGGACTACATGTCTGGTGCATTATATGCAACACTAGCTCCTTCTTCTCATCCTGGGTTACTCAGAACGGGTATATTACTGAGAAATAATGAAGCTTTTGATGGGCGAAAGATTTTTTAAATCGGCTCAAGACTTTTACATCTAATGACAAGTAAGAAATAAAATTGAAAAAAAAAACAAATAACTTTATACAACGAAAATTGCTCTTTCATACAATTTTCGGAGGTTGAATTCAATGACTTTTGACTAATTCAATATTAAGTTCAATGACTTTTGACTAATTATATGAAACAACTGAGATATAAATTTTTATTGGTTCCATTGTAAAAGTTGCTCAAAAACGAGTAAATATGTTGAAATACGAGTATTTACGTAGTAAAAAAGTGCCAAACTGAAACAAAATTATTCGATCTAGCACACGTCTAAATAAAATAATATATTTATCTTCATTATAAATATCTTTGAGTTAAGACATTACTTTCAAATTCGCTGAGTTTCTTCCTAATTGTACATTATGTCTGATTTAATACAGCTAAATTACAACTTTTGTGCCATTTTTAATTAAAAATCATGTAAAAGCACTGGTTTATTGCTACAAAAACAAGTTTATGTGTCTGAGTAACGAATACCTATTTTATTCTGCGAAGCATTAGTGGAAGTTTAGTATAACTTCTTAGCGTTTAAATATGTTTTTAAGTTTTACAGCTTACTATTTAATTGTAGAGTGACTTAACGGTTCGCGACTGCAAAAGCTGTAAGTAATAACTTAAGTTAGATGATCTATTCAACATCATCTTGATGTTGAATATTGGCCTCTTCGAGCAAATATCTACAGAGTCACTAAGTCCTAAGTGAACGTAGTAAAAAAAACGTCCGAGCGCCGATACAGACTTAGATAATTACATTAAATAATTTTGATATCGCGCGGTGTTGTAGTCGACTTGCAATCGCGTGCCCACCACTTTGCTTGGGCAGGGTTTTGGTCCGGACACTTTTTTTGCACGATTCTGACTCTATAGATATTTGCTCGAAGATTGGCCTCTACTATTGTGTTCCAGGATGTTGAATTGAAGATGGTTATTTCGTTTGTATGAAGGAAACAGCATCGCCTTTAGAATTGTGTTCAAGTATTATTAATAACTTTTGTACTAAACAAGATAGACCCGTCGTGTTTGGGCTCGTTATACTTGTCTTGGCTGGCACTCTGCTGCTATATGAAGCCGCTGGGAAACCCGACCGGTTTCGGAGTAAAATTAGTACTCCTTCATCAGGGAATACGCGCACTCCCGTCGACTGGCGCACGCGCACTCCACGCTGGTGGCATACCAGCGTGTTTTATTTAAAACTAGTTTTTACCTGCGGCTTCGCCCGCATACGCAATATATCATTATAATTTATAGCCTATGTGTTATTCTGATATATAAGCTATATTATTGCAAAGTTTCATCTCAATCCGTTCAGTAGTTTTTGCGTGAAATAGTAACAAACATCCATACATCCATCCATCCATCCTCACAAAGTTTCGCGTTTATAATATTATATAGTAGGAAGGAAGTAGGATAATGTATTCTCACGCGAGTTTTAATGAAGTGAGGATCTCAAAAGCTTGTATTTAAAAATGTTATATTTTTGTAAAATTTATTTTGTCATAAATTGAAAATCACATTATTGTATTTTATGTAATTTATTATTTATCATTCCTATTACCATAGGTAGACTAACCTCCTCCTCGACCTTGAGTAGCTTAGTTTATGCTATTACATTACATTAACATGTCTGTCGTCAAGCGAAATCTAGTAAACACTTAAAAGTAATTAAATTTAATTTAATTTTAAAACTATTGCATAAATTAGAATCTAATATGGCAAAATGGTTGAATAACCTTAAACTATAAATATTAATTAGAAAGGTGAAGTCAGAGTTGCATTTAGAACTACCTACATGCCACCTGGATAGTACCTTATTAACATAAACACACGATTTAATAAATAGTTCAATAATCCTCTATCAAAAATCAATTAGAATCTGGCTAATGACAAGATTTAATCATGAAAACCGAGCTTGAATCTTAATTAATGCTCATGTAACTTAATCCAAAAGAGATCGATGTACTCATTATGAAAGATTTTTATTGTAAAAAAAAAAACAAATGTAATTGCGAATAAAACAGCTTTTAATAAGGGTCCATGAACTTTTTTGTGTATTTTCTCACGGTTTAGGGTAGGACACTTGATATGGTTATACGATTTCAGGGTTGGTCCCATAATTTTTTTGTCTATGTAGGTAGTTTAGAATAAAGTTTAGTTTGTAATTAGTTTGCAATGCGGTTTTCAATATCTTTTTTAGAATATTTCTTCCGGAAGCTTTATAGCTTTAATTCATTTGTTAGCGGGAAAAGCCGGGCGGGCAGCTACTGTCATATAATTTTAGCAAAAAGTTTAGGTTAGCATTTCAATGAAAAGATGGACGATTACATTGCACAAGGTAAGAACTGGGCGCCATAACAACGAAGCTTTAAAAAGTGAATAACTTAATTTCTTTTCGCTTTCATATCGATATAATCCACTTTTTTGAAGTACAGCAAAGCATGTAGGTACATATAATGAAAAGGTTGAATTTGACATTGATATAGGGGCGGCGAGTTGTGTCGCCAATGGTCCGTGAAGAAGGCTACAGTATTAGCGTGGGGGTTAGACTCTACCAAAACGTTACAGAGCGGAGATGAGCAATGTAGTCCCCAAGTATCTTACAAAGATTTACAAATAGCATGCGATTATATAATTAGTGCTATTTTGAACCGAGATGCCTAATTACCTGCAACTACATAGTGCAGCTGTAGCCGACTTCATATGTTTTCGCCGAATAATCGCAGCACTTTAAAAGTAATTTTGAAAGTTTCAAAAATTAAGCTGAAACGAAATCTTCCTTGTTCGATACTGGCTACAGAGATCTATATTCTTGTAACCAGTGTCCTGTACTTTGTCCTTCGCACCATATACTAAATCTAATATATACTAAATCTCGTGACAATTTACACATACATATATACATGCGTCTTAGAAGGGTCGTATTGGTTTAAAAATACTATAGCCTCTGTACAGTACACAGTGTGTTTGGAACAGTAGTTCCAAATCTTTGGCTGCGTACAAACCCAATTGCAGAGGTCAATTTATCGGTTCTGCAAATAACAAAACAGCTTTATTTCACTGATTGATTGTGTTTTGTTTCTCGCTAACAGATATGGTTTTTGCAATGGACTCACGAACTACCAGGCTCCGGTTTAGTGGAATCTATGCTTTACTCCAGACGATTGTAATATGGTAGAGTTGAAAGCCCTAGCGTACCCGTAGAAGCTATTGAAGCATATAAATTCCGTCGCTATGGTCGCTACATAGTGTGAAATATTCCCTTTTTGCCAATGAAAAGAAGAAGCAATTTTATTGGATTATAGACAATGATAAAATTGATTGATTATTATTGTACTAACTACTACTTATTAAACTAAACTACTTTACTTACCCATAGTTACTTCCTTTTGCTGTGAACTTTGGTGCAAGTATACAAGGTTCTTTCTAATCAATTAGCATCCTTTTAGGGGCTTATTCTATACATCGAAATTTACAACTTTTGTTCTGCGACTTTTGTTAAAACTCGAATAAAATATTGTTGTTCCATACAAAATATCGTTCTGCCGCGACCAAATGTATGGAACAGCTGATTTTCTATTTGAGTTTTGACAAAAGTCGCAGAACAAAAGTTGTTAGTTTAATGTACACAATAAGCCCCTAAAAGGATGCTAATTGATTAGAAAAAACCCTGTATACTTAAACTTGAACTACTAATGATAGTAATGGCCAATGAAAAAAAATTAAAGTGATGGCAATGGAATTTTATTTGAAGTACATCCTACTAATATTATGAACGCGAAAGTTTGTATGTACTCGTATCGATGTTTGTTCCTACTTCACGTAGAAAACTACTGAACGGATTGAGATAAAACTTTGCAATAGTAATGCTTATACATCAGAATAACACAAAGGCTATAATTTATAAAGATATTATGTGAAACGAAGTTCGCCGGGTCAACTAGTTAGTACTATTATGTCATGCCACTTTTTTAAATCTATCTCGAGAAGAAGAAGAAGATGCGTGTGCTGAAAATTAATATTCGCAGGCACATACTCTAATATTATAGAACAAAACGATAGGACCATCAGCCCGCACTGGGCCAGCGTGGTGGATATGGCCCAATCACCCTTCGTGGGTAGGCCTGCGTCCTGCAGTAGACTATTAAAAAGGCTGGTACAAAACGATATGTACCTATTCAATTTATTAGTTGTAAATCCTGACTGTCCCATTATTTCAGGAGTGGCAATGGAAAGTGTGTCATTATTACACATACAGTACATAGTCCACAGTGTCACAATTACGCACTGTAGAAACTTTTTACCATCATTGTCATCTCACGCACTATTAAATTAAGTACTTGATCACGTTTGGCGAATTTAACACTGTTTCGTGGGTTATGTACTGTAAAATACCTTCTAATAGTCGACTTCTGAGCTTAGGCCCACCTACGATAGGAAAATATCTACAGTCCGTGTCTAACCTGTGATGGTGTATAATGACTAGATAGAGACAGCGAGAAATGTCAGAGATAAAATAACTGTACTTTGCTGGCTTTGTGCAGATCGGTATCGGCTAACCCTAAAAGAGTGCTGACACCACATTCTCCACCTTCTAATTTAAACGAATTAGCTTTTACATTTAAACTTTGCTGATCTGTTCACCAAACCTATACCATCACTCGCTTCATCGGCGAGTAACTTTTTGATTAATTTTAAAGATATCATCAGTAGCACATGTGACACTCCTTATCTAGCTGTCATCTGCTCTCGTATATCGTTTGACACGAGTTGATACGTTTTTTGTGACAAGGAACACGTGTAGGTTCAGCCAACTGTGTGTTAACACTTTATTAGCGATATTTAAAGCTGCTTTTTATGTGTACTCTTGGGGCATAGCGTTAAAGTACCGGTGACGTGATGGAGACGTAAAAACAACAGTATTATCTTTTTTGTTTTCTATACTGTCTTCATCAAAGTTAATAAGACCTATTGACTATGACAATATACAATAAAACGAAATACATACTTAACTTACTCCTAAGTACGTTAAAAGCACGATCATCCGCAGACCCTTGGAAGTCGAGAGATAATCCAAAATAAATGAAGCCAGTCTTTTAATACTCTTTTTAGGGTTCCGTACCTCAAAAGGAAAAAACGGAACCCTTATAGGATCACTTTGTTGTCCGTCTGTCCGTCTGTGTGTATGTCAAGACTCTTTATCTCGAGAACGCGTAAAGATATCGAGTTGAAATTTAAACTGTATACGTATATCTATAGTCTCTTGCAGTTGTTTAAAAGAAAATCTTCTCAGTTATCGTATAAAAAAAATTAGAGCCGTTTATGTCGTAAAAGAACGCATATTTTAACACTCACAAAAACCAAAACCTACAGGGTTCTTCCCGTTGACATATAACTGAGAAATTTGGCCAGAAACATTGTCTCAGAGTACACATATAGGAATATATCTGAAAACCGAACGTTTTTATTTTATCACAAAAAATAGGGCCTAGATTAACAAAATATGGGTTGAAAATTCAAAGTGAGTAAATCGTATCATGTAAGGTATCATATAAAAGAACTTCATTAGTACATGCTAAAACAGGTTTTTAATTATTTTGACAATGTGTAATTTTTGATGTATGACGAGAAAAGTAAAAAAAAATATTATAGTATAAAGATTTTAACAATTTACTTCCCAATTTTGTGAAATTATCTGGATTTGTACGGAACCCTCGGTGTGCAGCCTGACTCGCACTTGTCCGGTTTTTTTTTCTTAGAAGGTATCACCGTACACGTTCGTCTAAGCGCGATCACAAACGCTGAGAAAATCGCCGCTTTTCACCACTCATAGACACTTTCTGACTACTTAGTTTTCACCAAAATATTAGATCTGTTTTTGTGCAGTAAAATAATGAATGCTTTTAACAAATATCATGATTGCGACCTCCCAACGAAACAATAAATTTCAAGATGGTACAAAAACAATACAAATCCAAAAACTTACACAAATATTCAGTTAATAGCTGGCCGCACAAACAAACCCTAAAAAGCGAAGAAGTGAGCTTGTGTAATTAAAAATCATTATATAATGGCCGACTGGCAATATTTACTTCCTTTATGAGTATTTCGACGCGCGACAAGCTTGGCTGACCATGGACCTTCCTCTGAATCGACATTAACTCCATCTCTATCTCTCTTACCAAAAACCACACAACGAAGAAAGTGACGCCAAAAGAATCGGGTGCTTGAGAATACTTCCCGCACCTCAGACGAGTGTACTGATGGAAAATTAACTTCGCTTCATATGTTTTATTGCTGTTAATTATTTTTCTGATGTCGGTTACTTTTTATAAAGATATTGTGATTGACATGTTTGGAGCACAATGGACATGGGTTCAAAGCCCGAGTTGTTTCAGCCGCTGGTGAAGAAAACTTTGAAAGGAAACTACAGGAACAGTAATGAAAGTAGTGTCTATTCTACTTTTTAATTAATTTACCTTAGTAAGTGTATCGATTGTGCTGATTCTTGATATCTTCAGTGATATGTGGCACAATAATAATTATAAAACATATAATTACCTATATTATAATTACTTAATTTAAGTAATAACACTGGCTAAAATTTATATTTTAAGTTAATATGTTCTCAAGCTAGTTCCAATAAATTATGCAATATTTTGCATTTTATGATCAACGGTACCTAGTATTTAAAAAAAACCTGCAAGTAAAATATCACATTAATGATTTATATTTTAGTGTGTATAATTGACTAAAAGGTTTAAGCTAATTAAAATAATAACGAATTTAAACTAAAAAAAAAACAGTCAATTCCGAACAAAAAAAAACAATATAATAATAATTGCAGAAGAAAGCATATAGTTAACGTATTTGCGCACCGTACATTGTCGGCAAGTCTCACAGACTGCGTCCGTAATGAATATATTTTTTGTGCTTTTTTATCTGTCTGTACTTAGTTCTGAGCTTACCTTTTTACACGGAGTGCTTTCACCACGCATCGATTGAAAAAAAAACTTTTAATTTTCAACTATTCGTTATCCTACAACTATGAATATCAGTTGGTTTTACTCACTTGTAATAAATAGATATATACATTATTTATTCCCACATTATGATAAAAACTAAAAAAAAATATGTAGAGTCACAAATGGCGGTCTTATCGATAAAAGCAATCTCTTTCAGACAACCGTTGCATTAACGTGTGCTAGTCCCTTCCATAACCACTGAGACCAAAGGTCGCGACTACCTTTGCCGAACACAATTACTTAATAGGTTTGACTTAAAAATATCACTATATTTTGGTAGTTTTTAAAAGATAATAAAAGCGTGCTGAAAATCGAGAAAAAATTTATGTATTATTTTTACAACTTGTGCCACATTCTTCAACAGATTTTAACTGGTTCAATCTCAGCGGTTATAGAACAGACTATATAGTGCCTTGTCTGGCAAGTCCGCCGGTTTTGGCCACGGTTTTCGCAGGATTGTGTCGGAAATGACGGGTTCTACATGGATATTTAGAAAATATTAATCCGAAAAGTGGTAATTCAAATCGTCTTTAAGTATTTTTTTTTTCTTTTCAAGGTAAATAAACTGTTACTAATTCTATATGTACATATGACATTGGGAAATGTGCATAAAAGACTTTGCAATCGCCAAAACGTATGAAAAATACTTATAGCGTACGTACGAGAATCTACAAGTATAACGTATGAAATTACGTTATTCGGGCAATGTTCTCGCGTAAAAAGAACATAAACGGACAGACAAATAGACGTTAAGCTCTGTATACGAGTATGTATAGTTATTTTGTAGATAGATAATAGAAGATCCATATGCAATTGAACTAATCTTCCGTGGGTGAAATATAGCCTGCGCTATTCATGAATATTCCACAGTTAAAACGGCGAAGTGTGAGTCAGTAATAAATAGCCATGGTATTATTGAACCGGATTATGTGTTTTTATACCAATATCTCTACAAAACATAAGTTGATAATATGTAGTTGTTTGTACGATATGTATCAAACACCAATGCTTTCGTTTCTAATAAAAGACATTTTTGCGTACTCGGATGAACGTTTTAATACAAAACAGCAAGTTCTTTTTTTCAAAATTTCGTGGTCGGTCCTATAGTAAATGTGCGGGTACTTTCAGAAGTCATAAATTGTATGAACAACTTTTACTTAGAAACAATCGAGAAATTGCAAAAAAAAATTTAGCAGTAAGTCCCATCGTAAGAATCGTTCATAATAATGACATATACACCTATGAAAGGCCTGCATCTTGCAAAGCAACACAGTGTATCTAAAATATAAATGCAAACATAATTATAGGTAATACAAATCAGACGGCATGGTCCTTTTAAAGCCTTATTAGCCATAATTAATGCAACACACGACTTTCATTTATTTTGCATCGACCAAAATGACCTGCTAAGTTTGGCGCTGAAGAAAGCCAAACAAGTCCGTTGCCATGGCAACCGGCTGGTCCAAATAATTGGCCAGCCCGCCTGCGATACCATCGACTCAATCGCGCACTTTATTTTTTATTCTCAATATTGCATTCCTTCGAGACCAGATAAGTTTTGAGCAAAAAGCTCTCGATTTAAGCTCCGTCTCGTTCTGTCGCTTAGTGGTGAATAGAGAGAGAGGATGTAATAATTTCTTGTAAGTCGTTCAATGTTTTACGCGTTGCTCTACGTGGGTGATGTTTACGGTAACGCGATGCGAGGCGATAGACAAATAAAAACATTTTATTTTTTATCGTATGTCGAAATCTGTTTACATGTATAGTGATAATTGCTATTATGACTAAATATTATAAAGAAATAACTACTTCGACTAGACAGCTTTTATCTAAGCAGTGTGCCCTCGGTGAAGAGTGTTCTAGATCTAGATCAAAATGTATATTGAATACATTTTGAACTCGATGAAAAACAATGTGAGATCAAAATGTATATTGAATACATTTTGATCTCACATTGTTTTTTCATTTTACTTCTTTAGCCTTAAACACCTTAGAACAAATAAGTACTGTACATAATTCAAAATTCAATGATGGGTTGAAAAGTAAGTACCTATTGTAATTCAAAATTAAATGATACGATTGACGTAATGTCGAGGTAGCTTCACTATACCATTCTCACTAAGATTTAAATCAGCATTACTGCTGATCCTGTAGGTAGGTCTTCTCACATCGTATACCTGTACAGATTGAGTCCATATATCAGCCTCTGTCTGTAAGACTGTAACTTTAAGACTATCAGCTATGTGAGGACTCAGTAACCACATAGCAGAAAAAAGTTGCGATAGCCGAATTCAGCGTGGAAAACATCATCATCAATTCATCAGTCATCATTTTTAGTCCCTGGCCTAGCTCTTATTACACTGCCTTTACCAAGAAAGGCTCCATCAATGGCTTGTAGTGTTTTAATTATGTATTTTATTTTCGATTCAGTTTTTATGAGCTAATCGCCTCGCCTCGCTTTCGCAACAGCTCGTCTCCGTCTCCTAAGACAACGCATTAGAGTCGTGATTGGCGCGATATTTGAATACCGTTGGTTTTTTTGCCGATCGCTATGCATTAATTACTATTACCCGAGATGATTCAAATGGCCGCTCAAATCCAATTGAAAAGGTTTTTATTTTTTCTAATTGTGGAATGTTTATGTCTTGATTTGTGTGGTCACGACGCGCTGATGGATCAATTGGTACTACTTAGCTTACTTAAATGTTTTTTTATGACTAAGTAGGGTGAGCTTTTCGTGATCTTCGTCATTGGAAATTTACCACTGTGAATGCTATATGTACCTGTATATATATTGTTTGGAAATGTGAGTGTATATTTTAAATACCTAGCTAATTTTACTTCTTCATCTTGAAAATCTTTCACATCATAATTGACCGAGCGAGTGAAGCGAGCGAAGCGTATTTCGGGTTGGCAAAATTTCACCTGTCCGAACGTTGGTTTGTTGGTTTGTATATTGCTTCTCGCGTAGGTACTCGCTTTTATAACAAATCTTGACGAAATATCTTATGTTTTTTTGTCTTAAAGGAGAAGGAAGACTTCTTCTTCTTCTTCTTCTTCACCGTAACATCCATCTTCAAATAAATAAATACATATAAATAAATTAATATTTGGGCACACGGCCTCTGACCCCAAACTAAACATAGCTTGTGATATGGCTGCAAGAGACTGATAAACTACTTATACATATTTTTAAATACATACTTATATATATATAAAACCTAAATAAAACCCAGACACACAGGAAACACATATTTTCATCACATAAATACTTTCCCTGGGTGGGGATCGAACCCACACCTCTTTGACCCAGTAGCTAGGGTCACTAACCATTGAGCCACCGAGGCAGTCAATATCCGTACTCGGAGACAAGAGGAATCCAGGAGAAGAGATCAGGCAAACGGCGGACAAAAACTCAAAAGCCATGCCGAGGGTGGGGAGTGCGTGACATCACGTGATTTAACGGGCTATATCACAAATTGTATGTTTCAGCGACAAATACCTGTTTATTCAGTATAGGTACTCGAATTGTTCTAACATTTGTCGTATTATTTTCTATTGATGAAACTGGCCATACTTTGCTTCTTCGGCGTATATAACATCCATCATCCAACATCCGGGTTCCTCCAGGCTCCAGGAGATGAGATCAGACGAGTTCTTTCACCCGCCGCGCCGTGCCGTGGGTGGCGGACACTTTGGTAGCGCGGCCACTGGCTGTGGAGACTTGGGACATTTTGTGGCCAGTCAAATTGTGAATCAAAATCTAAACTAAATACCTATTAAATAAATTAAAAATCTCCTATCACTGTGTTTGTTATCGAAGTCGTTGGAAATTGGCTTGATCAATTTTATGAATTTTGGGTAGGTATATTTGGTAGGTATGTGAATAAGTTTTTAGGCTATTTTTTCACCCCTATACTTGGGAGTAATCCCTTGTAGTGATAAGGAACAGAATTTATTGATATTTGTACGGCAAATTAACTTTTGCGGGTCAGTTAGTAATAAAACACCTAATTTTTATCAAAATTCGGACGATATAGCGCCAACGGTACGAGTATTTGTGTGTGTAAGGTAATCTCCGGAACCTCTACTAACTATTAAATTTTTTGAAAATGTTTTCGCTCCATAAAAGCATGAAACAAACTGTTACGAACAATTTCCTAATTATCATATCCAACATCAACTCGTAGGGTTCTTTTACTAAAGTATAATTAACAGAAAGTCCAATGGAATTGGTGTTTTTCTGCTGCAATTGCTTTTGTAAGTAAACCCTGAACTTAAAAGCGAATATGGCTTCTTTGTAGAATAAATATTGAAAACCATTTTCGACTACAATTGGCTTTTAAAATTGTTTCTCATAAATCTATTCTCTCTGTAAAAGAAAAAAAAACTCAAGAATCGCTATTGGAATAAAGTGATTTTTTGTTTCTTTTTGATTTGTTACTAACACATCATTTTCATGCCACGAGACTGATATTAAAATGTATGATATTTTTGATACGTGTACCATCAAATGATGATGACGAGATGATCATACAAAGTTCACTTATAATTTTGGAACGATTTTCACCATCCCTAATGACGTGAGACAGAAGATGACAGAATACAGGAAAGCGTCCGTCCGTCCGTCCGTCCGTCTGGCAATATTTCCCAAACTGAAATAAATCGCATCCATCAACGTGCTTCAGTTTAGTTTCAGCTGTATACAAACATTTTAAAAATAAACTTGGGAGCAAAAATTCTGAATGGCTCCGTTTCCTTGGCAACTTGGGCACTAATATTAGATTTGCTTCGTAACTAGTTAGAATCGGACATTATAGAGACAGTTTTATCTCAGTTTGATAAATGATGTTTGCCGATGTCACGTTTGATGGTGCTGGGGGAAACTCAGTACAAAATGCGATTCGCACAAAGAGCCATAGAACAGGTCATGCCAGCTACAGGACGACTTACTAGTAAGAGTAATAAAACTCGATTTATTCGTAGCATGTCGTATAAGTAGGCATCATGTTACGCGACCGATTTCAAAATACGGAGATCCGTAGGAGGAGCAAGGTATATAAAAATATACGGGATCCGATAGAAAACAGATATCGGATTTCATCATCATCATCCGCAGCCTTCTCTATCCCACTGCTGGGTATAGGCCTCTCTCTTACGGTGCCATTTGTCTCGGTCCGCTCCGCTTGCCTTCCCTCGGCCACCACTCCGCCAGTGTCCTCCGTCCGGGTCCCGTTTATTTAATAATAAATATATAAATAAAAGTTTTATTACTGTAATCAATATTTTGCCGAAAGTAGGTTGGAGGCATTGGAGCCTTCCAGTAGGTATGAAAATACATGTGTCAAAAGACTGCACTAGTTCATATCCATACCATACTGAGGTAACATAGGCAGGACTCTTTTCTGGTGAAGATCACAAGAGCAGCAGTGGCCCCGTGACGGAAATCAGTAGCGGAACTCTAATTCAACACCAATTCGACCTGTCCCATTCAACGCCTTGTCCTTTAAAACAAACACATACGTCAATGGCCACCTCTACCGCATCTTCCAACTACAAGCCAAGTCCAAAATATTCCAATTAAAATTAGGTCAGAACCAGACGGAATATTTTCACCAAAGCGACTTTGTTGCTCGCAATTAAAGAGACCTTAAAAGCACCTGACATCGTTACAGCGAGATTCGCGAAACCTTGATACCTTTTTTACGGGTACCAGTTTTCGGTCCCATGGACGGGGGTCAATAACCAGGCCGAGTATTTGGACAATGCGACTGTATTATGAACATACATTATGTAGGTGTGTGCGGGCGGTTCGGCGGTGTACTAACTGCTAGATATGCTATGGCATAGTCGTATACGCTTGGTGAATGTGCGATTTTCATTTGATACGTGGTTTCCTTGCCACGTGACGGTTTCGGGTTGCTTTTTTCAACGTGATGAGGAAATAGCTGACTGGCAGATGGGTGTTGGAATGGCATTTTTGTGACAAGTTCTGACGTGTATTATAAATTTATAACTAAGTTTAATTAATAATGCTTCGCAATCATTTTTCCGACTAGAAATCCCTGTCAAGGTGCTAAGGAACACAAAACAAAGACTAGAATAACTAGCGACCAAATTCAAGGCAGATATTTCAATGTATCCTGGGTGGGAATTGAACCCTAGCCCCTGAATTGAAGGCAGAGGTCGGTTGTGTCATGAGGGTCGTTAAAATGATTTTAACGACCCTCTAAATATTAACTAAATATTATGCTGTATTCATAATATTAATGATTATTTTTTATCCATTGTAATCATCTTCTTAATTATCAGCCGTAAGAAATGCAGTAATGCAATGCTAGTAACTGTGCGCTGTACCTAGTACAGCGCACAGTTACTAGCATTGTTCATCCATCATCAAACTACTTACAGTCTACGCTGACGATTATGTATTTTATATACAGGGTTATTTCTAATCAATTAGCATTCTTTCAGGGGCTTATTCTGTACATCAAACAACGTTTGTTATGCGACTTTTGTCAAAACTCAAAAAAAAAAATTGGAGTTCCATAGAAAAATATCGTTCACCCGCGACCAAACGTATGAAACAGCTGTTTTTTTTTTTTGAGTTTTGACAAAAGTCGCAGAACAAAAGTTGTTAGTTTTGATGTACAGAATAAGCCCCTAAAAGGATGCTAATTGATTATAAATAACCCTGCATAGAGGATTGAAAACACTGGTCAAATAATATCAATTATGTGTAGGTACCAAAAAGTATTACAGTGCTAAGTCAAATATATTCACCAAAAAGTACTAGAGTATCAGAAGTTAATAATATATGTTGCGGCCTAGTTTCTAATTTCGATGCATTGACAAGAGCTGGACGCGTGGTATGACTTCTCAGGAAATTAACTCTTTGACATGTGTTAGAACTGCTATATTTTTAAAAATGCTTGGTACTTCAATTCTTTCTTTAACTGAAATCAAATATATGTACAGAGTACTTCTTTAAACGATAACGGTTGTTGCCTGTTTTAGGGCTCCGTACTTCAAAAAAGAAAAAACGGAACCCTTATATAGGATCACTTTGTTGTCCGTCTGTCCGTATGTCAAGACTCTTTATCTCGGGAACGCGTAAAGGTATCGATTTGAAATTTAAACTATATACGTTTATCTATGATCTCTTGCAGTTGTGTAAAAGAAAAACTTCTCAGTTATCGTATAAAAAAGTAATAGCCGTTTATGTCGTAAAAAACCACATCAAAACCTACAGGATACTTCCCGTTGACATAGAACTATGAAATTTGGCGAAAAGCATTGTCTCAGAGTACACATATAGGAATAAATCTGAAAATTGTACATTTTTATATCAATCACAAAAAAATAGGACCTCAAAATTCACAAAATATAGATTCAAAATTCAAAGTGAGTAAATTGTATCATGTAAGGATAAAGATATAAAAGAGCTTCATCAACACATGCTAAAACAGTTTGACTATGTGTAATTTTCGATGAATGACGAGAAAAGCAAAATATTTATTTTTTTGATGATTACTTCCCAATTTAGTAAAATTTTCTGGATTTGTACGGAACCCTTGATGTGCGAGCCTGACTCGCACTAATCCGGTATTTATTTCTCTGGGTTTTGGCGTGGAAGAAGATTGTTTAAATGATGATTATAATATAATGATCTTGGACTGCAAAGGATAACTGTTCCATACATTGAGTTCCTTGGCTCTCGACAAAATGTATCGCACGGTAGATTTTATTCGTGATTTCAGGGTGAGTCTCATTTTAAAAATTTGTCATGATATGAATACAATGCTATTTTAGAATTTATATATTTTAAAATCATTCAATCATCCTAATATACATTTTGTCGAGAACCAAGTAACTCATTGGATGGAACAGTTATCCTTTGCAGTTCAAGATAGACGGATACCTATGATTGTTAGTAGGTTTACAAGTAACGTTATTACTTATAAAAACGATTGATAATAAAAGGAAAACAATAAATACACCGTTTTTCCATTAAGATAAACTGCAATTTGAAACAAACAATGTATTTAATTTAGGTACGTTATTGTTCGCAGTTTCATTTCTCAGGAGTAAGCCTTTATCTAACCTTTGTCCTAAAGAAATCTTTCGAATAAATTATAATTAATTAAAATTTTTAACAATGCAACTTTGAATGAAATGCATACCATACCTATACTATACATATATAACGTATTTAAGTAATTTGAATGAATTTACTTAAAAGTTTGTTATTATTATTGAATCACATTATGTTTTTTATATTTATTTTGTTTGTTTTTCTTCGCGGTTTCAGAACTGGCCAAATATCAAAAAAGTTTGTTAGTACTTCTGAAGGGCTCTGACTTTGCGAAGCGCTCAGTTGTCCAGTGCCACCCTCGGTCACCCATCCGAAGAGTGAGTGAGTGTTTTTTTCTTTTCGTTTAGACCGTGCCGCAAGTTTCTTAACTTCGGTTATTGCTGATCAAACTACGCTATGAGGGCTATATCCTAGAAAATTTCCGTCGTATAAACACTTTAGAAATATGAAGCCCCAAGCTCGCACCGCGGCAAAAAGCGCGGGCTGCACGTCGTGCGGGCCGCGGAGAGTTCTCGGTACTTTCATTTCACGGGTGCCAATTTTGATGAAACGCGGGCCGCATTCTGCCGCGCCCGCGATCCTACCGATATTGCCGATCGCGTTTTTTCATATATAGACTCTGTTGCAAAATTAAAACTGCGTGCTCTAGGTACTGCTAATGATACTGTGGCCGGAGAAAGGCCGTGTGTGATACCTGCTTCTGTCGTTTACCACGTAATGCCTAGGTATTTCGCATTTCGGATTCTGCACGCATTTCGTCTGTAATCGTCCTGTCCAATTTGTGTTTCCTTTTAAGTCTCGAAATCGCGACATAATTTATTATAATCACTCAAAAATCAAAATATGGCACTCATATGTCATACGCAACCCGTTATTAGTGTCGCAAAATTGTCTGATTATGAGAAAATGATTTAATTTTTTATCTCTTTTTAAGCTACTGTAAAATCGCTCGTTTTCTACATTACACGTGAAGTAAACAAAAAAAAAGGAAGAGTAATGTACTACCTATCTCTAAAAGAAGTTTGGTGTTCTACCGGGAAGCATATCAGGATCATAATTATTCAGACCATTTGAAACAACGTTGCGATAGTAATAAACAAAACTGGCAGATCACCAACGAAAATAACACTCGAGATTACAAATCTAATACACTATGAAAATCTGACTTCTTTTTTGGAGGAAAAAAGGTGAGCCTACGTCCGTAGAAGAAATTCGATGGCGCTCCTATGTGAATTCATAAACCCGCATTGCGACACAATGGTGGATTTAGCTCATTCACCTTTCGTGGGTTCGCTTATGTTCCGCAGTGGACTATTAAAAATACAGCACAGTACAGTATATGCAATCAAATGTACAAATTGCACAATCTAAAGTAACTCTTGATGAAAAAAGAATTAAACATGTTTGGTGTTCTACAGGGAAGCATATCAGGTCTACAATTATTCAGACCATTTAAAACAAAGTTTAGCTATCTAAACTTTGTCAAATTGACAAAGTAGCTGTCAGATTAGCAAATAATTTAAAAAAATTGTTGAAAGTCTGTTTATGGACAGAAAATTTCCCGTGATAACGTCATAAGTCACAAGTCGAACGCTGCCTCTCTATCGCTTGTTCCGCGATCTCTCTTGCACGCTCGGCTCAAGCGGAACGTGACAATGAGTCATGCTTTTTCGTGCGTGCAGCCAGCGTTTATCGATTTATAAGAAGTTATCACGTCAAAAAGTAATCTCACTCGGGAATGCAAATCGAGCACACAATCAAGGGTACAAATTGCACTATCTAGTAACTCTTTACAAAGAGGCTGCGTCGCTTGTGGTTTGCGACAGGAAACTGATCATCTTACGTTTTTTCGACGGCAGTGTCTAGAGCCTAGACGATAGGCAGGAGATAAGATCTGAATTCCTCTGGTGTAGTACAGTTAGGTTTCGATCAGGATGTGAGCCTCAGGTGGTATGACCTGTGCAGTTGTTGCTAGAATGTAGGTTTTCAGGACGGACATGGCGTGATATTTAATGTACCTTTTCCTCACGGTTCGATGCGTGAGATTTTGACTTTAGTACTATACTATACTTTTAATATGCCGAAATTCAAGTACATTCGTTACGTTGCTCTGTTGCTATGCGTGAAAAAGTCAACAAATCAACAAACACACACCTCCAGATTTATTTTATTAGTAAGGAAGTAAGGATGCAGTATATTTTATTTATAGGTATGTTATATGTATTGCCCAGCGTATAATTGTTTCTTTATAGTGTTTTTTGACTAAGCAAGAAAGAAATCTTATATTTATCAGGTGACGTGAACAATAAATTTTATTTTGACTGCATAGCATTTAATAGATAGAAAATAAGGTATGAGTAATTATCAAGTTTTTTTTGCCTTACTCGTATTTTATTACTATAAAACACTCGTGTCCTTTTATTTGATAGAGATGGAGCATTAGATTTAATTTTAAACGAGCTATATTTTTAACCTAGGAAAGGAAAGGAGCTCTTATTTGTTAGCAAACCAAATAAGGAAATATAAAACAAAAGTCTCGCATTCCTGCAAGTTATTTTTAAACAACCTATACTTTTTATAGTACCACCCAGGGCAAACGCACACACACCCACCTCGGTCCAGTTCGACATCTTGAATCACTATTAACTGGTCCAAAATAAACATTTAGTTGAAATTAAACCCAAAAAAACGTCTAAAATTATGCTAACACACGCGCCAAAGAAAATTGGCCGATCCCAAATTTTGAAGCCATTTGACAAAGAAAAACCACCCTTGTGTCGTGGGTACTACAGTTCTAAGGTATTGGTGTAAATTTGTCAATGTATAGTTCAAAGAACTAGTACACCCACTACAATTCGTCAAGTAACATTTAGTTTTTGCCTCACGTTTCTTGTTTGATGAATCGGACGTTCCAATAGCTGTCGAGTCAAGTTGTCAGGTTAAAAACGTACCTAGAAGTATCTCATTACTGAAATATCTGTTTCTTCGCCTAATTGAAGCTTACAACAATCAATTTAACAGATGAAGTTAAAACATTATGCGGCCAAAGCTACAGATTTTATTCAAAAATTAGAATAGATTGGTTTTTATTTATTTGAGTTGATATGGTTTTTAACCATATCATTATCGTCAGCTTTCAAAAAGAATAACCGCGTCATAATTGATTCTTTCGTTTAGTAACTACGATGTCATAAAACGATTCTCCTTTTTCAATAAAAGTCTTAGCTTAGAATTAATTCCTTTCGATACGTAAAAACCCCTCTTTAGGGACTTTGGATAACTGACAAATTGAACTTAGATAAATATATATTAACGTAAACCTATAATTGCATACGATTTCTGAAAATTACTCAAGACTTTAATGGAGAAACCTGAATACTTTCTGGGACTTTCTATACACAATAGTCCAAGCAGATTTTTATATTTCTCCTCCCCCATCCGTCTTCACATCTGAAAGACGTCCTATTAGAAGATATTTCTGTTATCGCGGCGGTCCGTAATTAGAGGCCGTATCAGATGCTTGCTCGTGACGTCCCCTCCTATGGCTATCTGCTGCATCTTTTTAAGATATATTGGGCTTTTTGGGGACTGCTAAAATTAACTACCGTGAACAGACCGTGAACTGTCTTGACAACCACGAATTCTCGACGAGAAAAGACGGAAAAACACACGGCATATTGAAATCGATTCCTCGCAGAACTCATCAAAAATTTGAGGAGTTCTGCGAGGAATCAATTTCATAATGGCTGATGATAACACAACTTTCACACTTGCCCTGTAAAAAAACACAATTTATATGTTAGAATCATTCACTATTATAGCACACAAAAACAACAAATACACGTTATAGACTAATATTATAAACGTGAAAGTTTGTGAGGATGGATGGATGGATGGATGGATGGATGGATGGATGGATGGATGGATGGATGGATGGATGGAAGGATGTATGGATGTTTGTTACTCTTTCACGCAAAAACTACTGAACAGATTGAGATGAAACTTTACAATAATATAGTTTATATATCAGAATAACACATAGGCTATAAATTATAATGATATTGCGTCAAAAATCAAAATATCATGCGGGCGAAGCCGCGGGTAAAAACTAGTTATAGTATAAAAAGTCCGTGTTTTTTTTTGCAATAATTAGCGACTCGCCTCATATACATCATGATCAATATTTTGAAAACAGCTAGTGGAAATCATTAGGAAAAAAGTTTAAGAAACCAATTTATAAGAGACTGTGGACCATTTTATTTTACTTAAACGCACCTATAAGAAAACATACTTATAATTCAAACTGATGCCGATCATTAAAGTTTTTATATCACTAGAATAAAATTCACGATGTTTGAACCTGATATAGTCTGGTAATGGCACGACTTTGTCCAGTTCTTGCTGACGAATGATTACGCAGTAATCGCCATATAAGTACATAAACAATTATTTGCCTATCAAAAAGATTAAGCCATTTGCCTACCTTTTTATGAAAAGCTAATAATATAGTCGTGTAATTACTATCGGATAGCTAGCCTTATTTACAATTGACGACCCGATCGATTGACGATTCACACGATATTTAGGCAAGTTACATAAAAAATCTTGAGTGAGTATTGTTTACGTCTTTGAATCAAATAGCTCACATCTGATCGTGTATGTACATTCAGTAGGTGTTAGCGGAGGCACGTCTTTGGCTATCCCGTAGTTAAAGAGGCTTCGGCTTTCCGTTGTTCAAATAAAAAAAAACACCAAAGCTGGTTGGTTAGCACAGCTAAGTAGCATAATGATATCACGATAAGTTGACAGTGTTGACACCGACCACTTGCCTAAATGTACCTAAGTTTAAAAGATTAACTTGGATTATCTTTAGACCTTCAAGGGTCTGTGGATAATCCAATTGCTTTCTATGTAGTAGTAGTGTAGTATTGTCAAATTAAAATCTTAATATATATAAATCTCGTGTCACAATGTTTGTCCTCAATAGACTCCTAAACCACTTAACCGATTATAATAAAATTCGCACACCATGTGCAGTTCGATCCAACTTGAGAGATAGGATAGTTTAAATCTCAAATTATAGATAACTTATAAAATGGCGAATCTGTCTAAAATGTAAAAAATACATTTTATTTATTTCTTGCGAGCAGCTGTAATATTCCAAGACCGCAATCTTGAAATGATGTCGCTAACACCACCAAGAAACTGAGCGAATGATCTGAACCCACTGAATGCAGAACAATTTCTATTGCTAGACGTCCATCAGCGCCGCAGGCGACAAACAATGCGTTGGTTAGCTACAGAATTCAGCAGAACAGATACGACATCGACATAATCATTTTGGTGTTATATAGAGCACGGATTTATTCGAGTTTTTACTAAAATAAGTACTTAAGTAGGTACCTAGTACCTACCTATCTGGAAGAGGATACACTACGAAACGGCGGAGGCCGTGTGCGCGTCTATCAAGACAGCGACATTAAGACAATCCAGTGTGTTTGACATTTATTTTGTGTTTTATGATTTTACTGTTTATTAGTTTTAGTTTTATATTAAGTGTTATACTTTATAAGTACTATTATTCGTATAATACAATGTCGCAGTCCGCGGGTCCTTCGAACACAAGTACGATTACATCAGAATATATGCAGTGTACGCTATGCTCACAGCCTCGGTTTTTTAAAGGTACTAAAGGTTTAAATATTCATTCAGGTAAAGTGCACGGAAACAACATAGCATCTAGTCAAATTTCAGTAACCACCACACCACATTCTGATCCACCAAACACCTCCAATCTATCACCAACATCTATTCCATTCTGGCAAATCTTATCAAACCACAAATCAACTATTCCAGTAGTCAAAAGGATTCCAAGAGGGGCACGAATTTCCGTGGCTCAAAATTTGTGCACAAAGATTAAAAAAGTGCTCTCCGATCATACCTCCATTAAACCTTGGGAAAACCTTTTAACTTTTGCTTATGAAATTCTCCATGTCGAAAAAACCAACCAATCGCTCACTTCTTCTATAAAAAAGAATTGCGTCCATTCTTACAATCAAAACATATCTTCTGGTAACCAAGATGATGGACACACAAGAGCTCATTCAGCTCAATTTCATAATTCACACAATCTGATAAAAAGAATAGAAGTTAAATTTAGCGATGGAGATATAAAGAGCGCCGCTAAACTACTTTTTTCCTCTGACTCTATTACCCCCGACACACTAGATACTTTGACCGCGCTCCAGGAGAAGCATCCGTTTTCACCATCTCCTGTGACTCCATCCTCATCAAATCCTTCTGTGCAGACGATCGAAGCCACCGAGAATGAAGTGTTTTCTGCAATCATGTCGTTCAGGTGTGGCTCTGCCAGTGGTCTTGATGGCTTGAGTCCTCAACACCTGAAAGACTTAATAGGAATATCAGGAGATGTCGGGAAGGCTCTCCTTGTCGAACTTACCGGCCTAATAAATCTAATGTTATTAGGTAAAGTGCATAATGATATCAAACATCTTTTATACGGAGCAAACTTATGTGCTTTTAAAAAAAAAGATGGTGGCATACGCCCTATTGCAGTAGGCTGTACATTTCGGCGAATCAGCTCCAAAATTTGCTGCAAACATATTCTTCCTAAGCTCACTGAAAAGTTTCAACCAACTCAACTTGGTTTTGGAAGCAAAGGAGGATGTGAAGCAGCTGTACACGCTTTGCGAACCTTTTTAGAAAAAGACGGAGGCCAGGTGATTGTGAAAGTCGATGTTAAAAATGCCTTTAACTCTATTTCGAGATCTACCATGCTTCAAGAAATCAAAAATGTTATCCCAGAAATTTATGATTACATTTTTCAGTGTTACGGGTCAAACTCATCGTTACTTTATAAACAAAACCGTGTACTTTCATCCACTGGCTGTCAACAAGGTGACCCTCTCGGTCCTGCCATTTTTGGTCTTGCAATTCATCCAATCATCTCAGAACTTTCATCAAAACTAAATATGTGGTATTTGGACGATGGCACTTTAGGCGGTGACTCAGAAACGGTACTTTCGGATCTTGAAAATATAATTGAAAGATTTAGTTCTATTGGTTTAGAGCTGAATTTTTCTAAATGTGAGCTCTATATTACTGATTCAGTCACTCCATTACTTAAAAGTCAGATTTTAGAAAATTTTAGAGCTGTTGCTCCTGATATCAAACTTCTAGACAAGTTTTCCCTTCGCCTTTTGGGTGCTCCAATATTTAATGATTCTTTCTCTACGTTTATATCTGAGCAAAAAGCAAAATTTGACGAAAATGTAGACCGTCTTTCAGAAATTCATTCTCACATGGCTTTCCACATCATTCGGTTTTGTTTGTTTGTCCCTAAATTAACGTATGTTTTGAGATGCAGTCCATTTTGGAAGGTTAATGATCTTCTTTCCACTTTAGATACCTCATTAAAAAACCTTTTAGTCAACATACTAAATAGCCCAATATCAGATAGTTCTTGGTGTCAGGCTACGCTGCCCATTCGGCACGGTGGCCTTGGTATCCGGAAAATTACCAAAGTTTCATTGCCTGCTTTTTTATCATCTGTATATAGCACAAGGGCTCTTTTCTCAAAAATCATTGAGAAATCTCTGGGGAAGGTAGAAACTGATTCATTGACTGAAGCAACAGATGCATGGTCCACAATGTGTCCAGGTGAAAACTTACCGGAAAAACCTAGTTTGCAGAGACTCTGGGACGAGCCGTTAATTAAAATCGCTCAAAACGATCTACTTAATAATTTAACCTCTCCTAAAGATCAAGCTCGTCTTTTAGCATCTGCAAAGCGGGAGTCGGGGTTTTGGCTTCAGGCGCTACCTTCAGCCAATATTGGTACCCTACTCGACAACAATACTTTTGCTCTCTCCATCAGCCTCAGAATTGGATCTAACACAAACGAGCCCCACATATGCCACTGCGGTGCATCTGTGGACCGACTAGGTCACCATGGACTTTCTTGTCGCCGAAGCGCTGGTCGACAGTCTCGCCACGCCTCATTGAACGACGTCATCCGCAGGGCTCTTGCTACTGTCAACGTGCCGGCCATATTGGAGCCGAACGGTATTGCACGTGATGATGGTAAGAGACCCGACGGTATGACTTTAGTTCCATGGAGTCGTGGTAGACCGCTTGTGTGGGATGCTACCTGCGTCGATACGTTGGCGGCATCTCACATACCTTCCACCTCTAAATCGGCAGGCGCGGCGGCAACAACGGCCGAAAACCACAAAAGGCAGAAATATGAATCGCTCGGCGATGGATACATGTTTATGCCTTTTGGAGTAGAAACTTTAGGTCCGTGGGGTCCTAGTGCCTGGCGCTTGTATAAAGATCTATCAAAAAAATTAATAGAAAGAGCAAACGACCCAAGGGCTGGTGCTTACCTCGGACAAAGACTTAGCCTTGCTATCCAACGGGGTAATGTCACCAGCCTCTTAGGTACTTTGCCCGCGGACAGCGACCTCAAAGCAGTTTTTTATTTATAATGTAAATATACCTATAGTCCTATACCCTATAAAAAGTAATTGTTTTAGATATAAGTTTTGTTGTTTTTTAAGGTTTATTACATATTACATATTAAACACTTTGTAAAAATATAATAAATAAATAATAACTTATAAATAAAAAAAAAAAAAAAAAAAAAAAAAAAAAAAATATAGTCGCAATTTTAATTTATTTAGCCACAGCAACGCGTGGCCGAGTCAGCTAGTATATATATATATATATATATATATTTTAAAAGAGTTTGTTTCGTAAGAAACAATACAAACAAAAAAATGTCGTGAACGCAGGATTTGAATCTGCACAACTGATAGGTACTCGGATTTCCGCGTGCCTTAGCAATTAAGTTAATTTAATTTTTATTTTTCAATTTCCTTAATATATCTACGTAATATAAGTAAACCATATATTAGATTTGTTTATTTGATTTCAGTTAGTTTTAATTGTGAATACTTAAATGTCGCAAAAATAAAAATCTTTTCTTTCGAATTCTTAGCAAACAGTCGTCTTAGGCGATTTCGGTGCGTCTAGGCGGTCGGTCCTGTGATCGCGTCGTGTCCTGTAAAGTTCACAATCTCCCAGTTAAAAGGCGGGTCACTGTCCAGCTCCTTTCTAGTCAGTATGACGAATCAATATATCATAACCTCGTTCTGACTCTTATGAATCACTAGAAAAACTTGTGAGAGCCGAAATCGTAATAAAAACATGAAGAACTGCCTACTGACTGTTCACTCTTTCATTCATCTGCAAAAAGTAAGTATGTACTTTAATTTAGCGGTTTTTGTGTAGATGTTCTCGAAGGATCGATGTGGCTTAAGCAGTTCTAAGAATGTATAATCGAAGTATTACCTATGTACTAACTACATACGTTAGCTGTTATATTATGTATTTCGTTCGGATGCTCAAATAGTAAGTACCTACGACATAAAAAAGTAAGTAGGTGTAAATAATTTCATATAGGCCGGGTGGCCAACTCTGGTGTCAGAGTTTTTAAGCCGCCTGAAGGCCTAATACCTCGGCATAATACCAGTAAAATTTTACACACAAGTTTTTGATATTTCGTACCGATTTTTTGTGAGTCTAGTAGTTATCATTACTTTTCTGCCATCTTTTTGTAATTAGGGATATATTTTTAAACATAATATATTGGCATGGGTGCGCAATTGGCATACATATTTTACAGGGTTATCTGCTTCCCTTGCTAAGCCGAAATGGGGTGAATAAGACAGACCATCATTATAAACAACTTTTACTATGGGACCAACCCAAAATTAGAGAAAAAAATCAGCTGTTTCATACAAAAATCAAACTCTGAATCGACAAAATGTATGGAACAGCAGATTTTTTTAGTAGCTTAGTATAGGGTAAGCAGATAACCCTGTACAGGGACATCCACTATTGAACGCTAGTCAGTTTGTAACCCTCATGAAGTCATGACTCAAGTGGCACTTAAAATGGCTGCCAAAAGACATGTAAGAGCTATAAGATTCAAAGTCGCTTCATAACCTAGAGCTTAAAATGGCGACGATGTCACTGAGTGCAGAAAAGAAAGAATCGTATCTACATTAATTACAATCACCCAGGAAAACCAGCACAGCTGCTGTCCGATACATTTTTATCACTACTAGTTAAAGCTTAAAAGCATCAGTTGCACCGACATTCAGATCAGACACGTGACCTTTTTAAAGTAGGTACGTACGACTTTAATGCCAATGTCCCACCTTTACACTAATCTCTACGAATATCATAAAAATATTCCATTATTACCGATCTAAATTCGCTGATCATTTATTCGTGTTGCCACGTGAACAATTTCGACGAATTTCGCGAATAAGTCAACGACCCGCAAATAATGTAAATAGAGCTTACTCAAGTCACTAATGTAAACACAGATAGGTGCATAGTTTGTAAGAAATTATAAGCAGCTTAGGTTAAAGTTAGTATTGTAGATGTCACAGGTTATAGTCAAGTTAGTACCGACTAGATAGTATGTGATGTGGTTGTGCGTTACGTATAGACGTCAATCAACGGAAATGTAAAGAGCCTCGCCCACTGATTGGAAGAACATTAACATTTCAGCGGCTAATATAGTTCGTGCCAAGCTTTGGGTCGCTTTGCTGAAAGTTCTAAAAAAAGAATACGAAAAAAATGAGAAATTCGAAAATCAAATAAATTCTGAAAAATCATAAGTAGTAGCCATGACATGCAATACGGTAGGTTCTATTTCGTGATTTCTACAGTCAAGAAAAATGTTTTCATAAAAGTAATCACCAACTTAAAATTTAAATTGATGTAATGATGTAATGTTGGTGTCACTACACCCTATACCCAACATTAATACACTATACAACATTAAGTCACTACTATAGAGGTGTATTTCCGAAGCACGTAAGTAGGCTACGACTACAACAGCGCGATATTTCGCGACAGTTGTAGCCGAATATTGCTACCTACACATAAGCACTAAAGCCGGGAATACATCACGAAATTAGTGGCACACGTGAAAATTTTAATTTCGTGATACTTGTTGCGGGACTGGTCTCTAAAATTTGTTTAGTTAAAATAAATAGTGTCATGAAACCTTCAGTATCACAGTTACCATGGAACCATACGCATCGAAACTTGTTTCCTATATGCATAATGTTTTTAGATAATATCTACAAAATAAAGAAAAAGTATTATAAGTAACAGAAAACCATTAAAAAAATATATGTTTTGTTGATGACCAACATTGGTTCGCCATTTTAACCACATAAAATCTATTCTTCGTAGGTATGCGCTTTCGTGAAACTAATTTCATCGCGTTTCGCGTTTGAAATTAGTTGCGAGACATTAGTTTTACTAAAAAATGCGCAGGGCACAAAACTAAATCAGTGTTATAAAATTAATGCATGCATTGTAAAATTTGATGTTGACACGTGAAATTGTTGTGAAAACTATTGTCGTGAAATTAATTTTATGGCACTAATTTCGTAATGTAACTTCGGCTTAACTGTAGGCAGCCTGCCGGGGTTCCTCTTAATAGTACCTTTACCTATAGTAGTAGCTCACATAGCGTGGTTTGACTAGGTGTTTGTCAGCGATCCTCGAAGTTAAGGCGATATACTAGTGACGAGGAAATTGAGAAATAGGTATTTGGACTAAACTATTGCCGTCGCGATGCGCCCAAACCAGGGAGCTTCAATGTGTGTGGTGATGCAATTGTATTTGTGTGCGTACTGCGCTCGAACTCTCCCCGCACCCTACTTGCGCCCCAACGAACTCACTGGCCGACTGATATTTTATTTTGAATTGTAGCAAAATATGATATTACGTAGAGTGCGCGCAAGATAACTCTGCGCGCGAATCGTGGCGCCACGTACGTTATATCACTAGTATTCTGTATTCCCTGGCAGCATTGAATTGGTTCCTGATTTTGGCCGTACGTAGAGCTATCTTGCGCGTATTCTACGTATGCTCTGGTTACCTAGTAGGTAAGGCAGATAGGCGATCGATAGCAAACAAAAAAGATAAAAGATTAATTATTTTAAAGAGATTATTTATTTTTTGCCATTAGAAAGCTACATTATTTGTGATATGGGTTAATTTTTCTTTATATGCTAATTTATTTTCTTTCAAATAATTATTGTTTGACAAAAACGTAATATGTACCTACCTAACTAACATTACATACAATTGGATATTTGATATCTGTAGGCGCTGCAGTTTACATAATATATTTTTACTGAAATTACTTCTTTTTAAGTATAAATTAATTATTTTTTTATGGAAATATCTTACATTACGTTGTTCTTCTACGGTCTATAATAAATATCCCAAATGCAAGTTGGACTCGCGCTCGAAAGGTTTCATACCGTATGAGAGCCAATTATTTCGATTCAATTATATATTTTTTAAATTGATACATTTATATACATGATATATTATATTACTAAATATTCTGAGAATATTTCAAGCGTCTACCTTTTCTGTACATTAATAAAAATCGTGCAAAAAAAATCACGTCTGTTGTATGGCATGAAAAAATATTTATTTCATTATATTTTTTGACCGACGAAACGGAGGAGGTACTCAATTTAACGCGTATTTTTTTTTTTATAACCAAGGGTCTTTTTACACAGTAGTCCGATTTTGATAATCCTTTGTTAGAATTTTTTTCATTGGAAAGAATATACTTCGAAATTGATCCCATTTAAATTTTATTAAATTGGGCTGAGCCACTTTTGATAAATCAACAATAATCGATCCGTGCGCACTATTCGCGAATTTTGTACCTACACGGTTGAAGTAGATATTTATTTTCCTCTATTTTTAGTTTTGTTGTTATAGTGGGAACAAATACATCATCTGTGTAAATTGTAACTGTTTAGTTTTTACGGTTCGTGATATACAGCCTAGTGATCAACGGACAGACGGACAGAGGAGTCTTAGTAATAGGGTCTCGTTAATCTAAAACTTCTTGCCTTTTATATTGTAGGTATAGCCGTATTTGCATTCCGAAATTAGTCCCATAGTATAAAAATAATTGAGGATTCAATTAAACAAATGCGAGGTTTACTGTTTAGAGAACAGCTTGTCATACTTTGATTCTACTTTAAAGACGTTTAAAAAATTGAAACAATTAGCTAATTAAAGCAGCAGTGGGTAGGGCACATATAATAGTAATACAGGATAGAACATCCACAATTATTATTAGATTAAAGCATTTAAAGCACTTCTAATTGAACTTTTTAGCAAAACTCAGCGGATTGGCAAGTTAAAATGACAGATGGCAAGGCACATAGTTCAATGAACGGATAGCCGATGGGGCTGTTTTCTCGAATGGATCTCACGTACTGGCAAGCATAGAACGTTTTTTGCTTAGGTGGACTAAGGATAGATTTATATGTTACAGTTATAATACATTTTTAGAGAGCACGTGATTTTCCTAATTAGAACTATTATTTCGGCTTAGACGAATTAATATAATGTAATGAATGAAGTAGTAAGAATAATGGCACATAGTTCCAAGAATGCTCAATTTTACGAATGCCCAATTTTATGAATGGCCAATTCTAAAAATGCTCAATTCTCAAAATGACAAAGTAATTTCCAATGGGAAAATCAAATTTTCTTATAAAAAATCACCGGTAATTAAAGCACAATTTCTAGGCAAGTTTTACTATTGAAGCAACTAACATATTATATGTATTATATTATCATAACTAAGTATGACATAAAGACCTAAATACCGTGACACATGAGATCATAATTATCAGTCAGAATTTGTACATTCATTATATTATTTCATGCTATATAAGGTATTTTTAGCGAGCCATTTTTTAAGCTATGTTTAAATTTGTTTGCTTCTAAAAATTTTATGTGAAGAGGTAGACTATTGTACACTTTTATGGCTGTATTAGATGAACTTCGATGATACAAAGTATTATTTACTTGTACTACACGAATATTGAATTTATGTTGAGGACGTAAAATTTGCGATCTAGCTGATTTATTATCAAAAAAGTAGTTTTGGTTATTTAAACAAACACACAAATCTCTTAAAGTAATAATAATAATAATAATAATAATATACTTTATTGTACACCAAACAAAAACAAATACAAACATTCTTAGGAATAAGTAAATTTACAGGGTACAAGGGCGACCTTATCGCTCATAGCGATTTCTTCCAGGTAACCCGTGGAGAGAAAAAAATAAAACCTCAAGGATTGGCAGAATAGTCGGTGGTGCATTAATAATAATAAATATTATGAAACTGTGACAAAATTAGAAGAAAACTCAAAAACCAACATTTGACATTCAACATGACACTTCAAGAAAATTTCAATAATATTAAAATACAATGCTTACAAGATCTCGGACAAAAATAACAGCGGATTCAAGAGGCGCACGACCACCACCATCGCCCGCCTCGTCGTCAGCTCCGAGCGCATCGTCGGGTGATGAGTTCCACACCACCCGCGAGACGAGCGGCTCGTCGAGCGATACGAGCGGGCCACGGACGCCGCCGCCGCCACGACCACCAGTGCGACGACGAGGCCGTCCACCGCTGCCGGCACGCTTGGGGCCTGTGGGGCATCCTGCCCCGCCATCCGCTCCCGCTACCGGTGGCATAGTGCGTCGCATGCGATGGACTCAACCCATTAATGAGAATTGCATGCGCGCGTACTTTGGGGCTACAGAGGGGGGAACCAACATGACAGCGTACTGTGCCAGAATGCTGCCTTTGTTTCAGGCCCTTGAACCGACCGTGGCCGTGACTGCCCAACGACTATCGGACCAAGTGCGGGCTATCCACCGGTGCAAACTGCTGGATCAGTCCGTCATTGATCGGCTCCGCCTGGAGGCGCTGCCTGCTCGCCCCACTGCTTCTTTGACGCAGGACCCGCCCGTACTTGTCGCGTCGTCAGCCCCGACAATGGCTTTAGTGCCGATGTCGGCGGCGACACTTGCGACATCACCGGCTGGTCCTGCGGTCGACGAGGCAGATGACGCGAGTATGAGCGTATCTAGCCAGGTGAGTGAGCAACTGAGGAGGGCTTTGGAAGACGCAATTTCCCAGTATCGATTCGCACCCGACTCTAGGCCGCGACTGCCACGTTTTCCCACCCATAGGCGTAACTTGGCGCTTATGGGAGCCCTGAACCCTTTGCTAGTCCCGTATTTACGGGCAAGCGAAGGCTTAGTCGATACCCACTCGATCTTGTACTGCGGCGCCATCGCGGCGTGTCGCGTTGCACGTGTTAAGTTTCCGGACACTAACCGTGCACCGCGACCCGCCGGGGGTGTGCCCGCGTGGCAAATGCGGATCCAGCGGCGTATCGACTCGTTCAGGACTCTCATAGCAAAGCTAATCTGTTTCAGCCGGGGGAATAACCGCCCCCGAGTCATGCGTTTCGTGACACAGGCATTTGCCGGGACTGGTATCAGACCCCAGCACTATTTGGCCAGTGTCACGGAACGCATAGACTACCTGAAACAGAAAGTCTATGTGTGGGCAAACCGCATTCGTCGCTACAGAGAGCGTGTGGACCGATATTGGCTAAATCGCCTCTTCCAAAGTGACCAAAGGAAGGTGTACCGAGGCTGGGAGAGAACCGACCAACGTGTGAGCGATGGGCAGTTGCCGGATGCTAGCGCCATGAATGACTTCTGGCGCGGCATCTGGTCGGTGCCCGTCGAACACACGGAGGGTGACTGGATGCGTGTGGTTGAGCGGGAATGCGAGACTATCGAACCTATGGGATCTGTTTTAATAGATCCCGTAGACGTTAGTTGTGCGATCCGTACGGCTCAGAACTGGAAAAGTCCTGGGCCGGACGGGCTGCACAACTTTTGGATAAAATGGTTTCGATGCTCGCATGACCGCTTAGCCACACAATTCCAGGAAGCCCTTGAGGTTGGTTCTCTACCTAGCTTTTTCACCACCGGTGTCACCTTCCTGCTCCATAAGTCCGGTAGTACCACGGAAGCAAAGAACTATCGACCCATTACGTGCTTGCCTACCATCTACAAGCTCCTCACATCCATTCTGAGCATCAAAATTAACGCGCACGTCGTTGCGCAAAACGTTTTGGCTTTCGCTCAGAATGGATGTAGGGTTGGGTCCCGTGGTACTAAGGAGCTCCTCCTCATAGACATGACCATAAGCCAGCAAGTCCGGCGGAACAAGGGAGCCCTCTCTGCCGCCTGGATTGACTATAAGAAGGCCTATGACTCAGTGCCTCATTCGTGGCTCGAGAGGATTTTAGAGTTGTATAAAATCGATACAACTCTAAAATCATTCTTAGTGTCATGCATGAGGCAATGGGCCACAGTCCTTCGTCAACCAGGTGGTGGAGACGGCTCCGTTGGCTCGCAAGACTTGATAAGGATTGAGCGGGGAATATTTCAGGGTGACAGTCTGAGTCCATTGTGGTTCTGCCTGGCCCTGAATCCTCTCAGCACTTTGCTGAGGAATTCAGAGCTAGGCTATCGGCTTCGCAGACAGGGTGAAGTTATCTCTCACCTGCTGTACATGGATGATCTAAAGCTGTTTGCAAATACCAAGATCTGGTGGAGCTGCTAAAAACCACTGAAGTTTTTAGCAGGGCCATCAGGATGGAGTTCGGTGTAGATAAGTGTGCGGTCATGCATGTACAGCGAGGGAAAGTTGTGGATTCTCCGAATCTACAACTTTCTGAGACGATGACTATCAGGTCTCTCTCCGAAGCCGAGACCTACAAGTACCTCGGTATGTCAGAGTCGTTGGGTATGTCGGCAGTGGACATCAAGAAATCGGTGAAGGAGCGCTTTTTTTGTCGCCTGACAAAAGTACTTAACAGTCTTTTGTCCGGCGGCAACAAGGTGCGCGCCTTCAATGGTTGGGTGATGCCGCTGCTGATGTACTCCTTTGGCATACTGAGGTGGACTCAGACTGAGCTGGACGCCCTGGATAGGAGGGTCCGTCGACTGCTCACTTTGCATCGCATGCTACACCCGCGCTCGTCTGTCATGAGACTGTACATTCCGCGGAAGTGTGGTGGCCGAGGCTTTTTAAATGCCAAAGACCTCCACAACCGCGAAGTATACAGTCTCCGGGACTATTTCCGAAACAGCGGGCGTGGAATGCATTGCGATGTGGTGGCAGTTGACAGAGGCCTCACCCCGCTCTCCCTGGCGAAGGAGAACTGGCGCAGGCCATCGGTGCTCAGCACCGATGATCGCAAGGCGGTATGGAAGAGCAAGGAGCTACACGGGCGGTTCTATCGGGCCCTAACAGGACCCGATGTGGATCTGCTCGCGTCGGTGGCCTGGCTGCGCTTCGGTGACCTCTTTGGGGAAACCGAAGGTTTTGCCTGTGCAATTGCGGACGAAATTGTCTTGACGAACAACTACCGGAAGTATATCCTGAAGGACGGTACGGTCGACATTTGTCGGGCATGCCACCGTCCCGGAGAGTCACTCAGGCATATTACTTCCGGTTGTTCTCATCTTGCCAACGGCGAGTACTTGCACAGGCATAACCAAGTAGCCAGGATCATCCATCAGCAACTTGCTCTTCGATACGGCCTTGTCGAGTCTGAGGTGCCGTACTATAAGTACGCACCGGCGCCAGTTCTCGAAAATGGTCGTGCGTTGCTCTATTGGGACCGCTCTATCATCACGGACAGGACTATTGTCGCCAATAGGCCTGATATCGTGGTGGTCGACCGGTCCCAACGCCGGGCAGTGCTCGTCGACGTCACCATCCCACATGACGAGAACCTCGTGAAGGCCGAGAAGGACAAGCTCAGCAAGTACCTTGACTTGGCTCACGAGGTTACCGCCATGTGGGATGTGGACTCTACGATCATTGTCCCGATAGTCGTTTCGGTAAACGGCTTAATAGCGAAAAGTCTCGACCACCATCTTAAGAGGCTTTCGCTAGACGGTTGGGTCAAGGGTCAGATACAGAAGGCGGTCGTCCTGGACACAGCGCGCATTGTCAGGAGGTTCCTCTCTCTGTAGACCCAACCACCGGTAGCTTGGGCCTCGCCCCGCTGCCGGCGGCACTCTAGGTTTAGGTTTTTTTATAGTATTTTGTTTTTTATTATTTAAATATTGTAAAAAAACTTAAATTTAAGACAATAAATAAATATGTGAATATTATAAAACATAATACTTATATACACATGGTAATAATAACACATATACTAAATACATACATAGACTTAATATATACATACACAAATACATAAGTACCTAAATAATTAACATAAAGATAGATAGTGATTATAAATAAGATTTTTAAAAATAGGCAGTGACTTGGCCTGCCTGATGGCAACAGGCAGCTCATTCCAGAGACAGACAGCTTGTATAGTGAACGATTTAGTGTAGGACAGATTGACGTGGGAAGAGGTGTGGATTCTAAGCTTAAGAGCTCGTGAGGGTCGTAAGGAACCGGAATGACCAATTATGAATTCGAATCGTTCCTTAAGATATAGAGGAATGGTAGGATTGAAAAGAATTTTATAAAGGAAGGAGAGAATGTGGGTATTACGGCGAAGACGAATGGGTAACCATTTGAGCTTTTGTCGAAATTCAGAAATATGATCATATTTTCGTAAGCCAAATATGAATCGAATGCAGAAATTTTGAAGACGTTCAAGCTTGTCAAGTTGCTCTTCGGTTAAATCCAGATAGCAAGCGTCAGCATAGTCTAATATTGGGAATAGGAGAGATTTTACAAGCGCAGTTTTGGTAGCAATCGGAAGGAAGTTACGCAACCGTTTAAGTGATGCTGCAGAACCAAAAATTTTCCGGCTAACCTCAGATATTTGGGGATTCCAAGAAAACTGGCGGTCCATGATGATTCCTAGGTTTTTCACCGTTTCGCTAAATGCTATTGGGATTCCCTCGAAAACTACCTGCGGGAGACGGAACCAATCAATTTTAGAGATCATACGGGAGCTTCCGATAATTATTGTCTGAGTTTTGGTTGGATTAATTGTCAAGCCATATGATCTACTCCAGTCCCCTATACGTCTGAGATCAGCGTTTGTGGTCTCAATGGCCTCATGCAACTGCCCTATAGGAGCTTGGTTATATATCTGCAAATCGTCTGCATAGAGGTGATAGGAAGAAGATAAATGTTGAGAGATAGAATTTATAAAAATTGCAAAAAGAAGTGGAGATAGAACGCCGCCCTGGGGAACACCAGCAGTGATATCACACCAGGATGAGTACGACTCATCAATGCGAACCCGCTGCCGGCGTCCAAACAGGTAACTACGAAACCAATCAATTGCCGTTGGAGATACGTTAAGAGAGCGTAGAATTTCCAACAGAATATCAAAATCCACATTATTAAAAGCGTTGCTGAAATCAAGTAGTGATAGCACCGTTAGCTGACAATGACCAATGCCATCTCGTATGTCGTCAGTAATTTTAGTTAGGGCTGTCACAGTACTGTGTCCAGGACGGAATCCGGATTGAAACGGGTTGAGAAGATTGTTTTTCACTAAGAAGGATAAAAGTTGTTGGTGAACAAGCCGCTCCAACACTTTAGACAAGAAAGGAAGGATAGAAATTGGGCGGTAGTCTGAAAAAGAATTGGGATTAGGTTTTTTTGGAAGAGGTGTAATTTGAGCTTCTTTCCATATTGATGGAAAGGTACCCGAAGAAATGGAGAAATTGAGGAGGTATTGGATGACAGGAGTGATCTCATCAAGTATTGGCATGATCATTTTGCGACTTATACTATCACTACCGACAGCATTGGATGAAATGGACTGGATACTCTTCTTAACGTCACAAGCGGAAAATTGGTCGAAAGTAAATGCTTCGTGGTCGGGAGGATTGACGGATGAAAGACGTTTCAAGGTGGCAGCTTTCGCTGGTCCATCAAAATTTGAAGACGAGGAAAAATGTTGATTTAGCAAATCAATGTTTAAGTTATTAGAAATACTATCTTGAGGAGTTTTGCTTACTCCCATTGACCTGAGAAACTTCCAGACTTTAGCTGGATCACCATTTTCTACTGAAGTATGAATATGTCGGCGTTGTGCGTCCCTACACGCTCTGTTGCAGACATTGCGAATGTTTGTGTACTTCTCCTTGGTTGCGTCAGATTGGCACTTTTTGAACTTGCTCTTAGCTGTTAATTTTTTGTGCATGAGAGCACGTATTTCATCATTCAACCATGGGGCTGGTACATGTTTCATTTTGACAGCTCGAATAGGTGCATGAACATCGTACAATTCTGTTAAAATGCGGTTAAACTCAAACAGTTTGTCATTTATATCAGCTGCGTTAATTACACTAGACCAGTCTAATTCCTGGGCATCTTTGCATAGGTTTTCAATGTTCATACTACCAAAACTACGTTGCAGAAGAATTTTGGGCTTGGCTTTAGGTGGGCGGACTTTATAAGACAAAAAGATCAAATCATGGTGAGAAAAGTCATCCGCCGCACACTGACCATGCTTAACAACATGATTTGGAGAGGTCACAAGCATAAGATCGAGAAGAGAAGGGTTATAATCGGGTGGATTATGAGTAGCTTTAAGAGGAAGGATAGTGAAGTTGAGAGCCTTAGCTAATAATTCAAATTTACGAGATCTATGATCCTGCTTCAATAGACATGTGTTAAAATCGCCCATTACTATGGTGTGATCGTAAGAAGTAGAATAACTTTCTAGAAGAGTTTCAAACGAGGAGAAGTAATTAACATTCCGAGAATGAGGGTAATAAACTCCTAGAAGTATTTTAGTATGTTGTAGCACGACTTCGATAAGAAGATGTTCTCCGGCATCGGATGGCGGCGGCTGCGCAGATATACTAATTACAGTGAAAGGAATGTGGGTTCGAAGATATATAGCAACACCACCACCACCCTTGCCAATCCGATCATTTCTTATGAGTCGAAAGCCTGGCAACGCTACTGTAGAAGAAGGGAGAACCGGTTTTAACCACGTCTCAGAAACTAAGATAGCATGGATGTTAGGATGTACAAAAGACGCAAGCATTTCTGGGTAATGAGCCGTAATACTTTGGGCATTTATGTGGAAAACATTAAAATTTTTGGGAACATCAGATATCATCGACTCAATGGATTCAGACAAGGAAGGAATACTACAGAAACTGTCTAAACTGTCACTGGTAGATGTATTAGCAGAACACGTAAGATATTCATCATCACTACTAACCATAACAATAGGTACTTGTACAAAATATAAAAATAATAAATATAATTAAATAAATATATGATAATATTAATAAAATACACAAAAAAAATACAAATCATCTACCTGCCAATTGTGTTAATGTGCTAGACATACAAAAATATTTATAAATATACACTGCATTAATAAAATTAATAATAATAGATTTAAAACATAATTATCAACTTTGAAAGAAATAATGCAAAAATAGCCTAAACAATCAAATAAACATGGTAGGTAAATGCTCGCATACAATAAAAAGATTTCCACAAACAAAAGAATATTATAGTACAAAAAAAACAAATACAGCAAAATAATGTACAATCTTTTGGCAAATGCGTAAGACGTTACAATTCGCTTATGTTGAACATAAAACTAAATGACAGCTACAATTGACTTTGACATATTGCGCGACAATACATTTCTAAACGTCAAAGTTATTTCGATTCTACGTCTAACCTCAAAGTGTAAATTGTAGTGAATTATGAAATTGCTATTTATAAAAGTTAATTTAGAAGAAAACTGCGAGTACCTACGTATTAAAATTAAATAAAAAACAACGAAGACATATCATCTAAACTACCCTGTTCTCGATTCCTACTGTGAAAAAGTAACGATTTGAACGAGACTCCGGTTACTTCTTATTCACGGCGATTTTTTCTCGCCTGGGCCTCGAGTTTGCAGCATCCTTGACCACAGCAGGCACCGCCCGACCACCAGCCGCCTGCGGCGGCTGCGGCGGTTGCGGCTTGGCATCCGAGACGATCTTCTGCACAGCATCAAGGTCCCCCCTGGCATTGACGCGATGTCGAGCGCCGTCAGGGCCGAGAATGAAGATATTGCCCTCACTCGTCCAGCACTTCGCAACTCCAAATCGCTGACGTGCCGCCAAGAACAAATCATGCCGTGCCTTCGTGAGAAATTCGGATAGCGTGACACCCGAACCTTTTAGACTAGTCTTCAACTTCCAAATTTTATCACGAAGCACCACATCTCGAAGCTTGAACAGTATTGGTCGCGGTTTTCCAGACGATGCACGCCCCATCCGATGACATCTGCTGATGTCGGCGCAACAGAAGCTTGATATTTTCAGCTTCTCCACCACAGCTTTTGTGACGACATTGCAGGCATCCTCGTTCGGTTCTTCAGGAATTCCGTGGAGCAATAGAAACTTTCGCCGTGACCGCATCTCAGTTTGATCGAGCTGTTGAGCCAGCATTCCAATCTGGGCTTCCACAACCCGGAACGTTGTGACTACTAAGTCCTTGAAGGAGGATAGTTCTGCAGCAACACCTTCCCAGGTGGGCGCCTGTGTACTTGGCATCTGCCCAACGATCAAATCAAGGCGCTTGTGGAAAGAGTCCATCATTTCACTCATGGATTGTTGAATGGCGTCCATTTTGTTTGGCCAAAAGTGAAGTTCACAGGTAAATTAAAGAAAAGTGAGTTTGCAGTGTAGTTTTTTAGGAGATAACACTCAGTGGCAGGCAGGGTGCACTAATACTTGCATTTAAACATCAATTTGATGCGTAAGTACACTAATAATATTTATATTTAATAAACTATTTGGAACAATTTAGAAAAGTTGTTGCTTATTTCACACCTACCCACAAACTCCAAACAGTAAGTTTTTTTTTAGGAAATTCTTAATTGAAATTATTTTGCCATTAAATTAAAATTAAATTAAATAGAATTGGGCATTCGCAGAATTGAGCATTCCCGGATTAGTTGGGCATTATGAGAATTGGTCATTCTGCACCTAAACCATTTAGATGTCTGCCGATGTATAAAAACTAAAAAATTACTACACAGATTTGTGTAGTCGCTGCAATAAGTCGCAGTAACTAAACGCATATATTCCATACATAAGATATTTGAAAAATTAACTAATATTTTTAATAATCATCGATATCGATGGACATCACTAGAGCATCGACAAAAATATCGTCTATTACTACATCCCTAGTGCATGTGTACGTATAGGTTTGAACCTCCCTCACCTCAACCCTACCTCCGCATCGTGCGATAGGCTGTTCGTATTACGCTGTTTTCTTCATCAAAAACTAAATTAATCAAGTATTTTTTTACATCAAAATTTACAAAAAATATGTGTTCATGATTATGTCATTTCATATTTTGTTAGAAATTAATAAGTTTATTCTGGTGGGTCTTTAAAGACGTCTGTAAAAATGGTGAATTTTTTTGAGACTTTGAAGGATCATATTTTGCCTGATAATTAATTTATCAAAAAAATGAAAAGACAGGGTAGTTTAAACAGCTAAATTTAATTTTATGGCAAAAAATTGTAACTCTAAAAGCATTTTCCAGAAAGAAAACAGCGCAATACGTTTGTATGGAAAATTACAGACCACCTCAGCTCTTAAGCAACGTTCGGTGCGTTTAGTCTTCGGATGGGTAATCGCGTGTAGCATTTACAACTGAGCGACACCGTGGATGATACCTACTTGGGTGACACAAATTTTAACCGTTTAGCCATGTCAAAGGACTTCAGGCGGCTTAAAAATTCTGACACCAGGGCTATCAGGCCTATACGAACATGTTGATAACCAACCCATATACGCAAATAAAGAAATTATGCAAAGCTTTAAATTTTGAGGTCTCTTCAAATAGCTTAAAGACTCTGACACGAGGGCTAGCAACCCGGCCTATGCGGACGTATCCACAGTCGGAGCGGCCATAAAGTTTGTCGCGACGTCCGCCTACTGATCAGAAGCATCGACCGTTTCAGCCGATACGTTCACATTTCGCGGTGGGTGCGCGGGCGCTCCTACGCTTAGGGCCGACGCACACCAAGTGGGGAGAAAGTAAAGGGTTAGAAAATGTCATATTACATGGTATGGCATGCCGAAAAGCTGAATATTGGGCTTGAGAGATACGTACTTCCACTTGTGTTGTACGTACGTAACGTATATCCAATACATATACGCAAATAACGAAATTATTGTTAAATTTAGCTTTGAATGAAGCAGCGGCTTAAAAACTCTGATACTATGAGCCACCCGGCCTTTTTTCAAACAGTTGAGTTACATACATAAAAACTTTATCCGTGTATCATACTATAGGCCGCATCACACAAGTTGATGGAAATGAAGTTAGCTACAAGTTGCGCAATATCCAATTAGTGCGCGGTTTTGTGTGAGCTTCAGTCGGGATTGCGCAGGTTGTACTTCATTTCCGCCGACTCGTGAGACGCGGCTTATAACTCAAATGTTTTCAACAGCAATTCAAGTATTATTTTGGTGTCGTTTGATGAATCTTGATAAAAACTATTCAAAATGAAAACATGTACCTAAAATAGACGTTCTCACTAGGGATTCCTAAATTCAACTCCTCTTCCTGTGTCTCCTTGTTTGAACCATCTTTAAAGGTCTTTGATTTACATCGGCTAGAATCTAGCAGCTAGACTATTTAATCTAGATTTAGATTATACGAAGCTTTTCCGATATTCCAATCCTTTGACTTATACAATCTTATGGCTTTGATAAGTCATATGACTTATAAGATTACTTTTACTCGGGCCCAGTGTGCCTCAGCCCGGCGCCGACCGGTTGGCATGGAAAGTGATGTATTCCGTCCACAATGCTCCGTAGGCGACGCTCTCACATTGTTCTATACATACACACATACTCCTAGTGTGGGTAGGAAAAGGCTATCGAAAGTCCCCACCTATCATAGATATGTAAGTATAAGCAGATCAGCTGTTTAGTGATTCGAATGAACTCCGCCGAAGTTTATCTGCCATATCGATGAGACAAGAGTATATAGGCACTGCAAGAGAGAGTGTTATGCCTAGCAGTGGTATACAAAACAGCTATAGGTTATAGGCGCAATCAAACTTCTTGGCTACTGTGAAGTTAGCTAGGTACAAGCTGCGCCAAACCCAATCCTAGCGCAGCTTAAGAGAGCTTAAGTCAGGATTGGGCTTTGCTAACACAGGACAACCGCCAAGAATTTTGATTCGGCCTATACATATGATGATGATTGTGGAGACGCCAATATAACATAATAGGTAGATAGGTATATACACATAGTTTAAATATCAATTTTATATTCTTGATGACATAGCAGTTCCCATTTGTTTTGGGCGCCATTTTACGTTGATCATAATTACAATTTTCAAAGTTATGGCTGTTCCTTTCTTTTTCACTTCCATGCCACGAACTGACTAATTACCTACTGACATTTCCTCTCCGTGAACTTGTTTATGTACTCGCGTGAATGTGCGATACGTCACTGCAATTCTTGGTATCTGTACTAAAATTTACTTGGTACCTACTAGTCATTGATACTGGTCAATTGGTCGATAAGCTATGCGAAAAAAATGCCGGGAAAATCCCTTAATGCACTTCCTAGTTCATATCCCGGATTTAAGTTTGATCTGTACTTTACCAGAAAGACTCGTTTAGAGTCCAAGTCCAAGTCCAAAAGGGATTTAACCTTAACGCCCTATACAGGGCGGAGAGTTGACGACGATATAAATTGACCCACTAGTAGTACCTAGTAGTAGCCATAGTATGTCATTTTATTTTACCATTGTGTAGATTTTTATTGACTTCTCAAAAGTGTGTCTCTGACACCCATTTGTTGAATAAATAAATGAAAAATGAAATATGTCGGCGTCACGCCACTCGTCTCTCCACCCTGTATGGGCATATTGGAATGCAGTCAGAACGCCTTTCTACGGCATGTTCCTTTGCAATAAAATACAATGCAAGTACCGAAACTACTACAATAAATAAGCGGACCATCCGCAGGCCACTGAAGTCTTTCGTTAATCTAATTTAAATCGCTATCTAAAATCTCAATACTCGTAATTAAAATCCTACACTTAAACTTTTATAACAGTTGTAAGCCGTGGTGGTCAATAGGTAGTGACACCCGCCTTACAATCGTGAGGTCGTGGGTTCGAATCCCCGGTCCCGTACCAATGAGTTTTTTGGAATTTATGTACGGAATTTCACACCACAGGCTTTTCTGTGAAGGAAAACATCGTGAGGCAACCTGCACACGTCCGTAGAAGAAATTCGATGGCGTATGTGAATCCACCAACCCGCACTGGGCCCGCGTGGTGGATATGGCCCAATCACCCTTCGTGGGTAGGCCTACGTCCTGCAATGGACTACTAAAAAGGCTGGTACAGTACAGTACAGTTAAACTTTTCATTGACAACAAAACTTGCCTATAAATAAGAACAGAATAATCCCACCAAAATCTCAAAAACCTCTCTAATACCAAGTTCCCAGCCGCATTAACATTAAAACTAAAATAAACTCTTTAAAAAGTAGTATTTTTTTCCTCTAAATAAGTCCCACGGGTTCTAAGCTACAATTTCCGTACCTTGGCCGCCCAAGGTCGCTTTCTGTCTAGCCTATTATCCTTCCACAGGTCTCATATTCCTAAACAATGGTCTACAATGACTAGTTTTTTATTCAAACTGGTTTGAAACAGTGCCCAGTTCAACGAATCTTCGTTCTCAAAATTACACCTAGCGTGAAATCCGCGAAAATCATCTGTGTCATCATGTCATGTGGTGTTTAGCTGGTTTGGAACCGGTTGACGAGTAAAATTGCCTCACGGAAGCAGTGTTGCCAAGTTAAAGAATTTAGCACTATTTTATAGACTATTTAATTTTTTTCGGCAGCCTAAAAACTCTGACACCAGGGCTAGCCACCCGGCCTATACGAACTTACTTTTAGAGATACCGAAGAGCATCAGGTCGCAAATAGGAGTTCACAGTTGCTGTCTGATTCGGACAATTTTAGATACTTTCTGGACTTTAATGATTGAAGAGCACCAAAATTTCTATAAATATTAAATTTATGAAATTTATTCACTTATTGTCTTACAATATTGTGTTATAATAACTTTTCGTTTGATGAAGTTATACGGGAACAAGTACAACACTACTAATAAAAAGCAACTGATTCAGATATGAAATCTGAAATTGTACCTACCTCGAAATCATGATAAAAAATCCTTGTTTTAAAGTTGTTTCCATCGTAAAATATGTTCACAATGACAAGTATATATATACCTCTGAAAGCCCTTATGATTCAAAGCAACAGTTTCGTCGCATACAAATGGCTGCTATTAGAACATCCATTCATCCAAGCCACTCCACTAAAAAAACCGGACAAGTGCTAGTCAGGCTCGCACACCGAGGGTTCTGTACAAATCCGGAAAATTTCATTAAATTAGGAAGTACGTTGTTAAAATATAAATGCTCATCATCATCATCGACAATAGTTTTTTTTTACTTTTCTCGTCTTCATCGAAAATTGTTAAAATAATTTAAAACCTGTTTTAGCATGTGCTAATGCAGCTCTTTTATATGATACCTTACATGATACGATTTACGCACTTTTAATTTTAAACCCACATTTTGTGAATTTTGAAGCCCTATTTTTTTGTAATTTAAATAAAAATGCACAGTTTTCAGATTTATTCCTATATGTGTACTCTGAGACAATGCTTCTCGCCAAATTTCATAGTTCTATGTCAACGGGAAGTACCCTGTAGGTTTTGATTTTTGTGAGTGTCGAAATATGCTGTTTTTTACGACATAAACGGCTTTAACTTCTTTTTATGATAACTGAGAAGTTTTTTCTTTACACAACTGTAAGAAATCATAGATATGCGTATACTAAATTAGTTTAAATTTCAACTCGTTAGCTTTACGCGTCCTCGAGATAAAGAGTCTTGACATACACACAGACGGACAGACGGACAACAAAATGATCCTATAAGGGTTTTTTCCTTTTGAGGTACGGAACCCTAAAAATTAAACATATCTATTTGAGGAAATTGACAAATAGGCGATGATCTTGTCAATTTTTGGCGATTCTAGGCTTGAAATAACTGGCAACACAGCTCGGAAGCTGCAAGGTTCCCACATTCTTCACCATCATGGTTATAAGCAATTTGTAGTTATATAATATGCCTTAGCTGAGAATTCACGACCAGTATTCTAATAAAATTTTAATAACGCCGGAGATAACTCCTTAGTTGTACGAAAATGTTGATACAGCTCATAAGAGCTGTATCAACATTTTCGTACAACACGTGAATCGGAAATTCTATGCTATGCTATTATAATCCAGTTGTAATCAATTTTTTGTGACTTCTAAGTAAAAGTTATTTGATATTACATTTGATGTTTTGATTCGATTTTGCTGATAGGTTTTTTAAAGTATTTCATTCATTTTATTTTGCACAATTGTTGTTTAGCACTGCTTCAATTTTTAATTCAGTTTTTGTATCAATACAGGGTTATCTGCTAGTTCTGTACTAAGCCGAAAGGAGGTGATTAGGATCATTATTATGAACAACTTTTACTATAGGGCTAACAAGGAACTCGAGAAAAATAAATCAGCTTTTTCATATATTGTGTCGATTCAGAGTTGCAGTTTTGCCTCCTTTCGGCTAAGTACATTTCTGGATAACCCTGTATCTGTCATGATTGTAATGTTTTAGGAACTATTCCACTAGTAAAGCAGTAGCTTAATTTCTGATATTCTTACTATTTGTCATATTTTGGTATTAATCATAAGAAATTTTAAACCTTCAGTATTCAGTATCAATGTTTTTCTAACTCATTTATTTTCTTATCTTAGGTTATATTTTTACAATAAGTATTCTTATTACATATTTTTCTTCAAAATAGAAACAAGTAGAAAAACATTAACTCAGTATTACTAGGCAGTATGATTCCCACTACTTGACAGAGGCCTCTCCTATAGATTCGATAAGATTGTTTGGGAACAGCTTGCATCCATCTAATACAGGGTGTCTCAAAAGAAATTTCATATTTAGTGGATTGATTAAAAAAAAAGGAAGCGGTATATAGAAAAAATGTTTATTTCTTGTTAAAATACACTTTTTGGGAATTCATTTCTTAAAAATAATATCGTCTAAATGTAAACCCTCACGTTGTTGGCACTCATTTAATCGAACAGTAAAATTACTTATGACTGCTCGACAGGTGGAGTGAGGGATGGCTGCCATTTCGTGACGGATATTTTCTTTCAAATGCGCCAGTGAAGTTGGTTTATTGGCGTAAACTTTAGATTTAAGATAACCCCATAGGAAAAAGTCCATAGGGGTTAAATCTGGGCTACGTGGAGGCCAATTTATGTCACCTCTCCGGGAGATCAATTTTCCTGAGAAAATTTCACGAACACGTGGCAGAGATATATTGGACGTGTGTTTTGTGTGTAATTCTTGCACCAATTGAATTTTGTAGGGGTGCAGCTTTAGATCTTTGTGCATAATGCGATGTAATGATGATCTATGCACATTTAAAGCACTCGCGCGCTTCCGAATTGAAAGGCTCGGGTCGTCACGTACAGATTGATTAACACTCTCCACGTTTTCTACCGTTCTTGATGACCTAGGTCGCACCGATTTTGATTTATCCAGCGTTGATCCAGTCTCTTCAAACTTTTTAACCCAATGTCGAATGAGAGGAAGGCTTGGCGCATCATTTAAGTGGCGAAAACCTCGAATACTGCAGAATTTTCTACGTAATCACCGTTCTTGTAAAACTCTAGCACGCACAACGCGCGGTCTGCTCCCGAGAAACGCTCCATAGCGACTGAATCCCCAAGAGCCAAGCTACCAATTGACATAACCCCCGCACCCCTCAAGTACGCAGCGTTCACGCAGTAAGCTAAACAAATATAAAATTTATTTTGAGACACCCTGTACATCTGTAGTGTCTGTTTAGTCTAAATCAGATCGTCCGTCCACCTTGTCAGTGGACATCCTAAGCTTATTAGCATTCATTAGAGCTTAGCTCCATAGAGCTTTACAGCCCCATCGGCCAAAAGTTCTGCGCGCTACATCTCAAATACATTAAACTTGTTTTAACTAATCAGTTCTAAGAAAGGCTATCAGTTCTCAGTACCAATAATTGTAACATATCACATATAGAGTAGAGAACAAGTCATTGTTTCGGCGACGCATCCATCTGTCCAATTAGAGGCGGAACACGCGTGGTTTGACGAATTCTTCCATTGTGACTTGGCAATAATAGTTAGCTACAAGATTGAACGTTGCTGTACTTGCTGTAATACACTAATTGTGCCTCGCAGTCTCAACTTGAATGAACTATTAGCAGACCGGCCAAGAAGAGGTACCTAGACCAATATTTAATTTTAAATCTATATTGTTGTGTACATTACACATTGCGTGTAGGTACTAGTGGACCCGGCAAACCTTGTATTGCCATATAAATGAAATAAAAAAACTGGACCGAGGGTTCCGTACAAATTCAGAAAATTTCACAAAATTGAGAAGTATGTTGCAAAAATCTCTATACTATACCATCGAGAAAATTACTGAAAATGTTAAAATAATTAAAAACCTGTTTTAGCATGTGCTAATGAAGTTATTTTATATGATACCTTACATGATACGATTTACTAAAAATGTACAGTTTTAAGATTTATTCCTATATGTGTACTTTGAGACAATGCTTCTCGCCAAATTTCATAGTTCTATGTCAACGGGAAGTACCCTGTAGGTTTTGATTCTTGTGAGTGCGCAAAATGCGGTTTTTTACGACATATACGACTCTAACTTTTTTTGTACGATAACTGAGAAGTTTTTCTTATACACAACTGCAAGAGTTCATCGATATACGAATACAGTTTAAATTTCAACTCGATATCTTTACGCGTTCCCGAGGTTATGAGTCTTGACATACACACAGACGGACAGACGGACAACAAAGTGATCCTATAAGGATTCCGTTTTTTCTTTTTGAGGTACGGAACCCTAAAAAGACAACTGGAGAGGAGGAAAGACCCTTATCACCTAGAGGTATAAAATACAGCCCACAGCTCAAAATTGATATACAAAATCATAAAAATCGGTTAAGCTGTTCCCGAGGAGTTCTATAAACACTGTGATACGGTTTTTTTTAAATTTATGTTAGATGTCTTTTACACTGAGTTGGTCTCCCAATCCAATCCGTCAAAGCCACTTAAAAACTGGATCGAAATCGAATTTCTACTATTACACCACAGCGTAGAACGGCCCTATGAGTAGTGAAGTCAACTTCGACCTGCCGGTTTCACTCCCAATAAGTCGCTGCCCTCAACTCCTCGTAAATCCAGCGAGTATTGGGCAAAAGGTCCAAAACCGCTTCCAGTAAACCCATACATCGTCCGCCGTTCAAGCCGGTTCTGAACAGTTTTGTGAATAGTTATTGCGTATGGCTCAATGGTAGATTGACTGACAACAGTATGGGTTAAGGTGCATTATTCATTCAATCACATACTTATCACGGCGTATGTGATAGACATTTAAGTATCTATACATCTAGCTCTCAAATTAGCGAACTTGGCGCAGTCAAATACCAAGCGAAACTGTTTTCCGTGCTTCCTGCGCGTTCAATATTATATTGACGAACATTGTAAATATACTGCAACTGTTACCACTTGATACAGCTTTTCATAGCCCAATATAGAATACAGGTCATCAAAGGGTGACTGGGTCAAATCCACCACGCTGGCCCACATTCATTTTAAATGCACACATGAATTTCTTCCACAGACGGATGCAAGTTTCATCACGAAGTTGTCCTTCACCGAAGAACTCATTGGTACGGGACCGGGCTTGAATCTACGATTCACTCAGATGAGCATTCTTCTGTGGCGAACCTTCACAAAGAGAATCGTTTTCTAACAATAAAAACTCAATCTCTTTTTTTACAGCGCGCGCGGTTCAATGAGGTCGGTTGCGTCGCGCGCTACAAGGAGTCCGGTAGCACAGATAGGTGCGAAGTTTCCCCACACTAACACTATATCAGCAAGGCTTTGGAGCCCTTGTCGTTATTGTTTTTTGTTAACCTGTTGTGTCCCACTGCCTCGATCTTTCCACTTTTGGAGATTTTGTGCTGAGGTATGCCAGTACCAGTCAGTCAAGGTGTCAAGTTCGTCGCATCCTACCAAGGACCATTGACATTTAAAAACTCTATGGGGCGGACCGAGTTGTGACACCGGGTTTTTTCTCGGGGCCCTTACTGTTTTCAATTTGTAAGTTACTTGATCGATGCCGAGTGAGACAAGAACGAAAGTACCTACCAGATTCATTCATAACTCGGTAATTCAGATAGCGACGGAAGTTATCGTGGTGATATTTTTGTTTATTGCTATAAATAGCTGTCGAGTTATCTTTCTCTTATAATATTTGTAAGTATTTCTTCATCATAATCATTATCTTATGAAGCGTCCATTGCATACTTTTAAAGTAAAATAAGCTGACTGAAATAAAATATCTCCTCTATCTATTCATAGGTATAGGCCCACTGCTAGGTATAGGCCTCCTCTCGGACCTTAATTAAAATAGCTACACTAAATTATTTTCATTTATCGCTGATTTATTTAACATTTATGAGTAAAAGGCTGTATATATTGTAAAACAGTTTTAAAATACCTACTTATGTCGTGTTAAGATACTTACTTATGTCTTAAGGTTTTACGGACAGTTATACGCCTCGCTAGCAAAGCCTGTAAACAGCGCGGCCAAAGACCCAAGAGCCAAGCTAACCCGACACTTCACCGAAGACATCCCGGACATTAGCCTGTACGAGATTAGGATGGCCCTGAACCAACTTAAGAACAATAAGGCGCCGGGTGACGACGGAATTACTTCAGAGCTTCTGAAAGCGGGTGGAACGCCGGTACTAAAAGTCCTTCAGAAGCTATTTAACACCGTCGTCCTCGAGGGCATAACGCCAGAAGCGTGGAACAGAGGCGTGGTGGTGTTGTTCTTCAAAAAAGGTGACAACACCTTATTGAAAAACTACAGACCCATCTCGTTTCTGAGCCATGTTTATAAGTTGTTTTCAAGGGTCATTACGAATCGTCTCGAACGCAGGCTTGATGACTTCCAGCCTCCCGAACAAGCCGGTTTCCGGAAGGGCTTTGGCACCATGGACCACATACATACGCTGCGGCAGGTTATACATAAGACCGAGGAGTATAACCTGCCACTTTGCTTGGCGTTTGTGGACTATGAGAAAGCCTTTGATTCGGTTGAGACATGGGCTGTGCTTGAGTCTCTTCAACGATGCCGTATTGACTATCGGTACATTGAAGTGCTGAAGTGTTTGTATAATAACGCCACTATGTCGATTCGAGTACAGCAAGATAGCTCCAAGGCGGTCCCTTTGAAGAGAGGCGTAAGACAGGGAGACGTAATATCTCCGAAACTGTTTACTACTACTCTGGAGAACGCCTTTAAGCTCCTGGAATGGAAAGGACTCGGCATCAACATCAATGGCGAATACATCACTCACCTTCGATTTGCCGACGATATCGTGGTCATGGCAAAGTCGATGGAAGAACTCAGCACGATGCTCGAAGGCCTTAATCAAGTCTCTCAACAGGTGGGTCTTAAAATGAACATGGATAAGACAAAGGTCATGTGTAATTCTCATGTTGTACCCACCCCTATTTCAGTTGGGAACTCGGTTCTTGAAGTCGTTGACTCGTACGTCTACCTGGGACAAGTAGTCCAGTTAGGTAGGTCCGACTTCAAGAAAGAGGCCAATCGCCGAATCCAACTCGGTTGGGCAGCGTTTGGAAAATTGCGTAACGTCTTCTCGTCCGACATACCTCAGTGCCTCAAGTCGAAAGTTTTCGACCAGTGTGTGTTGCCAGTGATGACTTATGGCACAGAAACGTGGTCTCTCACTATGGGCCTTATTAGTAAGCTCCAAGTAGCCCAAAGAGCCATGGAGAGGGCTATGCTCGGAGTTTCTCTGCGAGATCGAATCAGGAATGAGGAGATCCGTAGAAGAACCAAGGTTACCGACATAGCCCAGCGGATTGGCAAGTTGAAGTGGCAATGGGCAGGGCACATAGTGCGGAGAACTGATGACCGATGGGGTCGAAAAGTTCTTGAGTGGAGACCACGTACCGGCAAGCGCAGCGTAGGACGTCCACCCACAAGGTGGACGGATGACCTTATTAGGACAGCAGGATCGCGCTGGATGCAAACCGCTATCAACCGGTCTTATTGGAAATCATTAGGGGAGGCCTATGTCCAGCAGTGGACGTTCTATGGCTGATATGATCATGATGATGACTTATGTCGTGACTTTCGTACGGCTTTCAACAAAATGTACGGAACAGTTGTTTTTTACGCGATTTTGTGGTTGGTCCCATAGTAAAAAATTGACGTAATCATATACTAGAATCATAGACTAACCTCCTCAAGGTTAGTTAGTTCCTCCTTGAGGTGGTTAGCCTATGCTAGAATATATCCGTGATCTAGACATACACTCGCTACGTATACCGAATACGTAGCTAAGTTTATCTTGATTTTTTATTTGCACAAAAACAAGAATATAACGGAACGCAGTTAGTAACAAAATAAAGAGTACCTAAATTGAGTAAAAATGCACCATAATTTTATTTCCTTTGCAACATTTCCACGAAGCAAATAACTAAATCGACCTTTGATCGGATATCAAATAACGATTCCTTGCAAATCGAATCCGAGAACTGCACAGGAAGTTAATAAGTAAGTTTGTACAAGCCGAGGGGCTAGACCTGGTGTCAGAAGTTATTTTTGCAATGCTAAAATTCTTGTTTAACCTGTTTTTGCTTCTTTTACTGCTTTTGGATCCTTACACATTACGTAACTACGTAATGCACCCATGTAAGCAGGTATTACAATACAATACAATACAACAACACTTTATTGACACCAACAAGAAAACATAACAAAAGAAACAAAGACAGAAAAGGCACAAAAGGCGGTCTTATCGCTAAAAGCGATTTCTTCCTTATTACCTACTTTAAAAATATTTCAAAACTGACATAGCTCACATCACTGCAGCTTAAGTGGTTAAATAAAAGCCTATAATTTAACGAACCATCCGAGCCACGATAGAGCTAAGTTGTAAACACTGCGGTCACCCATCCGAAGACTGACCTCGCCGATCGTTGCTTCATTGGTAATCGTCCCTACGATAGGAAAGTAATGTAAACAGTACATTGTCGCTAGTGTAAAAGTGGTAAAAGTGTGACACACACATGCAGGCGGGTCATTGACTCTGATGCACCGTGCATTCCTTGACCAGATTGATTACCATATGTTTACCGTACAGACGTCGTATAGGACGAAACAGTACGTAAAGTTATTCTTTATCTCCTGTTATAATGTTATACATAGCTACAAGATGTTGCTTTGCAAAGTACATTGATCTAAAAATGTGTTTAAACTCCTACCGACTGCGCCACTGAGAGATATGCAGTAAAACGTCAAGTACTACAAATTCAGGCCTGAAGTTCATTTGCCATACCTACAGACAATATGAAAACATTATGTTCCGTATCCTGTGAAATTAGCTCCACATTCGCAAAAAAATAAGCCTTTCCATTCAAAAAGTTTAGAGGGTCTCGTCAAAATGTATGGAATGTTGGCCATGGACGACACATCACGACTTTTTGCGGAGGCCTGCGTGTAGCAGTTGTTTTATGGTAATGACTTACCTCACCTGGGCACCACTGCATCCATTGCAAATAAATTTCCGGAAAAAAGAGACTCAAATGTTTTGGATTCCCATCGATAGACACTCGTATAAACCTCATTACTTAATAGTATTGTAATGAGATTAGGTACTGTCTGAATATATACATCACATGTGGTCAGCAACATTCGCAGCTATCAAAAATCGACTCTAACGCGTGTCAGTAAAGTAGAATTTAGCTTGAAAAATACCGATTTATTCAAAGATGCTACAATAACTATAACTATTATGTCCGCAAACATCGCGGTCAGATTTATGTTGATATTTTTGAGCGGTATTTAGGTTAATTGCCAGCATTCAGATTTTTCATAAAAATATTACGTTCGTAATTATTTTTAACAAAACGCGTCCTAGTGCAACTCTTGTACTAGTTTTTAGTTTATTTGGTTATTTGTCATGTCGAGGTAAAAATTTGTCTATTTTTGACCGACGAAACGGATTAGGTACTTAATTCGATACATATCTTTTTACATAGTACTCTGTTTTTTTTTATTGGAAAGAGTATACTTCGAAATCACGAATTCTGTACACGAATGAAGACTGTCATGCCTTTTTTTTTTTTACAAAATATGTAACTTTAGAGTTGATTTAGTCAGTTCGTAAAAACTGGATCTGGGTAGCTTGGCTAGACTTTAGGAACCTAGAATTTAACGAGCCACGGTAGCGCTAAGTTGAAATACCACCCGTCCGAAAACTGACCGTGCCCAGCATTGCTTAACATACTTACTCCGTTATTTCGCCTTCTGCATCTTTTTAGCCTTAGGCAATTAGGCAAAAAAAATACATTTAGAACAAAAAATGATATAAAGTTTAACTATTTTAATTAGCGCTACCGTGGCTCGTTGAATTATAGATTTCGGTTGTTTCAACCGTTTAGCCATGTCAAAGTCCTTCAGGCGGTTTCAAAACTCTAGCTAGGTTCTAGGTTTCTAAAGTCTAGCTAAGCTACCCAGATCCTGTCTGACATACACATAGTAAGTAATAAAATGATCAAAGAAAGTATTTCGACGCCTACTTATACCCTACGTAGGTACCTTATGTTATAATATAAGTTATAGCTATATGCTACATTATATTATTCCCAGGATTAAAGTAAAGAAGCCAGACTTTCAGACTTTGCCCGAATTCCACCAAAGCGAAATGGAGCAGAGACGCGCAAGGCATAAGTAAGTTCGTATAGGCCGGGTGGCTTGCCCTAGTGTCAGAGATTTTAATCCGCCTAAAAACCTTAAATAAGCAGAGCATTATAGTCCATAATTGTGCTGCATATATGCCATATTTGCTTGGTGAGAAACAGAACACAATCGTGACGGAGCGGAGATTTTATTAAATAGGTATAACAAAATATAATAAAACAGAACACCTTCTGCTCCGCTTTGGTAGACCCTTAGTTGTATTTATTCCCGGGAATATTAAGGGTAAACTATTCCCAGAAAAAAAGTGAAAATCCAGACTACTTCGGATTTCTCAAGTTTACCTCAGAGCCGTCTGACGCAGGTCTAGTCCTTCTTAGAAATACTTAAAGGCTAAATATTCTGGAACGAGTTTGATTGATTAAATGATTTAGATGTAAAGAAAATCTCAGGTAATCCTAATCAGTAACAGGCAATTTAGAATTAAATTGGTGCTTTAGATACCTACGCCTTTTTCTATACCTACAGGCTGTTGCTTTACAAAGAGCAGAGATTCAGAGGTTAAGGATATTCAGAAACGGTACACTAAGCTATAAGAGTATACAATTACAGATCATCATTACGGCCTACGGGGTGATGTGTGCTGTCCCATCCCCAATCGACTTTTTTTTATCTGATGCTATCGAGACAAAAATATTAAGTCTCTCATTTTCGCTTCTCAGCACTCCGTTCTGTTCCTAAAGATTGGCAATAACGAATTTTCGAAAAATAATAACATGAAAACAACAAAATCAAAATTTTAGAAAACAAATAAAATTTAAGATCGAACTTCATTTGAGGTAAGTTTGTTTGTTGATTACACTTGCTAACGAATCGTGAATTAATCAGTAGTTTTATAAAATAATCACTATAATTTATCAAGAAATTCCAATTTCTTTTCACCTGTCCTTAGAGCCAAGGAAAGGAATGCTCAAATCCTTCGAATTCTGTAAAAATAAACTATTTTAACGAAGTGCTGCATAGCGATGCCATAACTTACTCGAATCGTTATTATGGAAATGAAAGAGTGAAATTATGTAGTTTATGTAATTTATTCAAAATATCAGCTGTGCCTCGCTCGTACTCGCTATACTCGTTTGTTTAGATGACGGACAAATTGTAAGATGATACAGAATACTATTTAATTAATAACTTAAACAAAAATTTTAATCAAACATGGTTTACTCTGAAAAATATTTAAAAAACTAAAAAATACGTATTGTAAAAAAAGTGTAAACGTATACGGGAAGATGTAACACGATAGCAATTTTCGAAATACTTAAAATTTCCAAATAAACCACATACGTTCACTCCAATTTCCAAAGTAATTTACATTGCATTAACAATTACTGCCACATTTAATGCGTACTCAGAGTCGAAGAAACCGAATATCTTGCACCAAGAACAGCATAAAGTTGTATTGAGGCGCTACTATCACTTATTTGATCAACAATTTAGCTGTCTGTAGAGCATTTTTAGTTCGTTAATTTGACCAAGTGCAGAAATAATTTTGTTGTAGTCTTCTGCAGTGATTTCGGTTTGACACTAATTAGTGCTATAGCATGCGCATTATACTTGGGGCATACTACAAGATGTATTTTCACTTATTACTGATTTATAACTGTTCTTATTTTCATTATTTAAATTGTTTGATGTCAGTACTAACTCACAAGCTGTTTCTCATCTTTGTCACTTTTCATCACCATCTGTTTCAGCCATCAGACTTCTAATGCTGGATATAAGCCCTTCCCAAATGATTGTTTCGATAATATCGATCATAAGCGGCTAGAGTGGTGGTGGGTTAAGTGATCATAATCTGGTAAACTATCCACCCTGTGGACGTCCTACGCTGCGCTTGTCAGTTAGCGGTCTCCTCTCGAGAACTTTTCATGCCAATTGCCCATTAATCTTATGTCCCAACTGATTAAGACTATTACAATGTTACTATGATTACATTCTATCTCGGGAACGCGTAGACATATCGAGAAGAAATTAAAACCACATCCTTAAAATTTAAATTTCCTGTTTATTTTTTCAGTTTGGTTCAATTCAGTCTCACAATTCTTGCGGCATTTAATGGTAGGCCTCTTTTTTCGGCAACGTTCTCGATTGCTTATCTCAGAACCGGCGTGATTATGTAGACACGTGATATTTGGGTACGGTGAAGAAAGTAAGGAATTTGGCTGCGAGGTCGCAGGTTTTATAACTATCAGGTATAAAACTGCAGAATTTTATGGTATCGAATATTTACTTATCAAGAGCGAAGATGTGGCATTTTCAGTTTTTCAACTTTGCTTGCAGTGCTGCCAATTCTTTTTTGCAGAAACACGCTATCAGCACTTCAAAGACGCGCCAGAACACGCTAAAAGGTAACGACAAAAAAGCGCTCTAATTGACTCGAATCAGTGATAAAGGACAACATTATGTCGTATATTTCGTTCAAAAAGGGTCCGGAAGATTATACAGTACAGTAACTTTTTTTAAGATAAGTTCGTCGAAATCGAAATAGAATTCGTCTTTATCGAAAATGCAGAATGGGATTTATGGTGTCCAAGCTTACTTAATCAATCAAATCCTTCTGTTCGACAGTTACATTTAGCGAGAGCCAAAAGAAGCTGGGTACCCCCCACGTTTCCAGCTCCTCTCCAGCTGCTGAAACGTCGGCAAAGAAATAAAAGGATACTAAACTACAAATTCAGTTGATAGTCGAAATAGGCATGTATGGATGATGCCCATTCTAGAGACTTTTTTATCACACATGAAAATAAAAATATTTCATGTTTCTAGGGAGGACGAAAGCAATGCAAGATAAGGCAAGCTGCCCCTTCAAAAACATAGTGCGTGTAGTCCTTCGGCGCGGAATAAGTGAATCTTTGACGCAACAGAGTTTTCATACCCCGTCCATGGTAGCGTTATACGTTTAACGCAACCTTATTGGAAGCAGAAGTTTCACTTAAAAACCTGAGGCTACGTCAATGATACTTGGAAGAGTTATTAAAAAGTCTTGCACTTTAAATATCAATGAAATTTTGCAAAACGAAATTTTACTTAAACTAACTTGGTAATACATTTTTAACTACTAACAAATAGGAACCACTTACCACAGAATACAAAGTAGGTGAAGGCAGAGATTAATATTAACAAAATAGATAATGAAAAGTATCCTTGAGACGTCCAAGCACTAACATTTAGTCTGTTGTCTAGGACTTCGCAGACCGTAAGGTCGTGGACTTGACGCAAAAACCAGCACGGTCGTTAGGTTTGTTAAAGATTATCTAATTAGCTTTAATAACCATGACGTACTTATTATTAATGAGGATCATATTTACGTTAGCGTTTTATATTTGCTGATGTGTTTGTGAATAAATAAATAAAATAAAATAAGACGAATCACTAAGACAAATACGGGTGATTTTCTTTTAAGGTAAGCTGTAGAGCTGATTTAGATAAATAAAATACATAAATAATGTTTTTTTTTTAGTCAAACGTTAAATTATTCTTTTAAGTCTTGACGGTTCTATTTGTATCTTGGTCTTTGACGATTCATTCACGGGACTTTGACATGATATTTGATTTCAATCCTGAATTCCCAAGTTTTGAGTGCCGAAATATATTCAAAAATATCGGTGAATTGCGTAAATAGGTACCTGTCTTAAATTACTTTGACATCATTTAACACAATATTATTAAAATAAGATACTGAGTTGAAGCCTTAAAAGTACCTCACGTACTTGACTTTTTCTATTACTTTTAAATAATATAACAAGCTTCATGTGACAATCAAGAAAATATTGGTAAATTAATTATATGAACTCGTAGTTCGGCGTTATTAAAGAAAATACGTGTCGTATCAAAATCCGCATTGCACTATTATGATTGTGGTATACTGCACGCGATAATAATGTTTGGTAGCTTACAAATTGTTTAGACCTATGCTAAGTATTTATCAGCCGAGCAGCAGCGAAAATACTATAAAAAGTAACCGTTTTTTACCGGCTTTGGTGTTGATCTAAACTATGATGTTAAACTTCCTCTCGGTAAATAACTATGCCATCTGGAAGACATTCACTTTCTCACTTAGGTAAATCACCCCGATAGATTTTCAATAAGACAGTTTGGAAGCATCCAAAGGCTCTTTTTTCAAACTCATAGCCCGCTCCCGCTAGGACTTTTATGTAAATGGTTACGAAACCGAGTAAGAACAGAAGCGAGAATTAAATGTCTATGCTGGTGCAAATGTGATAGTATATTAAGCTATTGTAAGTAATTTTTTAACGTTTTAAAAATTATGCTGCAATGCCTTGTTTTAGAATTCCCATCCTTTAAATATATTGGCGTTGGTCTTCGTAACCCATGTCGCCCGATTGCGCTTCGTGAGTAGACCAAAACAGTATACCCAAAACCGATAAAGCGTTAATCGCTTCCCCTTAAGTACCACTATGGAAACTAGCGTGGTTTTCGCACATTTTAATAAAGCACACGTGTTACGCTTTATTTTGGTAGAAAATTGCTACTATAGTTTCAATCGCATTTGGCGATCTTTCTTAAGGTTCTCAGTGCCATGCGAGACGAGCCCGCGTGCTAGTATCGTTCTACTATTTTTTTGAAGGGGCAGCTGCCTAAGGCCTACGCCCTCCCTAGAAACATAGCATAGCAAAGCACTGATCAATGCTATGCGAGACGAGCCCGTGTGCTAGTATTCCAACCTTGAGAAATATCGCCAAATGCGATTGAAACTATAGTAGCAGTTTTCTACTAAAATATAGCGTGAGTAACACCTGTGCTTTACCTAATTAAAATTCCCATAAGTACCTAGTCGTTTAAAGTTTTTATATTACGAGTATATCTCCGTGTACGCAGAATCTTTACATTCCTCGACTGACAACCCAATTAAGCCACCGAATTTCGTAAGTGCAGTATGAAAGCCACTTGCGCGACAACTTTTATTTATTGACGCGAGCTTTCGGCGCGTACGCAGCGAGTTGACCACCTTGATACGTGGTTCTGTTTATTTTTGTAATATACGAGGTAATTCTTTAAGCGACGGACATATCTAAGAAATTATTGTAAGGTAAACGTACGTAACTGCGGACGAGTCCCAGAACGCGGACGTTACTCGGTTTTTTAATTTTTGTAATTTTATACGAAAGTTTAACTTAATCTTATGAATGACAATAAATTCTTGGTTATATTTCAAAGTATTATACAGGCAAAACTGTACACGTAGTGTAATGGTGTCCAAACCAAATTATCTCAAAAGTTCGGTGTCGTAAAATTTTCGTTAATCTGTTAATTCAGTAGCTGAATTTGGTGCCTACCCTGTCATCAACTTCAGTTCATTTCTTAGTTGTCTAATGTGATACAGTAAGTGTGCTATTTTATAACGATACTTGGATAAATTACTTAATATTATAACCTATAATCTAGACATAATCTTTATTATTATTTATAATTTTTGCGTATCCGCCTACTGGTACTCACTAAACCCGTACTTGTCCCAATGCACGGACAATAATCACATTTTCCGTCCGAGAAGTGGGACACACATCAGTTCTTTAATAACCGTTGTACCAAAGTTCGGACCTCGACCTTATTGCCTTGCAATAAGTCTCATTTTTCCTTGCATGTAATAACATCGTTTTCAAAATTGTGCAAAATGCGATTATTATAATTCATTTGCGTCTTATTCCTTTGAATCAATAATTATTTTGGGGTGGTTCAAGCAATAGTCGTAACCAGTTTGCTTTAGTATTGCTTAAACTGTATTTTTATATATGACTTAAAATGTTTTTGGATCGATTTACAACGTAGGTATATTTAAAACAATATTATAATATTAATATTTTTACATTAAGTTTAAAAGATTATCTTAAGTAAGATTTTTCGTGCTCAGATTTTGATTTTGGCAAAGGAATCTTTTAGCCCAAACTTGTTTTTTGCTCCATCTGCGTATATGTTCCAAGATAGCAATATATCGACAGATACATCGTTCTCTATGACTAGCTCATACTTTTCTCTGTCGAGCTGTGTTCTAGCTATAATATCCGTACCATTTTTTGCTTTGGAGATGATTGCCATCGCCCGGTCGATTATTTTGCAGTGGGTTGTTGTGGCACTCGTATTCTTACACATATTTCTAGATTTAATTCATAGGGCAGAAGTCATCGCTTCCTGCTGTATATATGCAGGTGCAGCGGTGTGGTCTCTAAGATTATTTCAATAGCAACTAAGTGTGTCTTTTTCATACATCTGTTAATTAAAGAGCACGCTATTCTGCGTTTCTTGTAGCATAGTTGTATTTTGCGCGTGTTGGTATCTGATTATTTGTTAGACTTCAGTCTTTTCCTACCGCTTTAGTGCATTGCCATAAAATTTTGTTGCCTTAGTACAATTCCATATTCGAGTATTTTTCCACAGAACTTAATAGTCTAGCCAGATACCTAGATATTTAACTTCCTTGATTAGAATTAACCTAGTAGTATCATGCATAGAGTTCCTAGTAGTATCATAATAAATCTATTTTCTTGTTTTTTTGTGTGAATAACACTAACTGCATTTCAGTGGTGGATTCACGGGGAGTCCGTGGCGTTCACACCATTTTTCATTTTATCTCCTAACACGAAGTTGAAAGTCAAAAAGTCCAGACACTATTATCACAGGTTTTCAGCATATGCCACAGTGACAATGCCTTTTATGTTAAGGAGAGCAACAAATTCGACCACTAATAAAATGATATGATAGGGATCATGTCATTTTTACTAGTTACCTTGTCTTCAGGCAGTCTTTTGTGACTCGAGCGACTTTGTGTGAGCGCGTCGTGCTTGCCATTTCAAAGTTAAATGTTCTGCTAGCGAGTATTGTGATAATGCACTACTGTCTACTATTTTCGCAAACTTACCTAAATATTAATATTAATGAAAATAGTCTTAACAAACGCCCTTTCAATGTCAATGAAGCTGTTTAAACAGAACTGTTTGATTTCCAGTGCAGATTTGATTTTGTTGGTAACTTGGTGGAGTGCTCTCCACCTGATTGTCTCCGTTGATTTTCCTGATTAATAGGCATGTTGATTATTGTGGACTGCGTTTTTTGCTAGGGGTCTATGTGCTCTTTTCTTATGTGCTCATTGGAGATTATTTTCAGCGTTATTAATAAGAAAGAGCTGAGGTTATTGGTGCAAACGACCTTGAATTTGTGTAATCGATCTTTCTGGGCTATGGCAGTAAGACCACTGTTACTTCTCTCCAGGCTTTAAGTATATATCTGAAAAATCCACGCCATACACGATCTAAATATGGCGATTAAAAGTATTTTATAATTTTAGGCCCCATTGGAAAAGAACTGGATATATTTCACACAGTTTGCCTTGTGTGGTTGGAAAGTGCTTGTTACCCATAAAAGAGTCTCCTATGTGACAATAAAGTCTGCAAAATCCCCTATCTTCCATACCAGATTTATGTGGTTCCCATCCATCTGTGTAGTTCTGTAGATGTAGATAAAAGTACGTTTGTAGAAGCAATTCCAATTGCTTCTGGTCTGAGATTTTATGTGTGCTACCAGGCTTCTTGAAATGCGTAACTTTATTTGTGAGTCACACGATATATTTTTTCTGAGTCACGTAGTTTCACTCTTAGATTGAATAGAGTTGCTAAACGTTTTCCGTTAGTTTTTCTGGCTTTTTTTACCTTTACCTTGAATAGGTGGTGCATATTTGTATACTCTTGTCACTTGTCTTGTGACTTTCAACTTGTCAGTTCGCTGGTGTATCAGTTCTTAAAGCTCTGTTGAAAAGATGTCTGTCCTTTTATTTGAGCATGGTTATTATTCCACCATTGGTTTTATTTTTATAGGACTGAAAAACTAAAGTTCTTATTTTTCAACGGGCAAGCTTTTTCATAGCTCTTTCTTAAAGAATGTACCAAGACTCCTGACTAAAAGCATTAATTCTTTGACTGCCAGATGTAGTGCCACTTCTGTCATATCTAGGTACGCCGTGTTCTAAAAGTAACTATACTACTGAGGTTGCCTTAGAGACTGTGGGATATTATTATATAAGAGTACGCATTTTATTTTGTATGGAGAGTATATTGTTTGTAAGACTGAATACATTACCTTGGGAATAATTTAAGCCGCTAATCTTTCAACGGACTAAATACGGTTCCTTTACCAGTGCTATTAGTGTTAACTACCTAACGTTTCAGCATTTTTTTTTCATAATGTGATTATTGTTTGTTTGAAATATATTTTATTGCATGTAAACTATTATTTCTTTGATTTATGATACCTTAAATGGCTTAAACTAAAATATTCTATAATAATAATGAGTAATAATACAATTAGGCAATTTAATTTCTAATTTAAAGCAGATAGAGTTCTAATTCGAATAGCGTCCGGGAATTGGGACGATTTGTCCAAAATTCGGGTCAATTTTAAAGTTCATAAAAATAATAATACAATAGTAAGGCAATTTTGATTCTAATACAAAGCAAATAGAGTTCAATTTCGTATAGCGTCCGGGAATTGGGACGACATTCCGCGCATTAGGACAATTCGTCCGCGGTTTGGTACATTTGGGTATTTTTTAACATTTTGGATATTAATTCCCATTAAAGTTAAAACAAATTTAAAAAAGTTAAATTATTATGAAACTTTGATAAATGCCCTACCTGGTCATATTCACTTTGTTGTTGTAAGTCTATTATTATAAGGGTAGTATTACTTCAAAGTCAGCAAAGTTCAAAAACGTCCGTACATTGGTACGTTTACCTTACTCATCATTTTGGCCAATTCAGTTCTGCTCCGTACAAAAGTTCATTGACCACATCATACATAAACAGTAAGTATAACCAATTTGCGATGATATGTCCTTGTAATTTGTTTGGTTTTTGTAATATGACTGTATAATAAAAGATTATTCATCTATCTATTGATTTTAGACAAAATAAATGAAATCGCCAATTTATTTCTCGCTTTTTATGAAAATGCGGAAGTCAAAGCTACTGCGCTTATCCGCTAAGGGCTTGTGATCTGCGAGTATGAACAAACAGCAAGTTATTTACATTTATTGTCGTCAAATCACTTATTTGTAGAATAATCTCTCCTTCCTTACTGTACATTATAGGTTTATAGGTATCCACATGTAGTGGCGTCAACTTCTCTTACCATTCTCCTCCACTCCGCTCGGTCTTCAACATCGTTATCGAAAACATTACATGTCTCATATTTTAAATTATAGGACTGAATTTCTTAAATATTATTTTATTGTGATTATAATTTAACGATGCCTCTGTACAGAGCTGAGTCATTTTGATTTTATTTATACATAGTGAATTCATGTACCTACAATACCTACATATTTGTTATTAATGTCTGACAATTTTCAAAAAATAACAATTATATTATGATCAAAACTATTGTCCAATGAGGGAATCATGGAAGTTAAAACTTATATTTTTGTTTATGTTTATTTCTGTTGTCGTTCTCTGATGTAATCCAAGCTATATTTTTTTCTTGTTGTGAGGGTAGATAAGAGTACTTAAATAAAATTACTGTAGTTGTGACGAGTCCATGGTAGAATCATTTAAATAATTTATTTTACTAAGTAAAAATGTGTTAATGATATACAAATACAAATCATACTATGACAATAAATGATATTCTATTCTATTCTATTCATACCTCTTGGTCGCCCTTCGTGGGTAGGCCTATGGTCAGCAGTGATTTTTTTTTATAAAATGCCGATACAGACAAAATACTTAATTATCTTTTGTATACTTACTTATTAGAAGAAAAAAAATCCTTTTAGTTCACATTGAGTTTTCCAACATGGTCCCACTGTAAGTGTAAAAGTCATTATTTATTCAACACAATTCGCATACGAATCGCTTGATTTCTGCGAACCAGAGGCTCTTTGAACCGCCGGCGACCTTCCTGTCGAAACTTTATCGACAATTCGAATGTTATGAAAGAGCCATTTATGTTTGTACAGTTTTTTATGGTAGCGGCACCGGACGTGTCGTAGCGGGTCAAAGACATAATTTGCTTATCTGTGTGTAAAAAAGTGTAGGTCGTTTAGTTGAAAACAAAGTCCGCGACTCATCTAACGAAAAAAAAATACCAATTTGGGATTAACTTCATAACTAATGATCATTATTACTAGAGTCTGGCTAACGAAAGTTGATACTGAAAACCCCTACCCTAAACTGAGAGGGAAACACTTTCTCTCACTCACACGATGTACCATACTGCGATTCTGATTCTTCCAAATCTTTGGGGGAATTGCAAACTAATGTTTTTCTTTTAAAGGAAGCCGTGGTGGCTTAGAGGTTGTGATACCTGCCTTGCAATCGTGAGATCGTGGGTTCAAATCCCGGTCCCGTACCAATGAGTTCTTTGGAATTTATGTACGGAATTTCACACTACTGGCTTTTCGGTGAAGGAAAACATCGTGAGGCAACCTGCATATGTCCGTAGAAGAAATTCGATGGCGTATATGAATCCACCAACACGCACCGGGCCACCGTGGTGGATATGGCCCAATCATCCTTCGAGGGTAGGCCTACGTCCTGCAGTGGACTATTAAAAAGGCTGATACAGTACAGTAAGTACAGTTTTTCTTTTCAAGCTTTAACTTGTCGTGTCATCATCATCATCATCATCATCATCATTTCAGCCATAGGACGTCCACTGCTGGACATAGGCCTCCCCCAATGATTTCCAATAAGACCGGTTGATAGCGGTTTGCATCCAGCGCGATCCTGCGGTTCTAATAAGGTCATCCGTCCACCTTGTGGGTGGACGTCCTACGCTGCGCTTGCCGGTACGTGGTCTCCACTCGAGAACTTTTCGACCCCATCGGTCATCAGTTCTCCGCGCTATGTGCCCTGCCCATTGCCACTTCAACTTGCCAATCCGCTGAGCTATGTCGGTAACCTTGGTTCTTCTACGGATCTCCTCATTCCTGATTCGATCTCGCAGAGAAACTCCGAGCATAGCCCTCTCCATGGCTCGTTGGGCTACTTGGAGCTTACTAATAAGGCCCATAGTGAGAGACCACGTTTCTGTGCCATAAGTCATCACTGGCAACACACACTGGTCGAAAACTTTCGACTTGAGGCACTGAGGTATGTCGGACGAGAAGACGTTACGCAATTTTCCAAACGCTGCCCAACCGAGTTGGATTCGGCGATTGGCCTCTTTCTTGAAGTCGGACCTACCTAACTGGACTACTTGTCCCAGGTAGACGTACGAGTCAACGACTTCAAGAACCGAGTTCCCAACTGAAATAGGGGTGGGTACAACATGAGAATTACACATGACCTTTGTCTTATCCATGTTCATTTTAAGACCCACCTGTTGAGAGACTCGATTAAGGCCTTCGAGCATCGTGCTGAGTTCTTCCATCGACTTTGCCATGACTACGATATCGTCGGCAAATCGAAGGTGAGTGATGTATTCGCCATTGATGTTGATGCCGAGTCCTTTCCATTCCAGGAGCTTAAAGGCGTTCTCCAGAGTAGTAGTAAACAGTTTCGGAGATATTACGTCTCCCTGTCTTACGCCTCTCTTCAAAGGGATCGCCTTGGAGCTCTCTTCCTGTACTCGAACCGACATAGTGGCGTTATTATACAAACACTTCAGCACTTCAATGTACCGATGGTCAATACGGCATCGTTGAAGAGACTCAAGCACAGCCCATGTCTCAACCGAATCAAAGGCTTTCTCATAGTCCACAAACGCCAAGCAAAGTGGCAGGTTATACTCCTCGGTCTTCTGTATAACCTGCCGCAGCGTATGTATGTGGTCCATGGTGCCAAAGCCCTTCCGGAAACCGGCTTGTTCGGCAGGCTGGAAGTCATCAAGCCTGCGTTCGAGACGATTCGTAATGACCCTTGAAAACAACTTATAAACATGGCTCAGAAGCGAGATGGGTCTGTAGTTTTTCAATAAGGTGTTGTCACCTTTTTTGAAGAACAACACCACCACGCCTCTGTTCCACGCTTCTGGCGTTATGCCCTCGAGGACGACGGTGTTAAAAAGCTTCTGAAGGACTTTTAGTACCGGCGTTCCACCCGCTTTCAGAAGCTCTGAAGTGATTCCGTCGTCACCCGGCGCCTTATTGTTCTTAAGTTGGTTCAGGGCCATCCTAATCTCGTATAGGCTAATGTCCGGGATGTCTTCGGTGAAGTGTCGGGTCAGCTTGGCTCTTGGGTCTTTAGCCGTGCTGTTTACAGGCTTTGCTACCGAGGCGTATAACTGTCCGTAAAACCTTTCGATCTCCTGCAATACCTCTGCCTTGGTTGACGCTATACTGCCATCTTCTCTCTTCAGCTTTGTCAACTGGCTTTGCCCAATAGAAAAATGCCTCGCGAACACTTTGGAGCCTTTGTTCCGCTCTATTGTCTCTTTAACATGTTTAGTATTAAAGAGACGAATGTCGCACCGCACCGATTTTGAAATCTGTCTATTGAGCCGCCTGTATGACTTTACATCATCGGAAGACTGCAGTCTTAGCGAGCGTCGTTCGGCCATGAGATTTAGAGTATGATCGGAGAATTTCTTGGGTTTATCTGAACGGCGGGGTCTAAAGAACTTAGAACCCACCGTTTGGACAGTTTCTACGAGCCCGTTATTGATCTCGTCCACCGACGCAAAGTTCTCCAGGCAAGCAAAGCGATTTGAGAGCTCGAGCTGAAAGTTCTCGGGGTTTTGTATGTGGGCACGAGTAGGTCGGAGCGTAGACTTCATCAGGCGGGACCTTTCGAGTTTAACGTTGATATTCAGTTTGCCTCGCACGATTCTGTGATCACTGCCAGTTTTTACCCTGTGGATCACGGAGACGTCGTTGAATATCCGTTTCTCGCTAGTCATGATGAAGTCTATCTCATTTTTCGTGGTACCGTCGGGACTCATCCAGGTCCATTTCCTGCGAGGTGGCTTCTGGAAGAAAGAGTTCATCATGAAGAGTTCCTCTTTCTCCAGAAAGTCTGCCAGCATGTGGCCCCTGGGGTTCCGTTGCCCACATCCAAATTGCCCCACTCTCAACTCATCATCGCTTTTCTTGCCCAACTTTGCGTTGAAGTCTCCCATAACAACCGTGAAGCGGGTCTTAGACGTATGTATGGCCCGACTTACGTCCTCATACATAGCCTCCACTTCATCATCTGGGTGTGACGAGGTCGGTGCGTATACCTGGATGACCTTCAACGAATATCGTTTGGATATTCTGAGTATCAGGTATACAACCCTGCTCGACACACTTTCGATGGTAATGATGTTGTTAACGAGAGACCTGTGAACGAGAAAGCCGACACCACCTTGGGACCGTTGGTCACCTTCCCGGTAGTACAGTAGGTTGCCGGATTTCAGGGTTATCGTGTCCTCGCCCTCTCTACGGACTTCAGATAACCCCATAATATCCCATCGCAACCTACTCAACTCTTCTTCCAGTTCCGCAATCTTCTCATCAGTCCTCATGGTGCGCACGTTATATGTTGCCAGGGCCAGTCGTCGTCGGTTGGGGTGGCAGCCGGATCTCTGCCGGAGATTCTTAGCACCCCTTGCTCCGCCGTTACCGTGGTCGCTGCCGGAACCAGGACTAGCGGAGCTGCCGGGGACTGGGGGCCTGGTTTCATTTTGTGCAATCATAAGGGGGGATTTGCCCATAATTGCCGCGCTGGGCAAGCGTGTTGGCAATCGCAGGGCGTAGCTCTCGCGACAGGGATGCTGCTGCCCATCCCCGCCCTGTTGCACTTGAGCTACGCTGTTCTGGATGGTTATACCGCCAACTGTCGGTTCCGTAGTACCTCAGTCGGCTCTTACGACACCTGGTACAAAAGGAGGGTGCTATTCTACTCTGCCGGCACCCCACGGCTTGTCGTGTAGTTGTTTTATTTTCGTAACGTTAATTATTTTCTGTATTTTGACGTAATTATTATGCCAAACTGAGGTTTTTGCTCTCCAAATGATCCAAATGATTTCAACGCGTACCTATCTACTTTATTACGATAAAGACTATAATTATTCATTTTGTTCAGTTTAGTACATGACGTAGGTTTAAAAAATGATTTTAATACAAGGTAAAATACCCCAATTTAAAGGTAAATCCGCAAACTATTGCGGAGCAACTTTAGCACCGTGTGTTGTCACTTAAAAAGTTAGCGAAAAATTAGAGTATCAACTTTTGTTAGTCAGACTCTAGTAGTCCTCCGAATAGTAGACGAACAAATGATTTTTAAATGACAGATCTTTGTGCAAATACAAAAAAATACAAAATCATTTAAAGCATAATGTTTACATTAAACCTTAAAAGTAACTTAGAGCTGACTTTATAAAGGCTAAGTAGAAGGTTTCAGGTTGATGGCGGGCCCTGCACTAGGAGAATCCTGTATCGCAGGGTCCAAAACATAAGTGATTACCAAATAAAGGGGGTATTGGTGCGACTTTTAAGTTAACTTACTATTTATATTGGATAATTATACACAATATAAAATTAAATTAAAAAGTGACAAAATAACACAAGAAACGCCACAAAACGATTGTGTGTGTGTGTGTGTGTGTATGTGAGTGTGTGTGTGTACATGCGCGCGCGTGTGAGTGTGTAGTGTGTGTGTAGCTGAGTGAGTATGAGTTCATGTCAGGTGGTAACTTTTAGTATTTTTTTAAATATAAATATAATGTTTAATGTACTTATAAATTCAATAATGATAATTTTGCATGCCATGATGCTAGAGCATGGTGCACATATTTATGTATCTAATTTAACACCTACATTTTACCCATGTCTCGCAAAATAAATATTTTGACTTTGAATAGTAGTCCTCGGGTTTGTTTAACTGAATATTTATACTTAACTCTCTCTTGATCGATTTAATTCTCGCTAATCTTGTTAGGAATTAAATATTAGACGATTTTTTCAAATACATATTATTGAATTCGACTGATTAATAGCGCGACATCAAACTCCCCCCTTTTTTGATGATATATCCCGATTCTAAGTAAAATTGTAGGTACAATTGTTTTAACAGTTTAGCCAAGCCACAGGTCTTCAAAAAACTTAAAAATTGAAATTGAGGTTGGCCACCCGGCCTATACGAATTTACTTTTTTATAAACATAATCATCCTGGTCTCATTCAAACAAAACATAAGTACAGCTAGGTATACTAAGCATCAGGCATGGACAAACGCGAACCTTTTTTTAAATAAAAAAATATTAATTTAATAATTCTAAGAACAATTAAAATTACACGTAACCGTAAAAATACTAGATCTAAAACGATAAGGCCTAGCCAATCAGATAGGCCATTGCGGTCATAAGTCTGCCACTTCGTTAAAATTGTTGTATAATTACTCGAAATAATTGGTGAGATAACTTTCACTTCAAAAAGATATTATCTATGATAGGAAATATCTATTTACATCAATTATAATAAATATTTACCACTTAAATATTATACAAATTTGTGAGTCACTAATTGGTGCTATGTTAATTAAAATACTGTTTCTCTTTAATATTTTAATTCTTTTGAATAATTATAACTGAATATTAATTGTGTGAAGAGAATGACGCATTTATTTCATTTAACATGACCTAGCCTAACCTTACCCATTCACTGACATTTTATTTACAAAAAAAATGTGGGTAAAGTAAAAATACAAAAATGGCCAAGGGAGAGTAAAGTAGCACTCTGAGGGTTCCACACGCTAGAGGTTTTTGAACGACGAACCACCGGAGGAGGTATACAATTCGACGCGTAAATATATATATTTTCTTTTATGTATAACCACGCATAACTTTTTTCATAGTAGTCCGATTTCAATAATTCTTTTTTTATTGGAAAGAATATACTTCGAAATTGGTCCCATCTAAATTTTATCGAAATCGGCAGAGCCATTTTTGATAAATCAACAATAATGTGAAAAATGCTACATCGATCTATGCGAAATATTCGCGAATTCTGTACACGGGTGAAGTCGGTCATGCCAATTTTTGCAAAAAAATAATCTTGTTATTTGTTTTGATTTATATCATGGACATATTTTTGGCATGTTACTATGATATAACGAATTTTCACTACCTTACCAGATAAATATCTATGCGGAAAAAATATTCTTCCATGGCAACTAGTTCCCTACGAAGAGGAAAAACTCATCGTATGCAACCAGTTACGAACATTGGTTGCGGACGCAGCCGAAACTAATGACGGACGGAGCCGTCCTAATAGTAAGTCCATTGTCAACTAAAAGCAATCTGCACTGGATAATAAATACTACACTAAAAAATCTTGTATCTCATATTTCATTCTTAAAACGTCTTGGGTATATTTTATACCCGTCATTTTAATCTTTAGATTTCGGTGGAAAGTATCCCATAGCTACACAAATTGTGTCAATTGTATGTTGTACCATTTACCGACATCCTAAACTAAGTAAGAAAATAAGTTCCTATAGGCCGTATTCTAAATTTAGAAACCTATGATTATTGCGCTGACAACAAAAATGCTTGGTTCTCTTTTTATTCGTACGGAACTCTAAAAAGTAGTTACCATTAAAATACTACTTAAAATTACATCAAAATAAAATACTATTTGCTTTATTTCTTGTATAATCTATATTTAAATATTTGAGCAGTGCAATATGGCATCGTAAGACTACTGAAATAAAAGTACCTACTTAAATTTAATAACAGGCCAAGTGCAAGCCTCGGGTTGCTTTTATTTTACCTATAATTTATACGTATATTATAAATTGTAAGGGAATTTGGACTTCCTTTTGCTCACATACTTAAACACTAGTTACTCAGAAGTTGAAGATAGTCCCCGAGCATATAGCTTTTCTATTAGGAAAGACTTTAGAAAAATAATCTCTGACAATCCTGAATGATTATTCATTGATGTCGCCTCAAGTAGGTACATTGCTCTAGAATAACTCAATAGATATCTAATACAGAGGTTTTTGTTTGAAATCTGTACCTAAAGTATCTATAATTTCAAAGTTAAAAAGCTAAATAAAAAATCTTAGACACCATATTTGGAATTTTTGGTATTCCAACAATGAGATCACTGTTTATACTTAGGTTGACAAAAATAAAATTAATTCTTAGGACAAATTCATAGTATTTAAAATTGGTTGAATGTTGTTTAATTTTGTTTTTCACTCAATAAATAACTGTCTATTGGTTTGAAAGAAATAAGGAAAAGTATGCTGGGCCAATTGCTGAACCGGTACGTATCGGCCAGCGCAGTGCTATGACGCCCACTCGCAAGGTGTACAAATTGCCTGATTGAGACCGCAGGATCGCGCTGGAGGCATATCACTTGCGATAATTTCTATAAACTTAAGTTATAGGGTACTTAATTATATAGATATGTCCATCAGTGGACATCTTGCTACTGAAATGATGATGATTAACTGAATTATGCCTAACTTTTCACGGGTACATCATCGTAACGAGCAGATCGCACCGGCCGGCGCCGCTGTCTGCCGACCTTCCGTTAACCCAGCATTATTCTCGCCGTCGCCTGCAGGAACCGGCTGCTACATCTGAACAAATTTGTTCAGTCTAAACAAACATCTCATCGGAATTAACATCGAGATTAACAATTAATGATCTGGCAATAAAGAACATTATCGCGGAGCTCGCCAGGTCGCGAGGAGCTGAGGTCGCGACGTCCTGATGACATTGGACTAATTGAAAAATGACTTTATGTCCGACCTCCAAACGAGCCATTCAACGTTCGCAAGACTGCGAAACTACTGTGGGAATCGTCTTAATAAAACTCGCCATCATGCCTAAACCTTTATTGATCTCCAAATAAAATAACATAATAAAATTTCAAACAGAATTGCATAATCAAAATTTTCAATTTAAAAAAATCTAGGAATGCAATCCCCGGGTAATTAGCCATGCATAAACCAAAACTCGAAATTAAGTTGAGAATTAAATAAAACCTAAAATCAAGTTTTATACAGCAGGGCGTAGCGACAATTAGATCTCATACATTTATAATATTGACAAATTGTTGAAATAAAGATCATCAAATTCATTAATGACAAATAAAAATCGAATTTAAAATCTATAAACATGTCAAATTAATCGAATGTCTTAACATGATTATAATTAGCTAACACATACAAACATTAAAAATAAAACAATAAGTATAATGTCATGCACTCGCGAGTTGAAACTGATAAAAAATTAAAATTACAAGTCATGCGTTAGAATGTTTAGTATTTGTTAGTCAACATAATTTAATAAAAAGAACAATATAACTAGACGAACACAAAACAAATAATCTTAAAACTAAATAAATGCGTGAACGAGTTAGCACCGGGAAGGAAAACGGAAAAACGTTGAGGAACGTTGTTTTAGGTCATAGAACTTATAAGCTAGATCATTCTTGCGTTTTCCTCCGTGGTCTTACCACAGCTGTTGGTAATAACTAAATAAATTACAGGTATAATAGGGCCGCTGAGTGTTACAAATAATTTCCTACGAACAAACAAAACTGCAGTCAATCGCGATCACGTAAATAAGTTGGAACAAAATCGAAAGGGCGACCGATCAGCACTGACTGCATGTTTTATTTCTGATTCAGATATTATTAGGACAGAAGAATACATGGAACAATTGTAACACATTGACCCTAATTTAGTATGGTGGACTAAAATGAGGAAAAAGGCTCCAGTTTTGCATCACAAATCTGCATTGGACGTGTCGATGGAATCTGTAACAAGAGAAATTTTACATTAGAAAAAACAGCAAAAAATACTATAATTTGAAAGTGTCAGATCAAATAATGGCGCAGATACTGACAAGTTTTGAGAGTATAAAAGGAAAATGATGATGGATATCCCAAGAGCAGTGTAATAAAGTACACGCAAACACTCGTCGGAACATCTGCGTAAACGTTAGAAAAAGTGATCCCCTGTCAAGTAAGGAACTCAATTAAAACGAAGAAACGTTAAGTCATGTTAAAATCTGAACAAGGGAGTCCGTTGCATCTTGCAATCATGATGCAGCTATGTACACTAAGAGCAATGGAAGTTTAAGTACCATTCATGAATTTGATAACAATACATTTTGCGAGGCAGGGAACTGCCGCGCTATTTTAAAATTGGTAAAATTACGCTGTGACGAATGCGGTAATAAATCCAAAAAGGGGTGGAAAGATTAATATGCGGTGAATGAGTCAGCGTATGCGGCGTTTACGGATCAATGATGAAGCGAATGGGCATAGATTTGAGTGCATTATTATACAGCGAGCTCGTAAAATTGCTCCCATTGGGAATTTCAGAAGTACGTTTAACATATCTGTTAAAGTCTCGATATTGTCCTGGGACTTCTTGAGGAGTTGCTCGTTGTCATTGTCGAATCGTTTATTTTACAATTTGGGTAATTATATTGCTGTGCACAAAGATTATCGGCGGGTAACTAACGACGTTAACTTTTCTGCAATCGCTTTTTGTGATTAATGATTACCAGGCTGTTTTGTGATAGAAAATGGGATAGCATCACTAGTGTTCCAATTTTTTATTTCATATTACATGCAAATCAAAGGAATCTCAGTATAATTATCCTAGCTCCCCAGCGCCTAGCAACAGTCGGTTATCATTACTGCGATACGCCACCGTAACGTTATCAATCAGTTTCGTCATGACCTCGATTTTGCCCACGCCCAGCTCAGCCCTATTGTAATCTCGACTATTTACCCCGTTCCTTAATCCAACCTCCAAATTAACAGGGCCCCTGTAGTCAATCTGTTCTATAGACTTTAGGGATCTTGCCCATTTGCCAAAAAGACCATTTTGTCGAGACCTCAATTCTTTAGGCAAACATTCGCGCGTAAGGGTTTCTGTGACCGGTCGAATATGTCTTTGAGCGTTTATCCCTTTCTCTTGATTACGGAATTTGTTTCTATTGGCATATGTCTAACGTCACTAATTAAAAAAAGTGGATACAACTCAAACAACGTCAATAAAAGTTTTGTAAGAATTCAGATGTTATCAACTCGGTATTTCAATTAAATTCACAAAAATCGTGTCTAGTTTCATGAGAACTCCTCTTATCAGATCCTTAATCGCGGAACGGTACGATTTTACATATGGATAAAGAAAATTAGTATAAATTAGCAGTACAGAAGGATATTATTGAATATTGTTAGTTTTAGGGTTTCGTGGTAGACTATGAAACTTTGAACTTTCACTGGTGTTATTTAAATCCAAAGTTGATCCAGAGTCGAAAAGTTCTCAAATGGAGACCACGTACCGGCAAGCGCAGCGTAGGACGTCCACCCACAAGGTGGACGGATGACCTCATTAAGACCGCAGGATCGCGCTGGATGCAAGCCGCTTCCAACCGGTCTTATTGGAGATCCATAGGGGAAGCCTATGTCCAGCAGTGGACGTCCTTTGGCTGATGGATGGATTTAAATCAAACAAACATAGTCTACATCTTTGTTTGTTTGTAACAAAGATAAAAAAGTTCAGTAATCACTCAATGTATCTCTCTAGATATGTTTTTACATCATTCTTTATATACCAAATATTTTCTTTCTTTCTAACCATTGGTTTGATTGATTTGGGTATCCTTGTCCTTACTAATATTATAAATCCAAAAGTGTCTTGGTTTGTTCCTCTTTTACGCAGCAACGGAGCAACGGATTGGCTTAATTTTTGGTATTTTATCCCGAAAAAACAAAAGGTTCCCATAGGTTAGCATAAAAATCAAAATATTACGTAGGCAGAGCCGCGAGCAAAAGCTACTAAATATATCAATGTTACTAAAAATCTACTGAACCCTACAGCCGTAAACTATCCCAAACTTGACGAATAATATTCCTGAGAGTTAAGTAATTATGAATGAAGGTGGCTCAGTTAATGAACCAAAAATCCGGGAGAAAAGCCCGCGGAGCAACTTAATCGTGTATTATAGGACATTAATTTCGTGTAGTAATTCCTCACTTCCTCCCTCGTCTAAGAACCCTTACGTTTCACTTCCATTACTTTTATGACAATCATATATTATAACTACCCGTGGATACATATTTGTACAGAGACAAATCATTAGCTTCGCGCCAATCGTACCTAATCAAAAACTTCTCTCTTTATCACTACCATCCTTTATCATTATAGGAAATGCAAGAGTGCTCCATATTTACACGAATTTTGATCATTTGTTAACGATGTTTTTTAAGTATGTTATTGCATGACTAAATTTTAATACTTAATCGTTTTTTATTTTCATCTACAATATTTACTCTACAACATAGTTCATAAGTTTTTGGAAAAATAAACAATTTCAATCTTACTGCTGGGTAGAGAGAAAAGAGAGGGCTCTTACTGTGTAATTTGTCATCTTCATATTTGAACGAATCAAATGTATGTAGTTCGAATTTTATTACACGGTTGATATTACAGTAAGAACTAACCTACTTGTGTAACATTCTTAAACGCATAATCTGTATTTTTTTCATACACTTATCACATGTACCTAAGTTGAGAATGTTGTCACCTACCGAACTGATATAATTTTCTTTAATTTCTTAAAATAAAATATACTTATTGTGTAATTTATTTTACGCATACAACAAAAGCATTTAGAACAATGCGTTCTTATTGTCACCACGCGTAATGTACATAGTCCCCACTTCTATAGGCATGTTTGCTTTGCATACCCACCACATAATACGAGTTAACATCACCCATATTGTTACCATGCCGACAATGAGGCTGTTTAATTGCGATTTTATCATCGCTAATTGCTCTTTATAACCCCATTTTGTTTTGATTATAATAACTGGCTCCCGAATACAATTCGCGAAGAGGTTTATCAAAACAAACACAGTTTCAAGTATTTCTGAAACATTTGAAGTGCGGTATCGAGTTAATTCTGAATTCGTCGATTCGATTATGTCTATATTTCAAATCCGTTTTACGGAGAAATTATTTATATGACGCGCTAAAATATGTATGTCGAGTCAATTTATATTCAAATCAAAATCAATTGAGTAATCAGACACATAGGGTAGATACATATTAGATACACATGGATAGCTTTGTTTTGGCCGCAGTATTTCTAACTTATTACATTAGTGCTTGCATTCAAGCATAGAACTATATTTAATTAAGTTTTATAACTACACTCACTACACCACAAGCTACTAATTAGTTACTTCCTTAGCGTGCTTACACATATCTGCTTCAGAGGGGCAGGACGTGTTCAAACGCTGTCCATGTTAAAAAAGAGCTTTTTTTAAACTTTCGCGATTTGAACACATTATTACTAAATACTACGGGCCTAATCGCGCACTAAAATTACGAGGTAAATAAATACCTCATCATCCCGACGTTTCGACCGAGTGGCATCGGTCGTGGTCACGGGTACAACGGGTGAGTCTACCCCTGACCACGGCCGATGCAACTCGGTCGAAACGTCGGGATGATGAGGTATTTATTTATTTCGTAATTTTAGTGCGCGATTAGTCCCGTAGTATATAATAATAAAAAAGAGCTTTTGCAAATCTATCCTCGTTAAAAAGAGCTCTTTGACTAATACGCAAATATTCGACACCACTTTAAAGCGTGTAATTCACTTCGCCTAGCAACAGGCGAATCTGAGCATAAATCAGACCAGCTGTGCGAACACCCATGCCTACCCAGCTCTAACAATCGAACTCCTAATGAACCAACAGTGACCTATTAACACACATTTCGTTAACCACGAGGCTGTGCCGAAGTCTTGTCCACGCTGTGGCAACATTGTCAACACCTGATCAAACCTATAACCCTCATTGAAGGCGCCGTAGAGATCTAGAGATATGCCTTCGTTTAACACGGCGCGCGAGTTACTTATCCTCGATGTTTTTGTAAACTAAGTACATATTCTAGTCCAGGATATAGTTGTACTTTTAATTATAACCAACTTTTACTTTGCCTGGAGACATACCCATATACCGCAAATTGCATGTGTATGAAATATTAATTACAGAATGTACATAGTGTTGTGTGAGCGCATAGGAATAAGTAGTTTGTGCAATGTGAGTAATATTTTTTCGGGCAAGATTAGGTCCCTGTTGGATCGAGACGACATCCTGCTATCTCGAGAGATCCGTAACTGACACCGACATCTTCCAAGTTATCATGTCAAGTAAAAAAACTAGTAATTTAAACCGGAACTGGATAATCTGACTGAATGTTCAAATTAAGACAATAGATAAGCAATTTGCTTCGTTAACATGAATTTTCCTATGGATGATTTTTTGCTACAAACGTCATGTTTTCCAGGTATAGAGAAGGCGTCTATCTAGACCTCTGCGATCCGATCAAAGCTATGGTCCTCATTGAAGGCACCTTTGTCCAACTCCGTCCAGCGCTGGCGACGTTGGCAACCGCACACCTGATCAAATCGACCATTGTATAGATCTATTCTACCAACACTTGTGTAAAAAACTTGTGTTTGTTTGTGACGCAAGTTATTCTCTCATTATGAGTGGAAACTTTTGGCTCTGAATAAATATGTGTTTAGAGGCGCCCTGAATTTTACAGCGTTTTTAGGGTCCCGTTTTTACCCAAAGGGACCCTATTACTCGGGCTCCGTTGTCCGGCCGTCTGTCTATCTGTCACCAGGCTGTATCTCATGAACCGTGACAGTTGAAATTTTCACAGATGATATATTTATGTTGTCGTTATAACAAGATATACGGAAAATAAGATACAATTAATATATAAGGGGGCTCCCATACAACAAGCGTGATTTTTGCCGTTTTTTGTTCGATATTAATAACTGCAACAAGAAGACGCTTGAAAATATTAAATTATAATATTTTTTTTATTAAAATGAAATAAATTAAGGGGGCTCCGATACTGTACGGAGAACTTCGTGCGCGAGTCCAACTCGCACTTGGCCGATTTTTTCATATTCCAACTGTACCGGCGGTGTACGCGTACTTGTGATTATCGGACTCTCCGAAGCCGTTTTCCGAAAGAACATCCAAAATCATTTAAAGTTATTGAAAACTAGCTTTATTTAGCTAGTCAATTAAACTATGTATACAACAAAAACAATGAAGTCGGTCCATTGTTACGTGAAAGAGTAACAAATATGGTATCGGAATTTGAATAATAATTGAATAATTACAAATATAACAAAAGTGATATATCGGCTATGTTTTAACTTCATACGTAAGTTGATTTTCCTAAATAAATTGTATTGAATAGCAGCAATCCCATTTCCCCTATAAACATAGAAAAAAGTGTAAAGAGTGGCATCAACTTGACACTTCAATTACAACGGCGACTGTACACACAACACGCATTTCCTGGGAGCTACATATACAAAAATATAGCGCAATATTCCTCACACATTTTCTGAAGTTATAAAATCCCAAGGGTCCGTTGCTCCGCTAGCGAGCCATATCGCGCATTCCAATAGGAAGGCAATTAAACGTTGCTACTTTTTGACACAGAGCTCTGCAGAGAGATAACTTCGTACAAAGAACCTTGAAAATAACTTCCAGAAGAAAGATGAGTAAGAGATATAAGAACAAAAGTAGAAGTGAAATAAATCAGACAAGGGCCCTGATAAGGGACCGCGCAAAGTTAAAAAAAATATGTCAAATAATAATTGTCAATAATTACAACCTGGACAGGACACTTAGCATAGTACCGAGACAAATGGCGCCGTATGAGAGAGGCCTATACCCAGCAGTGGGATAGAGAACGCTACGGATAATAATGATGATGATCAATAATAATTATCAAGGAATTTAATTAATTGATACGCAGAATAACGTAAGTTGAGAATCTCGCATAGATTCCATAACTTGAGACGTAACGGGTAACTTAAAAGGCCATACGGAACTAGTGGTATTATTTGACAGACAGAATAGGTACGTAGCAGTCATAAGTACGAACTATTAATCCTTGTCGAAGAGTCATCAAAGAATCTATACTGAAAATAAAATTAATTACGAAAAACGTGTTAGCGATGTCATTGTCAACTGTCATTGCGAAAGTTTGGTAATGTTTAAAGCAGACTAAAGTGTTAGATAAAGTAGTTACTATTAGTATGTAGTAGAAATATTTTCGCGTCTACAATTTCCTCTGCAATTTCCTATAATCCATGTTTCTTGATATACCTTGTGTTTATCAAAGCGACCCATTTAACAGCAATAAATATTATGTTACGTAGTACAGCGGCATTAGCACCAGTGCTTGCAGTCCGTACATCAACGAATGCACTCATGGACTTTGTTATTTGTTGTATGAAACGGTAGATCACTTGGACGAATTAACTATTGAGCGAGAAACAAGTACAATTGATCATGCCACGCCTTACACTCTTACGACTATACGTACTCTCATTTACAATCGATATCCAAAACGATAGAGGTTTTTCAGTACTTTTATATGATGAAGTGGCAAACAAGCTGTCTGGACATAGTAAAAAATTTACCACCGTTTATGGAAAACTGTAACACCATGTTTAATACATAACTCAGATTTTTGTAATCAGTTTTTGTACTCAGATTTTCGTGGATAATCATTCGGATCAAGTAGGTCACTGTCACTAACTTATAATACTCGTACTTTATTAAAAAAAACTTTCACTTAACTTTTTTTGTCGGTACCCTAATAAGAGGTATCAAATACAATCATATTTATGTTATTTATTACTAAGTGAAAATACGCATTTATTTCTGAAAGAAAAAAGATTATTGCACATTTGTGAATAAGTCTGTGTGAACGTGCAAGACAATTGAAAGTAGCAACAATAAGATGTCGTAAATGATGACCTTGTTCCCAAATATTAATCGCAGGATTAGTTAGTACATAAGATACGAGAAGAAACAAGGTACCTAGGTATGTTATTCCTTAATTTCGATAGTCGTATGTCAATAGCTAATGCTGATGATTGCTATGCAAACCTGTTCGCACTAACAAAGATTTTGAAAGAACGGTCTCGTGACCATTGACATATTAAGTGTTTTAGCGGGTTATCAGTATGCTGAATGTGAGTTTTGTCGTAAACATGACGCGCTCTTCGGCGAGCGCGTAAGCATGTAATTTGTATGAACTTGCACTCGCACAAAGTGTTTCAAAAAACGCGCAGCTAGTGGCGCTGTACATTTCTTCATACAAATTACATGCTTACGCGCTCGTCGAAGAGCGCGTCATGTTTACAACAAAACTCACACTCAGCATACGGGTCTAAAATCGTGAAAACTTGCAAATAGCAGTCCTTTTTTCACCATGGTGCAACGGTTAAGTGCGTTTTCATACTTTCAACTAAAGATCAGTCTGAGCCATATAGATCGCGTCCAGCTGTTTATAGGTTCACGGGAGAGCATTTCATCGGTTGAAGAACGTACATATTGCAAAAGTTTTGTAGGAAACACGCTGCGTGCCGGCGCGCGGCGCTCCGGTGTAGAGCTTGCTCTTTGTTATTATTTTATTTCATATCTCCCTCGTATCATAATCGATCGTATGTGCTCTTAGCGAGAATACATTACTGTGATGAGCGAATTAGCAATGAAAATTATTAAGAAAATTAAGAAATTTGTAGAAAAAGACATTTATCTTCCGTACACATTACAGTTACTCTAACATTATTTTTATGGAAAAAGGTATCGCTCTCCACAATTAAATGTTAGTAATGATGAAGAAGAAACTGTATCATCAATATCTGATGATTGTAGCTCAGATTCCAAGATACAAACTACGGTTAAATAAGAATAATCCAGTCTAATTATAGGTTTAATCTGTTAACTAATCTCATATCACAAAAATTACAGAAAGAATGAAAAGAATGAAATCACTACATCTGTCCCTATGTATGCATATAACTTTTAAATCTACAGCAACAGATTTTGATGCGGTTTTTTTAATAGATAGAGTGATTCAAGAGGAACGTTTATATGTATAATACACCTGTGCGAAGCCAAGGCGGGTCGCTAGCAATAAATAAAAAAGGCTGTCTATTTATTGTATTATGGTATTGATGATTACATTTTTGTAATACGTGTAGAAACTTGCAAATAAAATTAATTATTTATGAAACTCTCATGTTGCCTTTAGTCAAAATGTCTGCATTTTTACACATTTAGGTTTTATAGCTAGAAAATATTTTCAGAATTTAAATGAAATTACAGGATTCACGGCTACAACCAGAAAGCAATAACTCTGGTTATGGTATGCAGCACGCTAATTTACTGACAATTGTATCTGTTATGATCTACAATAAACTGGAACGTAGTTCTGCCCCATAATACAAACCAGCTAGAGTACAGAAACCAAGCTTATGTGAAACTAAGCGTTATAAACGGTACCTATCATACAAGTTAGCTACAAGTTGCGCAACAACCAATCATCACTGAAGCTCAAATAAAGCTGCGCGTTGATTGAGTTTCGCGGAGCTTGTAATATTTTTATTTATTTTTATTTTTTTACAAACATGAGTTTAATTCTGTACTCTGTGTATTTTGTGAACATGATTCGGCTACCGTGCGGCCCCCGCTATCTATCTATAAGTAGTAATGTGCTCACTGATCGAAGGTAATAATAGATAACCCTAGCTATAATCAATATAATATCAAATACTGAGCATACGAGGCGTTAACTGACTTGACTGTAGCTAAGTGACACATAATTAAATATAAAGTCATACATAGTTAATTTAGGGTTGATAAAGCCTGAAATCATGAAATAAAGAAGCATGACACCTTAACACTGTCGCCGTATAGTACTCTAGCCGCTATAATTTAGGCATGATGACTAAAATAATTAGTCCGTCAGAAAGACTATCAAAAAATAGTAGACACGTATTTTTTCTTTGGTCAATTTAACAAAAATTGATGCACAAATAGCCCGTCAAAGTTTCGCGTGATGTCACAAGTGCCATACAAAACTTCTTTAAGAGAGGTGACGTCACGACCCCCACTCCCAAACTTTGACAAGGTTTGTCTTTGTCATTTGTTGTTTGATTGACAAAAGAAAAAATACGTGTCCAATATTTTTTTGATAATCTAACGCACGGACTAATTATATTATTAATTTTTTTACACAGTTATCATGCCTATTATACTCGCCGCTATGACTTTTACTCTGGGATTCAAACAAAAAACAGCTGTTCCATAGGAACAGCTTTTTAGCAGCTGTTCCATAGGAACAGCTTTTTAACAGCTGTTCCGTAGGAACAGCTTTTTTTGTACAGTCGGGGTTTGACTGTGGAACAAGTTGAATTTTTTGCGTGAAATGGCTGTTTTTTTGCTATTTCGAGATTGGTCCTATAGTGAACGTAAGTTATCATGACGATCACAACTAAATTCTAGAGTATTGCTAGAATGCATTCGCAGTCCTCCTGTAAATGAGCATGGTGGATATATAGCATGGGCCAAAAGAACTAGTTTTTTTTAAATTGTGGTTAATGGGCCACTTTTTAAAAACTTTATAAGCTTCATATACATAATAAGTAATGTATTCAGTGAATGAACAGTCGATTTCTTCAAAATTATGTTATTCAAACCAAAATGTCGTAATAGCCTAGCTGGTCAGATATACGAGTAATAGGTAACATATAAGAAAAGGAATTAATATTACCAATAGTTGTACAACATCGCACGATAATTACATAACTATAATTACACAAGTAGGTACGTACCGCAGCCGCAAGTGGTGGGCACCGCGCCTGATAACAGGTAACGCGTACCTGAAACAAGAAATATTAATATTATTGATAGCCCTCAAGGTTGGAGAGGATTAATTTATGTTAATCAATATTATTCTTACTGATATTGGTGTCAAAGTTCTTGTAAAATATATTTTTGCAAAAATTATCAACATCATATCAGCAATACTTCTGAATTACAAGCCTGTTGAAGCTAAGCTATAAGCTAAGAACACACTCAATTAGTATTAATCTCTCCAAAGGAGAAAACTTAATCAAAATTAGTTTATCCATTTGGGAGTTATGAGCTATGATGCCGTAAACAGACACACAAGTACACATAAGATACATTCACATAAACTCAATATAATAAAAAATACCACTAGAGTCGTAAGTAGAGCTCAGACCAAATAAAAAAATAAAGACAGAATGTTGTGAACAAACTAGTGAGGCCGACCAAAACTACGCCTCGTCGTGTACAGATAATTACACACACATCCATGTAAAAGGAAATTACGCCTTGGCCTGTCAGTCGAATTATGGCGGCGCAACAGCGACGCACTCACACATTATGTATAAAAAACCGGCCTCACTTGACTGTTCAACGACGTTCTATCTTAATTTTTTTATTTGCTCTGAGAGGTAGAGTTAAATTTAATTTTAAGGTATCTGTGATCACGTAAAGACCTCGTTTAAAATTTATTGTTTATTAATTATTACTTTGACATGGTCTAACTGTTAAAACACCCGAACCATACAGTCCATCGAACAGGAAAAATGCCAAGTCGATGATCGAAGGTTGTCCATCAGTCTACCTTAACTGTCAATGAACTAAGGATAGATGGAATTATAATAACTACGTACCTAATAATAGGTATTAAAGTTTAATCGTAGATACTCTATAGTTACAAATATTTTAAAATAATTAGCCAAGTGCGAGTCGGACTCGCGTATGAAGGGTTCAGCAGCGTATGGAAGCCCCCCTTAAAATATTTTATTTTATTAATTATCTTTGACTACTTATTATTTCAGGCAAAATCACGTTACTTGTATGGGAGCCCCCCTTAAATATTTATTAAATGTTTACGAATAGGGTCCCGTTTTTACCCTTTGGGTACGCAACCCTAAAAAAGAACACATAAAAAAACGCCATGTCCAAGACAACTTTTAAAAGTGGAATCGCCATTTCCCGCCAATACACCCGACTGCGACATGGAGCTAAAAAGGAATGCCATAAAAAAAAGAATCGATAAAACCGCACTCCGACCTCAGACGAGGGAAAACATAAATACAATCTCCATTCATTGTAGTATACGCTAAACTGCAATGCACACACGCGCACTGCAGTCGACTGCAGTGACGCACACAGCCACACCCCGCCACTCACACACGCGCGCGTACTACGATAGAGTACTACGAGTACTATAATCGGCGCTTCATTTCCCCGACCTATCTTATGCCTACGAAGCGCGACGGCGAGCCACAAAATTCAATCTTATTACATAAAGCATACAACTCAAAGTTGTGAATCAAAGGCAGTCCACTGCAGGCTGGATTTTACGTTCGCGTTGCCATTCGAAACGCAACTCTATTTTCGAGCGCTACAAAGTCGAGTTTGTTTATGGAGAGTGGGTGAGTTTAAGATGTTTAACTGCATAGTGCAGTGAGATGTCTGCCAAGTCAGACAGACATGTCTATTTATAGAGATACGGGGATTGCGATTAAGTTTAGCGTTGTGCAGTTAATGGCGGTGCTGTAGTAACTGCTGTTAGCGCTGTGGCGCGCTGGAGACACTACAAGTAGTCAAGTACTAAGTAGGTATAGTTGACGTCGTACTCAAAGTTTAATCGATTGTTTGTGTTCTCGTTTAGTGGACGCGGGTTCCTTACTGTCTGAAACTATTAAAATTGTAGGTAAGCTGTCCTGGGGCTGATACGTTTCCACCAATGATGTGCGGTGCATGAGGAATACATGCGCCTATAAAACCACTTGACGTCACGTGTCATGTTACTATATTGATGTTTATTTTTAAACTCTGGTGGAAACGGTGACTAATTTTAACGCGTAAAAACGTCGTTCTTTTTTCCTAAAAATTTACCAATGTTGGATAATTTTACCCGACTCAAAAAGAAAATGTGCATTATCGTATGGCCCTGTGCAGCGTCAACAGTACTGTTAATTATAAATACTAAATTCTTTATGCTACGAATGTCGCTTAAAATAAGTTTTTATTCGATTTCAATCTCAAAATACAATTAAAGCACTACTAGAATAAGACACCTTCCCTTGTATCTACATCTGATTCTAGACTCTACAATATAATATAACTTTATTGCTTAGCAAAAAAAAAAGCAGTAAGTAATAAAGAAAGTATTTACAATTGACTTAGAATTAAGTAATACAATAGCGGGCTTATCCAGGCCAGCCCCTCTACCGCCTAAGCAATAGAAATCGTTATAGCATTCGTATATGACTTCATTTTAGTCATTTGGCACCGCCTATGTGACGTTAGCCATCAATTACTTTGCGCGGATTGCGAAAGCAATCGTTGAATGAACAACTTTGATGGCTAACGTCACATAGGCGGTGCCAAATGACTAAAATGAAGTCATAAACGATTGCTATTACGATTGCTATTGCTTTAGGCGGTAGGGGGGCGGGCAGGTTATTATGCCAGGCTACCGTTGGATGGACAGAAATCAGAGTACAATAATGTGGTTGGTGGTGTATGTATCATATTATATTATAAACAAATGTAGGAGAATTTTATCTTACAAACTAAATACAGTAATTTAAGGGCTCTACATGTGGATCCGCGGATTTCTTTTTCTCTTCAATCCGTAAAATATGAAATAAACACAAAAAATCACTCCATCATCGTCATCATCCGCAGCCTTCTCTGTATAGGCCTCTCTCTTACGGTGCCATTTGTCTCAGTCCTGTGCTTACAAAATCAAATAGGTACATCAAAAGAACTAACTATTGTGTGGCAATGTTTACAAAATGCCGGAAGCGTTGCGCCACCGTATCTCATCACGTTTGCGAATATCGCCGCCTTTGATAAGGATCCGTCCGACGCACGTGATAACGCCGTTGGCCGTCTTATCGCTATCAAGGATTTTCGGGATCGCGTGACTTTTACTACTGCGTCAATGCGAATTGCAAGTCGCACTATAACTAGGGCTACCACCTTTTAAGCAAAAAAAAAATCGTAAAGAGTCTTATTAAAAAAATTTGACTGCCTCAGTGGCTCAGTGGTTAGTGACCCTGACTTCTGGATCAAAGAGGCGTGGGTTCGATCCCCACCAGGGCAAATATTTGTGTGATGAACATAAGTGTTTGCTCTGTGTCTGGGTGTTATTTAGTTACTATCTATATAAGCATGTATTTAAAAATAAGTTTATGTAGTATATCAGTCTCTGGCAGCCATATCACAAGCTTTGCTTAGTTTGGGGTCAGAGGCCGTGTGTAAGATGTCCCAAAATATTTATTTATTTATTTAAAAAAATGCTTTAAGAATAAAATAAAAAAATATAAATTGTCTATTAACAGAGTTTACTGAAAAATTACTAAGAACCATTTTATTTTGGTAAAATTAGCTTTGAAACAATAAAGTCGGATCGAAATTGGTCAATTCGTTTGATGTGAAGAAGATGTGAAGCCACAGATATACAAAATATACAGACTCACGTCCAACTACACTCTTTTGCATCAAGAGACACCAGTGGGGTCGAAAGGTTTTCGAGTGGAGATCACATACTAGCAACCACAGCGTAGAACGTCAACTTACGAGGTGGCCGTACGCAAGCCGCTTCCGACCGGTCTTGTTGGAGATCCATAGGGGAGGCCTATATCCAGCAGTGCACGTCCTATGGCTGATGGATGGACACGAGAACAGTTCTCCATATTCGTGAGAATCATTTGTGCAGCAGTGGTCCACAGTTGGGACGCTGGAGCCACGACTCAAGGATGCAACATTGCAACAAGCAGAAATTGACAATGGACGTGCCTTAGCCTCTCGCAAAATGATCATTATTACCGAAATTTCCAATCAACGCATCAACTTCGCCGATCGACTTGGACCCTGATCGCCGCAGGGATGTAAACACAGATATATGGAGAGGGTATTTACAACCAAGCGCGCAAGTCCCTTGAGCACAACCAGAATATATGCACGAGATGGTACATACGCTGCAAAATATTGTATTTACGATACACACATGACACACTGTATGTAGTGTGTGCGCTAATGAACAGGTAATTGAACTGTATAAGTGTATAAGTCATGATTGCGTATTAAAAATAATAGTATTTTTAATACGCATTTATTTGCCGTACATAGTTCCTTCCGTAGAAGAAGAAAATCGACGGCATATGTGAATCCATTAACCCACACTGAGTGGCGGTGGGAACGCGAATCATACCTTACTTCGGAGTTCGGTATACACTCGATACACCAACAATCACAGATGCGCCGCAATCACGAACGAACGTGTAGGTTTGAATCAGTAGGAGTGCAGTGTACCTACCAGGCAGGCAGCCCCCCTGGGCTCGTGGGTGGTCAGTGTTGGGGCACTGGCCATCCACTCAAGCGGGCCCGAGAAGGACGGCAGCATGTGTGGCAACGCTGTCGTACAGACCGTACAAGCCTGGTCTACCACCAGGCGAGTAGACAAACGAAGTGCCGCGAGCACCGGTGCGTTCCTTTTGGAGATCCCGGAGCTCCCAAGAAGGCACATAGGCTGGCCACCGAGGGGCTTTTAGTGGGTACAATCCCACATAACCCGACTGCACCCCAAAGCGGTCGAGCTTCTTTGGAAGATTTCCACCTCCTAAAAAAAAAAAGCCTGGCCCGTGGCCACGTAGACGGCTGTAGGTATTTATTTCAAGGACAGGGCCGAGCCACAATACTATTAGATACCTTTAACCGTGTTATGGGTGACCGAAAGCGCGGCGTCATGGCCCATCCCTCGAGATCTGTGCACGCAACATTGTAAGAATTGTAACCAGCAGTTAGCCGGTGCAGTCGATCATTAACGGCGTCGTCACGGCGTCGTAACTTGGTTAATGCAACCAATAATGCCGTCCTGTGTTCTTCCCACTTATCGCGGCTAATCTGTTCGAGCTAAGCGTTTGTTTGGTCGGCGATAAAACGCTTCGGGGATTCACATCTTTATTGACAAGGTCCTAATTAGGAACGTATAGTGGTTACGTCTCTTAAAACCTTCACAAATCTTTCGTATGACGGTGTAGTAATTTAATGATCAACTACTGACTTCATACTGGCTTCTCAGTACACAATTTACATGTCCTGTTCGATCCGCACATTTTTGAAATCCGTGATGTAAAACAGCTTGCTATAAAAACCTGTCGTTATGTCACATGCGATAAATTGCAATCACATTGCGAACAACTTTCGTTTCAATAAAGTTTTTTGCGTCTTTTCTCCAAATATTTGCCATAAAAGTGTCCAAATCGAATGAGTGGTTTGCGCCTTTTTGGCACGAGTTTTATGACTTTCTTTGACTAACAATGTTGTAAAGATTTTTATATCAACGCGTAAAATGTGAGATGGATTTAATTCTAACCAGAACTTCAATTTTACATTCGGCAACATTGTCACAGAGATGAGTAACCAATACAATTATTTTTTGCAAAAAATCGCGACACCGACTTCCACCTTGTACAGAATTCGAATAATTTTCGCGAATAGATGTGACATCCATGCAATTTTTTGTTGATTTATCAAAAACGGCTTAGCTGATGTCGATAAAATTTAAATGGAATCACCTCAGAAGTATGCTCTTTCGAAGTAAAAATTTTTTTTTTGATCGGCGAAAATATCGATGAACATACACAAAAAAACATACCGACGAACAAAGTCCCTCCTCATTTTCGGAAGTCGGTAAAAAGCGGAAACACAAGACACAGCAAAGTTTGCCGTGTGTAACAACTGATAACGGTATTTGTAAAGTGCTGAAGTGGCTTGTTGCCCATTAAATACAGCTACTTAATTTCAGATAATATAATTCTTGTAACAGCGATAATTTATTACGCAGGTAGTTTTAACAGCTTGGCCATGTCAAAGACCTTTAAGGGTTTCAATATTGGCCGGGTGGTCAATATTTGAACCATTAAGCTAACCACCTGACCCACAAGAACTGTTCTGTAGAATAGGTAAATTGACGGAACAACACTACTGTACAGTATCAATCAAAATTTGATCATTGTACCGTCAATCGTAATTGAGGTGAGTCATAAATCTTTTATTGATTTCTATCTCACTCACACTGATTTAGAATAAGGAGTGCTGTAATGTTGTCTCCTTTTAATTTTAAGGATTCAAAGCGGATGATTCTAGTTTAGTGGGTCTGAAAGTAAATATGCGCTTGGGAGAATATTTTCAAGTCGAAGGCAGCATAACATAACTATGTAATAATAATAATAATAAAGCCTTTCATTTCCATGCTAATTTACAAAAATATGTACATAAGAGATCATCTTAATATTTATTTTAATTAGGCATGGCCCCCTCTGGGTATAGGCCTCCTCCAGCCGTTTCCATTTCTTTCGATCTTGCGCCGTCTGCATCCAGGCTCTATGTACTTCCTAGTTAATAGCCAACCGTAAATATTAAACAAAAATATTAGCGACATTCCATCTAAAGTACAAAGAAGCTATTAACGAGTACCTATAATAATGAACAACATAAGATATTTACTGCCAGAAGCATCCATCAGCCGTCAAGTTGAAATTACTTCTACCAATAAAGCAGTATTTTATCGCCTCTCTTCGCCACTAAAAAGGTTCGTATTTCAGAAAATTCCCACGTCAGGGATAGAGCGAGACACACGTGTGATGTACGACACGGCGCCCGGTCGCTGCGAGGTGGTCCAAGATGAAAAACGTGTGATATTTTGTATTTTTGTACAACTGACATGGAGAGATTTATCAAGAGTGATGAGCTTAGAACTGGGAGTTCAACATTATGAATAGCAAACATGATACGGTTGAAAGGTTGAAACAAGTTCAAATGAAAATGCTGAAAATCCCTGATCCGAATCCCCTTGAAATATATTTCAAGCTAATGACTAACGGCATCAAATTGGTATTATTTGGAAAATATGACGACATTGTAAAATCACACAGATAATCACAGAGATCAAATCTATAGCACCCTTCTTTTTCGACGGAAGGTGAAAAGAAATCAACGGAACTAAACATTCCCATATACTATGGAGTTCCTCAAGGAAGCGTGCTGGGTCCAATGTTATTTTTAGCTTATATAAATGACCTGTGTCAACTTGAAATTGCTCATGCAAAAATATTTGCATTTGCGGATGACACTGCAATAGTATTTCATGCGCGTAAGTGGGATGCAGTTTCAAATGCCGCAAATAAAGGCCTGCGTGACGTTGCAACCTGGCTACAAAGAAATCTACTCACGCTTAACGTTTCGAAAACCAAAATAATGGCTTTTAGAGTTTCTAGCCGTTCAGCCCCTCTTTATCCTCTCTGTATCCAACTACACACTTGCAGCGACAGTTACTACCAACAATGTTCCTGTAACTGTCCGACTTTAGAACAGGTTAAAGAGATAAAATATCTGGGTGTCTTTATCGATGAATTACTGTCTTGGACAAAACATATACAAGTGATGAGTAACCGCCTAAGGAAAGTTCTGTTTGTATTCAAAAAGCTTAGAGCCGTAGCAGACAGTGGAACCGTCGATGTGGTGTACAATGCGTTATGCAAATCTGTTTTAAGCTATTGCATTACATCCTGGGGTGCAGCCTGCAGCACTTATTTAATAAAAGTGGAACGTGCACATAGGCTTCTACTCAAGGTAGCCCACAAAAAACCTTTCAGGTACCCTACTGATGAGCTATACCGGGACACAAAACAGTTACGAGTTCGACAGCTTTTTATTTTGGCATGCGCTAGTAAATTTCATAAAATAGCATTACATATCTGCAAATCTAAACGTACCTTCAGATGGGAAGTGGCTAACACTAAAACTAAATTAGGACAAAAATGTTATAACTTTCTTGGAAGCTTTATCTATGCCCAACTAAACAAAAAGCTGAATATAGTTAATGACACTGCATACAAATGTAAAAACAAAATTAAAAAATACCTTCTTACACTCAGTTATAAAAGCACCGAAGAAATGCTTCGCCCTACAAACTAGTACCTAATCACTGTATCCTTTAAATCAATTTAACAAATGTCAATACTGAAAACGTTGACACGAACTATTATATAATAATTATTCTTGTGATCATACAACTCACCAGCAATTACACTATTAAACATTCACTCCTACTAACCCTCTGTTTCAAATCATCCCTGAAGAGAACTAGCTTCCACAAACACAGGGAATCCTACCGTGGAAGCTAGTGCTTCACAACTAGCTAAATACGATTAAATACGATTTAAATATAAAATCTTTCATAATTAACCCTAAGACATGTACCCAATTCGATTTAATTTTAATTCATTTAATCAACAATAAATTTTAATTAATGCATGTATTTAGAAATCTTAAGTAATAAATAATAATCTAGTTTATTTAAGTAAAATTAGCTTAAGGAACAACATTCTGGTCACGAAATAAATTTATTCTTATTCTTATTCTTACTATAAATTGTTTCATTTCAATTAATTAGATGAAAATTTAAGTCTATTTGCCATATTATACCCATCGTCAGTGCCCAGTTGACTGACCCACGTGTAATTAAGTATTAGCAAATAGTGCAATGATTTTTTATTCACAGACGTCAGCGTACATTACAAAGCCTAGATTAAACCGTAGTCACTACGATAGTAACAATGAATATTTCTAACCACGTGAGATAAGATGCAGAATGAACAATAGTTACTACAAGGTGCAGGTCAATAACGGAGCGAAGAAAAAAGCATCTCACGACTGCCGCGAGATTGCGGCGGAAGAAAAAACGTGCCAAGAATGGGTTGAGATTTTTGCTACAGTTCCGTAGGCGCGATTTTATATTCGCAAAGTTAGTTTAGACCAACATATAGATAGATAATCTTTATTGTTAATACCAATTAATATACTCACCAAGAAAAACAAGTGTAACAAGTGCAAAGAGGAATAGCAATTTGAAATGGCAGAGGGCATGTAGAGCTGATGGCTGTTGGTTGGGGCTTAGCCCGCGGTTTGACCTACGTTGTCTTTGTCCATCCATCAGCCAAAGGACGTCCACTGCTGGACATAGGCCTCCCCTATGGATCTCCAATAAGACCGGTTGATAGCGGCTTGCATCCAGCGCCCACCTTGTGGGTGGACGTCCTACGCTGCGCTTGCCGGTACGTGGTCTCCACTCGAGAACTTTTCGACTCCACCGGTCATCAGTCCTCCGCGCTATGTGCCCTGCCCATTGCCATTTCAACTTGCTAATCCGTTGGGCTATGTCAGTAACTTTGGTTCTTCTACGGATCTCCTCATTCCTGATTCGATCCCGCAGAGAGACTCCGAGCATAGCCCTCTCCATAGCTCGTTGGGCTACTTGGAGCTTACTAATAAGGCCCATAGTGAGAGAACACGTTTATGTGCCATAAGTCATCACTGGCAACACACACTGGTCGAAAACTTTCGACTTGAGTGAACTACGACACCTGGTACTAGAGGGGGTGCTATTCTACTCTGCCGGCACCCCACGGCCCTCCCGTTGTCTTTGTACTTGCTCATAATAATATCTAATAGCCCGCGGTTTGGCCCGCGTTGTTGTAATACTTGCTTAAAATTATAAAAGCTTACCGTTTCTCCTGCATTATCGTATTACTTGCAATGATAACAGCCCATGGTCTGGCCCGTGTTGTCTTAGTACTTGCTCAGAATGATAATAGCCCGCGGTTTGGCCCGCGTTGTGTTTATACTTAGGTATTTAAAATGATAATAGCTCACAGTTTGGCCCGCGTTATTTTATTACTTACTTGCTTAAAATAATAGCCCGCGGTTCGACCCGCGTTATTTTGGCACTTGCTTATAATAATATCTTATAGTCCGCGGTCTGGCCCGCGTTTTCCAAATACTTCCTTAAAATTATAATAGCAAGCCGTTAGCCTGCGTTGTTGTATTACTAGCAATGATAGCCCACGGCCTGGCCCGCGTTATTTTCGTAATAGGCAAATTGGTTTCCCGAAAGCGTGTCTCATTTTTTCCCGTAAAGTAAAGGTAAAGTTTTCGAGCGAAAGTTTTTGAGCACAATTGTTTCGTATAAAAACTGACAAACTGATAGTAAAGATTTCCAAAAAATATAACTATGATTTATTATATGGCGTTTTTAATAGATTTTTGCAAATATCAAGTTTATATCTTAAGCGGTTTGGGCTGTAGGCTGTCTGACAGTCAGTCACTCAGGGAAGCCTGTGAACTGCTCTGCAACACCGGAGCCACTACCAGTGCCTTGCCTCTTTAAGGTGAGATTTCTTATTTATCTTGATGCGACCTAAGTAGATAAGCTATGCCAAAAGATCTCTGGAACAGCACCGCGCAAACTTATTACGGGGGTGCGCGGTACAAACGAATTTTATGCGACTTCACTACAGATCAGAAAAAACATTTCTTTGATCTGTAGACTAACTTTATTAAGCCGTGGTGGCCTAGAAGGTAACACCCGCCTTACAATCGTGAGGTCGTGAGTTTAAATCCGGGTCCCGTACCAATTGGAATTTATGTACGGAATTTTACACCACTGGCTTTTCAGTGAAGGGAAACATTGTGAATTCGTGATGCAACCTGCATATGTCCGTGGAAGAACTTTGATAGCGTATGTGAATCCACCAACCCGCACTGGGCCAGCGTAGTGGATATGGCCCAATCACCCTTCGTAAGTAGGCCTACGTCCTGCAGTGGACTATTAAAAAGGCTGATACAGTACAGTACAGACTTTAACATTACTTCGATTTGTGGACTTTTTTGTGTGGATGAAACCTCTTTTTGATACCATTATTCCTTTGGTTCTTCTACTAAATCACATTAGTGTAAACTAAATACTTCGCCATAAGTGCACTTGTAAGATACAAGTAACAAGTCAATTAGGAAAGTTCTCAGTCACGTACCGCCGGCCCCCAAAACTATTGAACTTTGGCGAAAAAAACCCTCCAGAGTATTCTCGGAAGCGCCCGTCCGTGATTGAATCTTTCATCTTGGCCCGTGGACGTATTCAGGCATGGGGGAGGGGCGATTGTTTGATAAAAAATAAAAAAATGAGTATTGTTGCGGAACAAAGCAAAAGACGATTATGTTCTCAGAAAAAATTGAGTAAAAGTTGTTGAAAAACCCACTAGGTACCGCATCTAAATAAAACCTTAATTCATAAATATCTAGATAACGGTGGAATAGTGAAAAAATAAAAGGCCACTATGCTACATAAGTTTCCGGGCCAAGGGTGTCGACTTGCCAAACAGGACAGGAAAGGAACGATACCTGTGATGATGAATATTAAAAATTAAATAAAATTAAATCGAAATTCTACTTAATTTAAGCTACAAGTGATGTAAATAATGAATTACCGTTTATAAATTCATATATTATCATCTCCCCCAAAAAGTGCTCCTTACTCCGTCCCACACCTAGCTCCGTCACTCAGTCAGATATAGTGATAGATGTATAGTTACTTAATAGTTTTTTTATGGTTTTATGAACGCTTATTAGTTTTTTATGTTTTCATTGCGATGGTAAGCGCTGAGATCGACTATATGGGAGCTATGGCCGATGGCATTTAGATGTTGAGCTCCATTATTATTGAGGGTATTGATAATAGCTTGTTAAATTGTAAGTAGGTAGCGATGATAGTAGTGGATGATGTTACGAGTATACCTGCAGGTGTGGGTTTAAATACGAGGTCTGTGAAGAAAAAACCGCTGTAAATGTACCGTAGTGTAGTGCAAAGTATCTACTTAAACTGCACTGTGCTAAAGTTATTTTTCAATTTCAACTCAATCTCTCTTCAGTTTTTCTTCTCTATTTATTTCTCACTATATTTGAGAGTTTTAGTTAATTTTTAAACTTTGACTCATACACTGAAAACATACCATTTTTGACAGATATGTCATATCTAAATCTAATTTTAAAGTGTTGCTCTCCTTGTCTAATAGACCGCAACAGTTTGGATAATTGACACACACATACACACACACACAGATGAGTTGGAGGATTTTTGCATAACGCGATCTTCAAGTTTCTGAAATCGTAAAGTTTATGTACAACTCCTAAGTAACGTTCTCATAATAATGATACAACGCTGGCTCCACTCTTCCCACTTATATTAAAAGTAAAAAGGATGAAAAAGGAGCAAAAAATGTTAAAAAGGGTACATTTTATTATTGTCATAACGATTTAAGTATCGAATTGATACAAAACACTAAAGGATATCCGGTTCGTGAATCGAGCCTTGGGTCTCACGCCCACGACATCAAATATCTTATTTTCTAAATTGATAATTTAACAAAATTAAACAGCGCGTCGAAACTCTTATACTTATCCGAAAAGCGGGACCGATCGGAAACGAGATTTTATCAGATTTAGTGATACAATTGTAGTTTTTATTCGAGAGCTCCCAAAAACTCAGGTACAAGTCGCTTTGATCCTCTCATCACATTAGAGAGCGGAACTCGGACGGAAGCGGTTGTAAATCAAGCGAAAGAGTACGTTTATCTAAACGTCGATTGTCAAAACACGGACACAAATGACAGCGGGCAGCGACCACACGACAGCTCCCACAATACTACTTCCGCCGCCTAAAAAACCGGATAACAAAAGCGTTAATATATGTCGAAAGCGCCGCACGTTGCGGTAGGACCCCATTGTTACACTATCCCGCATTTCGACAACAAACCGTATTAGGTGTGAAACGTCTAATCCCTTTTTAGATACGAACATACAAAGGCAGTCTTGTCAATTTAAAAGCTATAAAATTCCCGGCGCACGAGTTATCTTAAGTATCGAAGAAAGCCGATGTATCTAAAATGCGTGGAACGGGTTCTGTGATAACGCGAGTCTGGGCGACGGCCCTTTCGAACTTTCACACGAACATGTATGTGTACCGTCTTGCGACGGATGTCGACGCAATTACGCGCGGCTGCGATTATTATTGCGCGGCATTGTGCCGCCAAATTACAGCATCTCGGCTTCCCATCCGGTGTAGCGCCGGCGACGCGTCACTATGAAATGCGACCTTATCTGTGCGTGGCTGGTTTCAATCTCTCCGAGTCGGGAGAAGATGACGCGCTACAGGACGCGGCCAGGAGGCTCCCGACCGGCGGGCTAATAAGAGACGGACAGATCGCAGGTGAACGAATGGAACAATACTAGAGGACAATGCAGCTTCGGCGTCTCAGTATCTGTATACCGAGACACCTGCGGCGGGATGGAAGGCAAACTCTCTGATTTATGGAGCCGAATGTGAATGCGCTTGCGATACAGCGCACCGGAGAAAATCGCGCCTTTCTACCGTCACAAAGGCGAACTAGATCAATGCGCCCATCCGACTGTGAGCACGCGAGATTTTGTCTCCGCGTCGCCGCATAATGCGACAAGTCTCTATTCAAAGTGATGCAGGATGACAATTTATGAATTATCTTTCTGTCTGAATGGGACGAGTTTCTAGGAACGTACCATTGATGAGGGTTTCCGAAAACTTTGCACAATTGGCTTTGAATTTGAACAAATGTTATTTTTTGGACTTCATAAAAACAGTTGAGGTTTTTTTTGCTTATATAATAAGTCATTTAATTTTGAAGAAATATGTTAGCCTACATAGCTATCTTCATTCACAAGCGACATTCTTTGATCGTAAAGGCAAGCCTACATTCATTTATAGCACAAACCGGTCATTTCTCAAGTATAGGAGCCCAGACAAGAATAAATGCATGAATAAAGCCAGCTTAACTTTCCAGTTAAAAGAACTGAAAATACAGATCGCAGACTGGTCACTTCGTGACTCACTTAAAAGTTAGTTTAAGAATAAAATATTCTTATTACCTATTCTAAGCTGTGATGGATGGATCCAGCGACGTTATTTCGTAGGGCAGTGGCCGGCACACACCTGACACGTACTAGTAATACATGAGTCAACGCACTAGGAACCTTTCTTTCAAAAAAACTTCTACGCATAAAGCGATCAGATCAATCAAAATGGTGACTCATGTTCGTATTTAATCTAGAATACCTTATTTGGACTTTATAAAGTTGCACAAATCTCCGTTGAAGTCACAACATTTACGTAAGTATTGATCATTATGAAGTCCACTGTTGGACTTAGGCTACGCTCCAGTAAGTCAGATTGGAAACGGTTTATATCCAGCATAATCATACGGTTTTTATTTGATCACTTTGTGCGGTAAATGCCATACGTTGTGCACTGTGCGGCATGCGATGTGGTCTGCATTCGCGGTTACAATATTTTTATATTACAAAAAACCTTCTTATTTCTTATGCCATACTATACAACTAGACCAGGAATGCATGAGTTAGTAACAGCCCTTGTGACCCGGTTCGCACGGAGAAGGCGCGCCGCTATATGATATAGGTAACGGCTGTAGCCTGTAGCTGTGCCGAGTTAGAACTACCTATACATAGTTCGTTTCTGGATATTTATCTTGACCAGGGCTCAACCAAAAATACAGCCGAATTGAAAACCTCGATTGAAAATGGTACAAAAATCTTTAAAGTTAGAACTTTATCTTCAAACCTTAATATTTCTTACCACCTGGTAGTTAGTCTAGTATGGTTGGACTAACTACCAGGTGTGCATGAGCTATTTATATTTAGCAGCATTCTAGCATCCCTTGTGACCTGGTTCGCAGAGAGCAGGCGCGGTACATGACGACTCTAGCTTTAAAGACAGAACATTCGTTATCTTCAAACCTTCATATTTCCTGAGCCATACTAGACTAAACTACCAGGAATGCATGAGCTTTATGGTAGCAGTCTAGCATGCCTTGTGACCCGGTTCGCACGGAGCAGGCGCGGTACATGGCGGCTCTAGCCGCGCCGAGCTAGAACTAGTTCATTTCCGGATGCTTATCCTGAGCAAGGAAATGTAGCATTGAATTGATTACGCTCGCCTGGCGCGCATACCCTGGAGTGTTTATAGTAAAACGTACTAGTTTTAGTTAATACTGAGGGAAAATTCCGCGCTTACTGGAACGGTTATAAGTGTGCAATTCGCGAAAATAAAGTCTCATATTTAGTTCACAAGTCTGGAAAAGAAAGAAGGTTTTATTGTAGAACTCGATATAGCGATGAAATTTGCATCAACCTAAAATTGTCAAAACCGCATCAAATTTGCACTTAAAACTCTATCAAATCCAGATTAAAAATTCGGAAGATAAAATTATTGTAAATTATAATCATAAGCACATATTTCAAAATACCTAAAGTCATGTGAAGTATGTAGATACTTCACATGACTTATTACAAGTATTATGTGAAAAAAAAAAAACGGTAAAACAAACGAACATCTTCCTGTTCAGTTAACGTAAACTTTACCAACGAACCCAAGCTCGCAATACCGCAGTAAGTACTTGAGAAACGTTATCAAGTACAGAATTAGCTAATGAATCCACGGGGCCAAGGTGGCTCGCCCTTCGGCATACGTCCGGTCGGGCCGGTCCGGCAGATGGCGCGGCCTTGGCCGACCTACTGCCGCCGGTACTTAGGGCTAGTCGAGTACCTACTATCGGTAAGCGAGAGCAAGTACAGTTCGTGTCACGTAAGAAAACTTGCGCGAACGTTGGTTTTTAGATCTCCTTCATTAGATCTATAATTATTTTTGGCACAAAAATCTGCAACACCGACTTCCACCGAGTACAGAATGCGAATAATTTGCACGGATCGATGTGATATCCATGTACATTTTTGTTGATTTATCAAAAACGACTCAGTCGATTTCAATAAAATTTAAATGGCACCACCTCAAAACTATACTCTTACGAACTAAAAAATATTTTTTTAAATCGGTTCACAATTGGCGAAAATATCGATGAACATGCACAAAAAATATATATATGTACTTACAGACGAAGATGTTGCCTCCTCCTTTTTGGAAGTCGTTAAAACTGATCAGTGTTTGACGTGGTGGATAAATTAGATATCGTGGCCTTGGTTAACCTACTGCGGCCGGTACCTAGGAGTAGTCGAGTACTATCGGTACGCGAGAGAACTACAGCCCGCGCCAAGTAAGAAAAACTTGCGCGCACCTTAGATGACTTCGATTCGTGCGAACTATTCGAATCCTGTACACGGTTGAAGTCGTTTATGCCATTTTTGTTGAAAATAGTAGAATGTATCATATGGGAGCAAAATAATGTTTTTACGGCGAGGGCGCTTTTTTGAATCCAGAGCGAAGTGAGGGATTCTAGAGTAGAATCCCGAGCGTAGCGAGGGATTCTTTAGTAGAATCCTGAACGTAGCGAGGGATTCAAAGTACGTCGTCCGAGCCAAAAATGTATTTTGCGCCTCAGTGGTACACTCTACTTTTCATCACCTCTATGAGAAAACAAAAAGCGCCCCATATTTTACTATAATGTTATTATTTAATAAAATGTAGAGTAAACAACTAAATTTAAATTAAATGGTATCTAATAATAAAACAAATGAAAACTTATATTTCATTCTTTTCATTCATTTTCTTGGCGCTGAACATTAACATTACAAATACTTCCAAATTCAAAAAATGCGCGGCAAAGATCATTCCGTCGCACCAAATTCAAAAAGTGCGCGGCAAAGATAATTCCGGCGCACTTATAAAGTTCCATATAGAAAACACCTCCTTTGGGCGCACTTAAAGGCGAACCAAGTAGTCCTTTTCGAATAGATGTGATGAAAACAATTATTAAACATTCTTTGAAGGGAGTTGATTGTTTTACTGAGCAGATCGTCCACTATTCGCATTGTACTACAGATGCGCAGAAAACACCATATTGGTTTTAGCCATTCGGCGCTGAACCCGTACTCGTATTATCGACGATCTGTCTCTTGAGTGGCACAAGCATACGAGTACAAGTCAACACAGGGCAGTATTTTGATGAGATTTATGGACATGTTTTATGTCCAATGATGAATGATCAATGGTTGAAGTGATAGGTAAATCAGATGTCGCGATCTTGGCTTACCAATTGCCCTGTCTAGTACTTAGGCCAAGTCCTAATTTAAATGAAGTCCCAGTGAGTTACTATCAACACATCGTTGATCGCGTGTCAATAAAGGAAACATTCCTTGGGGGTTCATATCCTTTCGCTTGCATATATAAATGAGCAAGGAGCAAGAGCAAACGAACTGACACAAGTTGTATTGTACTACAATTACGAGTGACTGCCTCGGTGGCTCAGTGGTTAGTGACCCTAAATTCTGGATCAAAGAGGCGTGGGTTCGATCCCCACCCAAGGCAAATATTTACGTGATGAACATAAGTGTTTGCCCTGTGTCTGGGTGTTATTTAGTTACTATCTATATAAATATGTATTTAAAAATAAGTATATGTAGTATATTAGTCTCTGACAGGCATATCACAAGCTTTGCTTAGTTTGGGGTCAGTTTTTTTGGACTCATCTTCATGTAGTAATTTTAGTCAGAATCTGATGTTAAAACAATACGGTGCTGCACAAAGTCGAAACATAGTAACGTTGTATCGAAATCGTAAAATGCCACCAAACAGTATCTGTGTCACTTTTCATCAATAATAAATCAGGATCGCTTCGCCGAATTGCACATAAATTGATAAACCTAGCAGATACAATCACAAAACAAAAACAATGACAAACTATATCCTTAAAAGCTGCATCACTTTTGCATAATCCCCGATAAGGGCGACACCACACCGCAATTTGCACATAGATAAAACACATCGCAGCTAGGGTTACCATTTCTCGAGATTTGTTGTTTTTAACGCAAATAGGTCCGCGCTTGACCGCCAAGCCGCCTGATGGTAAGCAACGTCGTGGACAAAGATTAAACACGCAGACTTAGAAAATACCTATTTGAAAAGCTTCAGATCCATATATATAAACAGGAAAGCCGGCAGACTGTTCCATTAGCCGTACGTTAAAAAATAAGCTCATTTTAGAATTTTGGCTGGACTTTGGATCATAAAACCTTAGATCTTAGAAATTTTAGTATTTGCTACTGATCGAAATTTAAGCTTTAACAATTTAGTCTTCCCTACCTCCACTGGAGATTCCACCTCTGATCTGTGGGGGAGTCCCATCTACACCCTGCGATATTTCGAAATTCTTTGAATTTTGCAAACATCTATTTCTCTGGACTTTTTTTGGTTACGGACTGTTTTTCTATCTGGTAACCCTATCATATCAATACGGCCACCAACAACGCGCTTATCCGTCGACCTTTTCATCGGACAGATAAAGTTTTTTCTCTTTATAATAATAAATATTATTATGGGAATATAAATAGCAATGAGAATAAGCACTTCGAGGTTGCGGCTACAGCGGAAATTGTTTTCGTGCGAGCAGTAAGCTTAGTACAACATTTATGCTGAAAACATAAATCTAGAGATGTAGTAGCTTTTTTGCTCTTAAAGGATATTTTTATGTCATAATACAGCGACAAGACCATTTGACTAAAAAAATCGGTAAAAACCTTTTTTAAATTAAACCGTTTTTTTTAAATAAAATTGTGGGACCTTCGTCTGGAAGATTTTATTATGTACGTTGCGAATTGAAAATCTCTTTCATTGGATTACCATATTAAGAGGGTCGTGTAAAAAAATGTAATCCGCCATGTTGTGGCGGTGGTCATCTTGTATTTACTCGTACGTCAATACTGAATACAGAAAATTGTATTTTCATCGAAACTAAAGGTGTGTATCAAATATCATATCAATCTGTCCGCGAGAAGGGGTTCGAATTTCAACTACTAGATTTGACCCAAATAACGGGCAACTGAAGTTAAATAACGGTTTAAAAAGGTGTGGATCGGTAGAAGGTTAGACGATAACTAAAAAACGTATGGATGTACTGCGTAGAAAGACAATATGACTAACAAGATTATTTTTTGCAAAAAAATAGCATGACCGACTTCACCCATGTTCACCCACCAATTCGCGAATATTTCGCACGGATCAATTTAGCATTTTTTACATTATTGTTGATTTATGAAAAATGGCTCAAACGATTCCGATAAAATTTAAATGGTACCAATTTCGAAGTATACTCTTTCCAATAAAAAAAAAATATTGAAATCGGACTACTATGAAAAAAGTTATGCGTGTATATATATATATATTTGTTATGTATTGGTTATACATAACAAATATATATATATATATATATACGCGTTGAATTGAGTAGCTCCTGCGGTCGGTCAAAATCGGGTGATTCGAGTCAATAATTAGAATAGTCTTATCTTTCACTAACTACAAGTTATTTGATTCTATAGAAAGAATTGATGATGATATCTTGGCGAAGAGTGCAGGGCCCACTTCATAAAAAGACTTGACTAAACGTTAAGTAGCCCTTACAATTACATTATTACACTAAACTGATGACTCGCTGTACCCTGAGAATCATGTCAACAGCACATTTTGTGCGATGGCGACATCGCAAGACAATAAAGCTGAAAGTCAAACAACGTATTCTTTAGACGTTCCATTCGTAAACGGAAAGGCGATTAGTCTATCATCACAGTTGTATCAGCCTTTATTAGTTCACTGCCAAACATGAGCCTACTATCAAATGGCTACTTCAACAAGTCCTGCACGATAATTTATCACTTAAGTGATTTTCCGCCGTATCTATGAGACAAAAGGGCCGCCTTACTGCTAACACCATCCTGCGCCACCATAAAGTATTTCTGTAATTGGCAAAAATGAAATCTACAAGTAAATGTCAGACCGCAACGTAATCTACCGTAATGGCGCTATGGTGCTGCGCAGCCGCAGGTATTAAGTCGACTTTATTATTTCGAAGGCTAGACAGTGGCGAGCATTAACGTATCTATTGTCTTTTTGTTTGACGTGATAACTGATAACGTCTTATAAATCGATGAACGCCGGCTGCACGTACGGAAAAGCATGACTCATTGTCACTTTCCGCCTGAGCCAAGCGTGTAAGCGAGAACGCGGAACAAGCGATAGAGAGGCACGTTCGGCTTGTGACGCATATATGACGTTTTCACGTAAACTTTTTGTCCGTAAACCGACTTTACAGACAACCAACCAAACCGACTTCCAAAGGGGAGGAGTTGTCTGTGTTTATTTTTTCTTTGATGTTCATCGATATTATTTTAGGTCGTCCTATTTAAATATTATCGGCTAAAAAATCAACAATAATGTAAAAATTGTAAATATCGATTCGAGAGAACTATTCGAATTTTGTACATGTCAGTCTTTAGATGGGTGACCCCGGGTGACTTGAACTTGAATTGAACATAAATATTACTCTGTACTGTACTGTATCAGCCTTTTTAATAGTCCACTGCAGGACGTAGACCTACCCACGAAATATTACTCTACTTTTTGTAAATAAAGTTATGCTGCAGCTGTGCCTGGAGTGTGATTGAGTCAACTGCCGGCACTTGCCCTTGTTTTATTCTAGGCAAAATAGGAAAAGGTATAACATATCTATAGTAAAATGTCATTAATCAAGACTGAATATTATTATGAAGACTAGAGAGTGGCGAACGTGTATTTAAATCCATTTATATTTTAATGCTGATTGAATAGCTCACTGTTAACGAAGCGCTGCAGAAATCAACGGCAAATTAATTAATATGAGTTACGATCGTGACATTTTGTTATGCATAAGCTATTTACGGCAAAAGATCGGTAAATTATAATTGGTTTTGATACATTGGGAGATTTATAAAAAGACGTAGATGGACAGTTATTTGATGGACTGAATGCAAATTACAAATTACAGAGAACTTTGACACGACGAATAAGAATAACTATATATAAAAATTGGGATGACCGACTTCAACCTTGTACATAATTTGCAAATATTACATCGATATGTAGCATTTTTCACATTATTATTGATTTATCAAAAATGACTCAGGCGATTTCGATAAAATTACCCTTTAAAATAAAAAAAGAATTATTGAAATCGGACTACTATGTAAACATACATACATTAAAAAAATATATAATTGAAGTATCTATCCGTTTCGTCGGTCAAAATTAAAATATTTTGCAAAATGTTCAGAGGCTCGGCACGGTTGGCTTGTGAAGAAGACACGTTTACTTGGACACACAATATTGTAACGAATGAAGAAAAGATAAAATATTTCAAAATATTACGTGAAGCGCACGCAAGTTATAACCTAAATCTATTTCAGTATGATCGCATAAACATGCCTGATCGCACACAAAACGCAGAACTGCTAAACGCAAAAAAAAAACACTACACTGCTTTCATACTCTTTACAAGTCTTACAACACAACTACAAAAGAACCAAGAACGTCACATAAGTGGCTACCAACATAATATCCTTAACTGTTTACACTGTGACAACTTTCTAAGCGACCACACGTGCTTACCATACGAAAGTACAATGGAAGCCATAAAAATAAAACTCAATTGAGTAGATTACTCTCATATTTACCCACGAGCTATGTACCCTTATATTTATTCCGTAAAAGCCATAATACCTAAATCAAATTGAATGTAATTGGGTGTTCTTTGTAAGGGAATATTCGTATAAAGTTGGTGTTTAAAGGCGTATATTCTTATAATGGCTTGGAAGTTAGTAAAGAGTGTCCCGCTGGGCTTCTTGATGTCTCGCGTTGAGACGGAGCGGTGTTCCGTTGTTGCATGCTTCATAAGAGTCTATAGAATTTCAATAAGTGTGGCCAGATTTCATTTAACGATTCTGCTAGTTCTTTGCAAAAAAAACTGTTAAACCTGCTATATATTTCTTTTTAAGACAAATGCCAAAATTCTACCGATAAATTATGTAATTCAGCTAAAATCTGCCAATGTGTTCTTTAAAATATAACAAATACCCAAGTAACAGTATTTTACTATGCTTATTCTTATTTTTCGAATTCTGCAAAATTTAGAATTTAAAAATTCTGCCATAAATTGCTATTTTAAAATCTGTGCCATAATTCACCAAGCCCTAAACCAGAGACCAAATTCTACTACAATCGCAGAATCCCGCCAAATCTGGTCACACTGCGACGTTCTATTGTTGCTTGGTTCATAAGATTCTATAGAATTTCAATAAATTCAGCTGAGTTACTGTGCGAGATTTATGAACGTATAGTCTTCCGAAATAGGCATTTGAGGGCGTTCAATGTTAAGTTACTGTTACGTATTTATTGTGCGTTTAGTTGGAAAAATGAGGCGCTATGATAGTTACTTATGGTCGGTATATTATGTTTCATTGGTGTCGATTTTCGTGAAGACGCGACGGAGAAAAACTTTCCACATTTTTTACGATTAACGTAAATGTGGGTTTCCCATAAAATGTTTCACGAGTGATTTTTTTTGCTTCTAAAGTAAAGTATAAAGTAAAGTAAAGTATTTTTATTATCTTTGACAACATACAGTGGAATACAATAGAATTTTTCATATTATAAATTAAGACCACACAATACTGCATTCAATTCTATAGTAGATCCACACCGAGTCCAGCCAGTGGTCCCACACTAGGCTCTAGGCCCGTGTTGTGGGAACCTCATATATCGACAATCAAGACAACTTATAAGTGGAGGTGTCCTATTAAATACATTAAGAGTTATAATTTCAAATTTATCTAACATTGTGCTGATTAAAAGTAAAAGTAGAGATATAGGATTATTTAAGGCAACCATGCTCTAACCTAGATAACACATCTATTTGGCGATCATCATCATCAACATATGCCTTTCATAGCCCACTGCTGGGCACAGGCCTTCATTTGTTTATGCCATTCACCTCTATCCCCTGCTAATTTCATCAATTTGATGCGAACCGAGTCAACGATGCCTACTCAACGATAGGTCAAATCAAATATGACTTATATTTCAAAGAGATCCAATAGCAATTTACAACTAACTTTGATAAGTCTTTTTAAATTACGAAGACAAAGTATGAACTATTACTTAGGTACACACAAACTATAGTCCCAAAAATAGGTACTACTTATAGTAACTTATCAGTGAATCACCACAAAGTGACTAATAATATCCAACTGTTTTAATCCACGCCGACATGTACAACAGCGCGAGTTCTTTCCGAAAATTCGGTGATATCATATCGGTACGGACTTTGGACTGTGACTCACCCCGGGGTGTAAATATTGCGAGAAGGTATTCCCGGGATGAGTGAGGTCGAGGGTTCAAATCCCCGGTCTCGTACCAATGAGTTCTTTGGAATTTATGTACGGAATTTCACACCACTGGCTTTTTAGTGAAGGAAAATATCGTGAGGCAACCTGCATACGGCCGTAGAAGAAATTCGATGCCGTATGTGAATCCACCAACCCGCACTGGGCCAGAGAGGTGGATATGACCCAATCACCTTTCGTGGGTAGGCTTACGTCCTGCAGTGGACTATTAAAAAGGCTGGTACAGTATATCGGAACGGGGTATTGGGCAATACGCATGACTCACCCGGGGGTGTAAATATTGCGAGTAGGTATTCCCGGGATGAATATGGAGGTGAAATTTTGAACGACGGACATAATATTCTTAGATATTATTGCACTCGTTATAATGACCAACTTTAACTATGGGATTAGTTGCAGTAGTGCAAAAAGTTTTAAGAATTTCCACAAAATGTATAGAACCGTTGTTTTTTTTTTATCTTGGTTGGTCCCATAGTGTAAGTTGATTGTAACGACGAGTAAAATTATATCCCCTTAATATTAGAGTCCTTAGTCTATACCTATATAGATACCTTCAAACAAGAAGTATGAAGTTACCGGGTTTTAAAGAATACATTTGGTTTTTGTATGTAAGAAGTGAATTGATATAATTACTGCAGATTTTTGGAATACATTTTATCTCATTCATAACTCTTAAGTATAAAACTAAAGCTTCGTTAAAAAGGACAAAAATAACAGACTTTTACGATTTTGTTTACGGAGTAGCAACAAAGTTGCGAAACGTATCAGATATTTTATAACGCAGATTGCACTTGCACTATAAAATTTCATTCGGCGACCCATCACTCACTGCAGACTTTACAGCTTAGTAGAACTCAGCCAATTTACCAGTACTTTCGTGGAATACTTATCTCAGGTTCACAAGACATTATGCCCAATTATGAAGGCGTCATCGTAAATTTAATAGCATCGTAAAAAGTGTTCTCTCTATCGAATGGTTGAAGTGAAAATGAAACAGAAATATGCTAATTAGATATTATCATTACTATGGCGCCTTCATATTTGAGTCCGTTGGAATGAAAATGTACATAACATTAGTCTTGCTACAGTGGTTTAGAAAATACTGTATTGCTACACTGTCCCACTGTTGGGAAAATGACTCAAAATACAGGTTGAGTTATTTGTACAGCAGTGGCACAGCGCAGGCCGAAATTTAATAATTATTTTTCACAAAAGATGGCAAAATCGACTTCTATTGCTTACAAAATTCGAATAGTCAACTCGAATTGATGTAGGCAAAAAAAGGCTCTACAGATTTTGATAAAATTTAAATGACCTCGGGAGTATACCCTTTCGAACTAAAAATCATTTTTGTTGATTCAGTTCACAATTGGCGAAAATATCGATGAACATACACAAAAAAATATGTACGTACAGATGAACATAGAACCTCCTTTTTTTTGGAAGTCGGTTAAAAATAATAATAAAAATCCAGATAGAATCAATTTTAGCTATCTTATAATTATTATATTGCGCCAATATCAACAAGACTAAAGTTTGTGTAAAAGATGGATGGCAAGAATTTAGTGCTCACCGTATCCTGGGCTTACCCACGAAGGCCGGTTGAGTCTTATACACCACGCTAGCCCGTTAAGAGCTGAGGTGGTCTGTAATTTTCCATACAAACGTATTGCGCTGTTTTCTTTCTGGAAAATGCTTTTAGAGTTACAATTTTTTGCCATAAAATTAAATTTATCTGTTTAAACTACCCTGTCTTTTCACTTTTTTGATAAATTAATTATCAGGCAAAATATGATCCTTCAAAGTCTCAAAAAAATTCACCATTTTTACCGACGTCTTTAAAGACCCACCAGAATAAACTTATTAATTTCTAACAAAATATGAAATGACATAATCATGAACACATATTTTTTGTAAATTTTGACATAAAAAAATACTTGATTAATTTAGTTTTTGATGAAGAAAACAGCGTAATACGAAACGTTGTTTTGCCAAGATTTTTGTAGGTATAAATTGCTCTGAGCTGCAATTGTCCCTATCGCACGATGCGGAGGTAGGGTTGAGGTGAGGTAGGTTCAAACCTATACGTACACATGCACTAGGGATGTAGTAATAGACGATATTTTTGTCGATGCTCTAGTGATGTTCATCGATATCGATGTTTATTAAAAATATTAGTTAACTTTTCCAATCTTGTAATTTTACTGATGTATCTTTGTTACTTTTGAAGAAAAAGATCTTAGGTATGTGTGGAATATATGCGTTTAGTTACTGCGACTTATTGCAGCGACTACACAAATCTGTGTAGTAATTTTTTAGTTTATATATATCGTGTTGTATCGGCAGACATCTAAATGGTTTAGGTGCAGAATGACCAATTCTCATAATGCCCAACTAATCCGAGAATGATCAATTCTGCGAATGCCTAATTCTATTTAATTTAATTTTAATTTTATGGCAACATAATTTCAATTAAGAATTTCTTAAAAAAAAACTTACTTTAGGAGATTTGTGTATTTGTTTAAAATAACCAAAACTACTTTTTTGATAATAAATCAGCAAATAATGATAAAATGATAATAGATCGCAAATTTTACGTCCTCAACATAAATTCAATATTCGTGTAGTACAGTAAATAATACTTTGTATCATCGAAGTTCATCTAATACAGCCATAAAAGTGTACAATAGTCTACCTCTTCACTTAAAATTTTTAGATGCAAACAAATTTAAACATAGCTTAAAAATGGCTCGCTGAAAATACCTTATATAGCATGAAATAATATAATGAATGTACAAATTCTGACTGATAATTATGATCTCATGTGTTACGGTATATAGGTCTTTATGTCATACTTAGTTATGATAATATAATACATATAATATGTTAGTTGCTTCAATAGTAAAACTTGCCTAGAAATTGTGCTTTAATTACCGGTGATTTTTTATAAGAAAATGTGATTTTCCCATTGGAAATCATTTTGTCATATTGAGAATTGAGCATTTTTAGAATTAACCATTCATAAAATTGGGCATTCGTAAAATTAAGCATTCTTGGCATAGTTCCATTGCCATTATTCTTACTACTTCATTCATTACATTAGAATACTGCGTCTAAGCCGAAATAATAGTTCTAATTAGGAAAATCACGTGCTCTCTAAAAATGTATTATAACTGTAACATATAAATCTATCCTTAGTCCACCTAAGCAAAAAACGTTCTATGCTTGCCAGTACGTGAGATCCATTCGAGAAAACAGCCCCATCGGCTATCCGTTCATTGAACTATGTGCCTTGCCAGCTGTCATTTTAACTTGCCAATCCGCTGAGTTTTGCTAAAAAGTTCAATTAGAAGTGCTTTCAATGCTTTAATCTAATAATAATTGTGGATGTTCTATCCTGTATTACTATTATATGTGTCCTACCCACTGCTGCTTTAATTAGCTAATTGTTTCAATTTTTAAACGTCTTTAAAGTAGAACCAAAGTATGACAAGCTGTTCTCTAAACAGTAAACCTCGCATGTGTTTAATTGAATCCTCATTTATTTTTATACTATGGGACTAATTTCAGAATGCAAATACGGCTGTAGGTACCTACAATATAAAAGGCAAGAAGTTTTAGATTAACGAGACCCTATTACTAAGACTCCTCTGTCCGTTGGTCACTAGGCTGTATATCACGAACCGTAAAAGCTAAACAGTTACAATTTACACAGATGATGTATTTGTTCCCACTATAACAACAAAACTAAAAATAGAGTAAAATAAATATCTACTTCAACCGTGTAGGTACAGAATTCGCGAATAGTGCGCACGGATCGATTATTGTTGATTTATCAAAAATGGCTCAGCCCATTTCAATATAATTTAAATGGGATCAATTTCGAAGTATATTCTTTCCAATGAAAAACATTCTAACAAAGAATTATCAAAATCGGACTACTGTGTAAAAAGTTACGCTTGGTTATAAATAAAAAATATACGCGTCAAATTGAGTACCTCCTTCGTCGGTCAAAAAATAGAATGAAATAAATATTTTTTCATGCCATACAACAGACGTGATTTTTTGCACGGTTTTTATTAATGTACACAAAAGGTAGACGCTTGAAATATTCTCAGAATATTTAGTAATATAATATATCATGTATATAAATGTATCAATTTAAAAAATATATAATTGAATCGAAATAATTGGCTCTCATACGGTATGAAACCTTTCGAGCGCGAGTCCAACTTGCATTTGGGATACTTATTATAGACCGTAGAAGAACGACGTAATGTAAGATATTTCCATAAAAAAATAATTAATTTATACTTAAAAAGAAGTAATTTCAGTAAAAATATATTATGTAAACTGCAGCGCCTACAGATATGAAATATCCAATTGTATATGATGTTAGTTAGGTACATTTTACGTTTTTGTCAAACAATAATAATTTGAAAGAAAATAAATAAGCATATAAAGAAAAATTAACCCATGTCACAAATAATGTAGCTTCCTAATGGCAGAAAAATAAATAACCTTTAAAATAATTAATCTTTTATCTTTTTGTTTGCTATCGATCGCCTATCTACCATACCTACTAGGTAACCAGAGCATACGTAGAATACGCGCAAGATAGCTCTACGTACGGCCAAAATCAGGAACCAATTCAATGCTGCCAGGGAATACAGAATACTAGTGATATAACGTACGTGGCGCCACGACTCGCGCGCAGAGTTATCTTGAGCGCACCCTACGTAATATCATATTTTGCTACAATTCAAAATAAAATATCGGTCGGCCAGCGAGTTCGTTGGGGCGCAGGTAGGGTGCGGGGAGAGTTCAAGCGCAGTACGCACACAAATACAATTGTATCACCACACACATTGAAGCTCCCTGGTTTGGGCGCATCGCGACAGCAATAGTTTAGTCCAAATACCTATTTCTCAATTTCCTCGTCACTAGTATTTCGCCTTAAGGGTTGGTGGATTCACATACAAAGTGTTCATAGATCATAATATCTAAGATGCTGTCACTAACTTGGTGTAGTGAATTGTACGTTACAATGGATATTAATGTCTTAACTTCAGGATCTGTAACTTTAATGAATGAATCGAATGATACCCATTCTAATAGATCAAATCATAGCATTATCAAAAGATCCCTCTTAAAAAAATACACTTGGAACGTCGTCATCGTTTCGTTGTAAAGCCAGCGTTTGAGACAAACTAACAAAAAGTACAAGAACTGATGTTTTGTGATGATTTTTTAATTTATTTGGGATGTTGCTATGCCAGTTTTAATGACGAAAACGGGCACAAAAAAACGGTATAACGGTTTTTCGAGATAAAGGGAGGAGGGTTATGGAAAAAAACTTGTCAAGCTTCGCTTTGTCTACTAAGTGTGTAATAATAACTATATTTTGTGAGCTCAAGGCTAGTTAGTTATTTTTCAAACATTCAACAAGTTGAGAAAGTATAATGACTTAGAGAACTAAAATAACTGGACGACGGCAGTAATACGCAGATATTATAATATACAGAAAGTGTTATGTGTATTTTTTCCTGGAAAAAAAAAACAGGAAGTTAACATTGTATAAAAGAATAGATTTACTCGTACCAAAGATTATATTTCTTTGGCCCATAGTAAGCCCGATTACAGAGGCGCCAGCGTAACTATATTAGCTAAATAGCATAGTTCTGTTTCTTTTTCACTTTAGGCATTCGATAGAGAGAACGCTTTTTACGCTGCTATTTAATTTACGCTGGCGCCTCTGTAATCGGGCTTAATGTGTTTTTATACAGCAAATATTAGCTTTATCTAAAAATAAATCGAATGACAATCGTACCGTAAATATCGCAATTATTCATATTGTAGTTTTCCGAAAATGGCGGAAAGGTTTGTTCTTTCCTGAAAGATATCAGTAATCTGAAGCTTTCGAAGGTCAAAGTCTTCATGTCTGCGTGTTTCGTCGTCAATCATACCGTCGCTATCATTAGGAGCGTTGTGGTTAAATTCAAACCTATCCAATGCACAAGGTGCTGCTTGGAAAGAGTAGAGATTTGAAGAAGTTTATATACTCATCATTATGAACAACTTTTACTACGGGACCAACTCCGAAATCGAGAAAAAAATCAGCACAACAAAAACAATAAGTTCAATGACTTCCTACAAACTGTATTTCTTAGATGTCGCGGTCGGTCTCATAGTAAAATATGTCCGTATTTTTCTTTACAAATTTACACCCTTTTTAAAAACATGTGAAAATACTCTAACTCTATCCACGTTCTTATTATTTTTTTAATATTCGCGACAAGAAAAAATTTAAACTAGTTATACAAAATTTCCATTCAACAGTACGCAACATCCGGTTTGCCGGATCGCACGCCGCGGGAGCGGTTTCATTCACAAAGCTCAATATCTACATAATGTATTTATTTATAAATGTTTACATCACTATCAGTCGTATCTAGGGTCGCCCTTCGCGGAAGCCCGGGGTTATCGATAGCCCGTCACGTCGACAAATCGATAACAACAATCGATTTTGGGAACACTACAAATATAGAGATAGAAATGGATGGACGACATCAGGAGTGGACTAGAGTGATCACGGATCAGCCTTGTTTCTATTAAATTGTGGTTCTGACTTCTGAGCTTTCACCAAAATACAACGACAGTGGGAGGCAAAAAGTTTTGTCTGATTCATTTTACGATGGGACAGGAAGAAAGATACTTCACTGCCACCCTCGCAAAGTTGATCTTTTCTAAAATTCGTGCCAGGGGTTTTGATTCCACATTTCCGATGCGTAGAGCTACTAATAGGTAGAACAAATTGACGGCGTCTTTGTTTACGATAAACATAAAGATCTTAGTGTTATCAAGGCCAGTAGAATTTTAGACTGCGTATTTCATCTTTGACCATACCGTAGCTTACCATTAGGCGAGATAGTAGCGCGAACATATTTACGATAGAAACGATGTTCGATGTTAGTATAGAGATGGCGACGACGATGATGAAGATGACAATTCGTATCGACGCCCACAACTAATACAAATCCCCCAAACTTGAGGTAAGAAACCGAGGGAATGTTCCATAAAAGGATATGATCTCGAATTGCGGATGCGAATGATAAAGATCGCATTCGTCTCAATAAAACGAAGTGTTGCATATCTAAATATAAATCGAAATAAGATCGGATCGTAAACGAAACGAAAGCAAACCAATAAAATGAGAATGTCGTTAATGATAATGAGGTATTATAATATTGGCGGAGTTATGTCTGCCTTTCACAAATCAGTTAGGTACAGATATATTTTATTTGCCAATCCGCAAATAGAATTGACATTTTCTTGGAATACGACTCAATCTAGAAGTTAAATTATAAGAGATATTACAAAGTTTTTGTACTCAACTTTTGATAAGTTCAATAGTGATATTGAGATACTTTTTTGCTGTAGACTGTCCGTGTCTAGGTTAGGTTGTTATTTATTTAAGTTTGGTAGATGCTACGATTCCAGACACTGATAATGGATATTGCAAGAATTACATTATTGAAAGCAAAGTTACAAAAACTAATACAAGTATTGCCGATCGAACACACACAACCGCAGCAAACAAAGGAGTACACAGACGCTTTTTTCTATGGCCAGTTCGAAATCAGATTCCAAAGTATATTTTTCCGAAATTCAAAAGTGGCAAAAAGGCGAATGAGTCAAAAGTCCGTTACTTCATTGACTACACAAATAAAGACGCCGCGTCGTCGCCGTGATGATCACAATAATAAAGTAAATTTTGTCCAAAAAAGTGCGAGTGGTTCTCGGAAGCGTCGCGACACCCAACAGGAAAATGTGAGGTATATTTAATTGAAAACGTGTACTCACTTTTGAGACGATAGCCCGTTGATAGATATGGATCTGCCTGATCTGTAACAACACACAAAAAATATATCAGTACAACTGTTGCTAATCCGCTTGAATGGCCCCAGAAAAGAGAGCTAATACCGGACTGGTTACAACTTTTTGTGCGCGGATTTCTTACATATCTTGTAAGCTGAGACACCTGGTGCTAGTTACCTCATGATAAGATACCTTGTACCAGTGTGTACATATACTATCTATAGGAATGTAATAAAATAATCTTACAGGTATAGATAGTATAGGTACCTTCAAATACTGTAATAAGTTCAAGATAGTTTCGGGGGAACACTGATCTAAAAACCGTGAATGCGTTCTTAGGAATTTGTGTGTGAATTCGCTAATCTGTAAGCGGATCAGCGAGGTCGAGTTGACCCAAACACCTTTCGAGAGCAGGTCTATGTTCAGCGCTAATACTACGATCACACAGACAGAGAGTTGTTACTATTTCGAGGGGTCATTTCCACGACTTTGTATCCACGTCTGAAATACAAACAGTGACGCAAAAGCTCTACGTTTCGACGATTTGAGTAGTGTTTTACGGTAAAACACTATTCGACAGCTCGACACGTGTTTCACGTCATTACCAATCCATCAAGCGGTCAAACGCTGAAATATTGAGTAATTTACAAAGCCAGCGTCGGGTGCCGTGTTACCGCACCGTAACATTATAACAAGGCTGGTTTCCCAATTCAATGGTAATCGTCAGGTGCCGCTTCGAATTAGACCCACTAATGGAATTGCTTGAGCTTTTAAGGAGGTGTACTCCCTTAATCATATCAATCGACTGAGTAATGGTGTTTTCTATTAATTGACATTTGTTTGATTTATTTCTATTCCTAGGGGAACGAAGCGACCAGTCGGTAGTCTACCACCTAAACATGACATCGTCACGACGCAGGGTTACATTTGGATGAGATTGGCGCAGGACCAGAAAGTGTGGTGTATTAAGAAGATGCCTATGGCCAGAGGTGGATAGATGCCATATCCAGACGAGGATCGATAAGGTGTGAAATGAAACAGTTTCTATCATAGAGAACTAATAAACTATACTACCCTACCTCTTGATGAGAGGAAGTAGCATTCTTAGAGCTAATTCATCAACATTGCAGACTACAAACCCGCTTTATATAAGCAGTTTACAATAGCAAATCGCTTAGAAAAATCATCCAGGTGATCAAAGAAAACACCGCGAAAGCGAAAAGCACAGTCAATAATGAAAGCTGCTCGTTACTCGTAACTCATCGACACCAACATCAATTAGAGTTTTATCGACTTCTTTCCCAACATGAATGCGCATTCCGGCTATCAATAGCGCTCGCTCATGCAGCTGAAGGCATGCCAAGCCGCAGGCGTGTTCTAGTACACAATAAAAATGATTGCACAGTATAAACCGATCCTTTTATGTGGCGGTCGATAAACTGGTCCGGCGCAAAAAGAACGGCAAAAACTGGCCGCGATCAATGCTCTGTGCCATTCTGGAATTGCTAATCTCTATTCTGGCACATACATAGATGAATATACAATACAGTACATGATACTGTTTGACTGCTTTAGTTTCGACTATCACTGCTATAGATATAAAAAAGAATGGGCAAGATTAAACGCTATGCCGACGACGCTGATCTAACACTGTGTCGAACACGTTATGAAATCTTAAATCATAATAATGGTCTCCACAACGGGATTTTCGTTTCCTTTTTAAACTAGACAGGATTGCGTCAGACTATTTTTTGATCTTGGTATTAGAGGTGCTGTCTAGGATGTAACATGCTTACCTCAAAAGTAATGTTCTCTAGATTTGAAATCTATCAGAAATACAGACTTAAGTAGAGCCCAATATCTTAAGCTCTCGTCACACAGAAGCGGAAGTGCGGGAAAGCGATCGCGATCCGGGATGGGAATTTTTTGTAATATTCGAATTTGTATGCAACGTGACACATCACAAGCAGACGCACGCGCTTTGCTTTGCACTGGACCACTATCGGGTTGCTTTCTTGCGGCTCTCGCTTCTGTGTGACCCGAGCTTTAGGTGTTCGTATTAGCAATTATTGCGAGAGCCGCAGCATAAAGCTTAGCTTACTAGACCCATCTTTAGTTGAGTTTCAAATTGAACACGGGCATTTCTTCATGCAGGGCGTGTCTGCAGTTTCTAAAAAATCATAATCCCACATTGATTAAACGCCTACGATTTGGGGGCTTTATAGCAATCTCAAAATAATGAGACGGAAGCCGCATAGAAAAGATAGATGACCGTGTTATTGGCCATTACTGTCTCTCATTTAAATGGTAGGTGGTAATTTTTCTAAATGATTATCACGTCCGTCGATAGACACATCTTGTATGCTTCTCTGACGTCAAAAGAGAGAGAAACGTGAAATACAACGTTCTTTAATAAAAATTTGACGATAAACTATTTTCCTGTACTTCAAGATCAAAAATCTAGGAAACTACGTCAGTAACGTTTTCAAACTTTCAACGGCTTGTTTGAAAGGCGAGTTCCTTGAAAAATAAAGTTTAAGAAAATACTGCCGCCAAAACGATTTTCGTAATATAAATAAATGCAGTTAATAAACTACTGAACTGTCGATGACTTACCTAACTATACCACATCATGGAAACTAACATGGCACACTTTACGATAAATCCTTACTAATATTATAAATCCGAAAAGTTTGTTGGTTTGTTTCTCTTACACGCAGCAACGGACCAACGGATTAACTTGATTTTTGGCATGGACATAGTTTGAAAGACGGAAAGTGACACAGGCTACTTATTATCCCGGAAATAAGTTCCCTTGGGATAGCACAAAAATCAAAATATTACGCGGGCGGAGCTGCGAGCAAATGCTAGTATAATATAAATTGGAAATCCAAATCTTAATGTTTAAGTCTGTACAAACACGCGCGCAAAGGGAGTCCGCGCGCTTTTACTCGATACTTGACAAAGTCCACCTAATGCGGTCGAAATTGTATGTAGTAGTAGAAGCTGTATACTTAAACCGCATCGTATGAGTGAATTTTCATTTATATATTTGAAGTAAAATGAGTTACTTATATTATTTACTTTGCAACTTTGCAAATCTCCTCAATGTAACAAAAAAATGCAGAAACGCGGTCTACTAACAGCAAAAATAGATATTTAAATGAGAATTTCCTCTTTTTTTTATACGTCGGCATATATTTATGGAGAACATGGTAAAACATAGAGCAGCCAGGTCATTAAATCTATTTATGAACCACAAACATTCCAATGGCGGGTAATTATCGGCCTCTGAAGTTAATTGCTCTATATGATAGTCATTATGCACGCAAGACGAATGAGATGGAGGATCAAAATCAGCTGCCCTGCCCAACTGCTTGTATATGAGTTTTATTATAATAACTTACACGGTACGCAAATGTCATAAAAATAAATAGAATACAACAAAGGTACATTTTATTATGACTGGCGAGTAGATACCATTAAGCGAAAATACGGTCATAGATGTAGCACGCTTACTTCAGGTGGTTAATCTAGACTTTACGAGGCATATAATTCGTGCTTGATCGGCAATAGACTCGTGCAGAGTTTTAAATCTTCTTTTCAAACAATCACTATCTAATAGTAGCTTTTCAATTGACTTCAAAAAGAAAATTCTCAATTCGACAGTATGTTTCTTTTTACGCGAAGTTACGGGATTACTCCGCCAATTACGAGTATGAACCTATTTCGACTGTTGTTGTTTTGATTGGTAGAGTAAATCGTACTGCAGAGGTAGTCTCATTTGAATTTTATCGAAATCGGTTAAGCTGTTTTTGGAAAATCAAATTTAATCTAAAAATTGTATACATCGATTCGAGCCAACTATTTGAAATTTCTACGAATGAACATGATGAAAGGCACAACCGACGTGCCGAAAAATAATTTTTTTTGATCATCTTTGCGGCGAAAAATAATTTTGAACATCTTGTTTAGGTCGTAAAATACTATTACAAATGCAACCTTATCACTTCTAACAATAGAAACGACAAATCATTGAGCCGATTTAATGCCGCATTTGCATCTGCGAGTACGTTTGTTTGAGTCACACCGCGAATCAATGGATTGTTCGCCAATGACTCAGAACCACTCACTCATAACATGTTTAATACGGACCAGGAGTATTAATACAATTTCGAAGAAAACCAATCATGCCAGCAGGATAACTTCGAAAAATATCCCGACATAACAGTCGCTGGCAAGACTTATCTTTGATCAATTTCTGTATTTTGAATAGTAATTTTCACGCTTTTATGTCGATTTTGGCAAAAATGGATATAGTAAAAAAAAATCCGTTCTCATTACAAAATGAGTTTCAATATGTTTTTTTAGTATTTTTAATAACGGCGTTCCTATATTATGATTTTCATTGGCGCATACCTACATTTACAAACAGTATTTTTAACGCCAAATAACGAAAAGAGGTAGAGCTGGTCGTGATCAATATTACTTCGAAGAAAAACAATCCCGCCGCCAGGATAACTTTAAAAATGAGTAACTTAAAAACATATATTTCCATTGAGGGGATTTGTACACCAAGTTTCCATCTCGCTCGCGCAAATTTTCATGAAAACGACTTTATACGCCAATTTTCTGTCTAGCTCGCGCAGTCCGATCAATAGAGATAAAAAATAACAACATGTGAAGTGCCAAAAACTGTGTTTAACATAAAATTATATACGATTTTTGGTATTTTTCTCTTCAAAAATCTTGATTTCACGAAGCAAAAATTACGAAAATTTGTGATCAAATTGAAATTGATTCGTAATCAACAAAGCCGACTTTTCTTTCACACATAATAAGCACTTTATTGATATAAGCTAGATAAGGTTATTAGAAATCCACCGTGTTACCGCAAAAAAAATTAAACACGCTTCAGGCATAGTTCTACATGCAAATGTTTTACATATTAAGATGTATTTAATGCGTAGTTCTTTAAATCTTTTATGGTCACAGGTGGTCAATATCTATGTAGAGTGCGTTTCACAAAAGAAGTCCTTCAGACTCGTCGCCACAATCGCATGGCCAACCCGTTAGAATTTTCACTTACTTCCGAGGACTCCTTTCGTGATACGGACTCTAGTTTTACTCATGCAGATATACTAGAGTCCTTTTCACGAAAGAAGTCCCTCAGATGCGTCGCCTGGCCGATCTAAAATTAGTTTCACTTAATTTCGAAGACTCTTTTCAGAAATACGGACTCTAGTTTTACTTATGCAGTTTTACTAGAGTCCTTTTCACGAAAGAAGTCCCTCAGGCGCATCGCCTGGCCAATCTGCTAAAATGAGTTTCAGGTCTTGCCGCGGGACTTCTTTGCAAACGTTCTAGTGTAATAGATATGGCCGGTTGAAAGGCCGTCGATAAAATTTAATTAGACCGTGAAAAGAAACTTCGGAACTTGCTAGCAACTTTATCGATGAACTTCCAACTTGGAAGTTTGGATCAAGTTCGGATTTTGAGTTGCGGAAATATTGATATTAGATAGACTGTAAAAACATACTTCCCTACAAGTTGTTTCTGTAATTATAGACTAAGACATATTTTCCGAACTTGAAGTTTTTTCAGATTTTTAACATTTTAAGTTTTTACTGACTTCCAAAAAGGAGGAAGTTTTTTTGTGTATGTTCATAAATATTTTCCCCAATTGTGAACCGATTTAGAAAAACTTTTTTAGTTCGAAGAAGTATACTCCCGAGGTGGTCCCATTTAAATTCTATCGAAATCAGCTGATAAATCAACATTAACGTACATGGATGTCACATCGATTCGTGCAAAGTTGCAAACAATTGAAATTATGTACAAGGTGGAAGTCAAACGTTTTTTTTTGCGAAAAATAATTATATAATACAAAACCACCGAATGAAGTTTTAGAAAGAGTGGTAAAATATAGTTATAGAAGCAAAAAAAAATCATATAACTATAGATGTGCTGTGAAAAGCCTTATGGCTGATATGATGAAGACGGTTGTGAAAAATATTTCAATTGAAAAAAGCCTAAATAAAAGAAAAGGAAATAAAATATACCTAATACGATAAATGACCACTACCTACGTAAATTAATATAGGCTGAGTGACTCTGACTAGCCCTTGGTGTAAAACTTTTTAAAGTCTGACCGTCTTACCAAAAAAGTTTTACGCACGCTTTAGACAATGTTTGTGGTAAGGCGGTGAAAGTCTTTAACATAGCTGAACGGTAAAAAAAACCAGAGCCTATAAATTCAAAGTATCATCCGAGCCACGAGGAGCGCTCAGTTATACACGTCACAGTATAATAACAATACACTTTGATATCATTGAAGACCACGAAGGCAACCTTGCCAATCCAATGAAATCACACCGCTAAAAATAACACCCATAAACCAACAAACTCAGTATCGAAGGACAACACAACTATAATATCCACGACAACAATCGCCTACAAATTGATCATCTGTTATGGTTGTTAGTAGTTACCCGAAACAAACATAATATACGGAACCAAACGTACAATCAACGGGACATAGTCGTAGGGTTACCAGCAACTGCTAAAATTGTCATCATCATTTTAGTCCAGAACATCCAGTGGTAAACATAGGCCTTCCCTATACAAGACCGTGTTGTTTTACGTTCAGAAATTTCAAATTTCAAATATGTATTTTCATAATTGTCTATAAGCAATACGTCCCAATAGCCGTCCCAAAAATTTGCTACTCCACGACCAACAGTCTTGTTTGCTATGCCCTGCTCACTTGCCATTTCAACTTGCCAATCAGCTGGGCTTCGTCGTTAAATAATGGCCTACAACTTAAAATCCTGTTTTTTGTGTCCCTCCAGCCCTGAATTTACGTAGGTATAAAAAGTTGTCAACCCTACAGTGATCACACGTAATAGTAAATGATTCGATTTTAATTCACCAATACAAACAGACAAACACAGCGGCCGACGCCATACATCATGGCATTACACGGTGACGTGACGACGCCTTCTAATTTAATTTTAACCACTTCTTTCGGCGGGTCGTTCACCTACATTTTCAGAGGGGATTTGAACTTGTGACCTGGACTTCCGCGGCGCAGCGTATGGGGCGTCATTTAGTTGGACGTAGGTGGCCTCTGTGCTGGAAATGCTGACAGTAGTGCGGCTTGCATATTCTTTGGCTTCTAGTAAGTATTGTAGGTCTACAGACTACATGATCCATCTTTAGCTACAATGCCGCTTTCTGTCAGGTGCGTTGATGTCCTAAATGAATAGGATTACATATTCTGTATAAACGCTAGAATACGCTCACAGTTTAGCAAATTGAAGCTGAAGTGGGCAGGAGACGACGGAAGCATAAGGTTCTCTGATCTTAGAAGAATGGAATATCCACCTGGACCCACATGGAAGGATGAATTACAAATAGGGATATAATACGCAATCTTTTAAAATCTACAGGTAAACGTTATAAAGCTGCTCTAAGCAAGAAACTCATTGGTTATTTTGTCAAAAAAACAACACAAATATTTCTACAACGAACAACATCTATCAGTACTTCATGTACTTTCTTAATCAGTAGATACTAATTGTGTACCCATGTCGCTCAGTACTAATTCGGATTCTCAGACAAATTTTCAGTAGCAGCTAAGCGGATATCTAAAACAGTCAACAGCCTATTAATCCATAGTAATTAGACCTAGACTGAAACTTAGTTTAAACATCCTCCTAGCAACTACCTTTCAGTGGAAGTCTACCGCATAGCCAAAACATCGGCAGTCTATCGTACGGTGCCATTAGTCCAGTAACCCGATCTCGACCGCTTACAATCTAAACCGCTATCGCGCTGAGATATGAGTGAACATAGAGCGAGTGAACTATGAACCCTGACTCAATACAATACAAAGCGGCGCGGAGCCGACGGAAGGCGGTTCAAGATTCCGAGAAAGGATGTAGCCAGGACGGTGCTTCTCAAACCATGATAAAATAATGATATGCACTTTACATACTACAGTTACAGTTACAATACTAGTACGGAAACCTTACGAGAGAGTAAAAATGACCAGTCATTTAGATCTGATCAGAGTCAAAGTGTGTCATAGAAGATATCGTTTTGTGTTTATCAATGGATTGATGATGTTCGTGTTCGTGACTGGTCATTTTCGGTCATACAGTATTGTCATGGTAGCAAGGTATGAGACTGCGTCCCCATTGTAAAATCCTTTTCTTAAAATCTAGCGGCGACAAACAAAATGAAAACAATTTTAAGCAAACATCTTCCCCAACTGCTTCCATAAGTAGAGCTCGGCTACGCCTGCGTATCGCTTTTTAGAAGATCGTAGAAAAAATTTCGCGCGTTTCGCTTTAAAATAAAATGTATGCTAGACATGACACGTGTTAAGTTATACAAAGTGAAAGATTGGAATCCACTGAGCCAAGTCACCGGTGGCTGGCACCAGAATCGCCAGAACCGTCTGACTCATAGCCAAGTGATCTGCATCCGTACATGATTAGAACAGAGTTAACGATTCGGTGATTAATTCATTTCGGTTTGATTAGCGACTGTTGCTAATAGAGTAGTTTTCCAATCGTTTTTCCTCAAAGGCACACACGTCTAAACTATACATACACGTATACTTCAACGTAAGTAAGCGACGATGATATGATACTCCAGACTCCAACCTGCACCTACGTCATCAGTCCTTGTTTCATCTTTATTGATGTACAAATACATAATATAATAATTGCATCATATTATGCTATGCTATACTAATTAAATCTTTTGTAGATCCTGTGTATCATCGGTCAGGATACAAATACGAGTAAAATAATACAAGCTTCACTACAGTACACTACAGACTAGCGATAGATTCACCGCAAACGTAACTTTGTTTCCAATTTAGCAATGACGAGCTTTTTGCTACGGTTTGCAATTCATACCGTCTGCTTCACCATAGAAGGCTCTGCAGATCTTTTCAAGCCGTTCAGACAAAGCCAGCCTACACTGACCAAAGCTAAAAAGCATCTGTCAATCATGTAGCTAGGAAAACGCCTAATAAAGCGTCGCGACATGACCCACCAGCTATATTTAGCGTAGTGGCGGGCGCCCCATAAAATTTGAATGGCGGTAGGTACCGCGACCTTGCCGATGGCACAGGTCTCGTGATTCATACGCCCACAAGTAGCACATTGTTGGGATATGTCACTTGTGCAGAACCGGTCATGGGGACTTTGGTCCTGCGCGAAGGTCATACGCGATTTATGATTATGTTAGGATGTTAGGACGATGCTGTCGTGGGAACGGACGATTTGTGGCCCCATAACCATGAATGATATATTATTATGGGTAATTTGACAATCAACTAATGTCTCACTTGCTTAATTGGCTTTGAGATGGAAGTATGTGACGGATAAACCTTACAAGAGTGGGTTCTGTTATTTTTTTCATGAAGAGCGATTACTTGGATTCGCTTGATTTATTTGTTTCAAATATCTTTAACACACTAAAATATTTGACAGACATAGTAAATCACAAGAATAATTTGATTGTAGAGGTGACAAAATAATACTGTAAGCCAAAACTGCATGCTTGATCTTCGGCCACATCGTATCTCACCACCAGCAAGTCAAGATGCTGGTCAAACGTAGACTTCACAAAAAACATCAAAAACATAAATAGGTGAGGTAGAGATTATCTGAGGAGGCAGTTCTCAGTTTCAAAGCTCTAAGCTTTCAAAGCCTGTCCTGTCCAAGGTCATGTCAAACTGTAAATTTCCAAATACTGAATAAACCAATAATTTAACAAACAAGAAGGCTATTTAAAATTGATGTAATAAAATATCTCATTTATAACTTAAGTTCTTTTTCCAATTCCACGAAATTTCTCCTATCATCGTGTTTAGTGGTAAACAGTGTTTACCATACAGTTTATTTATTACCTTAGTAAGTTTACCTATAAGATAAGCTATCGACCTACATATTATATTGTAAATCAATGACGATAAGCATCACATTTATACAAAACTTATTTCTTAATCGAACCAAAAACATTGAATAAAAAAATAATAATATTGGTATACTAACGACCACAACATTGTATTAGAATATTATAGAACTTTATGCCAAACAATTTACATACATAGACGATTTTCTTAACTAGGAATGGCGATCGAAACAGGTTAAATAGCTAATCTATGGAATTTATTATTATTAGCCAACATTGTTCCATGTTAGTGCTATGTTAATGATGATGACTAAATTGAGTAGGTACTTATTCGCCAAACCAACATTCCTTACGTAGTGATTCTGAATGAAACATGTGCCTATTGGAATACATAGTTGAAATATATTCACTTGAACTTTGTAGAGTAATAAACATGTACCTTCCTCTACAGAGAATACAAAGACTATAATATTCGTCAAGGTAAGTGCCTACATTACATGAGTAGAGTGTAATAGGCATAGACATTATAATAAAGATAATACATGATGAGCTGAGCATTCATCATGGTAATTATAGAAAATAAATATTTATGAGTGTTAATTATGTACTATCACTTGAAAGATGAATCTTAATAAGTTAGCATTCCTATCTTATTGGGTCTATAGGCGATAATTCAAACACTAAGGTCCTGCATGGGGTGTTTTATGCGTTTCAAAGTCGGCAATAGTAGATGAGTACAAGGAACAGAGAAAGAGGTTTTGGAAGTATGCTGTCGTCAGATTTCAAACTTATTCTGACCAAAGGCTTTCGTTCTAAGGAGAATAATCACAGATCAGAGAACAATAATTCACCGAACCACCATGCTGTTAGGAGCAGTGCCCAACGAGCACATAACTCCGGATTACTGCCCCTGTCTCATCCACTAATATTTTTATGTGAGTCCATAAACACGTGACCGCTGTTATTGTCGCTGCTAATCGACAATTCGTATTCAAGAGGACACCGGAACAACACCGATTAGCTATTCCATTCACAGATTACACACATTATTCGGAAACCCTCCCTCGTTCCCATTCCGAAACCAGTTCCACGGAAGTACCTTTTAGATCCTAATCAAGGGGAGAACTGTTCCACCGAGAATCATGAGAATCCACCCAAAAAAGGTGTGAAGAATCAAATGGCAGCGGGCGTGTTACTTTTCAAATTAGAGCACCTCCAGCCTTGAAATTTATCTTTCAACCCGACTGCTAGCAATCCTTCTGGTGTACCATTCTACCATTGTTGAGAATTTGTTACAGTCTCTAGGATGAATTATTCACATTCGCAATAGCTACCTTGTGCTAATATGATAAGGTTTGATATGCATTGAATGGTCGATACACGGTGACAGCGTACGATTTAGGGGATCGTGAAAGGGTTTAAAAGTCGATTTGATACAGGAGCCCCGGGGACGGGATAAAAAATAAATAAACAGTGCCCCAATCTCCCGTCGGGGGGCGCCTGTGCCGCGAGGTGTGAACAAACAGGCAGACAAACGGATTGCTTATTTATTTTACACAACAATCGGACAGCGACGCGGCCCACCCGCGGACGCGCGACATCGGTGAATGAGAATACAAAAAATATGAGACGCCCTAAAAGTGTTTTGTCATCGCCATCGCATACCCTAACGTGTGTTATTTTGACAAATTGGTAATGTAATTTGGGCTGTGATTGTGTCATTGCCCTTTGGGTTAAGTATTACAAATAAGATAGATTCAACGACCCTCTTCAGCTTTGAGCTCAAACTTCTCGCATCTTCTTTAGGGACTTCCGGAATCAGACGATAAAGCATGTAATAATTAACAAAAACGAATTATCTAATTGTAAACAAACACTTTAGACTACATAGGTACATACGAGTATAAATTCTCATAGCTATCTTACAACATAAAACAACTTGGAACGCATCATCATCGGTCTGTATCGACCTACATACTGCCGTGCCGGCCTACTGTCGACTGTATAGGCGTGCTCTCCCCTGTCCATAACGCATCTTGTACGCAATTATTAAAATCATTCTAGGATCATTCTATCTAGGATGTGATCAGTAATAGCATCTGTGCCAAGAACGGTAGTGTAACTAATATCACTAGTAGTAAGAATTAGGTTCAGTGTCGCGCGACGCCGCGGCACGTCGCGCCCATCAATCTGACGCCAGAGTAATAAAGGAGCATTATTTTATACGCGTGACATCTTTTATTCAACATACCAATTATCCGCTTCAGTTTCTATACGAAAAGCCGATGTAAGTAGTTTAAAAAGTTACTAGTAAGGCAAAAACAGGAATGGCCAGGTTGATAATATTGAATGAGAGTACATAAATAAATTAATTACACATGTACATAGAAAGTAAAACTTTTAAAATCATTTATGGGATGAGTTCTTTAAACTAAATGAGATAAAATAAGATGATGTGTAAGATGCTAATTAGTATTTGTTTATATAATTATACTATCTATTTATACTGTGAATTAAGACTAATTATATACTTAATTAAAAAAAAAATGTTGTTCAATATCAGATATTGATTTTCAGAAAGTGTTTTTTACTACATAATACATAAGTAGCACACGTAACTTCATAACGCATTTAATTAAGTTATTGAGGGCAGTTTCCTATGTAGTTGATTGTTCGGTATTTCAACAATGATCCCGATAAAACATTTTCATAATAACAATGAGCTCTTTCAGCTTTACATAAACTATTCCACGTAACCTGCCATTAAACTCTGTTTTAAATTTCTTCGCAAACGTTGATGCAATCGATAAAAAATGCGCGTAAAATTCTCGTCTCCCAAATAAGATTTATCAACACATGAACCGGCAAAACATAACATTAGCACCATTCCACTAACTTCTAAGAAAGTAGAGCCGATGACGTACTGTATACGAAGCCATAGTTAATCTTTGCCAGTCTAGAGAGTTACGCAAACCTGCAAAAAGCGAAGTGTAACGACCGAGCGGCTGCCCTTGAACTTGACAACACGTGCCGGAGAGGACAGACGGACATGACGACACTATTAGCATTCAGAATACTTCTAGAAACGAGAGGAAACGCCATACGAGGCCCGTAGAGGTGCCTAAGTTAACCAGTGTTGCCGCCATAGCCATCAAGGGCTGGGTATAGCCCTTTTATGTGTCACTGATTTTATTCTGCTTGAACACGTTTCTTTTGTGTATTTGCTTGATTTTTTGCACTATATTGGAGTAATGAGGTAATGTTGATTCGACTTTACTAAAGAGGCCTTCATTTACAAATATTTAAATAGATTTAAATAAAAATGTACAGTTTTCAGATTTATTCCTATATGTGTACATAGTTCTATGTCGACGGGAAGTACCCTGTAGGTTTTTTATTTTTGTAAGTGTCGAAATATGCGGTTTTTTACGACATAAACGGCTCTAACTTGTTTAAACGATAACTGAGAAGTTTTTCTTTTACACAACTGCAAGAAACCATAGATATATACGTATACAGTTTTTTCAACTCGGTATCTTTACGCGTTCCCGAGATAAAGAGTCTTGATATACACACAGACGGACAGACAGACAACAAAGTGATCCTATAAGGGTTCCGTTTTCTCTTTTTGAGGTCCGGAACCCTAAAAATACTTTCTCGTCGCTGGCTGATAAAGAAGTGACGAAATTTATGTTATCATATTTCAGTATTTGTTCTGAAATCACAGAATTTTAGGGTCAGTATTGGAGTCGGACTTTAAAAACTTATAAAGATTAAGATTTTGCTCAGGTCTTTTTGGCAACCCTGGGCAGAGGAGTGACGGAATGCATACGAGACAAGACACCGGTCTGATGAATGGTTTTCCCATTTGCAATTGTCGTGAGGACAATTGAATAAATTGCCAAATATGTTCAACGTGTTCATGCTCTGAATGAATGTGAACGTAAAAGAACTAGTACATTTGCCGACGACGTGATGAAGATACCTAAAGAAGTGTTATAGATAGTAGTGCAAGTGTAAAATATAAACATCAATTCCATATCAGCTCTGTTCTATGGCTCAAATCAAACTCTTTTAAGACCATTGAAAAGCTGTAAAGATTTTTATGACACCGATTGTTCTCCCCTCCAGATCTTCAATGAGTCTAGTAAAAGTAAATTGCATACAGTGCGCTCTTGCCATCTTAATCAGGTCATCTGTCCACCTTTTTTTTTATCGCGCTTTTTCTTTGCTTGACCACCTACTCGTCTGATGGTAAACGACGTTATGGTCGAAGATGAAGTGTACGTAGTCTGCGAAGACTTCTATTCACGCTGACTTTGAAAAGCTTTAGATTTATATATTTCTCGGCAAACAGAAAAACCTTGTCGATAGATGTCTTATATCGCGTTACGCTACGTAAGTAGTCTCCATTTGAGAACTTATCGTCATCGGCCATCAATTCTCTGACATATACTGTCGAATAACGAGTAATAGCAGCTCTATAAAACCAACGTCTACAATAACCCGTGTTCTCAGAAACGGCAGTTCCAAAGATAGGTCATGCTGTAATTTGGCAGTCATTTTTATTACGCACAGCAGCCTCGCAGTCGGCCGACGATCCATCAAACGGAGCCCTAAATATTTATAAATTTATATCAGCTGGGAGAGGAAGGGTGTTCTCACACTACGCCTGCAACACAAGCTCAACTTATTGGCAACGCGCCTGCGAGACTGACACAACCAATCCCGTGACACGTTGCGTGGCCTTTGAAAACTAGTTTTCAAAAAGATGCGTCGTTTAAAAGACTCCTATAAAAATATATGTGCTATAGTCCGAATGATACTACTTGGCGGATGTGTTGTGTTAGTTACAAGCTGCGGATAACCCAATCCTCGCGCAGCTGATTGAGAAATCCGCAGCTTTTAGGTAACATCACAGTCGCCAAGTTCTATGATTCGACCAATACCGCGATTATTTATTTTTTATGTATTTCGTTACCTTTGACACTGACACTAGCCTACCGCCAGCTAGACACTGGTGAGATTGGTTTCATAGGCGTTGGAAACCGATGGAGGATTTAGGGAATTATTGGCCTTTTGTGAATAATGGACTAAGGATTTCTATGTGAGTACCTAACATGTCGGAACTTGTCATGAAACAAAACGTAACTGTCAGTGCAAGTTGCCGAGGCATTCGTCGCCAACCAGTTTAGGTTGTGTTGCCGTTGTCCCGTGTGAGATTGGTCTAATCGCGAGTTTGATGTGACACGGCCGGCCTTGAACCCTGGAGCTGGCGATATATTGTGCGGTGAAAAGAAGGCTTTAGGGGAATCAATGGCCTTTCGAGAACAATGGACCCCTAATGTACGAGGAAGGATTGATGGAGCGTTTAGAAAGTATGTTGTGTGAGTTTTTGGAATTTGTCAAGTATTTTTATTTTATACGGATAATGTGGTTTAAGGGTAAAATACTTGTAATGTTCCTCATCATCATCATACTATAATATCGCTGCTGAATATAGGCCTCTATTTCTTTATGGTGTTCACATTGTTTTCTGCCAATTATATCCATTCACATCCTACTTCTTTTCTGACGTCATCAATAATGACCTACCTGTAATACAATATGCAGCGGTCGCCATAAACGGTGTATAAGCGGACGTCCGCCTCGCTCGTCAGCTGCAGTCATCATTGCCAATGAAAGTGAATATTTAGCGCAGAGGAAGTAAATGTAGTAAACTAGATTATGCGAAATTATACACACTCAAACATAGACCTACGACCTACTTCACTACTATACCTACTTGAAATGTAGATCACAGGTAAGTAAATTACCTGATAAAGAAAGCAAATCCCTGGACTTGCTGTAGTTTCAAACTAACAATCTTTAAATAAATTTACTGAACGTGTACGGTTAGCAGGGATCGTCTAAATGCTGAGAAGATAACAAGGATAACATGAAAAATATCCTCGTCTAAATCAAACCGGACAGTTCAATCAAATTACTAACCCACCACCACCTACCTAACTCTACTATCAGCTGCATCTAATAATTGAACTATGCGTAATCATTTCATATGAATTGGTAATGGCATAGGCTTTGCGATTCCATCCACGGAGTGGCGGTCCCGGGAGTAGATACAATCTGTGAGTTGACAGCTCCTTCTCAGCGGAGGAAGTGACCAGCCACGTGCTGAAGTCGCTGAACTCTCGCTGGCTCAATCTAAACGTTATTTTTGGCAATGAACCCGACGCTCAGGGTCGGGAGACGCGAATTATACAAGGAGTTACTTTAGACAATGTCCGTCGTCTAGAGTAACTCCATGACAGTAACTCTAGGTAGAGTATAATTGTCCTGCTGTCAGGGTAGCGTAAGTGTGCGCAAGCGACCCCGTAATCCCAGTTGCGCCGCGAAGATACGAAACATCCTATATTTTTAGTAGGTATACCAGTCGGCGGAATTGGAATTTGCCTTCTCCGGGGCGGTATCCATAAAGGAATTTTCCTTACGTTGACGCAGGGTAAAGTCCTCATCATTATGACAAACTTTTATTATAGAGCCAAATCTGAAATCTTAATTTAAGACACAAGAATTCACAGGGCCTGGGCGCAGACGTGGCGGCCCCAAGCAGATCAGGCAGCGCTGTCTTAACAGAGGCAAAGACCATTGGCTATTACTGGAGCGAGGAGAAATCGATATTATTCGCTGCCCAAGTTAGAATCTAGTGCAAAGTACTATATCTGCCTCTAGTCCGAATGTGGGAAAACATGAACCCTAAAATCGCGAAATAAAATTATGCTTTTATTGCGATCGAAATAAAATTAATAACTTAAAGAGATATCATTAATCATGTTCGCCGTATAAAGAAACACCCTGTACATGTGTACTTTGAAGTTATTATTACTGGTAGTATAATATGTTTGTCATTCAAGGCGGGATGGTGTCTGCGAGGTGATTTGCTGCTGTCAGATCCGCAGAGGAAATGTTTTTTGCTAAAGAAAATCATAAAAAAAGTTGTCGTCTGGGACAGAATGTCGTCAGAACTCAGATGCGTATTCACATGCATCAGCAAATTGGTCAGGCGTATTGTTGACAGGTGGAGTGCGACATTGATAGAGAAGTATTGAACATCCGGCAGTCGATAAAATAGTCATCGTAAAAATCGTTAAACTTTTATTGTCAGTATTGGCACAGCTAACACAGATCGCAGCAGACTTAGCTGACAGAGCACAGATCAGAGAACAAGAGACACAACCTTGTTCTTCTGATTTATGTGACAAAGCAAGCGCGAGAAGCCAGTGTCTAGGTGTGGAGTAGGTTGTTACTGTGATAATGAATAGCAAGCTGTCAGTTTGCTTTTGGTAGATGTGAAAAAAAAAACTTTTTTGTCGATGGTTAAAGTATAGAGATTTTAACAACTTACTTCTCAATTTTGTGAAATTTTCTGGATTTGTACGGAACCAGTAGACAAGTGCGAGCCTGAATCGCACTTGTCCGGTTTTTTTAGTTTAAGTTTTCTTTCTTTAAGTTTGCATTCTTTTTCTTTCTTTTTTGTTTAAGTAGGTTATTTATTTTTTAGTCTTATTATGTAACAGATATAATTTATTTTTTTCCAATACTTGTTACAAAGAGATACCGGCCTAGTAAAAGAAGAGTACCAAGTCCCAAAGCCTGGAATAAATCTTCCGTACTCGAGGAAATCCCTCATGAAAGCTGAAAGGCGTCGCGTTGAACTGAAAAGCCTTCGAGAGACGACCATCCTTGAACCTGGCGATCGATACGAATACGTAATAACGTATTTATAATACGACCTATCGATTTTTATGGCGTATTTAGTCCGGCTTTGTAGTATTACTACCTTAAGGCTTCCACTAACAAAGCTTTCAAATGACGTTCATTCAATGGTCTCAAGTTGGAGTCAAGTTTTGGCTCCATATTTTACACAAATTATTTGGAGATATAGTTTATCTGAATATACAGTGTACTTATACGTATGTAGATAAATCTACAAACAATTGAACTTCAAGTTAATTTGATGAAAATGGCCTGAGTGCTTTCGATAAAACGATGTCCAGCTGCGCTCGACTTTTTGGGGTGCAGTGCAATCATCAACCGTTGCAAAAAAAACCTTTTTGAAACGGTCTTTGGATGCAATACAGTGCAGTAGTTTAGTAGCTAAACTATTTTTGTTGCCAATTGCTAAATTTGAGATATATAGAATTTAGATTTTATGAACGTTGAAGATTGAATGAACGTCGTCCATTCCGGAGCATTGTCAGTGGGGACTAGTCACGTTACTCATCGCTCGTCACAATATTTATCGATTAGATTATAATTATTATTAGTATTGACATCAAGATAAAGCTTGTGCTATGACCTTATGACTCTTGTGCTGACAAAAGACCAAGGACTATAATACTACCAAACTATTTATTTACTAATAACAAAACATCAAGGACTGTCAGTGTTTTGTGGATTTAGTTTTTATTTACTGGAATGTTAATTTCATTACAACGGTGATAATAAATAATTAAGTTTTTTTTTATTCTAAAGTTCACCTAAATTACTGGAGCGTTTAAAATATTGTACACACTAACTGCTAAAACATAATTTTAAAATGTAATGCTGCTTCTAAAAGCTTACAAAAATGTAATATAAGTAGTTTAATATAGTTTTTGTATAGTTTTATTTAGTTTATATAATTATCTTGTTATGCACATTTTCTTAAGTTTTGAACGAACCAAGTGTTTGCAAAACAACATTATAATAGCATATTTCTTTGTAAAACTAGGATATAATGAACATTGGTATTTGTACATATGTAATTATTTAAGTGTAAATAAAGATATTTTGAAATTAAAAAATTGAAATTGACTAACTGCTCAATTTCAAGTTTACTTAGTAACATACCTTGATAGGCATTTTTTCCGGGATAAAAAGTAGTCTACGACACTCTCTGACATCTAAGCAATATTCGTACGAAAAATCAAGTCTATCAGCCTCTCCGTTGCTGCGTGAAAGAGTAGCAAACACCAACAAACACACCCTCGATAATTTTACAATTGATAAATGTTAGTTAGGACGTTCAGATATTTACTTAGTCAAATTCGATTACGTTCTATCGATACATCGATTATGTTCAGATACTCGTATCGATACTTTTTCGACGAGTAGATAATCGATCGTTTCAAGCACTAGCGTTTCACTACCAAGGTCACGGCGGAAATAGATTGATGGGGCGTTTATAGACGCGAAATAAAAGGGGCTCCAAATTAGTTTCGCATCGGTATTCGTATGTGTAATATAGAGCGAACTTTGGACTGGGACACGTCATCGTCGGGTTTGGGAAACTTTGCTTGTCTTGTGATGTCACAAGACACTGAATTTCAGTGTTATTCTCGGATAGGAAATAATGTGACTACAGAACTGAACCGTTACTTAGAGACACGAAAATATACACGTCAATCTACTAAAATGGATGCATTTTAGTACTATACATATATGTATATTTATCACGTACGTAATCAATGCACACATTTGATAGGTACTAAATGTATGACACTAAAGTTTGAAAACCATACATTTTACTTGGAATACATATATCTACATAAATCATACAGCTTAATACCATCTCGATCACAATCAAAATGTTTTTTATTCCATGCCATGCCACAGACTGACAGACCTACTCTATCTGGGACATAGGTCAAAATAACGAATTTCATGTTAAACCTATTATATGTTTGTAATATTATAATTTACTTACATGTTGAAAGCCAACAACCAGAAATATTCGTATCCACTGACAATCACCGTACCTTCCCAGAAATCCTGGATATAATTTATGCTGTTATCTAATTCTGGTAAATCCACCGGCGTACTATAAAATCGCACCCAGTTTTAACAACGATATGAACACAGATCGCGCAGATAGGTCATGTTGTCTAGTCTCATAATTTTGAGCTCTCTTCTTATACCTAAACGCTAATAAATAAGTTCACAATGTTACTAGTTGATCCGGAAAACATTTTTATGCCACATAAATATCTGCAGGGTGGCCACCCTTATCGGCTAGGGGTATATGAATATGACTATAAAAATACGCTACGACCAACGATTTTTAGACCTACCAAATACTTAACCTACACAAAAAGCCGTAGTGGTTTAGTGGTAATGATTCCCGCCTTGCATTCGTGAGGTCATGAGTTCAAATCCCGGTCCACGTACCAATGAATTCTTTGGAATTTATGTGCGGAATTTCACATCACTGGCTTTTCGGTGAAGGAAAACATCGTGAGAAAACCTGCATACGTTCGTAGAATAAATTCGATGGCGTATGTGAATCCACCAACCTGCACTGGGCAAGCATAGTGGATATGGCCCAATCACCCTTCGTGGGTAGGCCTACGTCCTGCAGTAGACTATTTAAAAGGCTAGTACTGTAATAATATGCGCTTATACAACTGCAATTTATGTTCCGTAAGCATGCATTAATCGGTATATGATTTTTTGTTACATATATTATATCATATATATCACGGGCCGGATAAAGAGAAGAAAGCCACTCTCTAGATCTTTGTGGGTATGATCATGTTTCAGATACATATCTGGCGCCGCCGACATTGTAGCGACAAAATTGCTATTTCCATCGCCATGTAACGTGAAATTAAAATATACCTTTGTACTTATAATGACACACCGGGAACATCGTAATTTTAGCCTCGGATTGCTTGTGTCTGATAGTTAAAATTATATGTACTAATACGACTGCGGTTAGAATACACGATCATTGCGAGTATATTAAGAACAAGAAAAGTTCAAAATTCAATCAAAACTTATATTCTAAAATTAGTCTAAGAATGATACGAGTAGAAATATTTAAATTATTGGAAACAAGGACACGAATCGGTAACAAAAGATCACAGATAAACATAATCAAGAAATAAAAATAATATATAAATTATTATATACTACGGGACTAATCGCGCACTAAAATTACAAGATAAATAAATACCTCATGATCCCGACGTTTCGACCGAGTTGCATCGGTATTGGTCACGGGTAGTATTAAGAACAACATAATTAAATTACGTTTTATTACAATAAACAAGAATAAATAAATAAATGTACAATGTTTATAAAACTATAGAGCTAAACACACACTTAACTCTATTGTTGTATAAACAACTTATAAATAATATTTAATAATAAATTAATTTTATTATAAACAGTCAATTACTATAGTGACTATAGTTATAAAATAAATAAATATTAGGGGACATTATTACACACGGTCTCTGACCCCAAACTAAGCAACGCTTGTGATATGGCTGCCAGAGACTGATGTACTACGTATGTATATTTCGGCGACAGGAACCTAAATAATACAAATAGAAACCATTAATTACAGTTTATTGATTAAATACTAAAAATGGAACGATTACAACCAAAAATAAGAAGTTATTTTTCAAGCTCAAAACAATAATCTGCTATTCCTCTTTTTTTTTTTAATTAATTTTACAATCAGCTTATGTTTCAACTTACGCAATATTTTGGCGATGATGAAGCCCCTTGTCTTGTCATTAGCTCATGTAATTATTATTTTCACACAAGTTTCACCTAAAATAAATTAATACTAATGTTTTATTTCAATAAGTTATTTACCACTTCAAAGTTCTATAGGTTTAATTATTATTTTTTAAATGAGATTGTAATTTAAATTGTTTTATGAATGTACGTCGACAGGAACGACAACGCAAAGTTACTTCACTAGCGCCACTTTGGACTAGTTTATAATTTAAATATTTGGCGCTAAAATTCAAACGACCGTCTTATAAAAGATTGATTAATTCAATAGATTATGTCTAATAATATATTGATAAAAGTAAGTAAGTAAGTAAGTTCATGTAGGCCGGGAGGCTAGCCCTGGTGTCAGAGTATTTAGGCCGCCTGAAGGCCTCTGACATGGCTAAACGGTTAAAACAACCGGGACCTACAATTTAACGTGTCATCCGAGCTACGGCAGCGCTCAGTTAGAAAATGCCACCCGGTAAAATACAGTAAATCGTCCGTGACGACCACACGGCCATTCTGCTCAAATCGCGACTCTGCGATTTTAACAGAATACGTGAAAATAACATGTCAAATGCATCGACAAGGACCATCAACACCTTAACTAAACAATTTAAAACAAAATTAAAACAAATAAATGAAGTCTAAACAAAGAAAGAGCGTAAAACTATTACACCTTACAATGTTACAAACACAGACAGTACTGGAAAGTTCTAATATAATATGGTTATAAATAATGAATTTTTCCATGATTTTTCTATTTGTTTTTCATAATGTTCAATTAATGAATAAATTTACAATGTCTTAGATAACTTCATTTTTATCCTCTTTATAATTAATAATATTCACATGTCATGTTTGGTACCTACGGAATTTATTCGTAAATGAAACGTTACGCCAAAACTGCATTGTGTGAAACACAAATAAATTTCGGAAGAGAATCTGTTTTTTTTTTTTTTTTAACATTTTACGACCACATGGTCATATGAATCTGAATTTGTTGTTCAATAAACAATGCAAGAAATAATGTAGCATTACTGTCTTAACCCATTAATACATTTTATTTTCTAAAGTGTATGCAACCAAATTATTACGTTAATAGCTTAATTGAATAATGAAGAAAAACACAAAAATCAGGAAATGTGTCTAAATAACAATATAACTCAGCCCTAATATTGATTAATAAGATTGCAAAATAATTATTCACAAATGAAGTAATAGTAATAACAATGTCAGTAAATAATCACTACCATAACGTAACATCATATGTTAAAACATTTCAAAATCACTGTTAACTGTGAAACATCAAGTGTAATAATTAATAGATAGTTCAATGTTAATTTCTCAGTGCGAACAATAGATTAATTAGTTTTATTATGAAGAGAATAAGGAATTTAAAGATGTATGGAGTTATAATAGAAAGTCAAACAATGCTACAAATGGAAGTAACACTGCCAGGTCCGTTGTCTTGTTGTAAGTTTAAGTAAAAAAAAAGGAAAAGTAAAACACGGCTTGCAACAACGCTGATAGATATATTTTGAAATCAGAAAGAATAAAGGAAGTGAACCACCACTTCAAGCTTACACCATTCCGGTTTCTCGCTTATCAAATCAGTACAAAGGATGAAGGAAAAGGTACCACAGATCAAGTCAACCACGACTCGCAAGCTTACACCATTCCGGTTTCTCGCTCATCAAATCAGTAAAGAGAATGAAGGAAAAGGGACTACTGACCCCAGGCTCATCACATGACATCTTGCCCAGGAAGTCCAAAGCTCAACCATTCCGATATCTCACTTTGGCGAATCAGTAGGAAGGAATAAGGAAAGAAGACAAGGATAAGGAAATAGTAGAATCACATAAAAACCATACATATATCAGCGCAAGCATTGCGAAAATACGTTAAATATTACCGGAAAGACAACAGATATGGCATGTCTATCTTATTCAGCCGGTTGTTCTCGATATAGGTATTAAAGATTATAACAAAGACATCCAAAGGCATAAGAGCGGGTTATGATTAGAACGAGATTTATCTGAACTTTATCTGTTGATCATTTACAAAATATCATCAGTGTTCTACATTTTAGCTCTATAGGTAATCACTCAATAAATGATCTATATGCTTAGTAAAATCATGGTTGCAAAAATTACATCAGTTACAAAAATAATCTACGTGGAGACTCGATTAACCGGACTAACTAGTGTCGTTGGGCATTCGGATATTCAAAAATCCGGATATTGGAGTTTCCACCGTATATACTGTTCACATAAAATTTAAAATCAGGGTTTACCTAGAATTTTTACCTACTAGGTTGCATTTAACATAACATCAAAAGAGCGGCAATATAAATAAACAAAAATTACACTTGACACATTAACTTAAAGGACAAGAAAAGTTACATTCACAATATTTGCATTACTGAAATGAAACATCATCGTATCCAAGAATCGAATATCTATCCTAAACAGATTATTTCTGTATTTATTTTAGTATTTTAATTTAGTATAACTTACATGGTTATAAATTTTTTTTTGAAAATATGAGCTACCTCAAATATTTTGTATTAATCCAACCAAGCCACTAAAACAATTAGAATGTAAAACTGCTCGACCATCCCTGAATGAGTTAAGTCCTTTTAAAATCATTGAAACTTTTGCGACATTTTTTTTTTTATTTCTATTGTTTACATATGTTATAAGGCCAATAATTAAATTCTTACTAAATATAACTGACAGCCAAGAAATGGTTATTAAGTAGATTAAAAGGCAATTATTATCTTAAGGATTTTAGAACGGCGTATCTACTAATAATAATAAAAATAACAACAAAAACAAAATTAATATGTCGCCTTTACGGGAAGGTGACAGATTTCCAACAAACGAACATAGTAATTAAGTCAAAATTATAAAATTCAATAAGTGATGACATAACAATCGCAGATTTATCAGACGGGGTAAGCGAATATAAATATTGATAGAAATTCTGATTTGGATTTGCTTTCCTTAAACTTACAATTCAGGAATCAGTGTCTCATTTTTACTGTAGAGAAGTTAAAAGCAGGTCTAACTCAAATGCCAACTTTAACATTATAATAAGACATAATATGAGCAATAATGGATCTTTGTTGTTGTTGTTCAATGTATATTGCTGAAAATTGCGCAAAGTTATAAGAACGAGCGATTTGAATGTAAAAGAGCAACTTTAAGTTATGTAAAGAATAATAACTTGAACTAGGTAAACAGAAGAACAAAACTCTGAAAACTAAAATCATTTCAAGTACACACCTATATAATAAATTAAATTCTACTTTGGCGTTCAGCCCTACATTGTTTTATTTCTGAAAAGCAAGGCTATGACAGAACTGAATTACTTATTACAGGCATAAACTTCTTATATTTCGACGAAATTACGTATTCACTAAGTTATCTTATTTCTTTTTTTTTTACAATATAAAAAAAATCAAAAATATTTTATCAATTGGTTCTATGAATTATATTTAACCAATTATATTTTAGTGAAGTTTAATAATTTCCTTTTTAATTTAATACATGAAAACACACCCGTTATACTAAGACTTAAAATGTGTAAAAGCCCTGTTAATTTCCAGAGCAAAATTCTATAAGGACCCATGAATTTAATTTAAATCTTATTAAGTACATTGTTAAAGCTTGAGAAAAGCCACTGGCTGAAAATTACATAATGTGAAATCAGTTCACAGCCAGTGGATTTATTTGTTATCTTTTAACTCATTTGTGTCAAAAATCTAATGTCTCTACGCCTAATAAGGAAATGACATTCAGTACTGTTTATACGATCACACCTTTAAAACATCAACACAGCTCTGATAAAATCAGTTTTTCTAAAGATCTAAGGTGAAAACCATGTTACTTTATGTGAAGTCGGCTAAACAGAACTCTTTGGATTCCATTATACATTTATTTATGAGCATCATAGATGTAGTGATTAGTATTTGATCTTGAAATATTGTATTACATTGTTTTTACATTCAATTATTTATCAATTATAAGGTCTATAAGTTTTTAATGTCTGGGCATTAATATCACGATTTATGTTAATGATAATTATGTGCTAGTAATAGTGGACTGATAATAAACATCTTTTGATATTTTCCTCTATTGCATTACACAGCTACAGCTCTATTTACTGAAAACTAAATATCACGGCAGTCTAGGTACTGCAGAGTTAGTTGACTAGGGCAGTGGTTCCCAAAGTTGACTGGACTACAACTCATCTTAAATAAGTTTACCGTATGTTATAATATTCTGTAAATGTATAATTTTAATTTTGTTGTAATGACGTTTCTAAGCACATGATAATTGAAATACAAACTCGTTACACCACCTCTAGGAAAATTAACCAATGCCAACATGAAATAACATTCTTTTGCTTGATCGGTTAGTGTATTGTTCTACAGGCAGGGCCCATTCATATATTTGCCGACGACTCGACAGTGGGTCATGACCCAAAGTTTGAGAAACCCTGGACCAGGCCGTTTCCACTAAATTGATACCAATATATTATATGTAAGATTAGAAAGATAATATTATAGCAGTATAGACAGATAGTTCAGCCATGACAGGTTGACCCTATTTTATTAGAGGCACTTTATATCAACATAATTCATTTTCAGTTCTTCCATTGCAACAACCAACATAACAGCAAAATTGTAATATTATTCTAGATTAAAAATAATTTTGGAAGATAGTCAGCCAACACTTACTTTGGCATTATTACAACAATCAAAAATAAACATGAACAAAATAAATTATTTAGCCTTTACCTATTACATTCATAACATACAAAATCCACTGTTAAATATCGGCTCTCTGTCCTCGAGGAAAGCAAAGCTGATCATGTTGCACGGGGAATTGAAGACAGTAGTCAGACTATGCTCTGAAGCATTCTTACACCGCTCCAGTGCATCACCGCAGCATCACTCCTGAGCCCTCAGCGTAGAACTGCATTTATTTTTATTCTCTGCCAGAAAAATAACTCGCATTAGTTCTATAACAATATCACCACACATTATATAAGTAATGCAGTCTCTATTTCTGTGTCCCTCTGTTTTCTCTTATATGGCCTAAACTATACAACAGATAGCAATGCAGCTACCACTATCTTATAAAATATTTCTTTCAAAAGGTTTATACCAATAATTTATTCATAGCTGAGTGAAGCCGGGCCAAGTAGCTAGTTAATTATAACTCTAAATTAGCCGAAAAGAAAATTAGGTCTTCTAGGTTTCATTGTGACTTATTGTCTGTTTGTGAGTGTTATACAAATTGATCAGAGAATGCTTATGAAGGAAAACAAAGATAAATTATATTGTCATAATGTAAAGACCACAGAAGTAAACCTTAGAATTAGAATTATTATGCCAGCGACTGTGTTCTCAGCTAAAGACCGGCAGAAAACTCTGTAACAAGACTATAGCAATTTTCATACTTTACATAAAAAACATTTCCTCGATGCAACACGAGAGTGTAGCACTTTAAAAGTACTTACAGGCAGCCACAGCGGCATGTAATATTTAGTTTGTCCGTTTCTAAATCACAAATCAAATAAAGGACAAAGTTGAGGTTAGAAGTGAAATATTACGATCTCGTCACATTACGTTGCCAATTAACAAACAAAACACATCACCTGGCTTGTTTTCTTGTGAAATAGCTCTGCATTAATATCTTCAAAGGTTTCTCAGGGCCTTATTTTTCCTTAAGTTTTCTTCATGAGAAGTTGCAGTGCAGTAGAAGTACAGCCCTTCAGAGGTCATGATGGATATCCCCAACCGCTGCTTTCGGCGACAGGAACCTAAATAATACAAATAGAAACCATTAATTACAGTTTATTGATTAAATACTAAAAATGGAACGATTACAACCAAAAATAAGAAGTTATTTTTCAAGCTCAAAACAATAATCTGCTATTCCTCTTTTTTTTTTTAATTAATTTTACAATCAGCTTATGTTTCAACTTACGCAATATTTTGGCGATGATGAAGCCCCTTGTCTTGTCATTAGCTCATGTAATTATTATTTTCACACAAGTTTCACCTAAAATAAATTAATACTAATGTTTTATTTCAATAAGTTATTTACCACTTCAAAGTTCTATAGGTTTAATTATTATTTTTTAAATGAGATTGTAATTTAAATTGTTTTATGAATGTACGTCGACAGGAACGACAACGCAAAGTTACTTCACTAGCGCCACTTTGGACTAGTTTATAATTTAAATATTTGGCGCTAAAATTCAAACGACCGTCTTATAAAAGATTGATTAATTCAATAGATTATGTCTAATAATATATTGATAAAAGTAAGTAAGTAAGTAAGTTCATGTAGGCCGGGAGGCTAGCCCTGGTGTCAGAGTATTTAGGCCGCCTGAAGGCCTCTGACATGGCTAAACGGTTAAAACAACCGGGACCTACAATTTAACGTGTCATCCGAGCTACGGCAGCGCTCAGTTAGAAAATGCCACCCGGTAAAATACAGTAAATCGTCCGTGACGACCACATATACATATTTTTAAATATATACTTACATAGTAACATCCAGACACAGAGCAAACACCTATGCTAGTCAAAAAAATGCTTGCCCTGGGTGGGAATCGAGCCCACGCCTCTTTGGCACAGTAGTTATGGTCACTAACTACTGGGCCACCGAGGCAGTCAGTTATGTTGATAGTATCCCCACGTCGCGATGATCTCTGGTCAATACTGGTCATGCATTCGATCACTCGCGTAGGTGTGTTCAAGTTTTATACTTTAGCACGTAAAAAGAGTCCTTATTCTAATTTACAGTATTACAGTCGCAGTCATAACATCTGCGTGCGGCCGCGTAAGGAGGTTTACGAGACGGTTATATTGCTTATCTCTCAGACATGTACCTAAACTGGGAATTGGAATTTTTAGTGCGTTATGGTTACGACTGCGTAGCAAGCGCAGCGCAGGACGTCCACCGTGAAGGTGATATGGTAGGTCAGGAGTTCAAGACGGTCAGATCGAGACCTCAAGTACAGCTGTCTTATCTGATATGACAATGTGATGATTAATAAAACTTAACATCATCAACTCGAAGTGTCTATATAAACTCTACGAATATGATATACGTAATCTCGAAAGCAATACAATTAACAATTCAAAGCTCCCATTCACAAACCCATGCCCAGCCCATCAAAACACCAAGATGTGAATCTAGAACGTTCGAAGGGCATTGAAAACATTCCAAATTGTCGGTAGAGCGAGCAAGGTCTCGGTCAGGCGCGGTTCACGACCGCCGAGCTGTCCTTGAGCGCTGTCAAACAACCTGCCCAAGGTACCACGCACCTACTTATTAAGGAGTACTTTGAAACAGTTTACTTAGACCTGGGATTCGGATACGGTTCAAAGTATCAATGTCAACTGTTTTAGACTACAGCGGGCCCATTAATAGATGTTTAGTACATGTGTACTAGATATATGTTGGATTAGTTAGACCCATACGGCATACAGCGAGCGGTGGGGTGACGATATCCAAAAGTATTGCGGCAACACCTAAGTGAGACAGACAGAATGAGACATGCCAGGATGATTGGCGAAAGAGGGAGGTTTGTGCCCTGCAGTGGTTTAAATTAAGCTGATGATGATGATCTTGTAATCAACTCGTAAGATGTTTTGTACACAACGTATAAGACCGCGTATGGCCACAATCTCGCCTGATGGTAAATTGACGATGTGGTCGAAGATGAAGCATCCAGACTTACATGATACATATTCACTCTGACCATATGAAGAGATTGCTTGTTTTAATGGGAAATGTTTCAGTTTTTGTGTCAATTTCGGTACCTTCGACGCGACGGGGACCTTACTTTGAAAAACCCTGACTTAAACCCACGAAACCCTGCTAAATCTATATATACCTACTGCAAGTAATTCTGTGCCACTCAGATATGATTTTACTTCCCGGCCAAAACCAGACAGTCTTGATAAAATTGTCAAAAGCTTTGTTCGAATATAGTCTCTCTATTTAGTATATTAGGACTTACACAGCTCAGTGCGTAGGTACGGACGGAAGCTAACTTCCCTTACATAATAGCGAAGTGTTTGATAAGTAGGAACTTCGGAAGTTGACTAATATTTGACTTCCAGTAACCTATTCACGTACAGTCTGGCTGATAGCACGTATAAGGGGTACATGCTCGAAATGTTTGTTAATGTGTCGTTTGACGTTGGTTTATACGTGGGCTTTTTGCAAAACAACTTGGACAAGAAAACGTGCTTATTTGCACCTACGTAGCTACATGGCTATGTAGCTACGTAGGTGCAAACTTAAGGTGTCGTAAAAAGTAATGGTTATAATTATTTTTCACAAAAAACGGCATGATCGACTTCAACCGTGTACAGAATTCGCGAATAAATGGCACGAATCGATGTAGCAATTTTCACATTATTGATGTTTTATCAAAAATGGCTCAGCCGTTTTCCATAAAATATAAATGGGACCAATTTCGAAGTGAACCCTTTTCAATAAAAAAATATTATAGAGATCGTACTGTGAAAAAAAATAATGCGTAAAAAATATACTTATACAGCATATACAGTACACACGTTGAATTGAGTACCTCCTCCGTTTTGTCAGTCAAAAATTCTATACATTTATTGACCGAGAGAGCAGAGCGTCTCTGTATGAACTCGCCAAATGATTTTGTTTGTGCGCACAATAGCTGCCGCTTGTTTATACCTATCCTACAATTTCAGCTTGCAATTTCAACTTGAAGGGTAAAAAGTTAACATAACATTTTTCTTCGCACCCTTTTACACTCTTTGTTTTTTCTGTCCAGACGTTTGATTCGATATTGACACTATCAAAACAATATCGGCGATACTTTAAAATATATAAAGAATTTGTAGACCTTTTCCGGACCAAGGCGGGCCGCTGCATCTAGCCAAGTGTGGATTTTCGAATGCTGACAGGGTACAGTGTGATTGCGGAGCTCCCGAGCAGAGTGTGGATCACCTGCTTACGTGCCCAGCGCCCGAGCTCATGTACGATTGAAGATCTATACAACGCTATACTCTGCGGGGTCGCAGTGGCCAAATATTGGAAGAAAATAATTTAACCATTTTGAATCATTCGCACGATGAAGAAAAGAGAGCGTTTTCATTTGTGTAGTCGATCAAAACCTAACCTAGACTAAGTTTAGCCGTGAGACCGTAACTGATACCCCACGACATTCCCATTATATAGAGTCATCATCGTCTGTTTTCCTGGTGGAGGTCCAAAACCTCAAACCGGATGTAAACGCGTTCCGCGCCTGGACGCCGACCGCCCGTCGATTCTGCACTTCCCCCGTTATCTTGGACTCTAGGGCTGTCAATCACGGCTTATCTTATAAAATTCCCTCATTCTTGGATCATTTTGACATATACTTACTTAGTGTTTTTATTTTGTTTTCAATAACGTATATATAAGAATAAGCTCAAGATATAAGCTCAAGATAGCACAACGCGCTATGGAGCGGGCTATGCTCGGAGTCTCTTTGCGTGATCGAATCAGACATGAGGAGATCAGCAGACGAACCAAAGTTGCCAACATAGCTCAATGGATTAGCAAATTGAAATGGCAGTGGGCAGGGCACATAGTTCGGAGAACTGATGGCCGATGGGGCTGTTAAGTTCTGGAATGGAAACCATGAACCGGCAAGCGCAGCGTAGGACGTCCACTGACTAGGTAGACGTCCACTGACTAGGTAGACCGACGATATAATTATGATGGAACGGAAGGAACGCGCTGTATGCAGGCCGCTTCCAACTGGGCTTATTGAAGATCCGTGGGGGAGACCAATGTCCAGTAGTGGACGTCCTACGGCTGCTAAGGATGATGATGTTGATGAACGTAAATTTGCCCAAGTAAGATGAAATTCTAGAGTATACTAGCTGACCTGGCAAACGTTTTACCATGGAAAAAATCTTGAGGGCAACCTTTATCACCTTTAAGGGTTTAAAAATGCCTTCAAAACTTATTTTCAGACCAACCAAATATACACAAATTCATAAAAATCGGTTGAGTCATTTCGGAGGAATTTGATAACAATCACTGTGATACGCGATCTTTATCACCGTCTCTAGAATTTCGTATCCAAAGATCATCTACTGAAACTAATACGAGTACAAAATAACCTAGAAGAGTACGAATATTCTGCATGGAGGAAAGCAAAATGTTCAAACATACGCCAAGCTTACATTCTGGTTTTTAAACCACGATTCAAAATAACGCCGTTTAATTTGAAAACTTCGCTTCTAAAACAAGATAAATATTTACGAATTAATACAAAAATGCCTATAAACGCAGACAGCCCTAACTTAAGCTTGATTAGGACATGATTTATCACTCCACCTTTTATTTACGACTTAGAACAAAAAGATCAGCGTCGCGGGAGAACCAGCTCCTGAAATGTCACTGAGTGCTTCTTAGAAACGTGGCTTAATGATTCCTAATGCTAAAGCTTCAGTCTGCCTGGAGCAGCAGACGTTAAGACGATGTGTTTTTTTTTTAATTTGTCACGAAGTATCCCTGACGAAATCAGGGGTTTTGAATGTAAGTAATTCAACATCTTGGGAATTCAACATTTTTCGAATTCAACATTATGAGCTGGATCGGTAATATCTATTTATTTAAAAAAAATATAATAAAAATGGTGGCATGTCATGTAAGGCCTCTGAGCCTTCAAGTGGGCTTAAAACTAACTGGGCCAGGACCAGGGATAACCACCCACCTATACAAATTTAATGATACTTTAGTGACAACAACTTCGGAGTAGAGGCAGAGGCCTACTTTAGATCACTCCGATAAATATCACATAAATAATTTCATATTTACCGAGACCCTTACTGCCACGGTTTGACTGCAATTGATCTGAACGGATCTTTATATTTTTAACGATGTCACATCATTAATGCATTGTCAAGGCAGATCAATTGCAAAATGATAGATAGCATTTATTCAATGAGTCAGAAATATCTAAGAAAAGGTAAAATGAATCAAGTAATCATCATTAAGGGTGGCGACCAAAGCGCCACCCTTTTATGGTGGACATCCTACGCGTTAGAACCAAGCGTTTTGAGTCCACATTCCTCATACGAACTGCCAGAATGTGGAACGCTTTGCCTGAGTCTGTCTTTCCGTTAAAGTACAATGTAGGTGTCTTCAAATCTCGAGTAAATAGGTATCTTCTAGGTAAGCGTGCTAGACCGCGTATCTGTTTAACATCAGGCAGTGTGTAGTCAAAAGCAAACCTATTGGAAATATAACAAAAAAAAATTGCCCTGAAACAAGTTAAATTATACGTCTCTTATTACTTCATGATTCGACTAAAGGACAATTAAAATCATCACTTTAAATTAAATGGTGTAAGTAACTGAGAAGCCACTAAATAATAATAAACACCAAACGGTACTTCATATCATCTCTACAATAATATAAAAAGAATTGACATTTAACAATCCTCACCATCTATTCAATAACATTGGTACAAGATGGTTAGATAAAGGTCAAACAAACAAAACTTAATTCCATGATAGAACTCGAACGGAACTGTTTGACAACTACCCCCAAAATTACATCACGCCCCCGCGCTGGATGTGAGGGCTGTTCGGAAAGCACAACTTGTCAAGTGTCGTTAACTTGTGTAAGTTGTGCGCAGATTACCGCTACAAATATCGCTTCAAAAGATTGGATTGCACACACAAAATATCAAACAATAAAAAAAATGTATTTAAAGTAATTTTATTCAATTTTCAGTAATATTTTATTGGAGAATTATATTTTATACCTAGATGCAAGTTTGTTAAAATGATACCAAAAACCAGAAAAATAAATAATGAACTCTTCGTTTCTGTGCATAGCAAATCAAGCAATTCAAAGTGATTTTAACCATCTTAAGACGAAAGTGAGAACTCCTTTTTTTAAGATGGTTAAAAATCACTTTGAATTATAAATATTATTTTGTAAAGAGCTGTTCGACAACTGCATAATGACAAAAAATAATTTTGCTCCGTACTGTTTCTCAAGCATATCAAGCGATATATTCCATGGCGTTTTTTGTCGCAAGCATATTTTTGAAAGCACACTGAAAAAGAATGCGGAATCTAAAGCAATAACCTGTGATCAAATCTAACTTGCTCAAGTGTAAGTCGAATTGTGTAACTAGTGAACATTTGTATCGTAATCTTTGGATCGGGAGTGGCAGCCCTGGGCCGAGCAGTTCTATTCTATGCGGTATCTGTGAGATCGATCGCCGAAGGTCAACGAGGTTGATAGAATGTGAGTACACTGTACAGTGTATAGAGCAGCACGTGTACAGTGTACACGTGCTGGCTGCTCTATATCAACTCAAATGTCACATTACTATTATTTTATAGTATTTGCTTTAAGTTTCAAAATTACTGAGGATCATTCGGTGACCTAGAGGTAGCCATGGTGGTCTAGAGGTAGTGACACTCGCTTTACAATCGTGAGGTCGTGGGTTCAAATCCTGGTCCCGTACCATTGGTACAGGACTTAAATCTAAAGAACTTATTGAAGTTCTTTAGAATTTATAAACGGATTTTCACATCACTGGTTTTTCCGTGAAGGAAAACATCGTAAGGCAACCTACATACTTCCGTAGAAAAAAATTGATGGTGTATGTGAATCCACCAACCCACACTGGGCCAGCGTGGTGAAAATGGCCTAATCACCTGTCATGGGTACGCCTACGTTCTGCAGTGGACTATTAAAAAGGCTGGTACAGTACAGTATACTGTGACCTAACATACCTACAGAGCTATCCGATTTACGCTACATCATAGTGCCGCTGTAGAATGCAAAAATGAATAGTAAAAATACAAAAAGATTGCGTTAGATAGAACTCACCCCTATGGCGGACACTTCATGGGGATTACTCCTATCAAATTGTGGTGTGCAAGCAAGCAGACACCATGTGAAGTACCTTTCATTTAGTTGTATATAATTTGTTGGTAAGTAGCGCTACTAGTCATGCCACCACTGGAGTCCTAGTGAATAGACCTCCGAAGAACAAAGTTCTGATCCATCCCAAAATACTCTTTCAAGGGACTTCTATCCGGGCTTGGTTATATCTTTTTGCGCATTTAAATTTTAGTTTAAAAATTAAATGCTTGAATATTGAAGTTAGCGGCAATTCGACATTACGCAAATATCTTTGAAAAAAGAGAAAAGTAATCGTCTATTCACACATAAATATAGTAAAAAAAAATTTGGAGCTATGCATTCATGATTCAACGATAGATAAATCAACTTCTTTAGTTAATTAAGACTGCTATTGGCCCGATAAATATGTTTCTACATTTTCACAGCCATATAATAAACTTGAGAAATACAGCATCATTTCGAAAGGTAAGTATATCATTTCCTGACGTCATTGTCATTTTTATAGCTCCAAGTCGTCAAGATTCAACATACGTCTTGATTTATGAACGTCGAAATAGAATTCAGACCATTTTTTACATTTATACAGCATAAACACGTTTGAAGGAGCTCTTAAAAAGTAATAAAAGTTAAATCCATCTAGCTTCAATTAACTTTTAAAAAACCGGAACAATTAATACCTACAGTAAACGTTGCTATTGCAAAAGCGTCCTAGATCTAGAAAAAGAAAATAAATCAGGCTAACATTTCCAACACTTAACAAGACAATAAAAGAGAACATAAAGATAAAACGTATAAACTTCACGTCAAAACGGAAGTTATTAAAAGAGTTAATACTTAAATATAATAACATACAACTAAATGGCGGTACAACATACGCACTATTAAAAAAGATAGCGATCGCAGTAGCATTTTATGAGGTTGAAAGCCCTAGCAATCTCGGTCAATTATGGAAAGGTATTATTATCATTACACACTAAGTACAAGTTATTGTTAATGTGGAGCGAATGATCTTCATAAAGTAAACAAATTGTAGGCAACGTAAACACAAACAGGAAAAGTAAAATAATGCATTTTTAAATTATAACACCAAATATAGATCGTTAAATAATTAGGAAAAAATAATACACTGAAAAGTAGTGACACCCGCCTTACAATCGTGAGGTCGTGGGTTCGAATCCCCGGTCCCGTACCAATGAGTTCTTTAGAATTTATGTACGGAATTTCACACCACAGGCTTTTCGGTGAAGGAAAAAATCGTGAGGCAACCTGCATACATCCGTAGAAGAAATTGAATGGCGTATGTGAAACCACCAACCCGCACTGGGCCCGCGTGGTAGATATGGCCCAATCACCCTTCGTGAGTAGGCCTACGTCCTGCAGTGGACTACTAAAAAGGCTGGTACAGTTCAGTACAGACGTTAGGAATTTTCGCATTACCCAAGTTAGCTCTACATTCTACCACTACATAGAATTTGTAAATGGATGTTAGTACACCAACGACTATTCGAGCAATAATTGAAGAAACCTATAGAAATAAAAGGGTAACATCATCCTGTCGACCTCAGAAAATAGGAGACGTGTATGCACATACTTGAGAATTGGATTTGCCTAATTCATGGTGTGTTACCCGCCTTACGAGTAATACATATTAAAGTTGTGACCGGGGGCTCTACAAGGTTTTCACATGCGATCTTCATCTACTATTCACCATGTTTTTTCTTAAAAACATGGCCATTTATTTTGACACTTATGGCACGAAAATCTCCTTGATTCTGGGTCAATGACAAGTTGCCACTATACAAACTAACACTAAGGCTCAGGATAATGATAAGTTTCTCTTATTTGAAGGACGAGTATGTTGCGCCAAATGTGTTGTTATAATTTAAACATGTCCTTGTTTACTATATATATAGACAGACAGACAGACAGACAAAACTCTTTATTTATAACCACAATATAAAAAATAAACACTATTTACACAAATACGACAAAAATATGATTATAAAGTGGCGGCCTTATCACCCATGGCGATTTCTTCCAGGCAACCTTGCACGAATATGAACCGACAAGAATAAGAAATAGTGGCCTTAAATAGATATCAACAAAAAAAAACACCTATAAATAATAAACTGATATTCTTGAAACTATATATTCTTTGGCCTAAATATATCTAATAGTCCAGACTAGAAAACTAGAATTTAAGTCTACGTCTCGTATCCAATATATTCGTTCTTAATATGGGTTATTTTTTCTGTTCGTATCAATGAAATTTAAGTTTGGTTTAAGGTCGTTAGAAACTTTCGGAAGCCACAGAAACTGCATAATTATGATTTACTAGCTTACCCTGCGAACTTCATTACACGGAATATCTTAATAAATTATAGCCTATGTGTTATTCTGATGTATAAGCATTATAATTGCAAAGTTTCATCTCAATCCGTTAAGTAGTTTTTACGTGAAAGAGCCACAAACATCCATACATACAAATTTTCGCGTTTATAATTTAGTAGGATTTGGCTTTGTTTAGCGTTTCATAGAGGTATTGAATTGGCTTAGCTTTTTAGTTACTAACCGATAACCACACCTTTACCGGAAGCATAAAACACAAAGTAATCAAATTATACATTTAATAATTCTGATCACATCACTACTACTTAATCTAAACGATAAATTATCACTTACAGAAAATACCCGCGTCGTATTTTATCAGTTACCACAGATCAGCTACCATCTACTAAATTAAATTATATTGATCGTATTACTTAATTGTCAGATATCAATAGATGTGAATTCTTCTGTGGGTGTATCGGAATTCCTACAAACACTATCGAACCGACAAATCTAATCTTCAATAACTTTAAAAAGGTGATAATGGCGGCAATTCGGCGACATTCCACGAAACTATAACTAGTCGCACTAAAATTTTTAATTTAGTGCAAAACTAGCAAAAAGCTATTCGGTGTTTTCTTCGAACTTAATTAAAACCGATTTTAGTCGTCCACCATAAAGAACTAAGTTAAGTAACGCCAGTTACGCCATCTAGTGTTGAGTAGCAATATTAGTTCGGAAATAGTTCACTAGATGGCACGAAACATTAATTACTGTTTTTATTTTATCTGTGGCACATCTATAGCTGCCAAGGATTTAGTGTTACACCCATGATAGCTGCTCCCAATATGTTGCCATATCGATAACAAGTGCTCTTTTCTATTTTAAGTTTCATGTCATACTTAAATCTGTTACGATAATTTTGATTTGATTTTACTCCAAAAACGGCGCAACGCGCTTTATTTTGAAATAAGACTTTTACATTATTTATTCCCGTGGAATGCACTAGCTTTTATATCTATGATATGATTATAGGTTTGAGGTAAAATACGACTTGTTGGCTTTTATAGCAAATTTTGGTAAATTACTCTGTCAACACTTTTATTTACAATTAATTTTTCAGTTCACAATTGACAAAAACTGCAAATTCTTCGCAAAGAGTTTTTAATATCACTACGTTAGACTTTTACAAACATAATAAGAAACGCGCCAACAAAAAGTAAAGGGAGATCCATCGCTTGGAGCGATTCTACGCCAACAAGTAAGTAGATCTCTTGTCGATAAATCCTAAGTAGTCGCTAATTTTCTTTCAAGTTATTTGGATTTACAATAGTCTTTAATGAAACTTTTTCAGGTAATCAAGCAGACAAACAAGCTGGCGAGTTCTTGGCAAATCCGGCCAGTGAACTCAATGTTCTGCTGCAGCAGGGCGGTGCAGGAACCTTGAACCTCGTGGATGGTGCAGGAATGGCAGCATGTGTATGTTTTCATATTGTTATTTCTTTAAAAACAATTCCAGTATCCCTTGTGTAACATACTACCTAAATGAATATCACAATATGGTTTTAATTTGATAAATGTTGTCCAAAGGTACAACAACTGGTAATTTATTTATTTTTACATTCAATTAATAAAGCAAGTTACTTGAATAATCCTTATTAAAGGAATCATGTTAACTGCTAATATTTATACTGTATATGGTGAAGGAAAACACCGTGAGGCAACCTGAATATCGGGATATAGTAGCATAGTCCGGAGAAGAATTTCAATGATGTATGTGAATCCATCAACCCGCACTGGGCCAGCGTGGTGGATGTGGACCAATCACCTTTCATGGGTAGGCCTACGTCCTGCAGTGGATTATTATAAGACTGATACAGTACAGTACATATATATGTATAGCATTTAATAGTAGTACATATAGCAGTATATGTATACTGCTATTAAATTAAATTTAGTAAAAATATATTTTTTTTCACAGGGTTTACTGCCATTACCATCTGAGCAGACAATTCCTGCACTAGGTACATCAGGATAATGGGATCTTTCTACTAGGATGAACTAATACCCATACAACCTCCAGCAAGACAATCTGCGGAGTCAGCCTCAAGCCAGCCTGTAGCATGCAAGTCGACACAAAGCCAGCCCACAGCGTGCCTGAACTGCCACAACCAAGTCGTGATAGATCCAGTTGGCCAAGATCAAATGCAGCATTAGTCCTTAGCTATTTTTTCATTTCTACAACATGGGTATCCAATGAAAGCACTTGTTAAGAGTAACTTGAAAAATAATGTGATGTCATTCTAAATCATACTAATATTGTAAATCCGAAAAGTTTGTTGGTTTGTTCCTCTTTCATGCAGCAACGGAGCAACGGATCGACTTGATTTTTAGCATGGATATAGTTCAAGGGCTTGAAAGTGACATACGCTACTTTTTATCCCGAAAAAGTAAGAGATTCCTGTAGGATAGCACAAAAGTCAAAATATAGCCACGGGAAAAAGCTAGTCCAATACAAATCATTTCTAGTAAATCAGTGTTCACCTGCTAAATATCTAACTCTTAGATGAAAGACAAAACTAATACAATTAATACAACTCGACAAACCTGGTGTGACAGATTCCACATACAAAATGAAGGTGTAGAATCTGTACCACCAGTGGGGCACCTTGGTGAGGCAGAGGGTAATTCACCAGATAAATTGATTATTTTTATTTTTTATTTATAACTACTGTTTAATTTTTGTTGGAACAAATAATAAATCATATAAGTACATTTTTATGATGTTTTTATTACTAAAATAATCTAGTACCTAATTAAACTTAGGCATATCGATCTCTCAATCTGAATGGTCTCTCACTATGGGCCTTATTAGTAAGCTCCAAGTAGCCCAACGAGCTATGGAGAGGGCTATGCTCGGAGTCCCTCAGCGAGATCGAATCAGAAATGAGGAGATCCGTAGACGAACCAAAGTTACCGACATAGCCCAATGGATTGGCAAGTTGAAATGGCAATGGGCAGGGCACATAGCGCAGAGGGCTGGTGACCGATGGGGTCGAAAAGTTCTTGAGCGGAGATATTATATATATCAATCATATCAATTCAGCTTCCGACAGGAAATCTTCATCTCCATCATATCTCTTCTATTGCACCAAATGCTGGTTTAATTTGCTACAGCTCATCTTCCATACCATCCTCATTGTAATCTGCAATGTGATATACAATATGATTATACAGATAATTATCAATCTTTATAAGTTTGTTAAGCTCCGCTAGTGGAGCAACCACTAATCCTTTATCCATGAGTTAATTATTGTAAGGATCTATCTGACTGTTGGAAAATTAGGTAATTAAGGACTTATCAAATGGTTTGAATAAAAAGAGTTCTCTGTCATTGCAGTTTGTCAGCTGGCGTCATTGGGAATTTGATGATTTTAGGGCACAGTTGTGAGACGATTGCATTACTGTGACCTCAAGACATCTGCTGATGGTTGGCTGGCTTAAGCCCAAGAAACTGTCTAGGCCAACAACAGCCTGATAACTGCCTCGGGCAAAAAAGTGAATAGCACTAAGAATCCACAACAAATGATATTTGATTACAATACTCAGTTTGCTTATGCAAACATGCTGAATGGAAAATCATGACATACAACCTCTATAATTGTTTTGGGTTGCCTTTTCGAGATGTGCTTCTCAAATTAAGATCATTTATTAACTGTTAAGCTCCTGTCTTTGGAACTCTATACAGTTTTTTCCTCTTCTATCAGAAAATAATTTGGAACTAGATGAACCACACAATAAACTCTCACTTGTTTAGTCAATCAAGCAAAAACAGGTTTTTGGGTTTTTTACTTACCTTTCCAATAGTTGCTGCCACAATAAATTCGTCCATATTTCAAGATTAATTGCGAAAATCGACGATAAAACACATGCAACTTCCTCAAACTAATTTTAATCGCCATGTTTTTCATGACGACTATTTTGACATTTGACAACTAAATTTTAGACGTATATCACACTAAAATGTGGGCCGCCGAATGCACTTTGACCAAATTGAGTAACTAAAATCGATTTAGTCGATTCGACCTAAATTTAGTTTAATCGTGTTGACATCCGAATAGCAAAACCTAGTTTGACAGGACTAAACTTATTTTAGAGACAACTAAACTATAAATGCGTGTCGCCGAATTGCTGTCAATATCTAAATCACATATTCTACGAATATACTATACTCTTCCTCCGTATATGCTTATCGGTTCTTCTCTCGACTATATACTGTTAGTTAAGTCGCTATCTGCATTTATTAGTTTTACTTGCATACTTTAATTTAAGAACGGTAAATTTTTCCGGGATAAAAAACAGCGCATCTTTTGAAATATTGAAACTATTGAAAGGAAGATTATTTAGGTATCATGCAACGAACCACTTGGTGGTTGGTAAGTGATGAGCGCCCCCTAATATCCATCTACCTATACTATAATCCCAGAGGAGTTGTGCGTAGGAACTTCCATTGTCACCTTTCTACTAATCTACATAATGTTATTTTACGTCTACTTCTGACATGGTTATGGTGTCCAGAAGTGGACGTAAAAGATTCTTAGGCTCTTTTATCGTCGCCCAAAAAGACTGATCAGAAGCGAATTGCAACGTCCATAAACTGTGACTCTATATATACTATCTAAACAACTACACCTTTCAGGTACACACTGCATTTGATACTAAAACGTTTCACATCATCAACTGTTTAGTAAAGAATTCTGCGAACAATTAAATGAAGCCTAGCAGCAATTGCTTAGTCTAAACTACGGTAGGGTAATGAAAGTGTCCAAGCCAAGAAGCACATCGATTGTCTCCCGCCATTACACAATAGGAAGTCCAAACACTGGGGTACGGAATTAGACCGGCAACGATCCGCCCGATTTAGATATGGCCCGGACAAAAAGTATATAAGGAACGGGCGCGGCCGCGACTTGCCACGTCGCCTCTCACACCGAATATGTTTAAAACTGTGATTGGCTATTAGTGAAATGTAGATCATATCCAACAACCCTCGCTGGGCTAGCGTGGTGGATATAGCCCAATCGTCCTAATTTAAGGTATGATTCCGAACTCCGCTGCAGGCAACAGCAACACCGCAGCAGTTCAGCCGCAGCACTACTGGTCCTCATATAATCTCTATGAGTTTAAATGAGATTACATTCCGAGGTTGTCGCATTGTCGCGGCAGCAATATGAGGAAAAGTAGTGCTGCGGCAGTACTACTGCCTACTGCTGCTTGCAGCGGAGTTCGGAATTATACCTTTATGTTCAGCAGCGTACAAATTACAACATTACACAAGTATAAAGCTAAAAAAATCCCAACGACCTATGATGAAGGCTTTCCTCAGAATTTCAGAATCCAATCAGAGAGATCCAACTCAAGTAGGTATCAGATATAAGTCAGCAGATTAACAAATTGATGTGTGCAATAGGTCTATGTACAAGTTGGACAGATGACCTGATGGCAGACTGCAATATCGCTCTCGATGCAAAATGTGTTTCCAATAGGTATTTTTTTTGGAAATTTATAAAGGAGCCCTATATCTAGTAGTGAACGTTTTATGGTGGAAATAATGGTGATACTGTTGAATTTGATGAATCAAATTGGCAATCGAAAATCAATCGATTTGGCAAATGCCGTGACCTGTTGGTGTGACTTTTCTAAACATCTGCTGTGCCGTTTTGTATTCGTGGGACTCTGTAGTTTCAAAGACACACAAATCAGCTAAACTTTCATACCAAGATATTACTGAGTCTTTGAATACCTATGAATGCTTAATGTGCAGCTTTCATCTATAAATTGGTTTGTATTGAAATCAAACGGTATTTCTTCTTTATAGGTACCTACTCCAACATCTCATATACAGGCAAATAAACCGTAGGATACTTGTGTTGAATTTCTATAGAACTATGTGTTATTACATTTAAGTAAGTTCGTATTAGCCATGTAGTTAGCCCTGATGTCAGTGAAGGCCTCTGGCATAAGTATACGATTAAATAAACCAAGGCCTACGTAATTTAACGCGTCATGCGTCGCACAGTACCGCTCTACCAAAAATACTACTAGCGGTGACCAATCCGAAGACTAGCCTTTGCTGCACTTTGCTGTACAAAGAACATCTAATCAAACCACGCTATAAACGCTCAAACTATTATAGATCAAAGTAACACAATACTTGGACATGTTTCCCGCGAACTCCGTGAAAGTATGACCGACATTCCAGAGACGAATTCCCAAGAGCGGAGAATTTAAATTCAAATTCGTCCGGCTGAGTGGGGAGTATCTATGCAAGAGCACGAATCGCTATGCACGTCCACGCACGCGACAGCTATGCGACATTACGCAACAGTGTTAAAGGCAGCGCAGCGCCCGCTAAACGCCCAGATATTTCTGGCCGTGCGATACCCTATACTACACTTGTGTTGACTTCGCTACGATTATTGCAAGATGCGACGCGACAAACTTAGTAATAACACTGTGCTTGCCGCTTACTCAGTTTTGTCTAATTGCGATTTTACCTATGTTATTGGAGATAAAATAATGTTGTTTTTTTATTACTTGAGCTCTACTATAGCTTCAGTGACGTGGACGATCATATTTTTGTCTGTCCAAGATGTCATTCGTTTTATTGAAACCTCCAGCTTCGATGTACATGTTTACTAAAAGTTGCGTCAGGAACCAATTTCTATTGCCATTAGATGGCAACTACCAAAAACCGACGATGTAAGAACCTTAATACCCTATATCAAAACCTTCTAATCGGCTTAAAAATTGACATGTCTATTCGACTATTCAAACATTCACTAGGGAGTAAGGAAAATATTAAAATATCGTGTCGTGTCGCTTGCACGATATATCCTGGTGGTTTACGACCTTCAGTCAGTAATAGACACCTACAATGTTCCATCTCCACTTATACGGCGAGGAAAGTGACGTCACAGGATCGTAACCCGAAACTGTGATGGAAGGCGGTAAATCAGTATCCGGGGTGGATAGCACAACTTTACTGTTTATTATACTATCTCCATAAATACCTTTTTATATAAGTTGCGTTTGCGTTTGACTACATCCTGCCTGATATTAAGTAGAGACGCGGTCTAAGGTGTAGAGCGCTTAAGAAGATTCGTATTCATTAAGACACTTACGTTGTACCTTCGTGGAAAACAGACTTAGGTTCCACATTCTGGCAGTTCGTATTAAGAATGTGGAATCGAAACTCTTGGTTTCAACGTGAGACGTGTGTGTTCATATAAGAGCGGCGCTTTGGTGGTGACTCTCTTGCTCTCTGATAAAGAAAGGTCATACCAAGTTGTGTGATTCCTGGGTGCACTCTCGAATGTATTTCTCTTCCTCGCTATAAATATCCCACATAAACAAATGTACTGTACATACATTAAGGAGAAGCCATCGGCTCCTAAAATACAGTTTTCAACTAGTTTAGGAGCCTTTGGGTTAATTTTTACTAAGAAGTCTAAGAACATTGTTATTTTTATGTCCAAATAAACGATATATTTATTTATTATAGTAGTGGGGTTAGCCTTCCTCACTGTTTTTTTCCAATTCGCTCTGTCTTCAATAGCATATTCTGAAACACTTTTTTCGTGTCTCTTTGCACTACATCTTTCCATTTTGTCTGGGGTCTGCCTCTGGCTCTTCGAAATGGAAAGTTGCAGCGTTAAGTAGCCTACATAGCCTGATGATTTTCTTTTGACTTGACCATACCATCACAGCCTTATCGGCAAAATCGCGTATCATGAGACTGTCATACACTCGGATACATTTCGGACTGTCAACCATTCGCATGTTGACAGTACGAAATGTGTTCAAGAGAACACTGACAGACACTTAACCTACGAGACTGCATCTGTGATGGAAGGCAGTAAATCACGTATCCGGGGAGGATAGCACAACTTTGCTGTTTACGACCCTATCTCCATAAATAAGCTATCTGGCTTTACTATTTTTACTGTCATTAGGCGAACTCTGTTTGAAGTAGGCGAGGAATGGCGAGAATGGATTGTTGGTTTTATGTCTCTTTTTATTTGTAGTATTTGTCAAAAAAAAAGTTAAGATGCACTCATTGACAGTCTCAGAAAAGGGACCCTTTTTTGAGACTGTCAATGCTCTTTTTGAGTCTCTTGGAAAACTCTACACGAACTTTTGTACCATAAAAAAATATTTATTCTATTTTTGAAATTATTATAATCAGGGTTTCATTGTGTACTGTCTTGTACTTATAATACAGTAAAGAAGCATTTACAAATTTGAACTCATTCTAGTATCCACTAAAACTTACATAAGCAAACCACAACGTGGGCGAGACCAGTGGAAGCGCCGGATATTTAAATGTAATTTACTCATAATATACTCGTAGCTAGGTATTATACGTATCTACTAATTGTCGAACATAATAATGCAACAATCCACTCAATCAATTACCGTCGTAATCGTCCGCAGTCCGTCCAGATGTCATATATCATCAAGATTTACATTTATAACCAAAACAACAAAAACATCAGACACGCGAACTAAAATCAAAATATTTTAACAAATTAATATGACAATAACTGTTGGAATGGCAATCAATCATTTCAAGCAAAATGTCCGTTGTGATTTCAACTGAGAAACGTTTGTCATACTTGAGACATAACATACTGACAGGGTTTCTCAAACTTGTGACTATTACCATTTGTATAGATTCTAAACCAGGACGAAACATTTAAACAACTGAATACTTATATCAACTCAACAAAACAAGACATTTAAAAAAACTAAATACAAGAGAGTAATGTACGAATGTAATCTCTATTATTTAATTTGAACTTTGATTGTGCGTAGTCATGCTTCTCAACATCTGAATACGCTTTAGCCACATTTATGTACATTTTCGCAGGTAATTGCGTCATTCGCAACGTAAGGAGATTCGGGCACCTAAAGTGACTTCTTATTGGCCAGCTAGCTAGCCCTTGTTTCAGTTTTTAAGACGTCGTAAAACAACAGAGACATACAATTTAACGTACATATCACCGGAGTAACGTGTACTATCCAAAGTACGTAGTAGCCGTAGGTACGCCATACCACACTTTTATATACTTCCTTTATGGATACCAACGCGATTCTTGGAGCAGTCATATGTGGTTATGTGGGAGTCCCGCCGAATGGTCGACATACCCAGTAAAAACCCTGAAGTGTTTCACCACAGCGCTTGGCGTCGGGGCTACTACGCCACAGCGCTTAGCGCCGGGGCTTCTACGCCACAGCGCTTGGTGTCGGGGCTACTACGGGCACCTTGAGAAACCCTGCATTAACACATTACCGTACTTTATTTTTATCTTCGCCTCATTAATGAACGTCTCGAGTGACCCTTATCACGATTTGTCAGACCACCCAATAATCATGTGCAATTTAATATCCGTTCGGTGCAGCTTTGACAATTAAAATGAACTGGCCAATAGGGAGACTTCACTTTTCAAGGGTTCCGTGGCACGAAACTTTGAATTTATTACTAGGGTCGTGCTAGAGAAGAAATAGTGTACTACATCTAGAAAAACATGGTATAAAACAATCATTTGCTGCTATCATAAACTTCTCGTTAGACACAGGAAAAAAATACCTACGTCGTAATAAATTTGTTCAGTTAAAATTACTGCTATACTTGGACCTCAGAAGATATAATAAGTACAAGCAGTACAGCATTAAGAATATGGCAAACATTTGACGTTATTAGGAATAAGTGCCCCACTGTGCTTTGCGAATTTATTACTAAAAATATCAGACAGATTGAAGAAATATGAAAGAAAATACCCTACATTATATTTATGCATGAAAGTGCTCAGAAAATATGTTACATATTTTATGGAAATTATAAAAATCGTCAAAACATCGTATTAAAAGTTTGTCCATACGATTTTGGTAGAGAACTCTAAACAAACATTTAACCTTCCTAATACATAAGGACATCTGGTAATCTGATGTCTGAGAATTTAAATGCATTAACGAGTATTTTGGTATCTACATTCTACATAACATGTTTGTTTATCCGTTACGTTATTAAGGTACAATATTTACGTTATTTTTTTTGTAAAACTCGAGACGGTTGTAGAAAATACAACTTTATACTATCCTGGCTTTTTCATAGTACATAGCTGAAATAAGACGACCGGCGATTTTGGGATTGGTTCTATACCAAAAGTTGGTCATGATGATGAGTACAATAGTATCCTAGAATCCGTTGTCCAGAAAAACAATCACTACATAGTATAAAACAAAGTCGCTTCCCGCTGACCGTCCCTATGTATGCTTATATCTTTAAAACTACGCATCGGATTTTAATGCGTTTTTTTAATAGAGAGAGTGCTTCAAGAGGAAGCTTTATACTTATGATACACCTGTGCGAAGCCGAGGCGGGTCGCTAGTACATAATATAAGGTAGTATTAAAGAGATACCATCCTATTTCAGTTCCAGAATGCAAGTGTTCCCACAATTCCGATTAACATAACATGTGTCATTTGGGTTCTATAAGAATTTCCGCGACAAACGCAGCCGCGCCTCCCGCGTTGTTTGTAAACCGAGCACTCAAGCAGTTGCCTTGACATCTAAACGAGAATGCAGACGGTCAACGACCGACCTCTGCATTGACAATGAACGTAACGGCCGCCGCACCGCCGGCTTTCGAATACGATCTACAATGGACTCGGCCGTGCGATTTCCATTTACATGTCATGTTCATTGATGGGATTCTTGATTTGAGCGATGCCCTTTATCGAGTAAACGCGTGAGGTTTTACATTGTATCCCGCTTGCTCACACGGTGAATGAATTAGTGAGAGCAGGATAAAAATCGAACACCATCCGTATCAAGTATAGCCAAGGAGTACTCTAATTTGATAACCATTGTTTTTACGATGAACACCGAAAACATTGAAATGAAGAGATAGATAAAACTAATATAAAATATTTAATCGTGCAAAAATGACACTATACGTCCAGATCTAAACTACAGTAGTACAGGATAGATATATCTCCATCATAACTGTTTTGGTAGACGAATCAGCACTACTGCTTATCGCCAAGGCCGTGGTCATTGTACCCTCTAACGCATAATTTAGTTTTTGAAAGTCAATTATTTGCAATGGTGAAAAATTGTAACATTGACATTAGACAAGCAGCTGTACTTTGTACTTGCCCATGAAGAGCGATAGGGCCATATTCACCACGTTACTCTGCGCGGGTTGCTGTTGAGGGTTATTCACAAACATGGCCCATAATAATTTATTAAGCCAGCTTCACAATCTTCTTTTCCTTCACAGAAACACCAATGCAAAAATCGGTACGTAAGTTTTTTTTTGATAAGCTTGCATCCGGGATTTAAACTCACGACCTCACTATTGTGAGTCGAGCTACTATCACTAGACTACCAGGGACTATAATGATGATGAGATTACCAGGGTAGGGTACCATAGAACAACGGACCCACGCGTACCTACGGCTATTATTTCCCGAGACTGATCCTCAGAAAGCGCGAGTCATGGTTAAACGCCATCGCTATAGTTGACAAGTTAATTAATATTCCGCAGAAGCCTTTCTCGTGTATTCTGCACATAAAGCCCGTGAACGATCTGGATGCAAAATAACTTAGTGGCAGAAACTTAACTCCAAATAATAGAAATACTCAAAGTATTTGGGGTAAGGATATGGTCCCAGAATGCACTTAGGACGTACGAGCTCAGAACAAATAAAAAAACAAGAGGGAACGTCGTTGAACAGTCAAGTGAGGCCGGTTTTTTAAAGGTGTGAGTGCGTCGGTGTTGCGCCGCCATAGTTCGACTGACAAGCCAAGGCGTAGTTTCGTTGTACGTGGATGTGTGTGTAATTGTCTGTACACGGCGAGGTTTTGGTTGGCTTCAATTGTTTGTTCACAACATTCACTTGATTTTTTTATTTGCTCTGAGCCTACGAGATAAGAGTTGTTGAACAAAAGTTGTTAGTTTTGATGTACAGAATAAGCCCCCAAAAAGGACGCTAATTGATTAACAGTAACCCTGTATGTCAATACAGATAACCTAAGGAAACATTTCAAGTATATCGATTTTAGCGTAATTACATGTTCAAGGAAATGTTTTTGTAATTACTTCGTACAAGCCTCTAGACTTGTAGGGCAGTGTCGATAGAGATTTACACGTTATTTTCGTAGTTGAGCTATAAATAGTACGAATCCGATACCAATCAAAAAACATAAACAAACATTTTTACAGAAGCAAACTTACCAAACAGCACAGATAAATATAATATAAATAAATACCTACCTAGAGATGTGATAGTGCAGTAATATTTTTTATATAATCAAAGAAAATTGTAAATCTCTCCTTCCCTAATCCACAGCCACCCGTGATGATAGAAGTTCCTGCGGCGGTAGAAACTTGGCCCTTTTGCCAATAGTATCGCCTTACGAGACGGGAAACTTTTCCATTTAAACTGGGACGCAGAAACAACGGATGATGCATTAGTAATGCAAAATTAACGGCGATAGAGTGCGCCGTGGCGGGGGTAGCTTTGGAACACTATCTTGTGTTTTCTTTAAGAGTAACTTTGTTTTGCAGTAAACATGAGATCACAGTAGCGGAAATACTATAAATTATCGATTGAAACACTTTTTACTCTGAGACCGGCACGAATCTTGTATAAGTTTGTATAACGATAGTTTAAATATGTTGCCAAGTGCGTGTCGAGACGCGCGTATGATAGGCTTCCGTAGATGGTGACGATTAATAATCATGATAAAAACCAATTTTTACGATGTCATTAAGTGATAAATGACCTCTGAGCTATGTGCATGTTTAAAAATTTCAATTTTCCTTTATAGCTCAAAAAGATGATCCCACAGTGCTCAAATTAATTTTCAAGGAAAGTTTTTGATGTGGTCTATAAACTCAGAAAGTTTGAACATTCTATCTTGCATACTTTAGAAATTAACCCCCCGCCTCCCTCTTTTTTTACACTCTTTTTAGGGTTAATTTATTTTTAAAATGCATATTTTACAACATTTCTTTGAATATTTCAAGCATCTACCTATCACCGTTATTAACTTATAAATGATGATGAAATAATAATAACATAAATGTTAACAAAGGAGACGTAATGCTGCCCTGCCGGACGCCACACTCCATGCCATATGCATCAGATAACGTCCCAGCCCACCTAACTCTGTTTCGCTGACAAACATACCGCCACTTCAATAAAGAAACCACCTCCGGAGGCAGACCGCAACTTTCTCCAAAGGCACAAATTAATTTTTTTTTTTGCCGCAAAAAAATATTTAATTTCTGAAAATATTTGAGGGGTCAAATATTTTTTTGCCGCTATAACAACAAATACTATAAATGGAAACAATGAAGACAACGAAGTTCCTCGTTTTATTACGGAATCCTAAAAAGTAAGATTGCTTAGATACCTTAAATATGGTATTATGGACTCCTTTTGGGTGCTACTTACAGGACTGATAAAATATTAATAGCTCTACTAAGTTTTTGTTTATCAATCAATGCATATAGTTACGAGTATAGTTTCAAAAGTGAAACCATACTATGGTTTACACAATATAGAGACTACAGATCATCTACTAGTTGCCTTAAAACTCCGCACATCGAAGTCGGGACTTTATCCCAAAGCTTTGCGGGCTCAGAGTGTATCGTCATAAAGTTCGAATCTCTGCCGACGCAGCGGTAAAGTTAGCACCAACTTTAAAATCCCGCTAAGAGCCCAATAAAAATGCCAGAATAAAACGTTGTGCGCTTAAAAGTCAGATTTAAGGCGGTTACATCGTCCCCGGCTATGAAAACACCCGTAACTAAGTTCCGAGAAGTAATTTTATCGTTAAAAGAGGGCGAGATGTGAGGTGCCCTTAGGGGTGCTAATCACCTCATTGTTTGAACGATGGCTGGAAAAGCTGGCAGGGAGAGTACAATTTTTCGGGACCCGGAACAGAGGGTTTGATGCTCTATTGTTTAGGATATAAGGATTCTTTTTATAGTCACTTTTTTGTCACAAATACAGTAGCACTCCAGCTAGAGACAGGTTAACTGGTATTTTCTGGTTGGACATTGAAAAGGGTGTCAAATAATACCAGCGAGCGGTGTAAAATTGAACCGGAATCGGTATCGCATTTAACCGTATCGAATTTAGAGTCGCCGTTGATTAAAAATGTCACCAGTTTCCTTTGAAATACTGTCTACTAGGCTAGAAACGTTAAAGAGTGACGAAGGTAGAGTGTAGAGACAGAACGACCCACCAGCGCGAGTACCGTTCTTATACGATCGTTAATTTGACATTTAAATCGATAAAATTCGCTAAAACTCATAGAAAATACCGATTTTTAGCGAATTTTATCGATTTAAATGTCAAATTAACGATCGTATAAGAACGGTACTCGCGCTGCAGAACTTTTAAATCTAAAAATTCTGCTTAGCTCTGCGATATACAAAACAACACAACCTTTATTTTCTTCAGATATTATATGCAGAAGTACACAAAATGCAACTATGTAACTAAGTATTTAAATTGGAGCCCATTAAGAAATTAAACTTAGTGCGTGTAATTTAAAAATCGGTGCACTTATTATGTGAGCAATTTCGAAAACGAACCTGTTCCGAGGCGAAACTCAATTCGCACATAATACTCGGCGCATTCTGAATTTGGCAAGAAATAAAACTTGATTCTCACACATAATGATCCTTTCGTGTCATGGATGTGTAAGGAGCGTGTGTCGAGTCACTGCTCTTCTTAAAACTCTGCTTTGAAGAATGTCCGCCATATTGGGGAGACAACTTGTGATATTTAAAAATAATAGTTGAAACGTACTAATTTATAACTTGTGTCAAGTATGTCGATTGAGTATCATTATTAAAGCCAAATTTTATAATGGAACCAACCCCGATATGGCGAAAAACTATTAACTGTTCTATAGAAAAGATCATCGAGTTTCGACAAAATGTATGTTTCTATGCGTTGTGCACGGGACCGACACCATTTTACGAAACATCTTCATTTTCAGAAAATGGATGGACGATTGCGGAACTTACTAACTTTAGATATCTAGATTGTCTAGACTCTAAATAAACCTAGGCTTTAAGACAATTTTTTTCTACCAACCAACCTAACAAATATTGTATGAATTTTTTAAATATTGTATGAACATATGAAAATTTTACAAGCGTAAATTAAAGAAGATGATATACTCGTAGCAATTCTAAATCGATTAATAATATGACACTCATAATATATTACAAACTTTACAATTTTCTTCTTTACAACCAGTTGAGTTAGCTGCGTACGCAAACGAAAGCTTTACTACCTTATGGCGCATCCAGTTTTCCTACATCCATGCTTGATTCTCACTCGTAATGATGGTTTCGGACCAAAGTTTGGACATGGGCCTGTCGTAGTGATGGGAGTGACACGTTGATTTGCCGTAATGGACGACGGAAAATTGCCTTACGCACTAGACTTGTAGGACAAGTAGCCAAGTTGAAGTGAATGTAGACCGTAGATATGTGAAGCAAGATGTTTACGACGACTACGACTGTCTGATTCTCCAAATAGACTGACTGACGGACTTTAAACCTACCATCCTAACGCCATCTTCATAAATAATGAATTAATATTAAAAGAAGACTTATTATTACATTTTTGGCTTGTATACAGGGCCCATGCCTAGCTATCGGTAGGTAATCATAAGAAAATGATGGTGATGAAGTAGAAGAGATATATATAGTGTATAGCTCTGAAGCTCAAAGTGTTGGGATTATCCTTTATAGCCCTAGATATCACAATAAGACAATCGTAAAAAAATACACATACGATCACAATCAGAAAAAAGGTTCGATATCAGTATCTCAAAAAAGTCAATAGTCGGTACATTCTAGAAATATGAATTTTAGGTTTGAAAATGTTCGTAGAAATGAGCCCGCTATTACCCTAATACCTACCTTAAATCCTAAATATTTTTATTCTTTTGTTCACATATTTAATTTCACGTAAAACATGAAGGAAATCTAGGTCATTTAAGCGTCTGAGCCTTGAATGAAAACTAAGCTAGGCCATGATTAATAAGCTAGACTACGATTCCATAGTCATATTTTGTGGCTTTGTAGTCTGAAGTAAAAGGGTAGCGACCCGAAAAAGCCCAAGAAAATGCGTCAATTAAAATAAATCTTTGTCATTCTTTATTAATCTTTGTAATAAATGTGGTCATATTTTGGTTGAAATGAAATCTTACGGATTGGTCGCATGATGAACTGTGAAATGTAAGTAGGTAAATAAATTATTAAGTACTATTCTTTTTAAACTAAGCATATATTATTATAATTTCATGTCGAAAGGCAGGATTATAGAGCTCGAGATAACATACCTGTGTTGCAATGATAACCAACCCTTATACGGTACTTATAGAAGCCGTGGTGGCTTAGTCTAGTATGTAGAGACACCCGCCTTATAATCGTGAGATCGTGGGTTAAAATCCCGATTCCATACCAATGAGTTCTTTGGAATATATGAACAGATTTTCACACCACTGGCTTTTCGGTGAAGGAAAACATCTTAAAGAAACTTGCGTAGGTATGTCCGTAGAATAAATTCGATGGCGTATGTGAATCCACCAACCCGCACTGGGTCTGCGTGGTGGATATGGCCCTATCACCCTTCGTAGGTAAGCCTTCTGCAGTGGACTATTAAAAAGGCTGGTACAGTAAGTGGTAAAAAAGAAAGTATGAGTTATGAATTGTGAAGAACAAAGTCAGAATTTGACCTGTTCACTTTTGACGTCTGTAATAATGACATTAAGGTAATTATGGTTCACCGACAAGGGCCCCGCAGACGTGTATAAATTATGTACCGGAACATAGGTGTCCGTCAGTCCCCGGCCAGTTGAACCCCAATCCAGCTTTGGCCAAAGTTTTTGACCGTACTTAACACTCTTTTGCCAATCATCCAAAAATAATTATTATTCGCCAAAATTAGCGTAACCAACTCAACTGTGTACAGAATTCGTAAAGTTTCCACGAATCGCGCCCACGTACAGTACACATTAGTGTTGATTTATCAAAAACGTCTTGGCCGATATCGATAAAATTTAAATGAAAACAACCTCAGCAGCATACCCGTTAGAAATAAGAAATATTTTTTAAATCGGTTCACTATTGGCAAAATTATTGATGAACACACATAAAAAATCCATGCAATCGAACACAGTACCTACAGTAATGCGGAATTTCAATTTGCATGTTTTTTAATCACGGCCCCATGGACAAATGGAGGCGCGCTACAGTTAATTACTGCATTGTGTATGACAAAGATGTTAGTGGTGATGACAGATGAGCTTTGGATCAAACTTATTGCTATGTCAGAGCGGTCTTGAACTCTGGCACGGAGTAGATATGAGCGGCACCGCCAATTACTCCGCCAATGTTCGCGAATATTCGATCAGGTTTCCTGTCCGGCCGAATTTCGGCATGATTAATCGCGGTGAGAACTGATTCCGATGCAGAGCACTTAATTGATGCTTATCAGGGTTTTGATGGCTTGTGGTTAAGATATTACAATGCAAGTTTTTGACTTACGTACTTAGAGCCAGCTAGTAGCGCTCTTCGCATATTTTGACTGAGTGTTAGTGATCAATCGTAGTTAAGCAACGTTTAACAGCACGATCAGTTTTCCTATACTTATTACAGAACTGATCGTGTTAAACATTGACCGCGGTTGGCATTTACAACTGAGCGCTACCGTGTCTCGGATGACATGTTAAATTGTAGTCTCGGTTGTTTTAACCATGTCAGAGGCCTTCAGGCGGCTTAAAAACTCTGAACCCGGGCGTGCTTCCCTTATACGCACTTACTTAGCCAGGAAGTCTTTCCCTTTTCTGAGTCTATATCAGGCACATGCTTTGCACGGATATCCGATATAAATAATGATTAATTAATGACATTTTCATCTGATTCTGATGTCCGTCGAATCTGTCATTAATTTTTTAAACTAAAAAATGTTATGTCCTGAAAAAAAACTGTTTTATTCAACGGAAATTCAAAATTTCAGCAGCTTTGACATTATGATCCCTGAAAGCGAAATGTTCTACAGTAGAACTATTGGTAGAATTTACGGGAACGACCATTTATTGTGACAGATTAATTCAGTCAAAATAATAATAATTAGTAGTTACTTTTGATTAAGTTATAAAGACTAAGTTATAAAATAACAAATTGGAATATTTATGCTGAATGAAACGAAATCAAGGAATAACAAAGTATTTGTAATGGAATTCTAATGACACAACAACATCGTTTTAGTTTCGCAATAGCTGACTCGCTGACTATATATATATAATACGCATATCTATTATAGTTATGATCAAAAATTGACAAGTTTGAGTCTAGTTCACGCACTGCAGGGTTCCGTGCCAAAAAAAAAAATGTAGCGTGGCACCTAGCCCGCATCTCATTTGACTGATTTCTAAAATCATTAATACCATATTTACAGTATTTATGCTACAGCCGTTTATATTTTTTTTACATCTATTACATTTAATAGCTTCTACCGACGACTACGTCTCCGTAAGTATGTACTCGATCATAGATAAAATTACCAATTTAGAAGAATGTATGAGAACGTACCCTTACCATGTACCTTCACATACGAGTACCTACATCTAAATGACCTACAGATGAATACATTAATGAAGCGATCTTAACGCAAAAGATCTAACACACCGCAACACATATAAGTAATCGGCAGTGTACATACAACATAACTAAAACGGTCTCGTTTTTACGCTTCAAGTACGGGATCCTAAAAAGATTTAGCAACAAATGAGAGTAATTTCGCTGAGTTACACGAGACTCGCGAATAACAAGTCGGCTATTGACCTTAAAATCAAGCAAAGCAATTGCTGCAACGGTAGTTAACATTTAAAATAAACAACGACGTAGGTATCTAGACTAGATCGAAGTGTCGATTAGAATTCTGAGAAAAAGCTGGAATTTTCGAGAGGGAAAAGAACGTTATAAGCTTTTTACTGTAATTGCGAGTTTCAAGTAAGTAGTTGAGTTTTTTTACTAAAGGTACCTAACCTAAACAAAAAAAATTACAAAATAGTAGCATAGGTATTATCAACATATCAAGCTGGGAACTGCAGGAAACCGCAAGATCGTAGCTGGATGCAAGCCTCTTCTAATAGATCTTAAGCTGAAAGCTGGACGAGGACGTAGGCCTCTCATATAGGTCTCTAGACCTATATGTGAGGCCTATGTCCAGCAGTGGCCTTCCTAAGGCAAAAACGACGACGGCGATAGCTGTGAACGTCTTACGCCCAAATTACTATATTTATTTTTTTATTTATTTATATTTTATCAAGCAGTCTAGACTTACTTAGCCTTACGTTACGTTTATTGGTTAGTAGTCAGGGTCTCCTCGTGCCCCAAGTCAACAGTCCTACAAAAGCTCTTCCCGCCAACATTTTATCACTAGTATGTTCAGGTTCAGTTCAAACTAAATAAACAAAACCATAACGCATCCCCGATTCCGAAAATTCAAAATTAACAGAACACGCTTAACTTATTCAAAATCAGAAATCGTTACCGATCGACGGCCCGGGAAGATAAGGCGGTATGCACAAAAAGCGCGCTTTTTTCTCGCGCTGTTAAATTGCTGAGCCTACAATTTCGATGCATCGGCACGTGAAACCGTTTGTCGGTTAGTCTGCACTTTGGTTTATGGCTTTTTTCATTCATGCTTGTTCCGAGAAATGCCGCGCTTTGGCGCCGAAAAAACGTATACCTTCGCCTTGTCCGTGGAAATACCGCCATGGGTGGTGTTTACATACATTCTGGGCGTTATGAGAACAAGAACAATTGTTCAAGACAAATACGGTGGACGGTTGAGCGACTGTAAAAATTGTAAAGTTAATTTTCTTAAATTAGTATTTAAATACATACTTGTATACATCTTAATTTTAAATAAGATCAAATATAAAATTAATTGTTTTTGTGACACCATCATCGTTTCATAAAAATATAAAAACTCCGAAAAAAAGACCTAGTCAGATAATTAATTGGCATAGCGTAATCGGTAATGGTGATACAAGATAAGGACTTTTCATATACTTAGCGTTACGTTCAATGGCGTTTCTTTCCGAAGGTATCTATGGCGGTCCCATTATTATTTATTCTGTACGGTCTTCGGGCTAAAAGCAAAAAAAGTTGGCGCGAATTTTGTATGCTGGAATTTGGGTTTATTTACTTCTTTTTTTGAGTCGTTAATTATTCGGAATTCTAATTGGGCGAAACGTTGGCATCAATTTATGCTTTTTGTGATTTGGTTCCGATAATGTTCGATTCATTTTGTGTTAATTCTCAAGTTTATACGTTCGGCTTTTAAGTTGTACAAAAACTAAAGTAAACTTAAGTATAGGTTTATCCAAAATCTTCGCCTATTTAAGTTAATAACTTGTACAATTGCTAATACGTCGTCATCCTCTGAAGATGATATTAAGGAAAGGATGAACGACTGCGGCTTGACCGTGCGCCTCAGCAAAAGTCTGGACCATGTCTTTGCCTCGTGATTTCTAGTCGTCCTGATACTATGTACTTCTATAATAATATGCCTAAAATTAAAGATTCAATGTTTGCTAGATCTCTGCGCTACTTGTGTAGGTATCTACTTAGAGAGACAACGGATACTTAGAGCCGTAAATAGCTATATCGAACACTTAACTCATAAAAAGAGTAAATAAAGCTAGCTATTATTTTCACAAAACTATTACATCGTTTCAAAAGAAATCAATTACTTCTAAGAAGACTATGGATAGCTCGCGTTGCTTATTGTGCTTTCCACTTTTTTTAGCGCAACGAATGGCTTTCATTCATAAATTCTACAAAACCATTAGTTTTTGGTGGCAAAAACTGAAGGCAATTTAGAGCAAACTTTTTTCAACCATCTCGTTTTTACCTCAAAACATTGTCAAATAGAAGAACAATACATGTCCAAAATCAGGTAAACTGACGAGATTTGCTTTAATTGCGTGTTCCGTATGTAAAAATTAGTAAAAAAATAAATTGCAATGATGGCGTATGACGTACGTATGCTAAATTGTATACATTAATGAATTACGTTAATAAATCACAATTGAAAACTTCATGTCCGGTCACTGACCAGGAGTTATCAAATAATGACAAAGCAGACACAAAACGAAGGAAGGTTTTCGGTGAAGGAAAACATCGTGAGGCAACCTGCATACGTCCGTAGAAGAAATTCGATGGCGTATGTGAATCCACCAACCCGCACTGGGCCAGCGTGGTGGATATGGCCCAGTCACTCTTCGTGGGTAGGCCTAAGTCCTGCAGTGGACTATTAAAAAGGCTGGTACAGTACAGTACAGTACAGTACAGACACAAAACCAAAAAATAACAAAATTTCTCTATCACAAACTGCAAAATCATCACTAGCTACCAGGGCGGCATAACTACGTGAAACCGCTATCGCTATCATTTCCTCAATTCCCCGCCGAACCCTAAAAATATTTATTAGAAATAACAAAAACTCGTCGAGAGAAGAGTCCACGGGTCCATTCCGCCCTCGTCCAACAAAAGGCGAGCGGTATTGTGCACGCACCTTTTGTGTGACCAGCATTCAGCAGGCCTCTGGTCGGAGGGTTGTTGCCATGGCGCTTACACGCAGATTGTAAGCTTTTGATTTTTTGAAATAGCCGTGCCAGGCGTTATTCTTTGTTATCCTCTCTATGTCACCTAAGTTAAAGTTAGAACGCGTAAATAGAGAATCGAAACGGTGGTACAGTCCGAATCATACAACTTGGCGGCCGTGCTGTCAGCAACAAGCTGAGGATAATCCAGTCCTCGCGTAGCTGATACGTGAGCTTCAGTCCGGGTTGGATTATCCGCAACTAGTAGCTATCATCACAGCCGCCGAGTTGAATGATTCGGACTATACATTTCTATGTACGAGTATGTTACACTGAGCTTACTATGTTTATCGGACAAATTGAGACATAGTGACCGAGTGTTTTGTTAATAAATACTGTTTCGAAATGTGTCTTACTTTACTATTGTAAGTACAACTTACAAAAGTAGAGAAACTTAAGATCTGAAACTATAAAAAGCTCACATGTAAAAATGTGGGCGAAAATATACTTCTTGCAACAAATGCCGCAACACACTTTCATCCATCAAAATAGAACAAAACAGCTTGAAAACTACTTAGAAAATAAAGATACAACAACACTACCGTGCCAAAAAAAAACCAAAACACTTCCTAATGGGGTCAAGAGGTTGACAACCGGACGATGAGCCAAACGATGCGGGTCACATGCGCCCACTTCACACAGGTGTATGAACAAAATCAAACATGGTCAAATAAACATAGTATTGTTCAGGGAACTGCAATTAGCTTTTGTAATGTTTTGTATGCAAAGTAGAAGGGATGGACAAATCATATTTTACTAACTCAGCATTTTTTTTTATTTATTCCTTAAGAACCATCATTATAATAGTCGTGAGACTTCCACTGCTGGACACAGGCCTCTCCTATGCATTTTTAATAACACTGGTTCAAAGCGGCTGGCATCCAGTATGTTTATTAGTAGGTATAATATATACTGACATATTAACAAAATAAAATCAATTTTAAGTTTTTCTTGGCAATATTAGTCATCATATCTAGTCTTAATGAATACGATAGGTATCTAGAAGAAACAAACTCTACAAGCTCTGCGATATAATACAAAAAATGTAAATCTAGCGATAATGTACACTATATGCGACTGTGGACCTGAATAAGCTAAGCTACCGACTACTTGAAAAGTCTGAAGTCCAAAAATTGCAAAGATGAGTTACTGCGCGGATTACTCCACCGCGTCACAGCGTTCTTTTCTATCTATACTTGTAATAATATTTAGGAACCTATTGTCTATTGTACGACAGACAATAACCAAAGTGTCGTTCAAGACGCCGGGTCTAATGAAGGCAGCTGGCTGGCTGGTGGACAACGCCGAGACTATTTGTAATTGGTATCACCTGCCCCGTTTCCTTATATCTTTGTCTTTTTTGCTGGCCATTTGTTTTGATCGTTTTGTCCGATAGAATTTCGTTGTGAAGATCAATTGGATGATTGATGGGCGTTTAGTGTTGTTTATTTAAATGCAATTTTGTTATTTTATTGTTTAAATTCTACGAAAAGTGTTATTACGACGCACAGTGTTAAGGCTGCTTTTTTGGCTGTAGGAGATAAATCAACAGCTACCTGAAGTGTCTTTCGATTTTTATTAAACCTTACCGTACAAATGGCCCCTAAAGTTATGTACCTTAGCTTTTAAAAAAAGTCTACCTTTATCCAAATCACTATAATATAAAATATTTTTTAGGGTTTGGCTAACGTTCTACCACTCGCTTGACTTAGCTTAAAAAGCTAGCTTTCCAAGTTTCCACGTTCTCCGGTATACAGGATTATTTCTAATTAATTAGCATACTCTTAGGGGCTTATTCTGTACATCAACTGTACAACTTTTGTTCTACAACATTTGACAAATGTTGTAGAACAAAATTTGTTAGTTTTGATGTACAGAAGAAGCCCCTAAAAGGATGCTAATTGATTAGAAATAACCCTGAAAATACAACGTGTTTGTCTACCGGTGTCGGAGCCTTAAGCGGTGACATCTATGGCAAATTTTGAACAACTTTTACTATGAGACCAACTCTGAAAACGTAAAAAAAAATTGTTGTTCCATACGATTTTTTATAAGACTTTCGACAAAAAGTATGGAATAGCCGTTTTCAGAGTTGATCCCTCAGTAAAAGTTATCAAAATATGCCATATATTATATGTCACCGCTTAAGGCTCCGACACCGGTAGACAAACACATTGTATACCTATTTTCATTAAATAGTTCACACCTTAGGTAGATTATACAATATACATATAGTCGTAGGTATATATAAATCTAAGGTTCACAAGTTCACACCTATTTGACGCTAAGACAACAGTCTCAAACATTTCTGTTTTCTCTGCAAGTTGAAAACTCAGTAAAGTTGAACTTTGTACCACAAACGAACGAGAACGATCTCTGATCTGTGCGCTAACCCATCGAACCTGAAGCATCCACGTTTCCCCCGCGACAGGTGACAGGCTCCAGAGATGGTAATCGTAGCTGTAAATATCCCCGGGCCCCGCCCGTCCCCATAATGACCCCTTAAACATTTGTTAATACGCGTGAGATGGATTTTTAATGCTGCCTCTAGTTTTTTCTTGATATTTAACTAGAGCTAATGTATTTCCAGTTCCGGGGTTGTAATATGAAAGAGATTAAGAGTTTTTGTAGTTCGCGAAAACAATGATGGATTGTTATAAAATTATCTCTGGATTGTCCTGTATTGTAATTATCTAAACACCGAACGTGGAACTTGTGCAAGGGATCAAAGTTAAAACGACACCCTCAGAAGTTGACACCTGAGACGCTAAAAGACTTAGGCTGGTGAAATCAAATGTCTGATGTCTATCCTATGCAAATTATATCAAAGATAGTGCCAGCAATGCTAAGAGTTGATGATTGAAGAAGTTCGTAAAGACATAAGCTTTGTAAAAACAATCGCTTACTAAGACGTATAATCGCACACCTAGATCTAAAGGGAGTTAACTCAAAAATCTACGTTTTTGAGTTATGCACACCATTGAATATCTTATGCGTAAACCTATCGACCAATAAAACAGATTTAAAATAAATCCCACCCATCGCTACTAGATGACACTAAGTATCCCTTTTTTTGAATGAGCGAGCCCCGCTCCCCTCTCACCAAAACGGCGACATCTTGAGTCGCAAGCGAAGAGCACGTGGTCGTCGTGAACAAAACGTAAGTTATTTTGAGTTGTAATTCTATTGTTTAAGTTTTAAGCAGTATTATTTTGAGTTGTCGCCTTATAGATAGTTAGTGCTGAGTAAATTAATGTAGCTTTTTGAGTTGAACCCACGTAGCTGGCAGAGTTAGTTCTTTATTTTGTTTTATTTTGAGTTGTTGCCGTATTATTGATTTTTTTTTTAAATTTGTAGTTACCTCTGTTTTGTTGACTCACAATTCAAAGTAGAATATGTCTATAAATATCTAATGAAATTGAATTTATATCCAAGTAGCAATTGTAATAATCTGAATATAACTATTTTTACTTTAATAATCAAATAATAACCTTTTCATCTGCAAAATTTTTGAGTTAACTCTCTATAGATGGATTACGCTAAGTAATTTTTGCCAAGATCGCTAATGACATCAAAAATTCTACGTTAATGGCTTTTTAATTGATTTGGCTTACTCGCACTTAGGTATAAATAGCTAATTTACATAAAATGAATAATTCTATATCAGGCAAACTATGAAACATGAACGCTTTTTGGTAAATATAGTGAAAGACAAGGATAAAGAAAACATTACTTTTACTCCTTGTTTTACACAACATGTTACCAAGGAAGATGAGTTTAAAATACTATCAAGTGATGAAGTCTCTTCTAAGAAATCACGATCCGTCTTATCAGTGATTGATACGTCAATGCCCAGCACATCAAAACAACAAAATTCGGATGCACCAAACCACGGTAATGGTATCTACATTACCGTGACCAAACTATTACATTTTACCAATCCGGAGCAATGAAAGTGATATCGACAACTCCGATGAGGATCCCAATTTCCAGCTGACTAAAAAAGTAAGATCCCACCTAAGATCATATCTTCACCGTGAACTTCGTCTAGTGCCAGCAGCAGCAGGTTCAGTTCGTCGGAATCTAGTAGTTCGATAAACACTGATGATGAAATTGAGCGGGCAGACCCACAAAATGCTATGGTGTCTGAAACTGTTATTCGAAATTCAAATATTGAGAAAATAGGGCAGGAAGAGAGTACGCAAACTGGCACAGAGGAAGGCGAATGCCGCAAATTGTGATTTAATACGACAATCTCAGTGTGCCTTTAATAGTATCTATATTATTAAATATTAATAAGTTAGAGATTAATCCTAGTGAGCTTTGAAAATATATTCTTGAATTTAAAAATCGTTACTATCTAAATTGTTTTATTGCTATTGGGTTTTTCTTTTTTACAGTAGTGTACCACTAAAAAGGTAAAAAAATACAATGTTTTATTTTATTTTAAATATTTTTGAAGGCAAAGTATATATTTTGCCTTTATAATAGTGAATAATATAATTGCAATTTGATACGATGATCTCAGTGTGCTGTTATTAGAATCTATATATTACATTCATAAGTTTTGATGCTTCTTAGCAAGCTTTTAAAATATCTTTGAAAATTAAAACTTGATTAATTTTTGTTTTAAATTATATAAATAAATTTAGATTAAAATAAGTATATTTTTGTAATAATGACGCTTTATATCTTGATAGCAATAACAGTTAAAAGTGATATTTACTTAAACTTAAGTGAAGTCCAATTTTTGATGTCTATTTTTAATAATTTGGAATAGAAATTCCGATATTCTTTTTTTGCTAAGCATTTATAATAAGAGAGTATGTATGCTGGTTAATACATATTTAGTGATAGCAATTATCATAAAATACTATCAATAGTTATTTTGGTACTATTATGAATAAATAATATAGATTAATTTTTGTATTACAGACGTTTTCTTGGTATTTCACCATCCAATACACCCCTGTGATGTGTCTTTAAAAGAGAGATAACTATTAACGAAATTCACCAACATAGGCTGAACTAAAAATAATAGAATAAAAATCCATACATTGTTAATGCAATAGAGAAATAACTCAAAAACTCAAATTTTTAGCCCCAATACACGATGAAAACGCAAAATTATCACAAAATATTTGGTCTAATTGGGTGTAAACAGCATAATTCTATATAGAACGCTCCTGCAGTGCAAAGGAACAGAGAAATCAGTTTTTCGCCTGTACTGAAAAAAGTGGTTTTTTGAGTTAACTCCCTTTAGATCTAGGTGTGCGAATGCTCTATTATTCTTGAGTCTAAATTGTAGCATATTATGTAGCACATTTTTAAAAAAGCGCCAAGCAATATAGGCTAGTTCAATAGTTAACTGCATGTCACCACTCACCACCGTTTATAATAGACAGGGACACCTAGAATATTTGCAAAATTTTAAATGAGTTACCTATTTTTGGTAATTATTTTGGTTTTTGTTAAACTATTCATTTTTCCTTTGAGAAGCCTATAAATTATATATTTTAATTATTTGCCTTGCGCTGTAATCCACTGTTGCTGAGAACTCTTCTCGCTATAAAAACATTAGATAAACTCCATATTTTAGTGAATGTAGCACTAAAATACAGACTTGACAAATCTTCGAGAGCTAGAAAATCTCCCAGAACTTCAGATTTTTCAGATTTCACCGGTGAAACTAACGGTAATATAACAAACTAATATTGTATGGTACCTATTTTGATGGGAAACCAAAGTGTTGTTTCCAGAAATCGCTACTAAATAAGTTAACTAGAGCAACACAATTTTGTCAAGACACCATACATTAACATGAGACAAAGCACAAACTTTACTTAGAGCCACAACTAGTAGAGAAAGTAGAAATCCCAAACAGACACCTGACGGGGTTAATACTGGTCATTAGTTCATAGTATGTGATTAAGGAGCCGAACTTTAGGCAGGTGCCCTCTGTCCCGTCACCTGTCGAACTCGCGTGTTTTAACTGAAGTCATGGATGAAAGAAACAACGGGATTTCATAAGATTTAGTTCGTGTGCACTAAGTACAAACTAGATACTTAACTTATCTTAAATTAAATTAGTGCCACAAATGGCGGCCTTATCGCTGATGGCCAGGCAACCACTGAACGGAAAGAGATCACATACAAGAGTATAAATGGGAGGTACCAATCTAATAATAATATAAATACTACAAAAATATAAATAAATAGATAGATAAATAGAACGGCTAAATCTACCATGAGGTTTAAAATGTCAAAACAACACGCTTTGTAAAATAGCGTCGGCATTGACCACGACGCTTGAAAACTATTAGGTATATGTACCGAGTTCTAGATGATGGACATATTCTAAAATGTAGTTGAATCCATCAGTAGGACCAACCTCGTCCTAAATCGCAAAAAAAAAACAGCTACTCTGTACCTACAAAAAGTTTATTAACTTTCGACTTCATGCGAACTCTGTTCACTATAGACCTACGCTATCCTCTACAGTCTACATCCTAAGGTACACTATTTTTGTGTCTTTGTTTATTCTCATTCTTTTTGGTATGCAATAAGGATTAATTTTTCAACGAAGTTTACAGCCGTGTCTTTTACATCCATGACTTGGACCCATATTAAATGGGAAACACTTTCTTACTTGGATTTTAAATTAGTATCCTGCGATCGAGCAGGTGCTTTTAAATATTTTTGACTATTATGTGTGGTGGTAACTTATCTACTGGTTATATTTGTCTGTTTTGATGGTTTTACTGTTTTTACAGAGGATTTGTACATTAATTAAGTAAAGTGACGAATTAAAATGAGTGTTAGAAGTTCCATAAACTTTATTATTTCCTGTTTAAAATTCACTTGCTTAGTTCATCCTACAGTTAACTTTTTTAATACCAAGTAGATAATAATGATAGAACGTGTCCACCAACGAGGTGGACAGATGACCTCATTAAAACAGCAGGATTGCACAGGATAAAAGCCCCTTCCAAGCGGTCTTATTGGAGATCCATAGGGGAGGCCTGTCCAGCAGCAGACATCCTATGGCTGATGGATGGAATAATGATTGTCAGACCCATTGTGGGTCATGCGTGAATAAGATATATAGGGAACCAAGGCACAAGAGAAAGAAGGCCTATACCCAGCAGTGGGTCGGTCAGGCTGATCATCAGCCTGTATCGACCAATGGTTGATACACCACCATACACAATACGCCGATGGTGAATTAGATCATAATAATGTATAGTACAGCCACATCTTGCGTACACCCAATAAACGCCTTTCAACCAAGACAGTGACGAAGTAACTCATTCACCGTTTTTATAAATCAATTACCTTCTTACAAATTACTATTACCAAGTTCCCAACGCTGCGCTGATAAGAAAACAACAAAAAAGAAAACAATGAACCGAACGCCGCCCGGTAGTCCTACAATAAAAATTATAATCAATTTCTTTCGTAACTCATTATTACCAAATAATGACAGAGAATACTGTAATTTTCCCTAATAAAGCATTGATCAAGTCAAACATCAAGCACGTGCCCAGGAAATGTGCTGTGTATGAATAATTACTTAAATAAAGAACTATAAATGTTATGTCAACGGGGTATGATGTAAATTAGGTTGTAAGGAACTCGACGGAGTACAACCAAACTTTTTAAAATTAATTCCCGGTCATTAACGTCAGGTTATTATTGTACTAATAGACTTTACAGATATTGAAATAGAGTTCAAAATTAGTATAATATCATGATGGTCCAGGAGATCAATTTTTGAAACGTTAGAAAATGACTTTTATAATCGCATGCATTGCTATCCCGATCGCAAGAATGCTGTTGAAATTGTGAATTTGATTTGCCTAGTGTAAAGCAGCATAGGTAAAACATTAGTGCCTAGTTATAAGGCCAATAAGTTAATATTATATCATACCTGTCATAGATTTTTAGTAATTGCTCCTGTTCTTACTCCGTTTCGTAACCATTAACGCATACTTACAGGGCTATTGGCTAAAACATAGAGCTAGTATTGAAACGATAAAAACTATTTTAAAATACATGTTATGCGATCCCGTTGGCGCCATCAAAGATTTACAACGTTAGCTCCTGGAGCTAAATAGCATAGAATGCGATTATAAGAGTAATTGTCTATCGTTCCAAAAATTCATCTCTAGCTCTAACTCGTTTTCGTGACCATTTACGTATGCGACCTATTAAGCTACCGGTTCAAAAATAGATCCCCGGGACTTTCTTGGATACGTTTTTGATGATAACTTTAAAGGCAACCAGTAATTTTGTGTAATTCGATGCCCAGTGTTATTTTTGAGGGGAAATAACGCGTTTAATTACAAACAAGTCGAGTAATTACGTCAGTTAACGCACGTTAACTTTCAATTATAACAATTTGGGCGCCCTTTGTTGTGGCGTCGGGTTACAGCCGGGGACAGGGTTCGATTCCCGGCAGAGTACTCCGGGTCAAAGCTGCCGAGGATTGTAACTGGAGATGAGATAATCTGTTTTGTGCATAGTTACGACAACTTTGGGAGCTTAATTAGGGATTAATGAAATTGATACGATGGTCGATTGGGCTGTTCGGCTAAGAGAGGACAAGTGACTTAGAGGACAGAAACTTCAAATAGAAATGTCTTAAACTTTAAGACATCTCTAAAGACGTACATACTCGTAGATACTATCATTTAAAATAATTTTGTATGTTACTGACTCACAAGGAGACTTCCTTGTGAGCAATTCTGTTAAGATCTGTATTCAAAAGTGAAACAGTAAAAAAGCTCGAAGGATAAACGTATCTGTAGACTAGAATCGTTAAGTGTTCTACAACATAATCAGTGGCAAGATCAAGTTCAAATGACAGAATGTGATAAATTATAGAATCAATTATAAAGGAGATAATAAAATAGGATCTGTTTAAAGTTGGACTGATATATATATCTAATCCATACACGGAAATACGCATGTGCAAGTGACTTCTAACAGATTTTATTGGCAATCCAAAGGAGAGGCCTATACACAGCAATTAATGTCTCACTGCTGATAATGATGAAGAAAAATAAGACAAGACAATTTAAAAAGCTAACTGCCAATTTATAAAGCTTTAATATCTCATATTAAACACCTTATTCTCAACCTGGCGTGAAGCCAGATTCATTTTCTCTCTAATGAAGTATAAAGTGTACTCCATAAAAATTCAATGCAACTGCGTTTGTCAACGTTTTGGAGGCGAAGTCGTTTCGTGCACCCACGAGGGTGCAGTGTTCAGAGAAAAAGTGAAAACGCTAATGAGGAGGAAGGTTCAGTGTATTTTTTGGTACAATTAAGATACATCGGGTTAGCAGTTACTAAGTTCGTATAGGCCGGGTGGCTAGCACTGTTGTCAGAGTTATAAGCAGCTATAAACAACATGGCTAAACGGTTAAAACAACCGCGACCTACAATTTAACGTATCATCCGAACCACGGCAGAGCACATTGTAAATGCCACCCGCGGTCACCCATCCGAAGACTGACCGAGCTGAACGTTGCTTAAGTTCGATGATCGGTAACCGCTCTTATCATACGCTGAAGGAAGAAGCCGAACGCGCCGTAATCATCAATCTTTAAATGAAATCATATGCAATATCGTACACCTGCCCAAGTGCACCACCACGTGCCCACGACTCGTATTTCTGTCATGCTGCTCTGTTATTCTGTCATTCCCAAATACTGTAGGCGTTTGAAATCCGGGCCTTTCGGCGCGCACGAGTGCGCATCTGTTGATTTCACTTAGTCCTTGCTTTATAACTGAACCCTAAAACAAACACAATTAGGTCAACCAAAGAGGTCGCCCGCGCATCGCCTTGAACGTAAACAATGGACTGAGGACAATTATTTGCATAAGTTACTGGTGTGGGGTCGGTATGCACTCGTTCCTGTAAAGGTACACATGGACTCAACGAGAGTAAACTGTTTAATATCTTCTAGTAGTTCTCCGAACAGCAGACCTCGCGACACATATGTTTAACTGAATCTTTTTTAGCTTAAACCTAGACTCGCTCTTGATCGATTTGGTTCATACTCGCAAATCTTGTTAGGATTTAAATTTTAGATACTAAACAATCTCACCTACTACACATGGTGCCGTGGAAGAACGGTCGGTGCCTGGTTTGGGACGCAACTTGCGTCAGCACTGTTGCTGCGAGCCATTTGAGTCGCACCGTCCACACGCCGGCGGCTGCAGCGGAGGACGCTGCTGACAAGAAGCGGCGAAAGAATGCCCTGTTGGAGGCCATTTTTTTTGTGCCTATTGCCGTGGAGACGATGGGATGTTGGGGCAGTGAGACCAAAAGTTTGATTTCAGAAATAGGGCGCAGGCTAAGGGAGAAAACCAATGACTCCCGCTCTGGCTCGTATTTGGTGCAAAGGATGGCCATCGCCATACAGCGGGGCAATGCGGCCAGCATTTTGGGCTCCTTTGCACCAGGTATGATCGCATGAGTTTAGTTTTTAATTTTAAGTTTGACTTATTGTATACCAAATACGAAAATTAATTAAAAAACTTGATTATATACCTACTACATATTATCGGAATCTGCTGATAAATAACGCGACAGCAAATTTCCCTCCTTTCTGAGGGAATTACCCCTCCAATCAAAAATAGCCAACGGCAAAAAAAACTTGGTGCACAAGTTTTATAAGTTACTTAATGGACAAATAGAATCTGTGTACCAAGTGTTGTCGTGATTCGTTGAAAAATGCGACCTGTAGATAAAAATCAACATCCGGACAAACGAAAGCAAAATCTTCGTGTTGATACACAGATCTCCGCTGCGCTTCGGTCAAAATACAAAATTTGTATAGTAATATACCTATATTATAGTAGGTACCGCCAACAATCGTCATTCAACAAAGAAAAATACAATATTAATTTGCACATAATTGGATTCTATACGTAAACAGATGAGAAAAGAAGAAAGGCACATAAGGCAGTGACGTAGAGTCGTAGAGCGAAAAGAGAGGGTTGACTTTAAATTCCACGAATATGTGGAACACATAGTCGGGAATAGAGAGAATATGTAGAACGAAGATGTGAAAATAAATCAAGGTGTAAATATGATACATTTGCGTACACCCAGCCGATAAACCAACGTAACGGACAGTAAATACAATAACTTGTCCGTGCTACGGCCCTGAGTTTACTCTGGGGCATCCGTACATTCCGCGGCAAAAGTTTTATTTCTATTTTGTACCTATATATTTAAAAGCGCATAAAAACTTAGACCATTTGCAAAACTGAGAGATAAGGTAAGACGTCTATCAACAACCTTGTCGATTATCTGATATACTCGTAGACCACAAACACACGCTGGATACAAATATCTTCCTATGGGTATTATTGGAAATCTGTTGTCGTTGTTGTCTTTCGATTGACATGATGATGATGAATAAATTATACATTAGCGTGGTTTGAAGATTCTAACCTAACAAACCAAATATTGAAGGAATATAAACGCATTTCTCAGTTGAGAATTCTTTAGTTTTTTCTAGACCTTTTAGACTATCTATATCATTCTAGAAATACGAAAGAGATTTTTTCATAGTGATACAACCTGTACATTTTGCTGTATAAGAACAAAACGTTTAAAGCTCAATGTTACTACAATGAAAGCACCTTTTTCCTTAATTTTCTCTGAATTTTCTTCTCATTTTCCCGCCCGATTGTACTTTCCTACGGACATAAAAACACGGACAGCGCCATTCGAGTTACAATGGACACGCAACATTGTTTACGATCTTTTTACAACGGTACGTGTAAATAAGTAAATATCGTTGTTCTTACGAGGGCCAGGAATACTGGGGAATGTTATGCGTATTGGGTTCTCGGGGAGAATTGTGCGAAGAGGCGGCTGGGGCGCTTTCGACGAGAAATAGCACGCCTTGAGGCTAAGTGTAAAGAGATTAATTGGACGACTAAGCGACACTCGACAGCTCACGACCGAGGTTAGCTGTAAGCTTTAGTCGAGAGACAAAAGCTTTACAAAAAATATGTTTAATTTAGACAAAATTCTCTTTTTTATAGGAATCCGTCTATTTAGGTCGACTCATATGGAAACAAATACGGTTACGGTTAGTTCGCATATTATTAAATAACACCGCTTCACAAATAACCGCTTCCAAGATCAATTAAAAATTCACAACGAAAGCCTATAACCAACAGAAAACGATATCACAAATATGTGGTAGTTTTCCATCAGAAAAGGTGCTATCAACGATTACAACAATCTACATGATAACATGCAAAATCCAAGCAAAAATCGTAATAGAATTCCAGACGGCGCATACTTGTGATTGTATCATTTGCACGGTGATAAAATTAAATGTGCGACCTGCACTTTATCGGGCGACAACCTGGTAGGAACCCCGAGATTACGATAATAATATCATTAAGGGGGAGATTGAATTTAGCATATTTTATCAGCTATCTCACTTGTGCATTCGGACAATGAATAAAATTACCGAAAAATATTTTAAGAAAAATATGACATTAAAATTATTTAACACTAGTTTTTACTCGCGGCTTCGCCCGCATACGCAATATATCATTATAATTTATAGCCTATGTGTTATTCTGATATATAAGCTATATTATTGTAAAGTTTCATCTCAATCCGTTCAGTAGTTTTTGCGTGAAAGAGTAACAAACATCCATACATCCATCCATCCATCCATCCTCACAAACTTTCACGTTTATAATATTAGTAGGATTATATTGTAATCCTTGTCACACTGATCATAGTCACTTTCGTGGCTCATTTTAGGTTTGGATTATATAAACTATTTTTGTAAAAAATGATGTTGATATCCTGATCGAGCTTTAAATAAATCGTTAATACTAGTTTTAAATACAATGTTATAACAATGGCCACGCTATTTTACGTTTATTTGATAAGAAAACTAGGTGACTCGGAAAACGTTGTTTTGCCATATATGTAAATTATTTCTAGTGAATATTTTTGTACTTATCATCTAGGGTTATAAAATAGTCTACAACCTATTTTCAGACCTAACCAAATATGCGCAAAAAACATGCGAAAGAGTTCGATAATAAACACTGTGACACGAGATTTTGATATATTAGAAGAAGCTATAATACCGTAATATTTGTTTAACTTCGTCTATTAAAAAATCAGTTGAACAAAAAATAACATAAAAATATGTTCTCGACCCCCCCTTAATAACGTGGCATGCAGTCGTGTGACTCTGGAAGTCTAGACTGTCTACGACGCAGACTAGCTGTCTATTTCCATCTAGCTTTCAAAATATGTAAACTACATGTTTTCAGAACCGGCTGGGGTATAAATAATAGTTCTGAAGCTTGTAATTTTGACCTTTCGGTTTGTATTTACAGAGCAGCACGTGATCTGTTTCTATCGTGAACGGTCGTCGCTCTTTAGTAGTGTATTTTTTCGGTTTGATGAGAAAGATAAATAAAACGTAAGTCAATTAGTAAAAACATGGATTAATCCTAAACAATTATCGGCCTATTATAGACCATATTGGATATAGGGCTACCCTCGAACGTCAACTGGGTCATATCAATGGAGTATAATGGACCACGCGAGCCTGATGCGGTAGGATTCGCATACGCTGTAGAAATTCTTTTCTGTCGGGCTAGTACGAGTATGCGCGCCACGAATTATTTCGTTCGTAGTGTCAGATCGACACAGCGTTATGTCCTGTGGTTATGGCAAAGTATATATCTGTAACTTTTTCACACGTCGAAATGAGTTCTTTTCGTGGCTATTCGTGGTCGCATGCATGTTTATCTGGACTGAATTTCAAAGAACTCAACATTGGTGCGGGACAGATATTTGAACCCACCTTATTATAAGGCAAGCTTACACCAAATACGTAACCACGATTTATGGACTTAGGATAGGCTTCCTGGTTCCTCTCTTTTTCGCCACTCTCCTGGTCCTGGTGCAAGCCTCATCTATCTATCGTTCTAAGCCTTCTGATGATATCATCTGACCATCGGAAACAGATACCGACTAATGATAGATCTAAACGCTCACTATGTTTTTAAATCTTGATCATAAAAGGCTTTTTTAGGTTAGCAATTGAAATAACAGCGTGCAGCGGCTGCGTCTACACCAAAGTAAAATACAAAACGGGAAACGCTCCTTGCCCCACACCCGGCGAAATCTTTGATTATTTATATCGAAGTACTGACAATGGAGCGAAAATTTTCATAACAATAAACAAGCAATAATGCCCAGGGAAACCGTTAAAAGTACGTTGGCCAAAGATCTATGGAATTTATTCACCCCTACGTACGAGATCGCGTTTCCATTCGCTCACGGAGGGAAAAATTATGTGTGCACTTCAGATAAATTGAGAATCGAATATGCAATAAACATATGTGGCGGTGACACTTGGATTCCGGAGTTTCAAGACATTGGTTTGGGGGTTGAGCATTTCATTGCGGGGTTTGAAGTGTTTGATGACTTTTTTTTTGACAAAGAAAATGATAATTTAATTTTAATTACAGTCCTGTAAAGTGCACTTTGTGCATTTATTAGTTTGACATCTAAAACATTGAGAATATTTTTTTAAAATTTATCGAAATTAAGCAGAGTTACTTATCAACTTTTTGGAAGTTATTAAAAATATTAATAGTAGATTAAAGGGCTGTAAGGCATCAATTGTAGCCCGAGATATTCAGGCGCACGAGCGCAGCGAGGGCGCCTATAGTTCGAGGGTGCAATTGGTGCTTACACCCGAGCTAACTATTCTGCTTTACATCTCGATTGTGAGGTAAGTAGAAAAAAACCGACATTGCAAGAATTAAACATTTTATTGAAATTGAGAGGTATATAGGACAAGATCAATTTATACATCGTCAAATCTCACCTTTTATTCACTTACGAAGTTACGAGTTCTCTCCCTCTACATAATGCTGACGATAACGTTTCATCGACCATTAATAGTAGATTACTTACCGCCCTAGGGCTTTTCTAGCTACATTATTACCCTAGAGCGCTAATTAGTCACCTACAAGCCCCATTAGGAGGTAATAAGAACCTACTTACCGAACATGAGAGATGTAAAATAATTCTGTCTGACGCCTAGCCTAGTACATAGCTTACTATACTATAATGTCTATGATAAAAGCCCAAGACCTTTTTTTTCATAGCTTATAAAAAAAGGTCTTGGGCATTGTCTCAACTCGAGCTTTTCTGTCCGCTGTTTAGAAATCTAATACCAATGTTGCCACAGTTACCAATCACATCACTTTTTACCGACAGGTGTGTAAAACAGTTAAATCACTTGTAAATCACGAGTTCAGCCAATGGAAACATGTAAATACACATGACCGATGACGCGTGGCCTTCTCGGAACCCGGAGCCGGCCAATATGGCCCGCTCATACATATTGATCGCTTTAGGGAGAGCTGTTGGTAAACAAACCAAGTAATTAGTTCTATGAACAGTAACAATGGAGAAATTATAGTGCGAATATTGGTTTCTTCCGGTTTCGTAACGGAAAAATATTTTATCTGTAATGTTGATTTTGTTAGGTCATCTGACCAGAGATCAGACAAAATCTGAATGTGAATGTATTTTCGTGCTATCTGTGAACTAGGTGGACGAATAATACGATATGATTATGACGATCTTAGCTAATAGCTATGCCGAGCCACGTTCCGCTACTTTAAGGAGCTGGGCTGGCTCGGGTAGACGCTGCAGGGGGAAATGCACAAAACACCCCATGCGGGACGTCAGTGCAGGACTTATCGCCCCCACACCGAATCAGAATAAGAACTGGTCTTTTTGGAAGAACGGCCAATGTTCAACTGTGGACGTATGTCTGAGAGCAAGTGGGTGCGATCATGGACGTATCAGGCTAGATGTGATCAAATGTAAGCCTATTATGATAGCTAAGTAAATTTTGGCGAGAGCTGAATATACCTATCTTTATATAGCAATTTGCCGCGTGCCTTGGCATTACTATACAATATAACTTTATTGCACACCAAAAAAACAATAAGCAAAAACAAAGTAATCACAATTGCCTTAAAATTAGGTGGTACAAGGGCAGCCTTATCGCCTTGAGCGATTTCTGCCAGGCTACCTTTGGATGGACAGCAATCAGAGTAAGTATAATAATGTAGTGGGTGGCATTATTGCAGCTTTACTATGAGAATATCCGCATCTTTCACGAGATTCCGACATACGGCTGCAACTGTGCTTTTACGGCATGTTGCTGTCGTATATCGGAATCGGTCTCACATCGCACAAATTCCGTATAGAGTAAGTACAAGATAGAAGTTCGATCCATAGCCAGAAAGGGCAGCGTTCGCCAACATTTACTTAGCTGTGGCTCTTATCGCGGCGGGATCTGACGACCGCCATCCGGGACACGTCCCGCACTGCACTCACGGTAATAGCCCGAATATGGGATGGGATCACGTCTAACTATACGACCAAGATAGAAGCTGGCGGATATTATGCAAGACCAGATCGGCTGATACTGCAGTTTTTTTGAACGAAACTTATTGAGTTGTAGTTCCTGGTTGCTTCAACCGTTAAGCCATGTCAGAGGCCTTCAGGCGGCCTAAAAACTCTCGACATCAGGGCTAACCACCTGGCCAATACGAACTTACTTACTTTAATGCTATACGAATATATTATGAATGTAGAACAGAACAAACCATTCGACAAGAACTGGACCCTAAACTGAACACTAAACTGCGCATTCGGGAAGGAGAGAAAGGAGGGCCTTTAGCCAGCTGTGGGCAGGCTGAAAATAATAATAATAAATAAAATGTAGCCCAGAAGAATTGAAGTCGCAGCCTCTCTCTCACTCTGGGTTGCTATTTGTAAATTATACGAGACTATGCTATAGTAATAAATTAGGCAGTAGCATATAAAAGTTAATGTTATCAGCCACTAAAAGCTTAAAACCCATAGGATTGCATTTAGTTATTCGACTTATTCATGATTTAAAAATGTTCAATCTCGATTTGCTCTGAAATACAGACGAAATATTGCCACAATATAGGCTACTTTGTGAAGACAAACTAGTTGTAAGCAGCTTGTATCCAGTGCGATCCTACCACTGTAAATAGCTTCTTTGTACGTCCACCCACAGAGTGGACATTCTACGTAAGGGTGGATTTTATCCGGTGCGTGGTATCTACTCGAGAACTTTACAGACCCATCGGCCATCAGTTCTGCGTGCTGCGTGCGCGGATGACCCTTGATAAATATAATTGGTTTATCCAGCATAAAAACAAATATAAACAACAATTGCTGCAGTCGTAAAAACTTAAAATGCTGTTCAATAAAGCAGAACGCTAGTAAGTGATCGTTATATGGAAACTAATGAATAAAAATATGTACTTAAGTACAACACAACACAGTAAAAATATACCATATACGTAAATCGTAATACATAATCAGGGGTAATCTCTAATTCCGATTCCATATGCTATAGAGTAAAAATTGTTCTGCGTTCTAAGCGCAGTAATGATTCTTAGAAAGTAAGCTGTTTCTTTGCATCTTTATGATATTTATAAAGTTAGGTAGACTAGATTTTCTTACTATTGAGTGACGAAAGAGGGTCGCCGGATGATAGTAGTCCGCATACCCTTAACAGGTCTGCACCTCCCAGAATTTCCAACCATAGCCTATTGAACTAAACCCTGCGTAAGGCTGAACATTGCGCCTGTTCAGATGGGCTGCGTCGCAAGTCCTATCAGATTTGAAGCCGCTAGAATGCCTCTGACATGACTAAACAGGACCAACCAGGCCAGACTTTTTTATTTACCTACTTATTTTATCGCTTTAAACTCATAACTTACACTCCAAGTTCCCCAATCTTACCCTTTCAGAGCTCATACCGCAGTGCAGGGAGTGCACCGGTCTTTCATTTCTGATGTATTGGTCGCAACGGCAAATATTATTAGCAGAAAAACTGTTACAAATTATGCATAATTCGGAATCGAGAAATATATTTAGTATAGACCTTAATTTACAGAATACCCGATTAAGTACTGTTAACTAAGTACTTTTTAGTGTACAGATAACATGATACTTTATCGGTCATTTTCAATGCGACAGAGTGACGAGACTAGTATGACGATCGCCTGATGATGTCAGTATCGGGCTCGTCACGGTAAGAGATTAAAATAGTATTCAGAAATTTTACTGGAGATATTTCCCTTCAATCATAACCACAGTAATGATTTCACATTACTGCTTAAACTATAAACGCTTAGGTCAGCCTTTTACATCTGACCTATGCATCATCGGTTTTCGAAAATTTTGTTTTGCGACCATGAATAGGTCCTGTTACACCAAAACACCAGTAAGGATCGGTCAACGTACAAAAGTGCATCACTTCATTTGATACTTGATGCATCAATGTTGACTTATTAGTCGTTTAACCTTACTGAAGAAACGTTTATCTACAAACTAGACGGTTTGAGACCAAAATTTGTACTTCTCATATTAATTCCCGAGTGTTACCCTTTCAAAACTTATGGTACAGTACAGGGAATGCAACGGACTTCGATTTCTGATTTATTGGTGGCAATGTGGCGCAACGGCAAACAGATTGTATCGGTGAGTTATTGCCAGAAAAACTGTTACAAATGTTCCACTTAATGCGATTCGCTATTGTGTGGGGTCGATATGGCAGTTGGCAGTTTTTTTTTGGAATTTGGCAAAGTCTAATTTTATGTATTGTATTTTTTAGACAACGACGAAACGACTTTCACCTGCCTATCTTATGAAGTTGATATATAGCCGACGCACAATTGCAAATTTAATAGAAAATTTCGCTTTCATGTTCATAAAACTAAATCGTATGATTTTTCAAAAATTCAAATACTGTTGAACAATTGCGTCAAACTTAAAATAAAAAGAACATTGTAATTGATAACTTTTACGTGTTCACAATGAAATGAACGGCGCAAAACCTTGTAACATTCTACTAATACAGAATAGTTATAAATTCACGTTTGTCCTACAATCACTTTAAGCATCCCGTTTGTATAACAGATCAAATTTTGAACTATCAACACGTCAGTTTACTGTTAAAAGCTAGACTGCTATCAAGTGACCGCACGATCACTTTACTCCACCAAACATTTTTCCATTGCGAAATAGTTCAATAAACTCTTCCATATCGAGTTGCTATCGCTCTACTTATAATATAAATAAAAATGATAGAGCACCGTCTAATAGACACTATATGCTAATACCAAGGCACCTAGCAACAGACAAAAAATGTAAGTTTTATTACAAGTACATACTCACTTTTATCGCTTGGCGAAGCTATCGGATAGTGAACTCAAAGTATCTGAAACAAGAAACGAAATATTAGGTACCTACATATATCACACATCGATTACAGCAGATATTCGGATAGTCAGAACTAGCTACTACATTTACAACATGTATATTAGGTACTAGACATTTTGGTTCCTTGTCACAGTAAAGAATAAAAAGTCCAGTGAATTCTGGCAAAGTTTCAGCAAAACCCTTGCTACGACTTAGTACCAGATTTATTACTTCTGCGTTATCGTTTTGACGATTTTATGGAGCGTGTTGATAATTCTGTATCTAGTTCGTAGTTTCGAAATGTTGCGACACCATAACAGTTGGTATGTTTTGTGATGTGACGTTACCTAATCAAGTAATCAAACAGAAGATAACGTGTGAAACCAACAAACAATAGATAACTAAATATGTCATCAAAACGCTTTTCTGTCCTGTCATGCAAGTCTGAAAGCTGTTGTAATAATGTTCGTTTTAGACGCTTTTTTATTTTATTCGACAGTAGACGTCCTACGACTAATAATGTAGATATTTTTCTCCACTCTTGCCTGTTTAGATACTAATACTAAGTCAGTACTATCAAGGTATTTAGGGTGTAATGGAATTTGATAACCAACACAACCTGTAAAGCTTACGAAATTATTTTGGTGCAAAAGATAATAAATAGTATCGCATCTTTTCTATTCGTAATTGTAATGTGGATTTATCATTTTGCAAAAGTAAAATAGTCTGCATATAGGTAAGATCCCTGTAATCGAACGCTACTCCATATGCCATAAAAGAAGTAACATTGACCATGACTAGGAGCAAAAATAAGATCCAAATAATAACACAAGTGATATATACGGAAGATATATCCAAGTAACTTACTATTACCTGTCATGTTAGAAGTTTCTATTTTACACCGATAAAAAACATCAATAAATACAAGTGTTTACTAACTTCTCATGGAAAAATCACGGCGAATTGCATACCATTCGGTGCCCAAGCGATAACTTATCTCGACAACGTTCACACAGATTTTAAGAAGTCTCCACTTCTTGACACCGCTATAGTAGGTTTATCAATAATGTGCCCATTCCATACCAGATATGTCAGACCTCTGGACAGCTTTAAAATATACTATTATAGTTCCATGTGATATGTCAACTAGAAGTGGTCGTTATGTCGAAACGTAAGCTAAGTTATTAACAAACCATGTATAGAATAATGTTACAAGGTAATGTTATACGAACTATGGTAATTCATATTCTAACTTGTGAAACATAAAGATCACAATTAAATATAACCATAGCAATATAACCATTTCCATAGTGAATATTTGTAAATTTTTCTTTGTACGATTCCGTCCAATTCCAAAAGGTTTTCCGTTCAGACTGATTTTAATTGCTTTAATTAGCCATTATTTAAGGCTAATTACTATGGAAACACCATACCGATATTTCAAATACGCATGAAAACTCTAGCGGCACTAATGATGGGCTTATAAATACTTTATTTGTTGGAATAAAATTAGGTCTCACCTCTAAGCTTCCTACAATACAATACAATACATTTTTTACGTGATGTATTACATTAGAATTAGTTTAACATTAAATCAAATATTTATGTATTAAAATATAGATTGAAAAATCTCAGGAGGTACCTATACTAACTACCAGGCACGTATCCAGGGGGGGGGACATAGGGGACCGGTCCCCCCCCGAAATTTTTGAATATACACTAGATAAAATTGATTATTTGGCTACAAGGTAACAATTTGTTGAATGCTGTTGCTATGTAGACGACCCTAAAAATGAAAGTGACTCATAAACCGACCCTTCGGCTATTGTTTTCCAAATCCTCGGATTTCTCTCTAAACAAAATAGCACATCAGCCGGCTTAGCATGCGACCCGAAGCAATTATTTCGTGCGAAATACCAATTCGTGTGAAGTAAATTCTTGTCATAGAATCGTGATCTATGGTCACGAAAAACTAGTGTCGCCCTGTGATTACATAATTTGGATATTTAATTTTGCAATGAAGCAACACTGATTTAGTTCATTCAAAACACAGTGATTCCAAAGAGATAATGTGGTCTATCGAGATAATCTGGAAGAGATCCATTGATTTAATTTTAATACAACATGAGTTAAAAAGATTTATGAAAAATATGAAATCTTGTCAGATTTTTCACTGAAGAACGTTCAATAGAACTTTGACAACAGATATACAACAGATAACAATAAAGAAGGAAAACCATTAAAATCACAGAGATACCTCTGTCTGTGATTATCACAAAGGTATCTCTACGATTATTAATTATCATCATAGTTTATATTGTGACTGAAACAGGTAGCTTTAAGCATATTTAACGTAAGTTTTGCTTTTCGTGACGTTGAAATGAACTGCATAGGTACAGGAATTAATAAATATTTATGAAGCCAAAAAAAGTAATGTCGCCATTTTTGTAGCCATGTTTTAAAAAATAAATAGATGTCAAACTCTAAAATACCAGCCCGCTATTGGTTGTTCGAAGATTCCTGTCTGATACGTGGGGGTGCGTTTACGCACTCCAGACTGAGATAAAAATTAAACTGGTTAAGTCAAGTCGTTTAGGGCAACCGTCAGGCGAAAAATTGTTCCGACTAAAAATTAATCTACCCAATTCACGCACTCCCGCCGCTATATTTTTTCTCCTGGCTAGGCTAAATTTTATCGAGGTTTTTAGGTAGATAAATTTTATCTTATCTGATTGGTCAGCTAGTAGTCATCAAATCGAAATTGACAGATGGTTCCAGAGATTGACAAGTGTGATTGGTTTGTAATAAATTTGAGAGCTATGATTGGTCTAGAGCAATGACTCTGTTCACGGACGCCACACAGAATAATTTTTGTCCAGCATATTTATCTGGAGTGCGTAAACGCACTCCCGTATCTTTAGTAGTCTGTGACAGTATCACTTAAGAGCTCAAGTGCACTCTTAGATTATAGATGGGTGCACTGTTGTAAGTTTGATATGTTGTACTAGCTCTGTGTTTGATATTTACAGCGTTGCTAATACCGATTTTCCTAATTTCCGAAAACCCAAAGTAAAATTCTCTATACCGGGGAGAAAAATTATCCCGATTTCCAATCTTTACCTCGCCAAATTGCAATCTAGAAGGAGTCTCAGCACGGAGCCTGTTTTCAAATAACTACGTCGCTATGGGATGATTTATATTAGGACGGGGCGGGCGCGGGACGGGCGCGTCATATGGACGTACGACGCACGTTCCATACATTTTTATTGTGGCCCGTACGACGCTCGGACGGGGCCCGTCCGAGCTTTTACACAGAATGTATGAAACGTGCGTCGTACGGGCGTCGTACGGCCCCGTCCGGCCCGTCCCCGGCCCATCCCGCACCCGCTCCTTCCTAATATCAATCATCCCTAAATCGATACAATAAAATATCTATCCCCATAACAATCTCTAATGAAGATAATTCCCCGTAATTTGACAAATCTTTCACAATTCAGCAGAGATGGTTGTTTATTTTAGTTTCTTTTACCAATCTCGTAGTATTTCGTCCTCAAAAAGTTTGACGAAAAGATATTCGCGGTGAAATGTCAAAATACGGCTAAATTCGCGTGCACATGTTAGAGTTTGTCGTCAGAAGTGCCACAAGTACATAAATCATTCGCGAGAATTCTACGCCACAGAGTAAAAATAGACGAAATAAGTGTGTTGTCATGTTAGAGGAGGTCGAAGTATCGAAATATTTCTATTGTACTAGAAATAAGATCGTTCTCGTGGGTCGCATCCTAGAGGGCCTGTACTCTCCGGGGTTTCTTTCTGTAAAAATCAGATGTTACACACTTGTGCTGTTATTTTGGAGTCTCAATCGGTTTACGAATTATTTAAACTAGTGACAAAAAACCCGGACAAGTGCGAGTGAAGAGTGGACTGACTCGCCAACCGAGGGGTATACTCAGATTTTTTCTTTGTGTGTAGGTACTACAAGTATAAACCAATATTTTTTGCCAAACATGATGAGTGACGAAATATGGACGTTTTTACGGCTCTACCGATTATTGAGCGGCTCTAACTTTTATTTCACGATAACAGAGAAATTTGTTTTTATCACCCTTTTATATTAGTTTTACCTATATGTTTGCTTGCTTGTAACCAACCCCTTTGAACTCTATTTTGCCCAACTTTGAGCGATCAGATTATCTTTAAACTTTGCACACTTATCAAAGATGGGATGATAATGCATTTATTCTATTATTTAAAAAAAAGTGAAAAATAAATAAAGTTTAAAAAAAACTAAAAAACACGCTTTCAAAGCATAATATATCAAACCAAAAAAGTGAAAAATAATTTTCAATATACCTAGGCAGAAAAAAATAATAAACGAAAAATATTGATACTATTGTAAAAAAAGCGTGGGGTTCTCGATTTACCAAAAATTAGGACACAAAGCACCCCACGCTGATTTTACAATAATTATCTATGAATATTTTTCGTTAATTTTTTTTCTGCCTATATTGAAAATCATTTATGGAAAATATGTTTGCTTGTGAGATAATAATATCTGCCTAGTAATGTTGTGGTAAGGTGTCTTTTTAGATAGTTTTCTAACAAACATCTGTCAACAAACACACTTTCGAATGTATAAAAGATGAAAAATTAAAATATTTTTGAATTAATTTCACGGTTATTGGTATAGTAAAATTATTGTAGAAAACATAGTTCCAAAAAGTGCTAAGTTCTAATTAGATCCTAATTAGATCATCTATCCTTAGGCTGTCCACCTAAAAGCGAGTTTCGACTCGCACTTGGCGGTTTTTTTGTAAATGGTCCCCCCCCGAAACTCAAAGCTGGATACGTGCCTGCTAACTACCACTCACTAGATAAATAAATATAATGTACCTACATAGAATGCAGATGTACATAATTATACTCTCCTGCATATGTATAAGACAGAAACATCTTAACCTTCGTTATGATTAAGAATTACTACACTGTTGTAGAATAGTTGTATGTACTCCTACCGGTTATTGATTCGAAAAAATCATGGCATTTATACTAGGTACATAAAATGTATTTTTTCTCACAGTTGTAATCCTAAAGATCCAAATCAAAAACGTGTCTCAAACGCTAATATTCATAAAACTGACTAACATGGTATAGCTTATTATTTGTCTATGGATTTACGTCTGTTCAGGCCATATTATTTGGCTTTATAAAGTAGAAAAAAGCAGTTAATCTCATATCAATGGACGTTGACCCGCTGGGCGCGGCGGCGATCCGTCATGTTACGTCAGGACCGCATTAGGTACGCTAGACTCACCTGGACGACGCCTATGCGGACATGACAAGGAGAAAACACTAATCGCACTAAAATGTCCCCGTTTTTCATACAATTGGTGGACCAGACTCAGAAAAGGATAGAACATAGATAAAACAGTACATACATATCGCTGCGGGATATATACCTCGTGTTGCTTTAGGACCGCATAAGGTAGGTACGCTAGACTCGCATGAACGGTGCTATGCGGACATGACAAGACGAAAACACTGTATCATATTAAAGTATAAATGATGTATATTGTAAGTCGATTACATCAGATTTCGAAAAAAAGGTATCGAATTAGGTCCATTTGTTTGGGAGATGTTATACTACAAACAGACATATTACATATATACCCTACATATAGACACATACATATACATAGAGATTAGTCTAACATATATAAGACCCTTTCTTTCGCCCAGTGTCAAAGTTCACGAGTAATAATTGTAAAGTGCAGTACTTAGCGTTAGTATGTAGAGCCAATCCCAAATCGGAAGTAAAACTTGAACGCAATAAAGTACAAACTCTGTACCTTAGTGTCCCTCCATCCCATATCTCAAAGATTGGGGGAAGGTACTTTACAATCTTCACACACATCGTAAGCTACCCCACTTTTCTGCAGTCGTCGAACCATGAAGACGCAGGTACTTATGATAGCTGCTAGGTACTGCTGCAAAGAGAACATGGTCAGATGGGGCTTTGAAGACCAGGAACAATGTGAATGTGGTGCTGCCGTCCAAACCATGGCACACCTTTTAGTTTGCCCGCTTTGCCCAAAACAATGCACACAGAACCTGGCCACCGAGGACGCGGTAGAGGTCGCCAGATACTGGTCCCAAAACATCTAAACCATGTAAATAATTTGTATATAGTAAAAAAAAAGTAATAAAAAAAAGAATAAAATTAAAAAAAATGTCTAGCCATTGACACGAGATGAATAAAGATAGGTACTATTCAAGCAGTACCAAAGTTGTGATAGCCTGTTTTAAAAAAACGTTAATGGCGCAGCATGACGAATAGAAGTGTTCCTTAGCAAATACTGAAGTGAAGCCAAGAAAACGTTCTAATCCCACCACCCATATTTCCTAGCAAATCTCCATACTTAACGTAGCGCTAATTCTAGTAACTTTTTCTAAAATTCTATATAAAATAGATACAAAAGTCGAAAAAGATCTTGGATCCCTTTTTTCGGAAATACCGGATATACCTAGATCATCATCATAATTTTAAAGCAAGGAGCTCTTGTAGGTGGAGCAACTTCCATATCTCGCGATCGTTTGCTAGTGTTTTCACCTCCTTATACAACATGATATCTACCTTTTCTTTAATTTGGTCTAGATATGCTCTGCGTGGTCTTCAACTTCCTCTCTTCCCTTTATTATGGTTTTCATTAGATTGTCATGTCGTACAAAGTGGCCAAACATCTTCCCTCAAACAGATACCTAGATTAATACATAATTATTTTCCCACCCAAAATATTTTCATGTAAAATTAAATTAGGTAAAATAGAGCCAAGCTTCTGTTTCTTCACGCCCTAAAATTACAAACAAACTGCACAGACTCTACACTTTATTGAAAATATGTTGCTTGGCTGTTTCGCTACTGTTTATTACTCTGTCTCTATTATACAATAACTAGTTCTTTTGATCCGAATTATAAATTGGTAAACGAATTGCTCTATTAACAGTGTAAGAATGATTACATAAACCTTCCAAAACCACCACCTACATTTTTCTAGCAAGCCTTACTAAACGTAGCGCCTCTACCAACCGTAGCGCATCGAAAGCCTTTGGTGCAATGCGGGCGACTTGCGGCTGTCGTAGCGGATTTTTGCGAATTCGCTTTTTCAGCTCGTTAAATTCGTTAGTCGTTAGCCGAACGAGTTAGCGGAAACTAAGACGTTTTGCTTGCGTGGAGAATGCACAATGTGATAATAGGGATTTGCACTTTTTTCAAGGTAGTTTTGTTCAAACTGTTGGCGCCATTTCAGTATTAGTAACATCATTAATCATTTAGTATTAGTAACAGCCTAGTACTTAAAGTAAATTGAAATAACATTTACTGAATAGGTATAATATTTAAGGTACAAATAATTTTACTAAATATTAGATTTTCCATAATTGTGTCAGGCGACGCCAACGTTACCTATATACTCGTACCTACCTATTTTTACTCTTTTTAGATAACTCAAATAATATAAAAATCTACATAACATTAACTTTTTAGACTTTATTTTTAGACAAAAAATAAAACCCACGTAAATATTCCGCGCAACTACCCATAAAATTAATTCAAAAACTTTTGTTCTTTACCAACAACCTTTCTGTCCTTTGAACCCGAAATAAGTAATTAAAATCTCAGACGCATAAAAAACAAAATTCGTAGAAAACTTCAGCCAGGGGTGTAATAATGCGGCATGCAAACCGCAGTAACGTGCGAAGGGAATATTGTCCAAAATTGGATGGCGTGAGGTGCCGCTGCCAACTATGCTATCATTATAGTACCGACATGAATAATGTACTTGGCTAAAAACTTTGACACTGTGATAAAATATATTTTTACTTCAATAGAGAAAACTCCTCCAACCGACTCGTAATGCACCAGCGTCGTAGATTTAGTGCATTGCGCGGGTAGGTCTATGTTGAGCAGTGGTCAATTCAAGCGCGCATTAGCGCTTATAGCGTAGTTTAACTAGGTGTTTGTCAGCGATCACCTAAGTTAAGCCGCGTTCGGTACGGTCAGTCTTTGGATGGCAAACCGCGAGTGGCATTTACAACAAAGCGCTACCGCGTTTAGGATGACGCGTTAAGTTGTAGACCCCGGTAGTAATAGCCAAGGCCAAGGCCTACGAGCGGCTTAAAAACTGACACCAGGCTACGGGCTAGCTACCCAGCCTATACCTACAAACTTAGTTCATACCGACATGAATAATGTACTTGGCGAAGAACTTTGTACCTGTAGTAAAAAAAAAATATTTCGATACAGATCAAAGCAGAAACTGAAACTAGAGATTTTGAATTCAAATAACCCACCCTTGATGGCTCCCGGTGCAAAGGTGCCCATAATGCTAGCAGCATTACCGCGCTGAATAGCGATAGACATACTTTGCACCAAGAACCACTAGCGAGATAAATTAAATATCTCTATTTAATTTATCCAGTATCAGTTTCTAAAACACGCACACACAACTTATATGTGGAAAGATTTACTTTATATATATTTCAATATATTGTTTTTACTAGGGGAGGCCTATGTCCAGCAGAACGTTCTCTTATTTAGTGGAATTCGTCCATAAAAACCAAAATACCATTTGCACTATGACAAAAAAATAATTTATATAAAATTCCCACACCAACTCGCGTGTCAATCAAGCAAATCCTATTTCAAACGTCGTATATACTTCGGTTCGTATTATTGTATCTTGGAAATATCCAATTCTCAACACAGAGGGCGTTGAGGTGAGTGCGGTGAACCCGTTTTCCAAGAAAACTAGACAAAAACAGTTTTGGCAAACACTGGCGTGTCTAGAATTAGCATGGGAAAATTGTCGGCCAAAAGCGAACTATAGAAAAAGGTGATGAAAATTAACCGAAAATAATTCGCCAGTCACGCTTCTCTGTGAGGACGTAGCCTTTGTTATTTTCGTTGAAGTGTGATGTAGATAGTTGTATGTAGTGTATGTATTTCTATGTATTTTATTTAGTTTAAGTAAGAGCTATTATGAAAATGAAAATCTTTCTACATGGATAAGCAGACTTAACGGTAAATGTATCTTTTACAGTTATCTAATGGAAATTTAATCCTTTTTACGCGAAATATAATGAGAAATATTTTTGTGTTCTCTACTATAGAGTTCTGATTGGATCGATAAAAACTTGTGGGTGAATTTCGTACACTGCGCTTATAAGTACCTAGTTTCCACTTTAACTAAACTGAATTGTTGACCCATTGACCTTTTATTTTACGTGTCACGTGCTTAACCCTGCCATAATACCAAATAATTACTTTACAACAACAAAACACTTGTTAAACCAAAGTACACAGTTGAAAGCCCGAAATATTGAATAACACCCGTAAACTCCGCAACGAAATTACATAAATTTGAATAATTTAATTTTAATAATTCAGTAGTAGTGTAGATCCCTACACCATAAACAAAGTGCTAGATAAGCCCCCCATTACAAGAGGTCAAGTTTATGACGGTTCAAACGTAACCAACTCACAACAAACCAGAGGGTATAACCCCTTACCAAAATTTCTCACAGATTTGTTTAGCACAATCAATGGTAGCTCCCTCATTCTACAGCACGGTTAAGTTTGCTTTGCTGCAAGGCACGTCTTTATTCTACTCGTAATTTAAATAAGTTAGTGTAAGGAGATAATATAGAATAGAAAGCGAGACCCGGGACAACATGATCACTGATGCGGGAACTTCAAATTCTAGAAGTGAGATATAGTGAGATATTTATGCGTGGGCGTCTAAGATGTCTAAGGCATTAGTGTCAACTTAAATTGCATTAAAAAACGAACTTATGGAAAGGAGGTGTATAAATAATGTACTATCGTGTTGGCGATAAAGCACTTTGGTGTGTATGGAGAAATTTTTCAATGAAGAAAACTTTAGATGGATTTTTGTGAGCAACATGAACTCTAGTAGGTATAGCTTGACAAAGTATGTCGAAGTTATATGCATTAGGTATGTTATGTAAATAACATACTAATAATGAGTAACTGTTCCGTGTACTGAGTAAGTTATGCTGTGGTTAGTGGTAGTTTACCCGCTTTACAAACGGTTCCTATGAGTTCTTGGGAATTTATGTACGGAATTTCACACCACTGCCTTTTCGGTGAAGGAAAACATCATGAGGCAACCTGGATACTTACGTCCTTAAAAAAATGGCGTATCCATAATCCAGAAAGCCGCACTGGGCCAGCGTGGTGGATATGGTGATTGGGCCATATTCCTTTGTGGGTAGGTTTACGTCCTACAGTGGACTATTAAAAAAGTACCCCGTACAGAGTAACTATTAACGTCTGCTCAAGGCGGGCGTTGGTTTTAGGATATGCTATGTTATGCTTATTTATGTTTTGTTTTTTTACCTCATACTGAACGACTGCGCTAAGTATGATAGCATAGATTGAATTTAATGTGTAGTACTACGTACTTTTATCTCCGGAATTATATTTTTAAACTCCATTTCTACATTCAACTTAACAAAAAACGAAAGTGTCAAAAAGAAAAATAGAATACATTACATTATACTAACGACACATTCAAAATAAAATTTACTTTTTGATTCAATTCGGGCACGTGGATATATTTCCATTTTGGGTCAAATGATTTACCTAAAAGGATTCAGTGACGCAAGTGATTTTTTTTACATCTGCTGAAATCTAAACATTGAAAGTCAAATCTTTTTACACAAACACATCAATACACAATAATAGATCAAATATTGGATTTAAATAATTCATAAAAAATATAGTTAGAAACGGTCTAAGGTTGATTTCAAATAGAAAATACCGCGTGATAATAAGGCCATCCGTTTTGAAGTTACGACGCACTGACGAAACAAAATTATACGCATCAAACTTATAACAGACATCTTTCTGGGCTGGGAGTTAAAAAAACACAGATCGAAGTTATGTACTCATTTGGATTAGGGACTTTGTGAATATCAGTTACATTTTTATAAATTTCTTAGCATTAAACCAAATAAACAGCTAAAAACTCTGATGCTGCAGAAGGTCATACAGACAGTGCGCTCTTACCATCAGGAACAAAAGTACAAAACATCAAATAATCTTTCAAAATTAGTGTAGGAAAATGTAGTGTAAAAGCTAACTCGAAACCATTAAAAAAAATGTCAAGTCGATACTCGAAACCAAAGTGATTAAGAATACAATTGATATGTAAGTATACCTATACCTTCCAAAGCGATGTGTAAATCCTTATCAAAGTCAGATTGTCCGCCGTCAATTTGTGATTCCATTTGCGTGTTGAATTCGAGTGTGCTAAGGTCAATGATATGCGGGGCCTGGGAACCGACGCCGGGCGCTGTCAAAGCAGTGCCTGCAAGCGAGAGCGTACTAAAAGCCGTTTTTAAAGGGGGTTAGAAAGTAGCCCACATTCTCTAACGGGGCGGAATAGGGGTGCGGAGTGGCAAGAAGCGAACAGTGGATCGACAAATTCAGAGTCTGTTTGCAGTCTGCAGAGGACGGCGACGGTAATTGATAGTGACTGGTTACCATTTACAGTGTCCAAGCCATCGGCTGTCATTCGGGATCGTAAATCAAGGTTCGCTCCGATTTGTGACCGCTGTTCTCTGTCACAGGTTCACATGAATATAAACTTGCAAAAGAACAAAATATCAGGATTCACATCGCTTTCCCGCCGACTGACTTCTTGTTAATGACGCGTTTATCTTGGTTTTTTAACAGACGATATAGCCAAAAACAGGCTGGCTCGTTAGGAAAAGACCGGGCTTGATACTACTAAATTGATGTTAATCTACCAATGTACTCCTATTATGTCATATCTTTAACTACTTAGCCACAATGTCAAGCTATCACCATTACCAAAGTTTATACAAAATTGTTTGCCCCTAAGTAGTAATCCTTACGCGGTCCCTGTGGGTGTCCATACATTTTCGTGCCTTCCAGCTGAATTAACAAGTGCGTCATGGAGGCGTCAGAATCGACGATTAACGATGTCAATGTCAAGTGCGAGGTCGCAGGACTCGCAGGCTTCCGGTTATTGATGCGCACATCTTACTATGTTAATGTTCTTTGTGACTGTTCTCTTTTTAAAGTTCATTCATGAAGATTTTACCCCAGTGATCAAAAAGATTGATATTCTAAAGAGTTATTTATGTGTTAAACATAAAAAAAAATTGGTCGTGACCAAGATTTGAACCTGCATCAACTGATCGGGTTTCCATCCCGGCGCTTTTCTTAGAGCAGTTAAGCTAGATCGCATACCAAAATGTGGCGGTCTTATCGCTAGAAATAATGACTTCCAGACCAGAAAGATAAATAAAAGATGGGGTACTTTATTATATCATTCGCAGCAAACCGTTTTCTTGTTTCTCCGTACTGATTGCACGAATTAGTATAGAAAAATAATAAAAAAATATACATAGGCATGAAAGTAATATTTTTCATTTCATTAATACGTGTGAGTAAGAATATATTTAGCCTCAAGTATATGACGCCCACATCAATTTTCGTCCCAGAATTCTAGCCGCAAATAAAAACATTTTCTCTGGCAAATGATTGATTAATTGGTGTTTCATTACGTAATTAGATTACCGCCTCAATCTAACCAACCATCTCACGCAGAGCTGCCACCCCTGAGGCTAGGACCACACCACAGCTGGTATGAGTAAACGCAACGTCTATTGAAGAGATTATAAGGAAGATGCTACGATTGCTACGTACATGATAATGTAAGCCAATGAGTCGCACCTTCAAGGATTGTAACAGAGCGTTGAAATTATCCTGAACTTTAGAGCAAACTGCAAAGAGTTTTCCTTAACTTTCTTAGTTTTTCAGTTTCAATCTAAACGATACTAATCAGAGGAAATCTAGCAAAAGAATATAGCTAGGATAACTGGGAGAGCACTTATTTTGTGACATATTTTGACTCTAGAGCTTGTAGAGGTAGCAGCTTGGCTTTACATGAGATCTGATAATTTTTTGATAGTCTCGTCTTGGCAGCATTTTACATGAAAATGTTTTTGGTTGTATTCGTCTTACGCTAAAGCAGAACGATCTCCTTGAAATACGGCGACACTAACAGTTAGGGAGTTAATCTCGTAGGGAGTAATTTCGAGATATACGAGCACGTCTTCACAGCAAGCGGTCTCTATGAGGAGCCTCGCAAATCCTATACTTAGTTTTTTAATCAATTACAGGTATTTCCGGTGTGTCCCCGCCCTTACAGGTGGAACAGCACTAGGTAGTATAGGCTATAGGTAAGTGGCGTACTACGCTCCGGCGCTAGTTTGTTTACCCCGCGCCAAAGGCGAATGGAAGTGACATTGTCTGTCGTCGGCGCCCTTGGCCGTCCGGGGCCCGCCGGGGTACTCCCAAAATTGCCAAGCTCCGTGCGTGCGAACTCGATAAACATTGGGGTGCCTACTAAATACTTATACAAAAATTGGGAGGTAGAAATAACATTTGAAAAAGAGCTCGTTGAAAAATATTGTTCAGATGGCTAACCACTCATTCTATGACCGTGCTAAGAACGTATCGGAAGTCAACATGATACGCTCTACTATGCCCACTATCACGTACTATCGACGTACATAGTCGTCGAGAATTTTTGCCGGTGCCTAAACACTCCGTGCATGTCAAATATAATGGCTGAGAATCGAACCCGAGACTAGGAGATTCGAAAGCCAGAAACATCAATTAGGTCTGGAGGGGCAAGGTTGAGCTTTCATACAGAGTTCAAAGAGGAAGTCGATGTTTTAGGCATTAAGGTTTTGTGTTTGTGCACGATATATCTACTATTACAACCTAAAAATATTTCATCAACCTAAACGGTTAGAGCGATTTTGATACCCGAGATTTCGTTGGATTAATTTCTAATTCCGAAGTGGTATGGGCGTACGATTTTTCTCATTATTTTTTAGTCTGGCAAGCGTATTTAAATGCTTAAATACTAAATTACAGTGCTAATTTATAAGTCAGATTTAGTCATACATCCGTAGCTAACCTTTCGTAGTGTCACCTCTACGCATTTCTTAGTACCTAATCTTAAGCTGTACTAATCTTGTACTCAAATCAGGTAAGAAGGGCACCAAGTACACGCAAGTACCTAAACTAAACCTAAACCCCGAGCGAGCTGAGGTCACGCGAGTACAGACTCAATTTGTTTTCAAAATAAACCCAAACTGGTACGTATTATGTAATATTTGCGTAAAAAATAGATGCCTAAATGGAATCACTCAATCTACACAAATGAATGAGAAACGAAAATGAGATGAATGTATTGTAAATGAGAAAGGTATACAAATATTTATTTGTATAGGTATGTATACATAGGTATGTGTAGCAGACAAAATATAGCAGATTTGTAAGGACACAGAGACCTTTCTAATGTAATAAATACATGAGTGTTTTTTGGATTGTCTGTTAATTAACGCTGCCATACAGGGTTATTTCTAATCAATTAGCATCCTTCTAGGGGCTTATTCTGTACATCAATACTAACAACTTTTGTTCTACGACTTTCGCCAAAACTCAAAAAAAAAAATTTGTAGTTCCATAGAAAAATTTAGTTCGCCCGCGATAAATGTATGAAACAGCTGATTTTTTTTGAGTTTTGACGAAAGTCGTAGAATGAAAGTTGTTAGCTTTTATGTACAGAATTAGCCAATAGAAGGATGCTAATTGATTAGAAATAACCCTGTATAAAGCGCATCAATCAGTGCATTGCGAGACGGCTCCGCGTGCTAGCACTCGCCAACTTGAGAAAGGTCGCCGAACGCGACCGAAACTATAATCGTTGTTACGACTATCCGTACACGTGAGTTTATTCCCGTTATATTTAATATAAAATGCTGGTATAAAGCATCGATAGATGTTATTTCTTCCATGGATTACTTTTAATAGATTCGAGAATGTGACATACGTTTTTGTTATCCCGGAAAAAATGCGAAATTAACTGTTAATGCAGATAAAATGAGTGCAGTTACCATAATTATAATATACTATGGGTATAATACTATTTTGTAGTAAAAAATAAAAATGTGGATTACTAATAAGATGTCAATACGACTTCCATTGCATCCAGTGCATTGAACTAAGACACTTCGTTGAAATATTTCCATTGAAAACATTTTAAGGTTGATGACATAAGACAATCGAAATGCATTAATAGAGGTAACATCAAGATTTGTGTGTTTAATACGTAATGTCAGCCTAAACATTGTATTTACGTTTTACTTTGATTTTTGACATTTAGATAAGAAAAATATTTACAACTATGTTGCGTCTGAAAGCAATAATAATTTATGCCTTTATGCCTAATGAAGGCATACAATAATACTTTCAGATTTATAGTTCCATTTAAGAGTATTTTCACCTATGAGACTACAGGAATAATATTAGTACCCACAGGTATTATATCTACTTACTCTGAAAACAAACCAAGTCTAGCTTACAAGCGTTAAGTGTTAAAACAATTTCGCACACGACAGTACAGGCTTTGAGACACGTATCTCAAGTACAGGCGGGTCCAAAACTGGCACGTTACGAAGTTTCATGTAAATCAGCTTGTTTAGCGCGATCACGGAGAGACGTACATTTTGAACACCCGATTTGGGACTGTGGAATATAAACAACGACAGGAGCTAAGCTCGTCATACTGATTTTATATTATTACAAAGGCCAACAGGTTGGAAGCTGTGAAGATAGCCTAAAATGTTCCTGCCTGAGTAGGTACACACAGTTGTTATGTTATGAGCGTAATGTAAACATATCAAAATGAATGGAATTTCGAAACTGTTGAACTTATCGCAAATCAAAACAATCGTTATCGAGTTTTCGATCAGTTGTTTCGTTTCTTATTCATTTGTGTAGATTGAGTAGTAAATGATAGTGGGCTATAAGACAAATACTATCGGAAAGTTAAAATGAATTTATTTGTCATAATAGAGGTGCAATAATACCAAGGAAACGAACGCACTTCTAAACCTAATAAACGAGAATCCGTTTGCTCTTATTCCGTGCACTCCATTAAGCTCAGCAACTGTATTGTCATTATAGGAGGATTTAGAATTCGAATGGGATAAATCACGCTCTTTAACAGCCTATTAAAGTCCCATTGATGGGGATCGGAGCCACAGATTAGTTAGCAGTGACTAAGCTGTCCACGTAGTAGTAGGTATTATTTATACTGTGTCCTGTCCATATTATGGGTTCGACGGCCCGATCGAAATTCCGGGCAAAAACTTGAACGATCGAAAAAGTCGAGTTATATCTCATAGAATAACTAATATTTTCTACGTAAATATACAAATAGGACTTACAACATTCTACCACAATATTATGAAAAGGTGTTTTAAAGTGAAGCTTGTCGCGCACGCTCAAAGTAAAAAAGTTCTAGAGCTACGTGAAGGCACTAGAACGAATCCCACGTAACAGTAATCAAAACCATATCAAGGGTCGCCATTACTGAAAATATGTAATTAGTATATTGAATTTCAGATTTTGTGTAAATGTTTGATTTATTTACATTTAGCTCGTATTTTTTGTGTATAATCTTTAGACAATGTATTGATGTACACAATGTTGGTGAACTGAAATAAATAAATGACTGACCAACTAAATTGATCTATTCAACGAACTCTGCGATCTATTTATTTATTTGATACACAAAACATATATGGGCCTTATCAGTAAGCTCCAAGTAACCCAACGAGCTATGGAGAGGGCTACGCTCGGAGTCTCTCTGCGGGATCGAATCAGGAATGAGGAGATCCGTAGAAGAACCAAGATTACCGACATAGCCCAACGGATTAGCAAGTTGAAATGGCAATGGGCACATAGCGCGGAGGACTGATGACCGGTGGAGCCGAAAAGTTCTCGAGTGGAGACCACGTACCGGCAAGCGCAGCGTAGGACGTCCACCCACAAGGTGGACGGATGACCTCATTAAGACCGCAGGATCGCGCTGGATGCAAGCCGCTTCCAACCGGTCTTATTGGAGATCCATAGGGGTGGCGTATGTCCAGCAGTGGACGTCCTTTGGCTGATGGATGGATGGAAAACATATAACAATCAAATTTTTATTCTAAACTTAGTAGCTAAATTTTACACTGGATTGTCGTCCAAGGTATGTGTATACAGGAAAACTAAAAATTATAAGTAGACAAATACTTTGAAAGTATCCTTCTGTAGCGAGCTTCCAGAGGGGTACTTACAAAGCGGCACTGAAATTATCTAAAGTCTATTGATCAAAACAAGGAAACAAAGAGTGTATTATACCTAAGTAAAATATAATATTCACTGAAATGAATTACTCAGAGGTAGCGTATTTGTGGCGTCAGAACAATCCTGTTTGCGATTGATATGGAGGATATCTTTAACAGTTTTTTTATAAGCATTGAAGTTGGGATGAAATATGTCTAATGAAATATGGGAGTGTTTTTTTTTTTGGTAAATCGTTGTATTGACGAGCCATTCTAACGATAGGGTTAAAAAAGGAATATTTTTATAAATTTGAAGTGAAAAAAGGGTTAGTGACTTTTGCTCTATGACGATTGCATTTATGTACCTATACATTGACGATCGCATTTATGTATACATTTGACTGCTAAGTGGGGCAATAAAATATGACGGATTTACTATTTACCATCGACATCACATCATAGATTTCTGTGAATAACTTCAATTAAGTTGATGAAAATAAATTATTTATTATTACTACCATCGCAAAAGCACCCACACGTTTTCATACAAATCCCATGTAGAAAGCAAAATTACTTAAAACGAGCTGAATTTGTAAAGAAACTGCTTATTGAAATAACCGTCGCCGTATTAAATAAGAAAGTCTTCAAAGGATTCTTGAAAAGTAATTTGAATGTAGATGTTGATGATTTCTCTATAAATATTGTAATTTCGCGTCAGTTACAAAGACCGTCGTCGATAAATGAGATTCGTTCGGGGAAAAGCTCAATACATTTTATCATGAGAAGAAATCCGTAATCACAGCAGTGTACCGGCGAAACCCAATGGAAAACATTTCTGCTTTTAATTACGTACGTAATTATAAGAAAAAAGTTATACTTAACCGTATCTTTATTGGTAGGCATCGTTTCTTCGAACAATCATGTTTCGGGACAGAAAGACAATGTTACGACGAATCTGACGTTTCCAGAGAAAGTATTTTATTATGCCTCTTTTGAACTTACTGGTGAAGTAAGCTTAAATACATTTTTGGCATTTGAGTAAAGATTGTTATTATGGTCATGGTCACAAGCTTGTTGACTCCGAAATTCCATAAAAGACCAAACAAATGACGCTACGTCAGAAGTTATTTCGATAACTCGAGATGATTTTAGATTTCGTATACATTATACTTACTTATGTTTTTAATCTTGGAAAAATAAAAGTTTCCTAAGTGATAGCACACAACCAAAAAAATCATGCGGTATAAGCCGTAGGCAATAGGCAATAGCTGTTCATACACGATGAATAAACGGTCTATCAAAGCTTAAAATAGGAGTCAAAAGAATAATAATAGCGGAAGCTGTAAACACTATAATCGCAACTCTACACAGAGTACAGAATACATTAAAATCTAGAGAGAAAATCTTGGAAATCAAGATTAGCTTATTATATCGAGGAGCACCCAACTTGCCAAAAGAAAGTATTCATTAAATTTATATTAGCTCTCTTGAAATATTCCTCAGGAGGCCCTAAATCCAGACAAAGCGCTTTCGCAGTCCAATTTTGAAGTTTCCAAACTGAGGAGACATTTAATTTGCTTTAATTAATTTAATGGAAGCTAAAAATCTGCGAAAAGAGCGGGTAATCCCGCTAAATACCTATTTGAAGTAATGGCAGAACCAAAGTTGTCAAAGCCCGATGGGCCTTTGGTATAACCACGAAATAAAGAACATGTTGCACACTAGATTTACTAAGAGAATCTATAAAATAAAATTGCCTACTGGTAGTACTGGTAACAGCCTGTGTCCACTGCAAGACGTAGGCCTACCCACGAAGGGTGATTGGGCCATATCCACCACTCTAATCCAGTGCGAGTTGGTGGATTCACATAGGAACGACGTCGAATTTTTTCTACGAACGTATGCAAGTTGCCTTACGAATTACGATGTTTTCATTCACCTGAGGAACTTTCCAAAGAAACTCATTGATACGGGACCGGGATTTGAGCCCACGTCCTCACGAATGATAGGCGAGTGTTACTACCACTAGACCACCACGGCATCTACCTACTGGTAGTGGGGTTGAGCATTTGGATTATCTTAGACCTCGAAGGGTCTGTGAATGATGCAGTGGCATTTCGTTGTAGGAAATAGAGGCATTTGGTTAGTATAAAACATAATCAACAAAACTGTAGTTACAAGATATCCTACAAAATAGTTTTAAAATTGTTGCACCAACGTTGCCAAAAATGTTGTGACAGTTGACACCAAGGATCATGATTCATGAAAAGCAACCGCATTGCTATGTAAATCTAACTATATTTACAAATGCGCACGAATGAGTAATAGTGTTTTCGGCTTGTGCTGATGCATTTTGGAGCAATTTTTGTAGCACCGCTCTTCATTCCTGTCTCTACGTAATGCGCCTGTGCGGCCGAATATTTACATACTTTCAAAGTTTCAACCATTGCTATTGCTCTTGCCGTTGCCGGCAGTATTGCATTAAATACTTTTGCGGCTTCGAGCAAGAAATGTATTCTTGATCGAAGTTTTGCGGCAATAAAGACGCGAGTTACTTCCACAGTACTAGCAGCAGCAGAGCAATGGCAGCTGCGTGAGCAGTGACATAGCGAGTGATATTGTATGTGTTTTTTAGGGTTCCGTACCTCAAAAGGAAAAAACGGAACCCTTATAGGATCACTTTGTTGTCCGTCTGTCCGTCTGTGTATATGTCAAGACTCTTTATCTTGTGAACGCGTGAAGATATCAAGTTGAAATTTAAACTATATACGTAAACCCATGAACTCTTGCAGTTGTGAAAAAGGAAAGCTTCTCAGTTACCGTACAAAAAAGTTAGAGCCGTTTATGTCGTAAAAAACGCATATTTCAACGATACAAAAATCAAAACCTACAGGGTACTTCCCGTTGACATAGAACTATGAAATTTGGCGAAAAGCATTGTCTCAGAGTACACATATAGGAATAAATCTGAAAACTGTACATTTTTATTTAAATCACATAAAAATAGGGCCTCAAAATTCACAAAATATGGGTTCAAAATTCAAAGTGATTAAATCGTATCATGTAAGGTATCATATAAAATAACTTCATTAACACGTATGCTAAAACATATTTTTAATTATTTTAACAATATGTTTGTACGGAACCCTCGATGTGCGAGCCTGACTCGCACTTGTCCGGTTTTTTTTTATTTAATGAAGGGGCAAATAGACTGAGCAGACCTCCTAATAGTAAGTAAAGTAATAAGCTTTACTTTGCGTTGCCGACATTTTGAGGGTGAAGGACCTGTTAAAACTATCCATTATGACACATCGAAACATATAAACGACTATTACTATTACTAATTATGATATATTTAAAAAATAGCAATATACAATGTGCCATAGTCTCCCTGTGTGTCTCAAAGCTAAAGCCCGGTCCATTTGGAAATTAGAACCGGCACCGAGAGCCGCTGAGGCTCATAATTCGCGTTTTATCTACGAGTCAATCGCGTAAATGGCTCTACGAGTATACATAAACCGCGTCTATACCACCTCTACATGACCTATAGGTTGTAAAAAGGTCGTGTCGATCTCGCTTTGTAAGAGCTCGTTTTTAGAGCATGTTCAGAAAATTTTGGTAGTTGTTTTTGGTGCTTTTATATTGCTCGTTCGTCTGGGGTCTGTGGCCGGGCGTTTGAGAATCATTGGGCAGGAGGAATTTAAATACTATGACATGTTTTAAGACAATTTTTGTCGGACAGAGTAAAATTCAAGCTGGAAATTGATGACTTTTGTTGTTCATAGTCGTTTACATTTAGTTGGTAGCTATCAGTGCCTAAGGTAGGAGACAATTTTCTTATGTTGTTTTTAAACTTTCAGTTTTAGTTTAAGAAAGTTGAAGTGTAAGTTTCAGTTTCCAGTCTACCCGTGACCACGGTCGATGCAACTCGGCCGAAACGTCGGGATTAGGAGGTATTTATTTATCTCGTAATTTTAGTGCGCGATTAGTCCCGTAGTATATAATAATAACTTTTCTTATTTAGATGCGATGGTATAATGGGTTAAATCCTATGTTATAAGAATACAAAATATCATCAATTTATTTATGTTTTTTTACTATAAAAAAGTTGTTGACAAATCGATATAGAAACATACATAATGTAGTCAACATGGAATATTGAAATAACGACAGCTGTAACTAAATAAAAAAATCTAAAATTTCACCAAGAGTGATTAACGTAGGTACCTACTAGTACCAGCATAAGAACGAAATCGGTTAACTCAAATACGTTAAATACCTCTATACCAGTCTTATAAATCAAACGTATATCAGCTCTGTCACCAAGACGGAGCATCTAACAGTAACTACACTTTATCAGTCGTCGGCGTGTCCCATCAACTTATCACAGATAACCATGGCAACACTCCTAATCGATCTATTTACATAATACGTTAGTTCTTACATCACAGCGGATGGAATCGAGTGAATTCTTCCGCGTTCAAACTTAAATATTGACCGAGTGATTGACTGATGGTAAAGGGCGTATTTGCAAGGTCGGACTTAAATATAGCGGGTATAGTGAATCATATGCCGTGAACTAATAGATACTCGCACATACAACCTTGGCCAAAAGTATTAGGCACCCTGTATTTTTACTCTATATTCTAAACTAATTTCACTCCTTTTGGCATTTTTAACAAAATTAGGTGTCAATTTAATCACATCAACAGAAATGAAAGCTTGTTTACTTGTTAAGGTGGCGTGACTCGGTAAGTCATTTAAGATAAGCACTCAGTTATTGGTTAAGTAGTAAACATGCATTTTGATTTTTAAAGGTGCCTAATACTTTTGGCCATAAGGCTGTAGGTACATAGATACAAATAAGTATCATGGCATAATTATTATTCAAGTGGTACCTACATACGTACAGTAATAGTAAGGGTGACTGGTAATTAAACCTAAAACAAGTAGGTAGTAGCAGTTTAAGTTACACGCTTAAGCTCTATCAAGACTAAAACTTATCTAATTTTTAGTTCATTAATCCAGTGTAGTCATTACATAAGCACAGAGCCGATATAAGTGGCGTAAAATATCGAAGCAAGGATGATCCTTTGATGATAATAATTGAAGAAAAAACTCTTCAACTATTCTTTCACAATGTTTTCGCTGACAAACACATTTCACTCGTAGTTACGATTCGGGTGTCACACGTAAATACGTGAATGATTCGTGAGAACTTTCCATGTAGCAGCTAGCATAAATATCTGACGGAATCTTACAAGAAATAAAAAAAAACTTTATTTGGCACAAGCTTTTGCAGTAGTCAGAAATACTAAATCGCGGGTAGCATGACAGTCAGTCAGGTAGTATGAGAGTATGTCAAACTGTCTATACTTACAGTCAAATTCTTGCCCTTATCCCACGGTGGAGTCAGCTCAGCACGTTTCCTTTCGTCACTTCACTCTATCATAAATACGTCATCTCATCATCAGCGCCCAGGCACGTATCCAGCTTAGAGTTTCGGGGGGGGACCATTTACAAAAAAAAACCGCCAAGTGAGAGTCGAAACTCGCTTTTAGGTGGACAGCCTAAGGATAGGTGATCTAATTAGGATCTAATTAGAACTTAGCACTTTTTGGAACTATGTTTTCTACAATAATTTTACTATACCAATAACAACAACAGTGAACTTAGTTTAATAAAAATATTTTGATTTTTCATCTTTTATACACCTAAATGTGTGTTTGTTTGTTACTCTTTCATGTAGCAATGGACAGATGTTAGTTAGAAAACTATCTAAAAAGACACCTAACCACAATATTACTAGGTAGATATTATTATCTCATAATCAAAAATATTTTACTAAATGCGAGCCAAAACATAAAAAGATGCATTTTTCGTTTGTGTTTCTTTTAGAAAGGTCTGTGTTTGACCACATCCGTCTGATCTCAAGCAGAGACGTGGTTCAGGGTGTAACACATTTAGGTACCTAGATGTTACCTACTTGTTTAGATTCCCAGATTGTTAATTGACTTACAGTTCCATATTTTAGCTGTTCTTACTAGAAATGCCGAATCAAAACTAGAAGCTGTAGAGTTGAAATTATAACTAGATCTACTTATGCTCCTTTGCAGCTAACTGCTAACAATTAAATTTCTTAGATACGTACTGTGAAAAAACGTCACAGAGCGTTAGGGTGGTTGCTCTAGGAGACTAGGTCAACGTTTGAAATTAACATATTTTGCCTTTTTGGCATTTACATATTGCAGTTTCCAAAAAATAAATACTGTCTATGTATTAACAGATAAAATTCTCGTTGTAAGTTTACAAAAACCCGTTTAAATGGATAGGTTTTTAAATAATAAAAAATTGTACTTAGTCATTCTTTGTACAAAAGTGCATTAATGAATTATTAACCTAAAACTGAATTTCGCGCGCTGACCGAAGACACAAGCCATACGTAAATTCATACTGCACCAGCTTTTTTTAATAGTCCACTGCAGGATGTAGGCCTACCCGTGAAGGGTGATTGGGCCATATCCACCACGCTGGCCCAGTGCGGGTTCGTGGATTACGCCATCGAATTTCTCCTACGGACATGCAGGTTGCCTCACGATGTTTTCCTTCTATAAATTCTTGCAATAGTGAAAAAATAAATATATTTAAAAAAAACTCGCTTTCATAGCATTCCAAACTAAGAGTGTAAAATAATTTTAAATATAAGCAGAAAAAAATAATAAACGAAATATATTAATAGATAATTATTGTAAAATCAGCGTGGGGCGCTTTGTGTCCTATTTTTTCTTAAATCGAGCACCCCACGCTCTTTTACAATAGTATCAATATTTTTCGTTTATTATTTTTTTCTGCCTATTATCCCTAAAATTATTTTACACTTTTTTAGTTTGATATATTATGCTAATGAAGCGTGTTTTTGTAGTTTTTTTTAACTTTATTTATTTTTCACTTTTTAGTTAGTACTTAATAGAATAAATGCATTATCATCCATCTTCGATAAGTGGGCAAAGTTTAAAGTTAATCTGATCGCTCAAAGTTGGGCAAAATAGAGTTCAAAGGGGTTGGTTACAAGCAAGCAAACACACAGGTAAAACCAATATAAAAAGTGATAAAAACAAATGCCTCTGTTATCGTGAAAAAAAAGTTAGAGCCGCTCGAAAATCGGTAGAGCCGTAAAAACCTCCATATTTCGTCACTCATCATGTTTGGAAAAAATAATGGGTTTAAAATGGGTAAAAATAATGGGTAGTTCCTACACGTAAAGAAAAAAATCTGAGTAAACCCCTGGGTTAGCGAGTCGGCCCACTCTTCACTCGCACTTGTCCGGGTTTTTTGTCACTAGTTTCAATAATTCGTGAAACGATTGAGACTCCAAAATAACTGCACAAGTGTGTAACATCTGATTTATACAAAAAGAAACCCCGGAGAGTACAGATGTGCTTTTTTGCTTAGAGAGAATTTTGAGGATTCGGAGAACAATAGCCGAAGGGTCGGTTTATGAGTCACTTTCATTTTTAGGGACGTCTACATAGCAACAGCATTCAACAAATTGTCACCTTGTAGCCAAATAATCAATTTTATCTAGTGTATGTTCAAAAATTTCGGGGGGGGGACCGGTCCCCTATGTCCCCCCCCCTGGATACGTGCCTGTCAGCGCCTTTCTCTCGCATATCATCTTTCACACAAGTAGCTTCCAACAATTACGGAGATAGAGATTTCATACCAAAACGCAAACGCGGGAAACGATAGTCTTTATACTGCCAATATGTAGTTTTGAAAAAGTCGCCAAAGCTCACGAATTAGTCATTCAAAGATTATCTCCCGCCGGGTCGAAGCCGGCGGCATCAAGTGTCACTTTTTCAGAATTAACCCGAATAGGGTCGGATATTTTTTCCCCGTACTTTTTGCCGTAAAACGGCTAATTCGGTTAAACTTTTTGTCTCTAATTGCAGTTTCGCAGAAGGACCGTGTTGACACTAGCGCCGTTCGTTTCCGGATCCGACGTTTTTTTTCCTTTTTTTTTTAAAATCCGAGTTTGTTTGTAGAGGCAAGTGAAACGTTTTGGCACGCCGGTGACAAGCCATTCTCATGGGGGATATAAATTCCTGTTAGTTGATAAATTACAATCGGACGAACAGAAATGGGAATATGAAATATTACAGTGTTTTAAGGGGAGAGTGACGGTTTGTCGCTATTTTGCAAACTAATTTATTTTTGGATATTGAGATTGTTTGTCGCAGTCACTCTCGCGTCCTGTCCTCATGTTTTGAGTGACAGAAAACATTCCGGCTAAAAATAGCTATGAAACTAGACGTATATTAGGCGTGAATTGTACATTTTTAACCAATTAATACGTACTTGGGCTGTATTCATTAAAAGCTACATATTTTATTTATTTGTCAAGGAAATAAGAGTATCGTTAGCACAATTTTTTGTCGGGATATATTAAGCGTTATCGTATGCAAAATACGATTAAGTGTTTTATACCGGACCGAGTGATCTGTCGGTCTCACTCAAAAGCATAATTTCTAATGTCGGCAATAAATATCTTTAGACATGTAAATTTTAATGAGTTCCGTCATTATTCGTGTAAAAATCGCAATAAACCCGTCATCCGCATGCTGCATGCACAATTGCAACTAATTCAGACACATTTTGCCTTCACTTATTTCTGAAAATTAAAAGGATTATCTTGCCGATTCAATTTCGAGCTTTAGTGTCATACAAATAAAGTCAAAATCAAATGACGTTAATCCAGCAAGCTTTGGTGGTCGAAGCGTGTGGGCACGCTTCGACCACCACGCAGACAAATAAAGCTTAAAATGTTGAAAAAAATAGGGTCCGTTCAGAACCGTTCGTTAGAGGCGCGTGTCCATCATGCGGGCCCATTAACAGTTCCGCCAACTTATTAGTAAAGTCTAGTGAGGGCGCCACTTTTAAATATTCTATACAAAACTGTAGATTCTCATGATTTTTTTCAAATCCTCCGTTTAGAGAACTCTGAAGATAAATGTTCGCTTTTTAATAAAGGTATAATATGCGTCAATTGAGCGTCCAGTATTTGTGATGCAGATAAACATGCATTTTATTTATAGATATACCTATTTTTTTTTTTCAATAGTTCAATAATTTTTGCATAAGTATATGGTTGTATGCCCGGAATTTATTATCTTCTTTTTCCCATAAAAAATAACTTATTTCATTTCTTACTAACAACTTGAGGTCCTTGCAACATGATGAGAATTTTGATCATAGCATAATGTTTTCGATGTTATGCTTCTTAAAATAAAAAAACCGGACAAGTTGAAGTCAGTCTCGTACATCGAGGGTTCCGTACAAATACAGAAAATTTCACAAAATTGTGTATTAAGTTGTAAAAAATCTCTTATAACCATCGACAAAAAAGTTTTTTTTTCACTTTTCTCGTCATACATCGAAAATTACACATTGTTAAAATAATTAAAAACCTGTTTTAGCATGTGCTAATGAAGTTCTTTTATATGATACCTTACTTGATACGATTCACTCACTTTGAATTTTGAACCCATATTTTGTGCATTTTGAGGCTATATTTTTTTGTGATTTAAATAAAAATGTACAGTTTTCAGATTTATTCCTATATGTGTACTCTGAGATTATCCTTCTCGCCAAATTTCATAGTTCTATGTCAACGGGAAGTACCCTGTACTTCGTGTTATTAGTTAGTGTAGGTTTTGATTTTTGTGAGTGTCGAAATATGCGGTTTTTTACGACATAAACGGCTTTTACTTTTTTAAACGATAACTGAGAAGTTTTTCTTTTACACAACTGCAAGAGACCATAGATACCTATACGTATACAGTTTAAATTTCAACTCGATATCTTTACGCGTTCCCGAGATAAAGAGACTTGACATACACACAGACGGACAACAAAGTGAGGGTATAAGGGTTCCGTTTTATCCATTTGAGGTACGGAACCCTAATAAATGAAATACCATACTTATCTGTAAACACATCTACAGATATCACGAGGTGGGACATAATAATATTATCTCGATTTTCGACCAATCGGAACCTAATTTCCCACGAAAGTCTCTACCACACCAAAACCACAATTTCGTGCTACGGTAATCTTCTTTTCATATTTTTATGTGAGCTTGCACAACGTTGTATTCTGCTATGAATGTATTGTAGAAAATATGTATTTTACGGCGTATGAGGATTTTCCCTCATACATGTCTCCCGTGTCGGTTAAAGGAAGACCCCTCTATAGATGTCTATGGTAAAATCCTTACTCTATCATAATGACTTAATAATAATTGACCAGTCATTTCATGTGGAATATTCCCGTAGTCCCCATTCCCTGGGGGTGTGAGTTCTATGAGTAGATTACGTTTACTAAATGGTTTCTTTGTCACATCTTTGTATGAGGGTGTATGTGAGCATGTGTGCAACCCGCATAAGTGGAAATACGGTTAATTAATACATTTGTGTAAATTGTTTAATGTTATTCTTGGTTATAAATCATGGATAGTGATAGCGTGACGAATGGCTGTTATGAACATTTATAAATATATGAGCATGTTTTATTTGTAGTCTAGATATTGGAGATTAAAGTGCGGGTCATCTCTTACAGATAAAATAATGACATGAAATAATTATCGTTAAATGAAAGCAATAAAAGCCAAGCGAGCAGTACGAACTGATGTTGACAATATCTATGACTTCGCTGAAAACATTGACTTCTGAAACAAATTTCGTTTAAACATTACAGGTCAAAGCTTTAATGAAAACTCTACTTTTAGAAGAAACTAAAGTTTTAGAACCTTTAATAAATGTTAAGCACTAAAAGCCGCACTAACACAAATTGCTTGCCAAGTTTTATTCTGGGCCCCGCGATACAGGATTCTCTTAGTGCAGGGCCCGCAATTCAACCTACAAACCTTTTACATTAGTAAACAATAGTAGTAATTAATAAAGCATTATCAATTATTAGATATAATTTACCTATAATATATATGCTAAGATTCAATGTCTAAATAAATCTTTTTGTATTTTGCATTTAGAAATTATACGACAAAACTTTAGTTTCTTCTAGAAGAAGAGAAGAAGATAACTGCCAAAATCAAACTATTTACTATTGCGAGGGATGTATTCTACTAGTACACTCTTGACAAATCGGCACAAAAATATTCAGTAAATTTTAACCCAATCATGAAAATTGCAAACGAGCGAGTCAAAAATAGGCCCATATAAAAATTGTCCAATTTACCGGCAATCCATTTAATGGGCGTCCAGAGTTTGGACAGTCAAAATTCGCGGTTCGTGTACGGACCGCGATATGATCTAAAATGGCCGGCTTATCGCTACACTCGATTTCTACGTCATTAAAATCATTTTACCCGCCAACGTAATTGGTTGTGAGTCAGCCCTCATCGCGACATGGAACCAGCGACTGGGTTCTGAACAGTGGTAGAGCTATTAGCTGGTAGTTTCCTGCTGTGTTAGCCATGCCCAATTGCCCATGCTACAAACGTTGGTATAAATATCGTGATAGTCGTGATAGTAATCGTCGTTTAGCTTTTTATAAGCTAAACTAGTAAACTTAGCCTCAACGCCTTCCACGTCCTATGTCCGGCAAGGTGCAGAGAGTAGAAATCTTAGAAACCAACAGATCTGTCTTTAAAAAAATTAAGTCTCTTTTGCAGAATCCAATTCGCGAAGTGTGTACCGGCTTTTTTATTAGTCCAGTGCTGAATATAGACCTACCCTGGAACAGCTATTGGACCATTACGCTGGCCCAGTGCGGATTCGAAGCAGGTTTTTTATTTATTGAAATAACTGTGAAATAGCTTGACAGGCCTCTTCAAGTAAGAGGTAACCGTCGTTTATGGTTGGGTACTACAGCACCAGAGGCGTCACCAGGGTATTGTTTCTAGCTAAATCCAGGTCAATATGAGATTAATACGTGACGAGCGTAGTGAGTCAAACAAAACCCTGAGCGTGTTCTTACTATCATAAACTGTCGATAGAATATCTATATTCTATCGATTTAGTGCCAACTTAAGTCATATAAATGGGGTACCAAAAAGTAACTATATAAGCGATCAAGTAGTTCCCAAACCAACGAAACCACGATACTGTAGTAAAAAACCTCCTTGTCCCTTGTTACAAAAATTGGCAATACGACGCCGCATGCCATATGTGGGCAGTTTATAATTCGCGAACATATTATTATGCAGGGGATGTATGGGGGTGATATGATAAAACGGAGCGATAACAGCGGAATAATGGTGAATTATTATGTGTGTTTTATGGCACAAATAATAAACAACGGATTAAAATATACAGCGGTTGCGATACATGCAAAACAGGGCTTAAGTGGGGTGCGGACGAATCCGCGGTGCTGAAAGTTGACTACAAAGTTGTTGTCGTAAAATATACTGAATTGAAGTTTCGAATCGCTAAATTCCACAGCAGGGCAAAGACAGCGCTTCCGCCTTTTTTTGAGATGTGGCAAATAGCTGGCTTCCTGATGAAAGAGGTCACTGTTGGTTAGAGATTCAACTCTAGCTTATGTCAGAGGAAAGCCTGACAAAATTTTAAAAAAAAACTTAGTAATAGGTTCTCATTTTTACCCTTTGGGTACAGAACCCTAAAAAAAGTCATCGTTGCATATAATATGGATGGACAACTGTAACACGAGAGGCGTTACCAGTACGATGCCTACTCTTTTGGCGATTTCATGTTAATACTTATTAAGCTTAATATGAGAAAAAAACTATTAAAACATTTATTCGCAAGCATTGTAATCATCGTCATAGTTTTTACGAAATCTAGGACAGGTTTCATGGCGCCTGAAGCCATGCCGTGTTGGTTATCATAAAATAGGTATATTATTAAACCATATTTCCGAATGGCGTAATTCATTTCGTATTAACTTCTAGAGCCTAATTTATTTTTTTGAGCTTAAATTCCGTGATATAACTCAAATGAGTTATATCAGGGGGAATTTGTGACAATTATTAAAATTGAAATAGAAAATAACTACATAGTATATGACAAACTCGCTTCCCGCTGCCTGTCCCCATGTATGCGCTCATATGAATCTTTAAAACTACGCAACGTTATTTGATGCGGTTTTTATTAATAGATAGAGTGATTCGAGAGGTTTATACGCATTATACACCTGTGCGAAGCCGGGGCGGATCGCTAGTTGACTATAAAAATTCTATACATTTTCTTAAGCCATAGGACTGCTATCCAATAAGACTGGTTGGAAGCTCCTGACTACCGCATGTGCAAAGTAAATGTGTACAATGACTTCTTTTTGCAAAAGGTTTCAATTTTCTTTTTCAAAACGCGATTTAGACGCATGGGCCTTTTGACAAATTAGACTATGTTCTCCAAAGACGTAACCAATATGTACGCATTACGGAGTATCAAAAGCAAAAGCCGCCGCTTTATTTGTAACAATAAGTTCCCAGTTAAAAGATCCATTAGAGAACAAATGGCGATTTTCGGTTTCGCCCGATAACAATACTTTTGGGGCTAGTTTCCAATATCGTCTGTCATTTGTCAAGTCGTTTTTGGGGCGCCTGTTGAATACACAATGTTATATTGAGTATATTATACAAAACTAGATTTTGCCCGCGGCTTCGCCCGCATGATATTTTAATTTTTATGCTATTCCATGTGAACATTTTATTTTTCTGGAATAAAAGTAGCCTATGTCACTTTCTGTCTTTCAAACTATGTCCAAGCAAAAAATCAAGTCAATCCTTTGCTCCATTTATGCGTGAAAGAGGAATAATCCAATAAACCAACAAACATACTTTCGGATTTATAATAAGGATAAGGATAGTAAGGATAGAGGTTTGAGTACAGACTCTTGCGGAGAGTAATAGCTAGGTACATATATAATAAGTATGATGTAGGGCATTGTAGGGAACTGAAGTGACGATATCTAAGATAGATATAAATCACAGAAGTTTCGATGGAAATATAGAAGAAAGCAAAAAAATAGAATCTTCATCAAAAAGCGCTATTTGGAAAAAAAATCGCATCATAGCTTGAGGCGTAGGTACCCAATGGACTAATTTTCTCGAAATACACATAGGTTTAGACTCCGCTCTTGGCCATATGAGGTCAGTATAATTATTATCAACTGGAAATATACAATTCAGCTGGAATAAAGATAATAATCATAATCATTTATTGATAACAATTTTTACAGGTCAAAATACAAAGTTTAAAATACTGATTGATATGATAGATAATTAGATACTGCTTGGTATTTAGAGAATCATGCTTCTATGGAAAGGGGTTCTAATGTTTAGATTGAACTCTGTGGATATGGAGATTTAATGAGAGAATGAAAGCAAGTAAACATCAATAAAAATGAAGATTTCAAATTGATCTATCTATTGCAGAAAGTATACTTTATTTATATTTATGCTAATATTGCTAATCAACAAACTGAACTGACACAAAACTAGTCTATACTATTTTAGATTATGTATTCACACCGTGTAACTAGTATATTTATTTTACTACAAATAGTGGATTACAAACCACCATTAGGTCGTTTATACACCGTACAGTGATTAATGTGGCCGCACGATCGCCGCGCGCGCATCGTGTGAACCACGCCCCTTGTCGTTTGTGAATAGATGCGGTAATGAATAATTTTATTACTGTCAATATTTGCTAGAATATATTTTATACTATTAAACAAGCTATTTTGTATCACCGGAACCAATGTAATGAAGGATTAAACTTGTTTTTATAGGTATTTAGTGTGTACTATTACGACTAGTACTACCTAGGTAAACCACGTAATTGGCGAATTTAAGTTTAGGTCAAAACAATGAACTGACCAATAACTGACTTACGGATCGCGGAAATCGTAGATCAAGCTTTTGACTTGCGTAGGATATGATTAATAAAGGTTTTGACGAATTACGAATTTGGCAAACTCTTGGCAAACTAAGGTTTTGACACGTTTATAATTTGACGTATCAAGTATTTGACGACTGTCAGCGTTATCCTACAATACAATGAAACGCGAGATTCCTCTTATAAATAACACGGTTCAAATCATTCAGAATTTTTCCTTTTAATAAAAGCAAACAAGTCTCAGATAGGTATAGTAGATTCTACTCATATAAAGCGATCGCCACAACATTGGCTACCAGTAAAAAAATCTGAACATGGTTCGGTATCAATATCCTATTGGTTGGAGAGTTACGATACCACAGACCGACAAAAGTTAACACTCCTCTCTCTTCAAGTTTGGACTTCTAGAATAACTAAGTCTGAAGCAAAACACCTGGTACAATATTATAGATGTGCTCAGAAACGGTTATGGGAGCAACTCAAGACTGTGGTTGAGACGCTGATAAAATAGCGTGATAAGACGCTATGACGTTCGGCTTCGGTTTTTCTCCTGCTCGCGCCACTTATTCACGCCACGAGAGCGAGCGGGAGGAAAAGCGAAGCCGAACGTCAGAGCGCTTACACAATAAGGCCCCAGGTATTATTACTCCGACCTAGAATTAATATTAGACCCTTCTTGGGTTGGGGTTTAAAACAAATACATATACATTAGGGTGTCCCTTATATGAACAAAAAAATTTTTTTTACTGATATCGAAACGCATACCCCCTAATTTTGTTTTATACACAAAATAATATTACAATACAAAATTTCAGCTTCCTAGGTGCATATTAACCCGTGCCGACAAGACCGCAAAGATTACGTGAATTAGGTCCTTTTGGACACTAATTACTATGAGACTAGATTATCATAAAAATGTGTGAATAATAATTAATCATGGATAAAATTGTAAAACAATTGCGTATATAAAGCGTAGTTATTATATAAAACATTATTCTTCAGGTTATTTTTTTTTTCAAGGTATCTTTACTACAGTCTGGATACACTCTCTTGAGTTCTTGTACACAACGCAACAAAAATTGTTTTTTTATTGCTTTGGCAGTGATTATGCCATGGAAATCTTTAATTAATGTAAACGCTTGTTATATTGTGTCATTTACTGCATTAAAACTATAAATCTTTATTTTAAATGCCGTGAATACCTATTTTTCTTCCCAGGAAGAATGTTCAACCACGAAAACATAATTTTACTTATGTCAGAGACAAATCGCTCAAGGATTTGTCTGAAATTTATAAATAATTATGGATAAGTAGCGCATTAAATAAACTAGGTAGTTAGATTAAAAAATATAAAGTATAAAACGCATGCTCACTTTATAAGGGCACGGCGTTTTCTTTCTTTGAGGGGAGTACTTATCTCTTACCAAAGTCGTGTAAGCTTTCTCTCTGTGAGTTTGCGACGATATTAAGTTTCGACATGGACAAATCAGCATAAAAGAGATATAACCGCTATTTCTACTAATAAACACTCAATACCTCACTGAATTTCTTCAGGGCAGCTTTAGAAATACATTTGTCAATAGTTTCGTACAGTTACGATATTTTCAAAAATCATAAATCTTGATTCGATGCTTTCGCTGTCTATATCCAAGCTAGTATATTCTAGCCAAGAATTCACAAGAATTATCACGACAAAAATACTATTGGGAATAAGAAAACACTGTCAGTTCTTTTTCTAGGCCCTGTTCTAAAAAAACTCAAAGCTCCATTAAACCGTCCTTTGTATCAGAAGCTGTCGTACTTATGGCAACGCATTATTTGTACCTCACTATTTGATTGATATTGTAGAAAGAGTTTATCTTCCTCTATTTTGATGATTTTAGGGCATTAGCGTGTGCGGTATCGGATAAATTATCCAATTCCTTTTAAAAATCCTTTCGCGTTATTTATAAAATCATTCTGCGTTTTTTGCAAATTTGTGTACTCTCGCCAAACTTGATAAAGGAACATTTTTATAGCTATATCGCAAAGTCTGATACATCTCTAGTACTTTTTAGGTATCCTTTCTTTTCTCCAGAACATAATATACTCCCGAATTACTAAATTCTCACTTTCACTGTCAGAGAATTTAATTTCGCTCATATTATAGAATAGAACTGCGAGAACTTGACGATTGGGCGGCAATTTTGCACCTGTTATTGGATAATTTATCTCACCAAGATGTTTTTTTTATTATTTATTTAACAAGTCTATTGACGTCTTGTAAAAAATAATACAATCTAAAGTAATCACTCGATAATACGGGAATAACTGACAAATAGAGCACCGACGCGCGGCGCAAGCACCGCAACTTGTATGAAGAAACTTTGAAGGAATGTCGGCACGGGTTGCAGTTGTCCAAATGAACCAAAACTTTATTTTTATCTGTTTTATGGTCAAGAAAAAAAAATTAGGGGGTATGCGTTAAAAAACAAGAACTTCGAAAAATAAGGGACACCCTAATATACATGTATGAATTAGGTTACCGTGTGTATTGCAACATTCAGCGTAAACACTCGGGGTTGTAGGTAAACTGGGAGCCGATAAATTAGCGACCAGTCGAGGAAGTAACAAATTTTCCTGGTTTGCAATCACACGTGCCAGCACCAACGGCGCGCGTATTTACGTTTGTTTATTTACAATTGGTCAGCGGTTTGCAATAGCTATGTATAAATATACCTACTCGCTGTGGCTATTGTTTTGGTTGGGAGCTTGGGATATTTTGTTAAACTAGTTGAAATACTCTCCGAAATAAAGCGACGAGCGACTATTTTTAAGAACGCTCTACAAATTGTCAGCACACTATAGCTTATACAAAATGGAGATCTTGCAAGCGTAGTATAGGCCCAATTATGAAGGCGCTATCGTAGTTAAATTAGCAATTTAGAATATTTCTGTTTTTTTTTACTTTAGGCATTCGATAGAGAGAACACTTTTTACGTTGGTAATAAATTTACGATGGCGCCTTCATAATTGGGCCTATTACTAGTGACTTTAAAGTTGAACAGAGGACTTGATTAACCCAATTTAGAAATATGTAGATACAAGTCGGTTACGATTAGATATTGTTGGAAATGTATAGGGGAGGCTTATGTCTAGCAGTAGTTCTAGAGTCGAGGTAATGAAGATTCCGACCGACCAGCTAGTCCCATTAGAAACCCTAAAAGCCTATGACATGGCATTAGACGCCCCTTTTTTCCTTGGCTAGTACGAAATGTGTTCAAACTTCAAAACAACCATTCAAAAGAAAACAGCGAAGTTAAGTTAAAAGCAAGTCGAAAACATAAAAGACTTCAGAGACGGTAGGTAAATGAGAATTAATTTGTTCGTAAGATTAAAAACATCGCATTATTTTCCTGAAAACAATGTTAGGAAAGACGCAGACAAATTACCTCAGCTTTTGATAAAAGTTTGCATTAGAAACGCATTAGATACAAGGGCGGACGGCCCACCTTTAATTTACTCGCAAAATAAGAAATTGACTCAGATAATTGAAAGAGATAGAATTTCAGAAGTAGTTTTATTTATCTATAGTGTACTATTTCAGTGCTAGGCAAAGATCTACTATACTTTTTATATTGTATCAGTCATCATCACGATACTGAATATTTTAAAACTTAACCTTAATTTCTCATAATTTGCAGATATATAGAGTGTTTCTTTAAAAGCCGAATATATTCTAGGAGGTTATCACTGTACTAAGACTCATCAAAAATAATAGCCAGTATTAAATTTATCTTTACTAATATTAGAAATCTGTATATGTGTTTGTTGGTTACTCTTTGTCGCAGCATCAAATAGGCTTGGTTTTTGGTACGTTTAGCACGGAAATAATTGAAAGGTTGGAAGTGCTACTTTTTAACCAGAAAAAATAAGGAACCTGAGATAAGCCGCGGGTAAAGCTAGTATTTAATAGGTATAATTTGTATATATCACTAAAATAACAATTATTGTTAAGGGTGTTATTGACCCTTACTTAATAAAAAATGTTATGGGTCAATTAGACCCGCCCAAAGCCTACCCATTCTATACCTACACACTGATACAAAATTATCTCTGGTAGGTATATTATCTACAAAAAAAATAATAAAAACTCAATTATTTATTTATTTACATAATATAACGGCAGTAGCCAGTTGCACTGTGCGCCCGGTAACAGGTAATTCAAAAATAAGTTCGGTTTTGCGAGCCATACAGGAGCTCTCAATCGCTAACACGATAGCAAGGGATCGCCATCGACGGACACGTTGTGGAGGACGATATACATAATTAAACATATTAAGACCATTTACTATCAGCCTCAGAAGAAGCATAGGTATACCATCGGCAGCACGGACTGGAAACGCTCACAGCACGACGGCGGAAAGGCGTGCCAGAAAAGTAATTAGACGTGTTGTATATCAACACACGCCGGATCTCTTTGATTCGAGAAACTAATCACACGAATATGTTTACACTGCCAGCTCGCATTTCCTATCGTGGGTAGGGTTGCTGGGTGCCACGAAAGTGAAAATCTTTAGGCTTATTGCTAACGGACTAGTCGCCATATCCAAAAACTCCGATGGTTCAAGAATAAGCGACCACTGGCAACTGCCGTGTGAGGCGCATTCACAAAAATGTGGAAAATATCGGTGGCGGCGTTTACTGCTGCAGCGGCGTATTCAACTGTGGCGGTGTTTACAACTGTGACGACGCGCTCGATTGCGATGGTACTACATAGAGGCTGGAAAAACTGTTGGTCAGTGACACCTTCCACAAGGTGTTAGGCATATTGGAAGGTTGGCCCAATTCCCTTGACGTCTGTGCATGGTAAGGTAGGTAAGACAGTCTCTTTTAATCATCTAATACACGAACAGCGAGCGCGCTAATATCATGTTCATTCTTGGGGTTTGAACTTGCACATTTTCGTTTTATTATTTTTAACTAAAAGAGTCAACCTAAGCCTTCATCTAACACCCAGAAATATATAAATCCACGTTCTTATCTGTATAAATCATCTGGTTAAATTCAGAGTTATGCAAGTAATGGCGACCCTAACGCGGGAGCACCTTGGGCCGCCACACTCTTTTCCAAACAAACCAACTAACAGTTGTAAATTCAACACCACGCCACATTTCATCAATGATTTGTACTTGGTCTACAAAACTTGTGTTATTACTGATGCCACCACTCCCCCTTCTATCCCTAAAACATTCAAAAATTACCCGTAAAGCTGAAACATTACGAGCTATTATAGCTGCATTTCAACACTGTGTTTTGCAAACGGTTGCATGTCAAGGCCTCTACAGTCGTACATTTGAAGTAAAGAGCTTACAGCGACAGATTTATTCATTAAATATTTAGTTTTTACAATAAAATTCTAATTATTTATGCTGAGTAGTGCAGCGGTGTAGCTAGGAGTAAATTTAGATCGGCTAGAATAGTTCGGAAAATTCAGCGTCTCCTAATCAAGTCCTTGCCAATTTTTTCAAAGAGTTTATAAATTACGATTCAAATTATGGAAACGTTTACAAATCTTTGTCATGGTTCCTCCATTTCTTTTCTAAACAGACTTCAAAAAAGTAGTACATAATTATATTGCAATTATTAGGTAGGAACACATTTTTTGTGAGGTTCGTTTTCAATTTTTTTTTAATTTACAAATTAACTTATTGGAAAGAAGATCGCGGGAAGGCCTTTGCGTAGCAGTGGGACACGACAGGCTAACAACAACAACAACTTATTGAATTTTGATTGTGATGACTCATCTTGACGACGAACTGACAAAACCCACCATAATCAGTATTTCAAGATGAATCCGACGTCGAGAGAAGCCGTTGATTCCAAGATTATTTCAGTCGCAATCTAAAAGCTAGTGACTCAAACCCCAGTCTATGAATAGTGGAAACGCGAGTAAATCACATGATGTAAGCGAATGCCGGTAGTACGGTTGTAGTTTGTAGTACAGTCGTGTAGATAGTAGGTTAGCTGATACTATATCAGCTAGCCTACCTTGTAGGCAAAGCTATGGAACAAGATTAGCTGTTATCGGTCTTATGTCCTACTGTAGTAAACTAGTGAACAAAGGTCTTTACTCATTACGGGAAGGGTTAGGGTTTAGCAATGTTTGGTACCCTGTGGCTATGGTCTAAAACGCTGGGCAAATCAGGCTGTGCAGTTTACATACACTTTCGAAAACATGAAACCCATTCAGATTGGTCATGATATAAATTTAACATCTACGTTAGACGAGTGCAGAGTGAAAACTGGTACAGAACTCTCAGTTACGTAAGTTTGTCTCGATGTTTCCTTCCACACATTTAAGGTCTCTAAAAGTCGATTAATACCTCAAAACAACTCAGACAGACAAGCGACATCACAAGACGATACTAATAAGGATTTTAATATTCCATCTCGATGATTATAGGTATTAGTTGCGATATTACGTATTTGATATGCGAGTAGAGTGCAGAACGGCTTGGCAATGACTCAGAAAGTTTCGGAACTACGACCAAAATCTCAAGACGACCAATACCATAAGACGCTAATAACTCTAATAAGGATTTTAATATTCCATCTTGAAGATTATAGGTATAAAGTTGCGATATAAATCTAATATCTATGCGAGAGTGCAGAATGGCTGGCGATAGTTATGGGCGGTGAGTCGGAGGGTCAATAAAGCTATTAGTCGGCGCTATGTTAGCCATTACGACGCGACGGACTGGGGCGGGTGCGGTGACAAGGGATTTGGTCACATTAGGATATTACCTTTTGATGTTAATAGTCAAAATTTATACTAGAAATAGCGGCAGAAAAAAGTGTAGATGAATTGTGTGAAACATGAAAGAAAGCAGTTGATGATGACGTATGATGGAGTGAAGTGTCGAAAGGAAACGTGCTGTGCCGACCCATGTGCGGTAATGAGTTAGAATTTATACTCGTAAACGACAGGACTCATAAGCATTTGTGCAGACTATCCAGCAAACAATCGTATTAATTTTTATTATTATTTTATTTTAACTTTAAGCCTCTGTAAAGTAGGTATACTCTCCGCTACTTCTATAAGAAAAAATAAATATCATCGTAATGCCATGAAAAATTGCATCCTTAAAAAAATTGGAAATAAAAATTACACCGCGATCGCGTAAAATACAATGTGGGTGTGTTAAAATCTTTTCCTTAAACATTTTAGTAAATAAATTTAGTTTAAAAATGTTCCTTTAGAGAATATATCACGGGATCTGAAGTTAACACCGATACGTCAAAATATATACAAAATTCAATTATGAATATTTTTGAAACCATGTCACAATATTCCTACCCCATGGTCACTTCAGCCATAAGGCGGAAGATAACACGACCAATTTGCAGATCTAATATCCGAGCTCGGTGTTCGCCCACTACATCACTGACGGATCCATATGGGGGCTGTTTATGACGTCCGAGGATCCCGCAGGATCCCCCAGATCCCGCGGGATTCCGCGGGGTCCAGCGCTTATTAGATAATGAGCTCGGGCCCTTTTTTCTCTTTTTGCCAGATTTTCGCGGCGGTCAGTTGGGATTTGGAGGCGCTGTTTGTTTTCGAAATGCCGTGATTTCGTTGCAAAGTTGTGATTGAAATTTTGATTAAATTTTGTGCAGGGCCGGTGCTTAATATCAATATTTTGGTTGCTTCGTTGCATATTAGGTTTGTATTGAGATTTATTTGTATGTACGATACATTTGGGTCATTTTCATTTTGTGTGAAACTATGACTTTATAAACAAATCTACTTTTTTTTTTATTTGCAGCAGTAGATGTTATGTATATACATATGGTATTATGTATTATAGAGCTTAAATACCCTTAGATCTTTAAAAAATCGCATTTTAAAAATTTGTGAAGCCATGTCTGTGACAGCTTATCCACGTTTTTGACATATTTGAGCATGTTGGTGACACATCAGCACGTTTGTGACATCTGCGACTGATTTTAATAAAAGAATTAAACAGATTCGTTTTTTTTAATTACAAATAAGCAATCAATACACTTAATTAACATCAACAACAATCAATACACATTTATGAGATCAAATACTTAGCCACAACAATTTTCAGTCTTAGGTATTCAGTCAATATTAAGGACCATCGCACGGGTCAGTGCGCGAAATTCAAATTTTCTTCGTTTTTTCCATTTACAATTATACTACTCATAGGTTTATGAAAACTAGTCTTGTGATCATTAATAGGTAATACGCCTAGTGTTGAAAAAACCCAAGAAAAATTGAATTTCACGCGTTAGTCTTATTGCAATGGACTTTTTTTACACGTCTTTGAAATTATTTTACAATATAATCTTTTTTCGAAAATTCATATTTAAAAATTATTTCGTCTCGTCTTGTCGGCGTTGGTTCCGGTAATATGCACACAATGTCACTGGCCAATACCAACGAAACGTCTTCTGGTTCTTTCCAGACAAATATGCCTAAATCCAGATTTTTCTTTCGTAAAAATTTTACAACATATAGGTCATGGCTTTCTATGGACACTATCTGTCCAGCAAAATGCAGATTATGTTTTTTTCCTTCAAATTGAACTAAAATCCATGATCCAACTCTTGGTGAAATGGTTACGATTGGCGTCGACGTTTCCATTTCTTCAACTTCATTGATGTTGGGACGAGGTTCGGTATTAACAATATTCTGGGCTAACTTGATGTCCAGGTACTCAAATGTTCCTTTGGACATAGTAAAATGCGAACAAAGTGTTTGAAAATCGCAAATTATACAACTCAGTTGTCTAAGAAGGAGTTTTCGAGGTTCATCAGAATTCCATAAAATTTTGGGGATTTTTGACGTTTCTGGAATAGGTTTTAGTGCTTTTATTGGAACTAGTGAATCGGCTTCAATTATGTCGGTTTCTTGTATTGTGAATAATAAAATACTGGTGCGGCAAAGTATTTTTGTAATGAAGGTTTTGTAATCTGGAATATCTTCGCCTTGAGCAACTAAAGCATCGGCTGTTCTCTTTACAACTGCACCAATACCGTCAGCAGCGCCTTTGCCATGACCTGCCTCGGAAAAATTCCAGGTGGCTTGCTTGATACCCAGTTCATGAACTAAATGTTGGCTAAACAAATAAAAATTAGTTTTATTCTTATATTGGGTAGATGGACCGTCGCTAAGTATGTGTAATTTTTGAATGACAATGTTTTTGTCGTGATGTTTGAGCTCTGTAAGTGATTTTTTTAAGTGAGCATAGATGGCAGCTGCATCGTGGCGCAAGTTTTCGGATACTGAACAGAAAGAAACAGTTTGAATATTTCCTGCGGCATCACAGTAGTGTAAAACACACGTGTGTAAGGACAATTGTTGCCGGGATGCGCCAAAATGGACTGACTGTGCTTCGGATGCATACTTGCACTGATAATTTTCAGAAAAATCTATATGAAGCAGAGCTTCGTTAGGTGTTAAATGTTTTTTTATATGAGTTATTGCTTGATATTGCTGCCATATGTTGAATTTGTGTTTAAGAAATTTTGGTATCATTTCCACAAACTTTTCAACTAACTCTTTTTTTGTGGCCTCCATTGAATCTTTAACTGTTCTTTTAATATGCCTAGTTTTTCCTTTAATTTCCCTAACTTCTGTTTTAGTAATCCACTGCTTGTAAAATATTTTGACTGAATTATCGAATGTAGCAAAATCAATCACTTTGTTCTGACATTTTTTGCATTGTTTCATCATACAATCATAATTATATTTGCTACACACCAAAGATTCAATAATCTCATCATCTTTAGCTTCTGTTAAGTTGAGCTGTCTTAGTTTTTCAGTTACTAATTTAAAATTTTCGTGGAGAACACAAAGACACGTGTCTCTTTCAGATACTTTCGGTGTTACGATCCAAAAAGGGCGGAATCTGGTAAATGTAGGATAGCTGATATTCTTATCAGTTTCTTGATTGTACTTTTTCCAGAGGTTTTCTAACGTGTTACAGAGATATCGCTTTTGTTTCTTTATGCCTCTTTTCGTGATAGTGTCTTTTTTTCCAGGGCACAATTTACTGTTATTGTCTTGTTCTAGAAAACGTTGTACGCTAATTTTGTTTCTTTTGTAGCGTATTTGCTTTGGTGATAGAGGTACTCTTTTTTTACCATTATTATTTTTTTCCATTCTGGTAAACCTCATCGACAAAGCGTGTATCTTCTTTTTCAGCGTTTCTATTGTCTTCTTTTGTTGTTCTATGATGGCATCCTTAACCATTTTGTTTTGTCTAGCTTTTTTCAAGCCTACAATTTTTTGTCTGCTTGGAGTGTCACTAGATTTACCAGCACATGTTGTTGATGGAACTTGATCAGCAATAGTTAGCGTAGAGGGCGACACACATGCTGAAGATGGCAATGAAACCTGGTCAGCAAAAGCAAGTATGGAAGGTGATCCTGGTTGTGCTTGAAAATGTTGGTCTAAGTCACCCAATCTACTCTCATCGCTGTCTGTTGGAGGAGAGTTTTCTCGAAGTTGTTGTAAAAGATATTCGTTGTTTTTTTTCTGTGATCTACTTTTTCTAGTTCGTTCACGCCATTTTTTCCTTTGAATTCGCTGTTGTCTAGGAGTTAAATCAGCTATCAATTTATTCTTTTTTTCCTCCTTTCTTTTTTGACGTCTCTCTTTTTCTTTCACTTTATGTATTGCATTCCTATCTGGATCCGCTTTTATACGAGCTCGTCTTTTTCTTTCTGCTTCTCTTTTAGCCACCCTTATCTGTTCGTCAGTCTTCTTTTTTCTCCCCATCTGCAAAAAGATAACGGCAAAAATAAGACTCGAGGTATGCTAATATATTGTCACGAAATGTATGTAAAAGCAAACTTGCAAACAATTATTGCTCAGCAAGAACAAATTTCTCGATAACCATGTCAAATATTACTAAATATTATTATAATATTGGTATAGTGAAATAAAAGTCACACAACATGGTTGCATGTCACAGGCGTGGCCAAAATAATCCACGTTTGTGACTGGAATTTTCAACCACGTTTGTGACATTTTTCGAACGTGCCGCCAAAACATAACCTAATTGTCGTATCATGCGGTTGGCATCAAAACATTTTAGATTTCTCTTTATTATCTGCCACATGCAAGAGGTTCAAGTGATAATTACAGTAATTTCAACTTTTTATGGCAGCCACGTGTTTGTCATGTTATGCTTTACAAAATCCATGCGATAAACAAAAAAATATCTTACCTTTGATACACGAACGCTCCAGCTTCCACACCGCCGCAAAATGCAAATGGCGGATTCTTTTTTTTTTAAATCCTGTGTTGCCAATGCTAATACTCTATTTGGGCTAAAACTATAGCTAAAAGTGTCACGACCCACGTTTGTGACAATTTTTTTTTTCACAAAATATAATATGGGATAAAATTGAAGTTCTTTACCAGTATTTGTTTTAAATATATATATTTCGTAAGAGTTTATTTTAATACTTATGAATAAAACAAATCTGCCTTATTATTTTGGGTAGTAAAATTAACATAAAATTTTAAAGTTTCTAAAGAGATGATTCACATACCACGTTGTGTGACATTCAGCCGTATAAATATTATTTATTTCTTATCCCTTTATAATATCAGCAGTAATCATGCTAACCTGCATTAAAACTATGAAGATGCTGCACTACAAGTTTAAAGGAAATTACAAATCCCTAAAAAATTGTCGAAAATTACACAATCACGCAAAAAAAACGAAAATGAGAATGACCCATTTCTTAATTAAGCGACGGCAACAACTAGAAATATGCTACAATTCTAAGGATATTTTCAATGTTATCAAATTTAACACACATTGCAATTAGGTATCTCTACAGGCCATCGACACGCAGCCCATCTAGATCCCATAATATAACTCGATTATTTTTTACATTTACTAAGTCATTTTTCGAGATGTGTTTTCGGTAAAGCACTAGTATCTTCTAGGTTACCTTGCTTCATTCTAGATTCTTTAGGCAGTACCTAAGTTGTCAAGCTAGCTTAAATTGAATCAAGCTCGGTCTAAAAAGGCGGCTCTCAGCCGCGGTTGGTGTGCTAGCTAGCAACGGCCTATCATAGTATCTCGGAAATTTTTAATCGCGATCTGTGATTGGTTTTGCTGGGTACTTTCCCAATTACAGCCAATAACGCGCCTGTCTGAAGCCGGCTAAAAATCCTATTTCAAATGACCAATTACAAACGTACGAGGACGATGCGCGGCCAGATTTCGATCCCTATCAAGTTTCAATCAGTAATCCTTTCCCGACATCGTTAGCCTGTCATTATCAGAGCGAGGTACCATCGGTTGGCAAGTCTAGGGGAAATTGCCTTATGTCATATATTTAATGGATATTTTTACGCATACATGTCCTGGTTTCGAGTTGCATTGTCCGTAAAAGGAGTATTAATGTCGCGTTTTTGTGTGCATGTTAATCTGAGATCCAATATCAATATATTTTATGAAATGTGAAAATATGTCACGAATTGATAACATGGCTTTTAATAAAATTATTCGCACTGCACAAAATTAATGCGCGCTGCGGAATTCAGACCGATATAAATGTTTTATCGCGAAGTCTGCTTTAGTACCTACCTATACCTACTTGTTCTGCATTATGGAGTATGAAGTAAAGAAAAACTTTTTTATGTGTTGGTTTGTTTATATAGCTATAGATTTTGAAAATATGGGAAATTGATGTGGCTTTAGTTCTTTTTTTACATCCGAACCATCTGAATTTCTTCTTTGGTTGGCCGAAACTCGTCGCTGTCTCAACATTTTGGTGGAAATTTTCCCATTCAGAAACTATCGTTCTGTCTTCATCATTGAATCATGATAGAGAATCGGAAAGATTCCATTGAAAAACTAAAATACTAAAAATTCGCAGGCAGATTCTCTTAAATCAAATAAACATAGTAAACAAGCTAGCTAGTTCAACATTTCCTATGTAAAACTGTCAGCACTACGGTGAATATATTCAGATAACGTAAATAATATTTTTAAATTTGGTTTATATTCCTAGCGTGAGAAACAATTGTCCTGGCGGGCATCCAATGCGATCGCGCTTTGAATAATGTTGCGGGAACAATATTTCTTAAATTGTACACTAGGGGCGATTTGCGGTTTCACTCGTAGTAAAATATCTTATACTGTCCTCACATTGATATTCATGTTCGCGTATTTATCGCAATCGTCCAAATACAACGACATGAATTTTATTTGATTGTATTCGCCAATATGTACATATTTGCCTATTTGAACGAACAAAACGAATACGTGAACTCCCAGTATCCGCCGGCTTGCATAGACGGAGTGTTCGAGTTATTCATATATATACCAAATATTCAATACCACGAATATATGCAAGCAACGTCGAAAAATACACGGACACAGAACAACGAAATAGCGATGTGAGGGCCCAATACAGGACTTTAGGTGTAATTTTTCATTGGTTTGTGTAAATATCCAGTGAAATAACTGAGTGAGATTCTAATTACGTATGTGATCGGGAATAAAGCGGTCTACACACCAAAGCCGCTGACCCGGCGGCACGGATCGCCGGCCCAACCCGGCCTTATTTTGTACAATCATGCCGCCGGCTTGCGCCCGCGCGGGCAAGCCGGCGGGGCAGCATGCCGATGCATTATTCGAAACACACACGTCCAATCTCTACGACTATTTGGCAATTACTAGAACACCACATGCCACGGCTGTCGTGCCGCCGGCATTGCCGCCGGCAAAGTCGTTCGGCTTGGACATTCTGAAGCCGCCGGGTTAACCCGCCGGCACTAAGCCGCCGGGCTGTGCCGCCGGGTCAGCGGCTTTGGTGTGTAGACCGCTTTACATTTTATATTGGTAAATAACGTTCCCTTTTGATACTAAGCAATAATCACCCACGTGACGTCTACTATAATGGTATCAAAGATGAATACTAATATAATATAAATGCATTAAGCCTCTTTAAAATATATCAAATAAGTTAAAATATGCAAAAGTCGGGCTTATACTTAACGTCCGATTTTAGAAATATTATAACATCCAACAAATAAATTACCGTATTAAATTACACTAATTTTGCAAAACTGACCTCAGTCACGGTCGAGTGAATCAGTTTAGAATTTTTTTATATAAACAATTTAATTTCGGCAGACCCATTATTTAAGTGCATAACACATTTTTTCACCAATTCACGAACGTCATTCCGGCGAAATACATTGTTTCGAAATGCATTGCAATAAATTTTTCAGTCTGTTCTCATAAAATATTGTCAAATCGAAATAGAAACGTCTATTTCTTCGGATTACATGAGAACTTTCCGGAATTATATCGGATTTAATTCGGTCTCTACGGAAAATGTTGAGGTAGAGCAGTAATTGTGTGTCGAGATTTATGTAGCGGGGAAAATAAATATTTTGATAAACTACGATGACCAACGTCCTCATTTTATTTTGAAACCGGGCGTGATAATAGAAAAGTAAAAGAAGAACTAGTAGTGTTTGTCGGCAGAATGTAGATATGTATACTTAGCAGAAGTCCGAAAACATTAATAGCCGTTCGGCAAATCTCCAAAAACCAATCAAATTCGACCCTCAGCAAGCCAAGCAGAACTCAACCTTTTATCGATGTCAAGCTCTAAAAATATAATGCAACATACTAAAGCGTCTTAGATAAGTCACACGACAGCCCAAAAAAGTGTTCCAAATGTATTAGTATTTAATTCATTAACGCGCCCCCGACAACGCGCGCGTATTCCCTGAAGAAGGAGTACTAACTACTCTGAAACCGGTCGGACGCATAGCGGCTCGACCGTTCAAATAATCGTGAGTTGTACCCGGTGTTCATATAAATTTTGTATTAGTATTAATTTACCAACCACGCAGCCACACTAAAAAGTTATTAGACCCTGCTATTTTAGTGCCTAGTCTCAGTTATCAATTCAAATACAAGTATGATAACTTTTAAACATCATTTACAAATGGCAAAACTATTCTTCCCATAAAAACGTTAATTCTCCTTGAAACACTCGTAAATTATATCATTTCTTGAAATAACTTAATCATCTCCATACGTCATGCTCATGCGACAGGAAACGCAATGAACGAGCTTATTACATAAGATCTCAATTCCGCATAGGAATTTTTGCCTCCACTATCAACATAACGACAGCGAGATAACGCCATGACCACGTTGGCAACTTCGTTCCGTATATACCTACTTATCACTTGGTACACTTATCAGTGTTGCGTAAGAAATTAGAAACGTGCAAAGTCCTTGTGCCAGGCAATAAGGAAGATCTCGTTTTAAGGGGGAGATAAACTATAGTCTCATTCGTACATTCCTTTTTTTAGTCATTTACCACTATACAAATAGGCTATGCTCGGAGTCTCTTTGCGAAATTAAATCCAAAATGAGGAGATCAGTAAATTAAACAAAGTAACTGATATCGCGCAGCAGTTTTGTATGTTTAAGTGGAAGTGGGCAGTGTACAAAGTTCGTAGATCAGATGTCCGATAAAATTAAGTTCTCGAATTGAGATACGTATTGGCAAACGCCGCTTAGGACGTTCACCTACAAGATGGACTAAAGATATGGATCAATTGAAACTTTCTACAGAAACTACAGCTTACATCTAGCATAAGATGTAAGCTGCTTCCAACCGGCCTTATTGCGGGTCCATAAATAAAAGAGGGTCCTTCACTTCACAAAGAGGATGTCTGATATGATGATGGGTAGTATTAGATACATCTTATATCATTCTATAAGCACACAGTCAAAGAATATTTTGTCAAATCTTCAGAAGCATTGAGGAGAAATAATTTCTGCTCAATGTTCAGAAGTTATTTTATATCGTCAAAGGACGTAAGAAGTTTTTGACGACCGCATAGGTACCTCGGTATCCACGTAGCCTTAAGCTGGCTACATAGTAACTGATGTACGCGAGGACAGAAATAGAACATTATCACACGCGCGAAATGTCAATACGATCCGTAATGAGCGGAATGTACATTTTTTTATACTTTCGGAGCAGTTGATACGCGATCGAAGCTACACACATGCACGTATGTTTTGAGGGATAAGATCACGTCATCCTTTGAATAAGAATGCAATAAAAAGGTGTATTAGGTTGCAATTCTTTTAAAAAAAAAAATAGCAATAAGGCCGCCAAGTGTCGCACTACCTTTTAGAATTTCACTGTTGTATTTATTGATATTTTTATTTTGTGTGTACAATAAAGAGTTATTTGTTGTTAAAAGTAATTTTAAAGTAGGTTAAATGTGTAATGGACAGTAAAAACGTCAGTATTTTTATAAATTATTTTAAATGTGCAAGCGCGAAATTTGCAATCCCAACGGTTTTTGTACCGCCTCATAAATCAGTACATATCAGAAAATGAATATTCTTCATGATTTTTTTCGTGACATTTTTTAAATTATTGTACTACGATTCATGATGGACACAAAGCGAACAAATCAAATTAGATTGTATTATTGGCGCGAAGGTATTTATCGCATTCGCTAGAACCCGCTCCCACCTAAATCAGTCACACGCTGAAGTAATGCCATCTGAATCACTCCACAGTTCCGCTGCATCAGGAAACTCCTACAAGCTTACGACAAACGTCTAAAACATGACATACCGCCACATGCCCAGACTATTACCCACTGTCGGCGCCAACAAATTTCCGCTGTACTAAATTTATCGGCCTTTATGTACCGACGATATTTTAAAAAAGTCCACTGCCGAACATGGGCCTACCCAGACACACCAACGAAGGGTGATTGGGTCTTACCACCGTGCTGACCCCTGTATAGGTAAGTGGATTCTCAAATGTCATCGCATTACTGACACGGACGTATGCAGCCTGTTTTGTTTCACCAAAAAACCGATGTGAAAAACCCCACAAAAGTAGCGAAAATCTCATTGGAACCGAGATTTGAACAAAAGTTCTCGGTAACTGCTAATGTGCTTTTGCAAAAGTACGAAAGAACGCCAGAAATTACTCACTAAAAACAGACCAGACTTTATAAAAACAATAACATCTTCTTCGCGAGAAAATTGTGAAGTAAAAATGTTGTTTTGTTGATGTTTTTCGTCGGCGGGAAACTTTGCTGCGTAGATCCTAAAACAGAAAACTTTAAATAGTTGCCAGGAATGTTTAAATTTGATGAGGGCTTCTTCATTTTGCTCCGTAAAATTTTCATTTTTCCTTGTGGTCCTTAGATGACTAACTGAAGCTGAAACATTACAATAGCTATCTGATATTTGAGACTTAAGATCACCCAGATAGCAGCAGCATTTAGATGAAATGATAAGCCACTTTGAGTCTTTTTACGAGTACATTTGAACTGTTCGATCATTTGTTGCATCAATAGAACAACAATGTGCAATCTCTATGTTTATCAATATCATTATACAATAAAATTAATAATAGTAATCTAGCCTACATTCAAACATATATTTCCCAAAATGCGAGTTCCAGTCTCCCATTGCAAATATCTAAACGCTTAGTAACGAACGGGGCGTAGTTTCTGCGATCTCGGCAACGCGTGACTAGCCGAGTGCGCGTGCGCCGGTGGCACACTGACCGATATCTGTAGGGCTGCCGCTGATTCATCCCAGATAACATGATGTATGATGCTGACGTATCTGATTACTGATGAGGTGTGGAGGTTTTGAGATACAACTACAACTGACTGAGCGTTTGTAAATTTTATTACGAAAAGTTTCACGTTGTGCGCCACATTTGCATCAGATGTCGATTTTTGAAGAGGAAGGGTTCCGTGATATTTTGTAACATGTTTGGCAATGAGACCAGCCCTATATTTCTTGGGCGTGAACCAAGTACTTCATGAATGACGCAGCGTCTGGAAGGGCTCCTCGAATTCCTCAGTTCGACAGAATAATTGTGTAAATACCTGAGAGCCGGAGTTGGCACATTAACAGCCCTAGAAACACCGCCGGTGGGCATTTACCGACATGACGCAACGTCTAGGGCACCACATGCGCAAGAGACAGTCGCTAGAGACAATTAATGTGTCTAATTCTCGGTAGTTAGCAGCCCTACATCGGTGCGCGCCTGTGTCTATGACGCAACGTCTAGGGCGCCTCGACACCTACGTCGCCGCTCTACCAATCGACCAGAGGCGCGGAAAATCTCGATTTGCACCAAATCAGTCGCGCAAATATTTGCCAAATGTTTCGAGTGTTCAGAAGAAAATGTTTAGAACAAACATGTGTTTTGAGGAATGGAGATAAAATCTCGTGACTCCTCTATTTTAACTGCGTGTACGTAGCCAGCGTCGTGATTTCGGCAATTTGCAATAGATCGTTGGTATTTTATCAGCAAACTAAACAATTCAAGTACCGTTATCAGGAAGCCTATAAAGTAGTTTTACTTATTTAAAACAGTGAACGTCAGTACCTAAATCATTTACCAACTTAGTGATCTATGACCGATAGCTAGAAACCTGGGTTTTCCTGGTTTTTATTTGTTTTTAAAGTGGTTTTCTAATAAAAATGTTGACTATGAAGTCATCTATGGATGTCATCATCTATGAAGTCGATGTACTCGTATGATTCCGATCGTATAACAGCGTTAAGTCGGAGCAGGGGCGAGTATTGCAAAAGCGAAATACCGCTTTTGTGGTATTAATATATATATTATAATAGCATTCCTATCCGAAATCAGAATCAGTATCGTGGTGACTCCGCTGAACGGATTGTTTAAAACAAGACTTGTAGTTACAGAAACAAGATAATAATACCAAATAAACAAAAATAATTAACGGACCAACTCCAAAACAAGACAAGAATACAAACCATAACGTGTTTATCATTTTCACACAAAGAATAACTTAGAACAAAAAGAAGAAATACAGAAATCTACTCGCTAGAAAGACTGAAATTTAATCTACAGTTAGAGAAATCAACTCGCCACAAAGATACCACACAAAATGTATAATAATTGTCATGTCTGTTTTCAATGTGCTCTCAATTAATCCCACTTCGTCACACCTTTGTTCCTTCATTAGCAATCAATGCTAGTTGATATTCTGGCCATGTCCGTCCTGACAATTGTCAATTAGAATGTATTCGAGCGTAATTAGACATCACGCTGTCGATACATCCGATTGTGGCCAGAATTTGCATGGGACCTTGACCATGCTTGGAAGAGCACTGTACAGACTACTCACTTTGTAGCCAGTGACGGGGGTGACCCTGTCGTGGAAACTACCTTTTCCATCTTCGGATTAGCCTATTCATTTCCGATCATTGCAAGTCCCAATTCACGACTACTAGTCTTCACTGTATCAAATCGATTCAATGGCCCGTTTACGTCTTGGGTCACAGCCACTCGTAGTACCTACTTATAGTATTTCTCATTAACTCTTAATTATTTTCAAGTTGTCATCATTATGACTAGGTTTTAACATTAGTATGTTCAACTAGATAGTTTTGAGAAGTTCACAATAAAAAAGATTATTACGAGATAAACGTCGGGATGATGAGGGATCATTTATTTATCTCGTAATTTTATTGCGCGATTAGTCCCGTAGTATATAATAATAACGTGTTCAAATAGCGAAAGTTTAAAAACAACAAAAAAGGCGTTCGTCAAAACACGTTGACTAAGGTACGGACGGAGGACGGAATTACACGTACAGATAGTGAACTTTGATAGGAAATATTGGTGTCTGAACGATTTCCACTTGCACGTGTTCGTGAGTATTGCATATTTCATTACGATACGCAGTACAGCTAGCCTCAGAGACTAGTAGCTCACATACATTTAAACGGAGACATTGCCGACATGTACAAAAACGCAAGATCAATGGTGAGGACGGTAGTGGGTGAAACAAAATCAATAGCGGTCACAGAAGGGGTACAACAAGGCTCTGTCCTGAGTCCCTTTCTGTTCTGCCTGGTTTTGGATGCACTCACTGAAGCAGCGCAGACTTCAGCAATGTGGACATTTATATACGCTGATGATGTTGCTATCTGCACTGAAAGTCGCACTGAGCTACAAGAAGCGCTTCAGTCGTGGAAACATCAGTTACAGGCAGGCGGCCTGATGCTGAGTGTTGCGAAGACCCAGTTTATGTCCTTTAACGAATCTGACCCAAACAACAACAATGCAATCTCTATCGACGGACAAATCGTCACCTCATGTGACGAATACAAGTATCTGGGAAACTTAATGCACTGCTCTGGAAATCTGGAAGTCAACATTCAGCACCGAATTGCCGCAGCGTGGCTAAAATGGAGAGAAGTAACTGGTGTTACTTGTGACAAAAAGATGCCGGTCAAGCTGAAAGGCTTGATTTATAAGACCATGATAAGACCAGTTCTCTTGTACGGCAGTGAAACATGGGCTGCCACTCAAAGAAACGTCCATACTATCCAAGTTGCCGAAATGAAGATGCTGAGGTGGATGTGCGGCGTCACCAGACTTGACAAAATCCGCAACGAGTACGTGCGAGGCAGTCTGAGAGTAGGCTGAGATGGTATGGCCACGTTACGAGAAGACCGCATGACTACGTAGGTAACTTGGCTCTGCAACTTTCTATCCCCGGTCGAAGAACCAGAGGCAGACCGAAGACAAGATGGAGGGATGTAGTGCTGAGAGACATGAGAGAGTGTAGTGTTTCCGAAGACGATGTCGAAGATCGAGCGAAGTGGAGGAGGGAAGTGAGGAAGGCTGACTCCATCACCATGTGGGATATATAGCCAGGAAGAGAGAGAGAGAGGAGACCTGCGCACTACAATACCGGTAAAAGCTTGTTAAATGCATGTGTGCTCTGCGGCGACAAGTCTCGGACACTAGTCGTGTACACCTACGTATCGTAATGAGAGACGGACCTAAATAGAACTGCTTACCATCAGCAGAAGATCAAATTTTCTCCAGCTTTCTTTGAAGCGGTCAGTACCAAGATTATAAAACTACAAAGTAAGCCCCAAGGTCACATTCTATCATCAGCTGCTTCCTACTGAACAATGTTTAGTTTGCAGTGACCTAACAAGCAATAACGATCGGTGTTACCATAAACACGTGCGCCGAAATACCCCCACCGCGTGGGAGTTTACACGTGCGTGCGCGCACGCTTCGCGTACCGGCCTTGTCTCTTTATGGCTCGTCTGGTCTCGGTTCCTGAAACTGAAAGTTGGATGCTGTTTCCTCAGGTAATGAGAGCTAGACTATCTGAAATAGATTCGCTTTTGATAACATCCTGCCAGATCTTTTTTTTTAATATTTTTAGTTATAGAGGGTTTTATCCTGAGGATGCCACCCTCGACATATTACTTACATTTTCAAAAACTATGAACTATCGCTAGTAACACTACGCTATCCTATCTGATGTTACGAGAATTTTATGCGTCGAATTCGGTCTTGCTCGTGTAATTTTACATTACTGAAAATAACTTATTCATAACTAGATTAACAGAAGATTAATACCTAAGAATATCCAAAAAATATCTACGAAGTGCGGCATCGTGCGACAGGGGATGCGAGGGGTATTATGCCCCGTGACGCACGTTTCAAAATCGTATACACTTAAGACTGGTAACTGGTAACTATTCGTACTATATGGATGACCCATTATCTACATATATCTCAGAACAATCCACAGAAAGGGTTTAGTTTATCAATTAAGTTTCTAAGTAATCTGCGATCAACGGTCGTGACTTAAAGTTTCTATTACCATTATACTGAAAGGTTAAGTAAGATGGCTGTGGAAACGTGGTAATACTAGCTTATATGGCATTATCTCTTATAGCTTATTATAATCTCTACGCTTGGCAGGGCTTAAGGGCAAGCTCCCTTGATAAGAATTATTTCCTCTTCTTCTTATTTTCTTCTTTTACGCATAATTATCTTAGTAAATAATAACACAGAGGAAACACCTACGTTCATCACAAACATTCTTATCCAAGGTGAAAATCGAATCCACATCTCTTGGTTCACGAGTCAGGGTTACTAACCAATGGGTCACCGGGCATTCATTCTTGAAGATTGAGTAAAAAATACTAAATAACAATTTTAAAAGATAGACTGTTAAAATACAAACACGAATACCGGAATACAATTTTCGAGTTATAAAGTACCTTATTTTGGCAATATAAAATGAAAATGTCGAAAAATATTTTTGCAAATTCAATCCTAATTATGTTCGTATACGCCCCGGCTAGCCCTGGTATCAGAGTTTTTAAGCCGTCTAAAGGCCTTCGACGTGGCTAAACCGTTAAAACAACCATTCCATCATGTTTAACTAAAACACAACATTTCAACACTTAAATCACTTTCTGACATAATTGTATTTTCATACACAACACAATTGTATTTTCATAATTGTATTTCGAACAAATCTTTTTTCCATACATTCTAAAAAAAAGTCAAGCTAAATTAATGTATGAGCTTTGTGCGTCCAAACTCCCTTAACAGACAAGTTCTAGGTATCGTACCAGCTATTTAGTTAATTCGTATTGTAAATAGATGCATTGCTATGTCACGGATGCAAATAAACGCATGTGACCAGTTTCGCGAAACACAGCAAAACATGGCGTGGGTTTCCCACAAGGAAAATAGCAAGATTCGAGGAACGTCTAAACATATTTAAGGTTTGGCTGATTAACATCTATAGGACCCAAATACAGGTTAAACTTGTCTATGTTTTCCGAAACCGAAGGAACAAAAACTCAACTATGTATCAGCCATAATCTGTCCACTACTGGACATAGGCTTATCCTTTGGTCGAATAAGATCGGTTGGAAGCGAATCAAGTTGTCATCATCAAAAATGTCAAGTTTTAAATACTACAGACTTCTCTATATCATTTACTGAGGGGATTTGCCATCAAGCTATCTATCGTTCAAACATAAAAAAAACAGTTCAACCTACCTAGGCTTAGTGATCAGCACTCACAGATATACAAGTGAAACACCTCTCTATTTACATAGGGGATTAATGAAGCGCATAATACGCATGTTTACGATATACGAATACGATGTTTGAAAATTAATACATTTCAATCAATCTATTCGATTTTAGATGTCAAAATATGTGACGTCACACTATTGGGAGGTCTAACAAATCTAACTGGGACTGGGAAGTAAAAAAATAACGCAATTACTGTGATGTACTTTATAGATTTTATCTTTTATCTCAAAATCATCCATTCAAGGGTTCCCTTTATCAATTAAGAGTAGAAGGAAAACTTTTCTACTTATCCTACTAATATTATAAACGTGAAAGTTTGTATGTAATTATGTATGGATGTTTGTTCCTCTTTCACGTAAAATCTATTTGACTGCCTCGGTGGCTCAGTGGTTAGTGAAGCTGACTTCTGGATCAAAGAGATCGGGGATCGAACCCACGCTCGATCCCCACCCAGGGCAAGCATTTATGTGGTGAACATAGCTGTTTGATCTGTGTCTGGGTGTATTTAGATACTATCTATATAAGTATGTATTTAAAATATGTATATGTAGTATATCAGTCTCTGGCAGCCATATCACAAGCTTTGCTTAGTTTGGGGTCAGAGACCGTGTGTAAGATGTCCCCCAATATTTATTTATTTATTTAATCAACTGAACGGATTGAGATTAAACTTTGCAATAGTAATGCTTATACATCAGAATAATACATAGGCTATAATTAATAAAAATATTGCGTGAAGCGAAGTTCGCCGGGTCAGCTAGTTTTAAATATTTTGAGTCAAGTCAGTGGTTTTGTATCCGACCTACGCTGGCCCGCGTAACAACCAAGCAACAAAATAATCATTGCATTGAAATAATCATCGAGACTCGAGTCGCCGGCGTCCACAAATATTCGACCTATCGTCCTTGTCTCTATCTCCGACCAGAACACGTCTCAATCTCATGTCGCCTATAAAATATGCCGATTCGGTTGTTACTTTGTTGGCGCTTGATAACGAAATGACGAATTTGAGTAGGTAAATCTATAATTTTAAACCTAACAGAAGAGATAAAAGAGTATGCCAGTTACACATGACAAAGAGTTACACATATTAAAGAGTATACACATGTTGTCAGCGAGATGAGTCAAAGATATTGTCGATAGGTATCGCGGATGTAATCTGGACAGGGCTAGAACATGACCGAGGCATATGGCATCCTTACTAATATCCTTATCCTTACTAAAGTCTGTTTATTGGTTTGTTCCTCTCTTACTTGACTTGATTTTAGGCATGGACATAGTTTGAAAAACGGAAAATGACATAGGCTACCTTTTATCCAGAAAAACTAAAAGGTTCCTATGGGATAGCACAAAAATCAAATTATAACGCGGGCGACGCCGCGGGCATAAGCTAGTAATAATTTCATATAGGCCAAGTAATAAATAGTCCTAGAATTAGAGTTGTTAGGCAAAGCTAAGATCTCTAACATGGCCGAACAGTTCAAAACCCGGGACCTACAGTAGAAATTATATAAAAAGAAAAAGAGTGGCGCCTATGCTCACCAGTGGGATAAATGATGAAGGATGAAGATGATACTCTGTTTGAGATATAACATTTTCGGCATGAAACGATAAGAGCAAATGCGTAGTCTATTCTATATAACGTGGGTGTCCCGTCACGCAAGAGAACATAATTTAGCAATTAAAATGCTTATATTTCATGTTTCAACTATCATCGCACGCATCACGCGCATGTATGAGTAACAGTCGCAAAAAAATCACATTACAACATAATTATAAAACTCCGGGCGCAGGAAATGTCAAACATTGCACAATAATGCTAATGAATCAATGATGTATTTCAGGAGAGCGCATACAAGAATGTCTTGGCAGATGACGCGGCAACTAGTGTAGATGGTAGCGAGTGTCTTAATTACAAAGTGAAATGATTCTTACAATGTTGCAAGACCGACACTTGCGGTGTCTTTTTTATCGAGCGAAACACCGGTTCGCGGATCTAATTGAAGTCAAGCATAATATAAACGAGTCTAATTAAATGGCACTATTACCATTACCACCTGCGTATAAAAACACAGGAAACTTTACCGGCAAAAAAGTACACACATTTACAATGTGTTTTCCTATTCGCATTAAACTTTTACCGGATCTTTTAATATTTCAAATCGATAATAATTTGGTAACGGTTGGTGTAACTGGAGTGTTTTAATTAATAATTTCCTTATTGCGCAGGTTGTTTATACACATATTAGAGGTATTAGTTGAGAGTGTACTTCCGGAATTAGAACGCACAAGTGGCTCGTATCTTCATGAAGATAAACATTGAGGTAGGTTATGTAGGTGAGTGTTGCTACTTGTGAAAGGTGAAAATAGATTGTATTTTCGCCTGTTACCATACAGTATTGAGTACACTTAGGTTTATTTAACTTTTCGGTTCACACAAAAAATACTTGGTAAGTTAGTTTGTAAAGGCCGGGTAAGTAGCGTTAGTTTTAAAGTTTTTCATCTGCTCGAATGTCTCTGACACTGCTTCACACAACTGGGGTTTACCCAGTTTAGTACCTACAATTTAAGGTGTCACACAAACCACGGCAAATTAAGTTCAGTAAATATCTATTTATTGATAGACCAACTACGTGGATATCATTTACGACATGATTGCATATGTACCTACAAGGTTGACCATGTGATCCAAAAGTGGCATAGTAATATGACATCAGCAAACGGTACCTATCTACACAAATGCCCTATTTGGCCAGGGTCAGGCCAGAGCCGTTTCAAAATCGTAGACTGTCGAATAAAACAGCGACTACCCACGCTATCGCGCTATCTTCCGGGCCCAGTAACCTATATATTCACCCACTTATCTGCAAACCTTGAACGCCCAATTCTCTCAAGAAATTGGCACGTATAATCTGAATTCGCGCCGCGACATTGAGAATAGTAATTTGTGAATCCCATTCATTTTTATAGAGCGGAAAAAAATTGGCGGGTAAAAATGGTGTGTCGTCCGGGTTGTATTTTACATATATATAGCTCCGTCGCGCGGAAAATTCCCGCGGGATCGTATATTTAGACTCCGGTCTCGTGATAGCAGTTCTTTTGTAGTCTTAGAATGAGGCTGGAATTAGATTTTATTAGGTCCTCATCTGATGATCGCGCGATGTCGCAAGTTGCCTCTCGATGACTGTGCGTCATTACTCGTGTGCGAGTTAGATAAGCGAACGTCAACAATCAAGGGAAAACCGGCGCCAAAAAATGTGATAAACTTAGGAATTTTGCAAATATAATTATCAGATATCAAGATACCTGTGACACTTTTGAATAGGTACATATAAAGAACGCCTTGCCTTTTGGTATACAGTAGAAGAATCTAAAAGATACATCTCTGATACTCATAAAGAGCGCCGTGACTTTGGTGGTAAACTAGAAAAATGTAAAGTCAATAAAATTCGATGTACAAAAAATAAAACCCCGGATTTTACATAAACTTACGTAGGTACTATTACATCGAGTGATAACTACTGCACTATTGTTCACTAGGTATGGATAATTTATTTTTAGAATGTGTAGAAATATATTATGCGTAAAATCAAATCTATTTATTGATGAACTTGTTTTAACTATTTACTAATGTGGTTTGTACAGTAAACAGTCAAAATCATTTTTTTTTGGCAATGATCGGATTAAACTTACCTATTTTTTACTTGTAAGCAATTCATCAAATGAAGAATTTACGCAAGTTATAAAGCATGACATTTAAAGATAGTAATATTTCTCATAGTGTACAGAAACAAACCCTCAGTTTTGTCAACAAGGAAGTAGAACATGTGAGTTTTTCGTGGCATCTCGTCAGTGGCCAATTCCCTGTCAATTGTCGGACAATGTCTATCGTCAACTAATCTGTTCCTGTCCTTAGTTAAGAGTTGGGTAGTCTAATGATTAAGCCCTTCTCACACGTGGCCAAAGTTGTCAACGCAACTTCTTATAAAATTGGCGAATCCGTCATGACCTAGCAAAAAAACCTTATGGGACTCCTGATCGTTAGAGGTATTGACAACTGCAATGCCGTAGGTGTTTTGCAATACCATTGCCTATTCTAGAGGGTGTGGAACCTATTCACATTTTTCTTGTACTGCAGTGTACCGGTCTTTTAGAAATCCACTGTTGAACATAGGACCCACGATGAGCAATTGTGCCATATTTACCACGCTAGCGCAGTGTAGGTTGGCAGATTTACATACGCCATCGATAAATTTACCCATTACGATTAGTTTTTCTTGAAAGGTCCTACAGATTTTGGTTAAGTTGCCGTCACCTCATGTGAGACAGCTTGATTCTCATTCGTTTGGGAAAGGATGAGGGGTCCGACTCACAGAGTTTCCTATGAGCTCGAATTGGCGAACAATAAGTACGCCGAATAATACCCTGGGAATAACCACACAATAATTGAACCGCCAATCTTGATAAACACATAAGTGGCAGTTTTATAAATCTGGTAATAAGTTTCCCCGTTGTCAAGTTTAGATAACCAAAATAATCTGTGAGGAAAACCAGAATAATTCAATTAACTAAACTTGAAGTTGTTGTTTTCTTGTTCAGATAACATTATGACTACTTAGACCGATAGTCATGATGACAAACATGTCAGGTTTACCCGCGTATTATTAGGCTTATATGACACTATCCGACCTTTTATACTATAATCACGCAAAAATGAAAACAATCCGTCATCGCTCCGTCACTGCGTGTAAAAGTAACAAACACACCAAGAAACTCACTTTCGAGTTTATAACATTAGCAAAGATATGTTTGCAAAAGTAATTGGTCACGGCTTCCGATTCGATTACATACTATCTATTCTATAATATTTTTTCCCAATGAGACCAAACATTATTAGTATCTATTCATTTTAGGTCTCTAAATCGAATAGTTACGATTAAACTTAGAAAACACGTTAGCCAAGCTTGAGCATTTTCTACACAATTTCTCGCAACTTTCACACAGTTACCTATCACCCGCGATCAGCTGGTCGAAGAGACTGAAAGTGTTGTAATTAGGCCAATTAACACTAAAAATAATGTTTTGATTGATACATATTTGCCAATTTTCTAAGCATCCTCTAAATCGTTTGAGAACTATCTCATGTCTCGTCACTGGCTGACGGACCCGATTTGGCCCGGCTAAGAAAACCTCGTGTGAATTCGAATTTGTTTAGAAGATATGAGCAGATCATTTATTTATTTTTGAATATTGACAATGAATATTACGTAGTTTAGACTGTTTTCCATTATATTGGATGATTTTTATTATTGTGTTACAAATACACATTTATTTGTTAATTAAGTAAACTATGCAATTTTTGCCATGATTAATTTCAGCATTGTTCAGATTTATGTTGAATGATTAGTATGTTGTTTATACAATTTAATATTTGATTACTTATTTAAATTTGTTATTTTCTTATTAATTTTAAGTAATTATAATTTTAAGATGATTGTGCTTTGCTGTAGCATAGCTGTTAACGATTAATATTATTATAACAACAATTTGTAATTGACTTGTATCTTAAATTTTGATACCAATAAAATAATATGAATATGAATATCAGACGCGAACCTATTCGAAATAAAAAACAAATAAAAAAAAAAAAAATAAAAAAACAGGTACAAAATACGCGACTTGGATTTATAATATGTACCTAGTTATAGTAACATGGTTATTAAGCTTTTAGTTATAAGGGTATGACAAGGCATGGACTTACGATCCAAAAGCTCAAAAAAAAAAAATAGAATTCAAAAAAAGTAGTAACATAGTACATACCTAGTCAATTCTGATACACTCTACCAACAAGAATATAAGCCACTTTAGAGCTAGCGGGACCGTTTTCTACCCATTTTCTGTCAACTTTCACCCAGTTCTCTATCAACGATCAGCTGGGCGCGGAGAGCGGTGGGCGTAGTCACGAGTACGTTCGTGACTCAGCCGGTTATTCCCGACATCCTGCCCCGATTACTCCGCGCCGGTTAAGGGGAGGCCTCAGGATTGCGCTGGAACAGCATCTTTCGATATTTACAAGACAATCGCGCTTTAAGCCGCCATCCAATCTTAAAATATATATAGAGCCCTAGTTAAACTGACTTTTCTCCATCAAACCTTAAAGTTGTCGAATAAAAATAAAATACACAATATTCTCAAAACTCTACGGTAGGGGAATCAATAACTCGAAACACAAAATTAAAAAAGCTTCGCTCGATATAAATTAAATGCGAAGATACCGCTTTTTAGTACAAATTCATGATTTCTAAGAAAGTTTAATGCATTTTTGGGCACTTTTCTACACGTTTACAACTTTTTTTTTGAATCTGTTATTTATGCCCATGAATTGAATTATAGCTTTCATCCATAAAATTTAGGAAAAAGTGGTAATATCAATTTTATATTGAATTTGAATGCAAAAATCGGGCGAAACCGGAGGCGTATTGGTCTTCACCAGCTCATATGAAATATTACGCTGATACTATGGCGCCTTAATTTAAGATCCGCTTTTTGACGTGATAACGTCTTATAAATCGATGAACGCTGGCTGCACGCACCGAAAAAGCATCACGTATTGCCTGAGCTGAGCGTGCGGAACAAGCGACAGAGAGGCACGATCGGCCAAGACGTTATCACGTAAATCGTCCTTAAACCGATTTTTTTTTTATTATCAATAGGTTATGTAGAAACTACGTTAAATAATATCTAAGCTAGTTGGAGTGTTAGTGTTAGTGAGAAGTGGGAGCGTTTTCTATCCATTTTCTCTCAACTTTCACTCAGTTCTCTCCACACCGGACAAGGGGAGGCCTCTGGACTGCGCTGTAACAGCTGATACTCGTAATACAGGACCTTCAAGGGAGATGGCTTTTGTTTGATACCACACAGATACAGCAATAAAAAATTGAATCTTTGGAGGACACAATGGACTTCTCAGTGTCGGTAGGTATACAAGGCGTAGAATTGTCTAGTAAACCAGTCACAAAGTGGACAAAAAATATAATTGGAACCTCTTGGTCACGTTAATACCCGCAACCGTTTCAAAATCACAATGAGCGCTATCGTCATGTATGACGATTTATTTTAGATAGAAAGTAGACGATACACACGGAGTTTTGAATTCAGACATTCATGCTGCTATGTGTTATGCAAAATATGAAAAAAAACCTTACTGGACAAGTGATTCATCTAAAAGAATCCCGCCACTCAATCTTAAAAAAAACATTGTGTATTTTCAAAGATCCGCTCCATTTAGTTCGTCAGATGTACTCGTATGTACATGATTCGTACAGCAATGGGATTTTGACACGTTCCCTGTTAAAATAAACTGTTTGAGGAAATTACTCATTACCACTCAATAGTAAAAACAATGTATTTGGGATTTAAGATTCAAGACGAAAAACCCAAGTTTTTGTGGAAAATTAATTACTCGTCCTAGAAAACACCTCTCGCTGTTGCAAGCAAATGTTTACACAAAATTGTTATTAATAATTCCTAGTTGATATCACGTTGGACCAGTTAGACCGGCCCAAATAGTCGCAATACCGAGAAACGCTATTAAAACTTATCAGGGTTCAAGTGGTGAGGACACAACGATTGGTTACAGGTCACGGGAGTTTTGCTTTGTATCAAATTTGCCTGAGATAAGATTACATTCAGAATAGGTGGAGTAACCACGGCATTGCTATTTAGAGTGATATTGCTGCCAGCATTGCCATTCAGCGTGGCAAAACCAGCATGCTGGGCACGCTGCCAACTGGCAGTGCACGAACATAGGATCATCTCTATATCTTTAGGGGTCTGTGGATAATCCAGTCCCTTTTATGTAGTTTAGAAGTATGTAGTACTATAGTATTTTTGTAGTTACTAAGGGCCGTAACATTTGGCCGTAGCGTTAATTTAACAGTTGTGTTAATTCAGCTAAATAACAATATCAATGATGCTGTGATCTCACTAATGTTTGGAATGCGGAAGCGTTTGCTCCTAATGTACTCTGTGACAACTGAAAAGGTTTGGCTGACATTTGGTATGAAGACACTTTACACCCAACTAGTTAGATCAACATTTCTAATGGATACACCATTCTGTTAAAATATGCTGTACCTATTTCTGGGTCCTAACCTAAACCTATCATCTATGTCATATTGAACTCTATAAGTACATACTGCTAGCAAACGATAAAACACTTTCAATAGTTCTACAGTCTATTCAGTTACAGTATAAGATACTGAGCTCTTACTGGAATAACATCGTTTACAAATCCACATGTTTTGGGTTTGTATATTCTAAGACTTTTGGCTTTTCAGTCAAGTGCGTAGTAAGGGATGCGTGCTTAAATTAAAAAACAACATAATGATGTACTAGTACCTACTTGATTATGACCTAAACCTTTTGTAATATGAAGAGTCCTGTGCTCTAAAAATTATGTGAGGCCGATAGCAATCGACTATCTTTTTATTTAAAAATCTTATCGCACTTTTAATTTCAAACAAAACACACCTCCCCGAATGATTTATAACCAGCCGAAAAAGCCCAAGGCTACCTCCGCTAATTTGTAAAATGCGACATTAACACTGAGTCGCCTAAGTCTAATTAATGGCAAAATTTCTAATAAAAATTCCCGAATACATCTTGGCCTTAATATTAAACACGTGGGACGTATTGCAGACTATTAACTGGATCTTTATAGAGCATATCACTACAGTACCATTTATAGACAGTAAGGACTATTCATACCGCGGGAATTTCAATGAAGTAAAATATAACAACGAATTTGCGTACTTATAGAGCCGAATTTCGATGGCGTAAGCGAACTCACCAACACGCTCTTCAAAATCGAACAAATGAAGTATACTACAATAAGAAAACTGTACGAGTCTGTACATCGAGAAAGTCGTAAGTAATAGTTTAAATAAAATTCTGTAATTCGTGCTTAAGAAATGCAAACAGAATCATATGACTCGAGTTCCCAAGATACTGCATAGCTAACACAGCAGGCATACACGGAAAGCTTCTCTACAATGTAACAATCATTCGGTATGTAGACCCCATACTGGCGCACCGAATGATATCACCAAGAATGCGGATGATAATTTCTTAGCGGAGGGAATTCGCCTAGCAACAGTGTAACTGGCCCGTATAGGCGATAAATCACTCCGGGACTCTATTGTGCTTTCATATTATTTAGATTGCAAATACTGTTTCTTACAGCTTGGCCACGACCTAGCCGCTATGAGCGGTTGCGGGGTACAGGAGACCGAGCGATAAAGAACTAGTGAATTAAAATGTTAGAATGACGTCACGAGGTCCCGCTTCGAGCGCCCGTAGACTCCGCCACAGCTGCTGAAGCCCAAACTCGTGGCTGGGCGGTACGTAACTGGCCCCTATCGTTATCCTTTCTAATATTATAAATCTGAAAGTGTATTTGTTAGTTTATTGGTTTGTTCTTTTTTAAGGCATCAACGGATTGACTCATAGAATAAAAACAGTAATAGAAACCGTACTAAAATAGCAAGAGGTATACATTACTTGGTCCCATTTGAATATGAAATTTAAAAGGTGTTAGAAAAAGATGCACACACACACCCGAACTTACGAAAATTCGAAGGGTTTCACAAACTAGCATTGAGCTATCTCGTCTGTCCAAATTCAAAAAGGTAAAAAGTAAAAAGGTAAAATGATTAGAGATTTGAACCTTCTTACTGGAACTACAGGGTTCAAATTTCCGAAAGACAAAAAACCAAGTTTAACCTAATTTTTAACCATTTTGACATTCCATCTGGTCATTTTGACGTATGCGACAGACATTGCGTTTTTATTTGTTCCACTCACTCTCGCGTATGCTGTATAACCAGATATGAAGGAGACAGTTGTATCGTATTTTTTATTCGAGTAAAAATTAGCAATACTTCTATTACTTGTAAATCTTCTGAGGATTGACTTGATATTTGGCATTGACATAGTGCGAAAGACGGCGACACTTTCCGTCTATTACAATATATATACAATATAAGCTAATTTTTATCCCGAAAACATAAAAGGTCCCTATGGGAAAGCACAAAAAACAAAAAATCACGCGGGCGAAGCCGCGGTAAGTAAGTAAGCTCGTGTAGGCCGGGTGGCTAGCCCTGGTGTCAGAGTTGTTAGGCCGCCTGAAGGCCTCTGACATGGCTAAACGGTTGAAACAACAGGGACCTACAATTTAACGTGTCAACGAAGCCGCGGTGAAAAGCTAGTATAGACGATAAATCACTCCGAGACTCTATTGTAGTTTCATATTATTTAGATTACAAATACTGTATCTTAGTCTTCTTTCATGAGTTTCGTATTGTTTTGCCAATATATTATACCTACGTATTCTGAGAAGCTCGACTTCTGACATTTTCTCTTGTCTTTCTGTATAAATCGAGATTATGGGAGCTTTATTAGTTCCTTTTGTTCATGGTTACTAGGAGCGGTTATTCAATGACTAAAAACCTCGCTTAATTATAACACAAAGCCCTAGAAACTATAAAGCCCTAAGTACAAGTACTTTGACTGTTCATTTTAGTTAATATATTGTATAATTTGCTCGGTATAGGAACATAGCCCAGTAAATTAGCAAATGTAAATCGCAGTGAGCAGGGCACGCTGTACTGAAAGCCGATGGGGTTGTAAAGTTCTTGACTGAAGACCACGCATTGGCGAGCGCAGCGTAGGACGCCCACCGACAAAGTGGACCACAGATCTGGTAAAGATCGCAAGAACGCGCTAGATTCAAACCGCTTCCAACCGGACCAGTGGAGGTCCCACGGCTGACATGATGATGATACTACAATATTATAATTTACCTTGTGGTCAAATACCAAAAGACAAGGCCAGAGAACTAGACGCCGTAGTTTTTGCACTTCGTTAAAGCGAGCGAACTAACTTGGGACTTCCCGCTTAATTAAGGGTTAATCATAATTTTCGTGCTCCTTCCTTTTGGGAACAAAGACTATAAAGGCGAATACCTTTTTGGTGAATTAGCAAAATAACATCGGATAAGGAAATGTTGTTTCTTGGGTCTTCAGAAGACCTATCCTAATTAGTAGAGTACGGAAAAGTTCTACATTTACTGTACTCTATAGTTAGTTTATTGAGACAATTTGGATAAATTAGAATAATTGGAAAGGGAATGCAATGATGAGAAAAGTTTGCCTAACCTAACTTAGGTATATACATACCTATTGTTTTAAAAATCTCTAGATATGAATATTAGACAATTTTAAAATTATATATGTATTGGTAAATGTATTTTTGTTTTTATTAAATAAATGTATATTTTTTAGTTTTTTGTGCAGGATAATCCCAACAGGTATCACGTTACATTTTTAATAGACGATGTTGTTAAACAAACCATTATTCTACAATGTTTACTTGTATTTAACATCAAAAAATGAAAGGCTCGTTCCCGGAGCAAATTATCGTTTCCCGCGAGTGCTTGTTGGTAATTTGTTATTTATTAATCTGAACGTATTGATCAAGGGCCGCGTGCCCGATCTAATTCAATATTTACGCGGCGCACCCTCCCGCACACAATTGGACGCATTCGAACACCCTCCAAATACAAACATCTATTTATTCCACACAGGATATACTGCTAAAGCTATAAAATCACTAACTTGTGCATACATTTTTTCTGCTAAGTTTTACTGCGGTTGATCACGCATTTCCGGTGATATTGTCGTAAAAATGAAAACCAAACAATAACAAAACTCAAATTTAGCATAGAAATTATGTGCTTAGTTCGTGCTTCTGTATAGAAACGATATAATTATCCGGAACCGTGTTACAGGATCGAATTACGGCGACGCTGTGGAGCCGGCCGATCGCGTGCTAGATAGCTCCAAAATGGAAGCACTAGAAACTAATGTAGATGCGATCGATGTAATAAGAAAAAATAAAAATGATTTAATTAACACGTACGAAAGGTCAGTTCGTTAATCAGCCGGCGTAATAAGAAACAGACCGCATAATAAAAGTAGGAATGCCGAGACCGGCGGCCACGGCAGCTGACAAAAGGACCGTTTTAAAAACGATAAGCACTTCAACGATCGCAATCACACGGGATATTCATTTAAAATTTACGACCATTCGAAATAGATAACATTTGGAAAGTGCGCACCCCCCGGAGGAAGCGAACAATGCACTGCCTTTTGAAGATAACCTATAACTCTTTAGAATACGACGCGCAAACGGGCGCGCGAACAATAAATCGGGAAAGAAATCGCCTTCCGCTCGGAGCCACCCGGCCCAGATACTTCAAAAAGGTGAGCCACTATAGCTACACCCAATTTATTTTTAAGTTTATCGCCCGGGTACGCCATAATAAATTTCTTGGCGCATTTAACATGGGGCGCATAGCGTCTCGCTATTTATTTCGCGTGATAGTTACCAACTATTTCAGATAGTTTATTACTTGCGGCCAAGTTTCCGTTGCGCCTTTTGAATTCTTTATAAGGGCAGGGGGAAGTGCCGACGGCAATAATTTCAAATTAGTCATTTCACGGTTTCAAATATTTGTAAGTTTAATTTTCCCGATCGGTCGCTTTGAGATTTACTGTTCGCAACTTTGTCTATTTCTTCAATTGGCTGGATTCTTAGAGAGAAGTTACAAAGCCCATAAATTAGGAAACAGTAGAAATGTTATTAAAGTTGCAAATTTATCTGTTTATACGATTAACTAGACAATTCGTTGGAAATGCAGACCCACGGTCTGGTGGTCACACGGCTAGCCGTAACGCACACTTTGTTGACTTTATTATGCGAACATTGATATGCTATTTAAATCATGGCACAAACAAACGGAAAGATGATTGCGATGTTTTTATAGCGTTTGAGTTACAACATAACTACTACTTTATAATTTTCATGAAATGAGAACGAACTTCTCTAAATTTGAAATAACCATTACAAAAATACAAATAAAGTACTTATTGCTCCAGTTTTGCCTGAAGCATACATGTATAGCTTTCTTGCAGTCTTAGCATAATCTTTCTGTGCGAGTCAGGATTGAATAGCAATGGCTTATAATATCTTGAGTTTTCTCAAACCGACAAAGTAAGACAGAAAAACTTAGGCTAGAAAACTATACATTGCCTTTACTTCTCTTGCATTTACCTCTAGTTTCGTTAAGTTGCTTCCATTTGGTCTTATAGGAAAAAAACATGGACTTCTCCTATACCCAAAAGCGGACTTCTTACAACTGATAAAAATATTATATTATATCGACGAAACATGGACTGAACCTATACCTAAGCTGAACCCTACGAATAAATAGTCTTGTTGTTGAATCGTGGGTTGAAACGTAATTTAAAGAGCATTTTCAATGTTTTCCGCATCTGCATAGCAGAATGCAAGCCGTGTTCACGGTCCGTAGCTTGCGTAAACTGTACAATGAGCTTTTGAATGTTAATCTTTATCTTTTATTGCATCTCGGATATTGTTCTCTTCGCAGAAACGAACATTGTTTGATAAAGATAATAGGGCTACCATTTACCTTAGAATTTGTTCTGAGATTTGAGGATTTTTGTACGCTTTGTAAATCTGAGTTAACATATGCATACATTTTCGCCGCGCGGTAGAAAAAGAGAGGGATATTACGTCCTCTCTACGCCGCGCCGGGGCGGTCTACTCTAGCTCCGTCCTACTAATTTTCGATCAGCTTACGCGTCTGTCCTGACGCGAGTTTAACATTTTTTCCTATCCCAAAAGTGCACAATGCCGCTTCAAAAATACTTTCCGCCTATTACTAGTACGTAGGTAGTACTGGGTAATACTAGTACCTGGTACTAGGTAGTACTAGTACCTGGTACTAGGTAGTACTAGTACCTGGTACTAGGTAGTACTAGTACCTGGTACTAGGTAGTACTAGTACCTTGTACTAGGTAGTACTAGTACTTTGTACTAGGTAGTACTAGTACCTTGTACTAGGTAGTACTAGTACCTTGTACTAGGTAGTACTAGTACCTTGTACTAGGTAGTACTAGTACCTTGTACTAGGTAGTACTAGTACCTTGTACTAGGTAGTACTAGTACCTTGTACTAGGTAGTACTAGTACCTTGTACTAGGTAGTACTAGTACCTTGTACTAGGTAGTACTAGTACCTTGTACTAGGTAGTACTAGTACCTTGTACTAGGTAGTACTAGTACCTTGTACTAGGTAGTACTAGTACCTTGTACTAGGTAGTACTAGTACCTTGTACTAGGTAGTACTAGTACCTTGTACTAGGTAGTACTAGTACCTTGTACTAGGTAGTACTAGTACCTTGTACTAGGTAGTACTAGTACCTTGTACTAGGTAGTACTAGTACCTTGTACTAGGTAGTACTAGTACCTTGTACTAGGTAATACTAGTACCTAGTACTAGTAAGTACTAGGTAGTATAACTTTTCTACAGTAATAACTCATTATTTTATACTACGGGACTAATCGCGCACTAAAATTACGAGATAAATAAATACCTCCTTATCCCGACGTTTCGGCCGAGTTGCATCGATCGTGGTCAGGGGTAGACTGATAACTCCATTAAAAAACTTGCCAATTGCGAAAAATCTCCGCATTTTGCATTTCATCAGAATTTTTCTACGGACTTTTAATTTTGTGTCTGCCAACCCTAACCGTGATGATATTAATCCACCTTCTTGATAGGTTAGCGGAACAAAAGGCGATTACTTCATTAGTAAACATGGCAAATTACGATACAGCAACGGTTTATGAAGCTTAAAATGTAGATTAAAATAATGTATAGTTTTATGAGGTCTTTAATTATTTCAGAAGACGGGCTGACCTTTTCGCTTTTGATGCTCGTTAAAACATTATTATTATAGCTTATTATTATATTCATTATAATCATTACAGCTGTAACATGTCTATTAGGCCTCCCGTAACGTCGGCGTATATCAAACCACCAAAGGACAAAGAGTCGGTTGGAAAAAGCTTTTATATCCAGCTAGGATACCGATATTTTACCGCCTAATATTCGCTTTCAATCTATTTTTATTGTTTTAAATTTCCTATTAGTTTCTCACAAAATGTTTTTGTATAAGTTATTTTAACTAATATTATATATTTTGAGGAATTACGTTGGACTTTCTATTGGATATTCTAAAGGAGTTCTTATTGTGAGAAATTAATTCGAATTTGCGATAATCGCATTTTTCATCAACAGATGTTTACTTTTATACTACTATTATTAACCGTTTCGTTAAGTCTTAAATGGCTTATTACCGAAATTTTGCTGTTCACCAAGCACTAACCGTTGTTTAAATACAGTAATCACACGTGTAACTTCGACGACGTCGTCATCCTTGTTTAACCAATGGTTACCAATTGCATTACCGGCATTTGCCATGAAAATCCAAGACGCGATGAATGTTATCTTTGGAGAAAATAATATTAGTCCATTGAAATGTTACATGAGCTTTGCATTTGTTAGATGACGCAATTTTATTTTTGAAACATGTGTGAGGGGTCAATAGAAGCAAACACCTTTTTTGCGATATCTCCAATACTATGCGTCGACAAAAAAAATATTATAACATAATTTGTAGCAAATCGTTTTGCCTACAAATATTATTATGCTTATAAAACTTTTTGCCCTAAATTTAAAATTAAAGAAGTTATAAGCAAAAAAGTGAGGAATCGAATAAAACCATATTACATTGCACGGCAACGGGCATTGTAAGGAGATTTTATTCGATTTTAAATAATGAAACCTCCTTGATGCCACTGTTTTTGTTCGATTTTATAGAATAGAAAACCTCTTTGCAATGGCCGTGTTAGGCAATGATATTTTTTTTTTATAAAATGACAACTTTTGAATCGTTTGGGTGAAAGCAAATGTTTCCGGACGGATTGTCATTTTGTTATAGTAGTATGATATCATTCATTTACGATTCATTCGTTCAAAAACGTTTGATTATTATCTAACCCCCGGTTATTTGCAGATGATGAACACTAAAAAAGCGCAGCTTGTTTAACCAATTGTTAAATATTAACCGAACGTTTGCGTAACCATCGGTTATGTTGCATTTGATGAACTCCAGCCTAAGACCAAAAGCCAAATGGGCCGTTATAACCATTCTTTCAGTTAAGCTAATAATTACGTAACCGTTTTACACTACGCTTGTAAATCCTTGGCCTAAATTCGAATAGCTTACTGCTCCGTTGTTATCTTAAGTATCTAGAAGTCAAAGGTTCAAAACAGGTAAAAGCAGTCTTAAGTCGCCTTCGAAAACCGCCCTTCACCAGACAAATCCAACACATTACGACGGGTGCAAATGTCATCGACCACCTGGTGAAATGGCTTGGAAAAATTAACACGAGCAATGATAATAACATGGGTAACAAAGAGGTGATAAACACTGTGAAACTAATCGACACAAAACATCGAGAGTAGAGAAGTCGAGCTTTATAACCATGTGCACTGTGCAAGCAATGAGTAAAGAAGTCAAGATTCATATTAAGCAGTGGATTGGTGGATTGATGAGTAATGTTTCCAGGGTATTATCCCGACAGATGTTTGAATAATATATCCGAGTGATGAGCGTAGTGCTATATGTATGAAGTCGCACTAGATTTTAGGATGATATATATTTTTTATTTTATTTCTTTGGTACACAAAGCATGTCGAAAAACATCAGGCTAGAATATAGGTCGTCTCGTTAACTGTTTAGAAATACTCGTGGTATAGAAGGCACACAATGAACATCGCTCTCAGATATATGTAATCTATAATTATCTAAGGAATAGAACAGAACAAGCGCAAACGTTTTGAGATTTCGCATTCGTGTACGTGAGCGATGTCTATGTGTGCGTTGCTCAATCGTGCCACGTATGAATCTTATCTTCTGTTCTTTTACCGTTTTATGTAGTCGTGTTCTCCTTTCGTCAGGTTCGTAAAAAGGATGAAGAGTCGCTCGCGAGAGACGGCCGTAACTTCTGTACTTGAAGACATGGTAATGTAGGATGTGTGCAGTTTGCACAACACAGGAATACTAATAACTGCAGTTCAGTGACATCAATTAGCAATTGGCAGAATTTAATGAAAACCTTACTTCAATAGAAATCTTTAGAGGCCTATGCAAAGCAGTGGACATCCTACTGCTGATGGATATATCGCGAATACGATAATGATGAACGAAAATAAAGAAATATTTTATATCACTATCATCGTTATCAACTAATATTACAAACGCGAAAGTTTGTGAATATGTATGGATGTTTGTTACTCTTTCACGCAAAAACTACTGAACGGATTGAGATAAAACTTTGCAATAATAATGCTTATACATCAGAATAACACATAAGCCATAATTTATAGAGATGCGTGAAACGAAGATCGCCGGGTTAGCTAGATAGTTATATAGAACGTTCACTGTTGAACAATTTCACTACTCAGTTTTCACTGATAGATATTACAACAACAAATACGGTAGAGAAAGCTAGAGCAGTAAATATTTCTGCAACGAGCAACTTTTTAACTGTTGACATAACAATTTCAATAACTCGACAGACGATAGTTAGCATAATCCACTCTCAAATCCATCAACCAACTCCAGTACTAAAAATCCAATCAATAATAATACGGCATTAGTTATTCCATTAGAGGAATTGTCGGGAATAGCACAAGGTTGTAAAATTTTTAATGCACTTGCAAAACGGTGTCGACACGCTTCGGCGGACGCACTGTCGGCGAGCGTATGTCGGGACGAGGGACCTTGTCGCAGTGAGGCAACTGTTAAAATATCAGGATGCTGTGTAACCGACGGTCTAGTTCTACATTTCAATACTCACTTTAACTATACGAGTTTGACGACAAAGTCAGTTTAACGCAAAATGGGCTATGGTCAAACTCTAGCTTTTTAATTGAAAGATTTTTACTACAGCTCTATTATGTATTATAATACATCTCTACTCGTACTGAGTGGAGTACTAAGTGAAGACCGCGACCGGCAAGCGTGGTGTAGGACGTCCACCCAGATTGTGGACAGATTACTTGATCAATACCGTTGGATCGCGTTGGATGCAAGCCGCTATCAACCGGTCTTATTGGAGATCCAAAGGGAACGCCTATATCTAGTAGTAGACGTCCTGTGGCTGACGGGTAGATGAATGACATACTAAGCAAAAGATATAGTTGTATTTCCAAAAAAGAAAAGTTTGAATCAAATACATTAATACTTCACTCAAAAAATAATAATTTAGTAAGTTAGGTATGTAAAAGTATTCTGATTAGCAAAGCAGATGTTTAAGATGTTAATTCTGTAATCTTAATGATGAATAAAAAATAACTTAAAATTAATTTCACATATCTTTTTTGTTGTGACAAGGTACCAAACCGACCTAAATTCACTTTTGTTAACTGTAGAGCGGAGAGTTCATGTCGAATTTAATATGCGACAGTAAAAACAAACGATTCGGTCAATAACATTTGTACTAGGGGTGGGTTTTACGAGCAAAGCTTAGGGTTGGGCGCCGGTGAGGGCAGAGGTGACTCGCAGGCTGTTAAATAGTTTTCAATTCCATCGAAAAGAAGTGCATAAAAAATACTCTCAGTGTAGTGAAGGCTAAATTGTCAACAAAGTAGTGAACAACATGACTTTGGAGACCATATTATCCCCAATCTCGTTATCAAATCTATTGGTGTATTGCAAAGAGTGCTGTGACACGCAACTGCGCATTATTACAGCTAAATTGTCAACTATGTGACATTGTAAGGAAACATATGCTAACATTGTCATGTAGCGCTATGTCACCTCTCTAATCTGGTGGAGAGAGTACTAAGTAGTACTCTCTCTCTTTCTCTCTCTTCCTGGCTATATATCCCAGATGGTATGGGGTCAGCCTTCCTCACTTTCCTCCTCCACTTCGCTCGATCTTCGACATCGTCTTCGGAAACACTAGACTTCGGTCTGCCTCTGGTTATTTGACCGGGAATAGAAAGTTGGTACTTAGTACACTGAACTGATATTATATTTTGTAGTAAGGACAATTATTATTAAATCAATACATGGCTTTGCTCTGAATGACACGCATCAACACATTCTGACAGCTAAAATGACAAGAATATGATAACAACAACTTCGTCAACTGGAGCCAATCTCCTCCCTATCCTGGTTATTACTGCAGTTATCAAATCAGTGGATGTATTGCATTGCGTTCTCTGAATTACACGCAGCAACACATCTTGACAGCTGAAATGACAACTTTGTCAACTGGCGCCAGTCGCCTCCCTATCCCGGTTGTTACTGCAGTTATCAATTAAGTGGGTAGATTGCAATGTGTGCTCTGAATTACACGCAACAACACATGCTCACGGTTGAAATGTCAACAATATGACGATTGCCGTTTCCCTATCCCGGTTGCTACTGCAATTATCAAATCAGCGGATGGATTGCATTGCGTGCGTGAAATGACATGCAACAACACATATTGACAGCTGAAATGTCAACAATATGACAACTTTGTCTACTGGCGCCAGTCGCCTCCCTAACCCGGTTGTTACTGCAGTTATCAAATCAGTGGATGGATTGCATTGCGTGCTCGGTTTGACGGCGTACGTTACTTAGTTATTGCATTGCACCGAGCGCTCGTAAACTATAAATAATTAATGGTCATGTGTACGTATCTGCGGTATTGTTTATTTTATGCACTCTGTAATACTGTATGAGTCAGTTTAATATCAACTAGCGATGTTAAGACAGTCTCGACAATATTTTATTGAAACTAAATTATCATTATATTTTTAGCGTTCCTTTCTAATCATTTTTAGAAAGGAACGGCTATCAACAAGTTATGTTATAGTATGTCATCATAATCAAGAAATTCTAGTCATCATGACATTTTGAACTGTTAGAAAGGACGGTCTGAAACTGAACTAAGTCGCACAATTTGTTCTAATGTAACATGATCTCTTTCAATATTTATAATCCACCTTGGCAGAGCGGCTTTCTGAATACTAAGCAAAGATTTTTTTATCTCAAGTACCTACTTCAATGCACAAAAAGAATTCAATCAGTAGATGCTGCCATTAAAGACGTTGGCACTGGAACATGCTACATACGGTTCTCTACTTATTTGAAAATAACAAAAAAACAAAACCCTGAGGACATCAGTCTTGCAAAGATATCGAAAGCTTTTAAGCACCAAGCCCTGGTTTTATCTACCACCGTCCGTTCTCGCTTACAATCTGAGTTATATCTTATGATTATTACCGAATTGTTGTGATCGCATATTATAATAAAATATACTAGCTAGCTGCCAGGCTACAATTGAGACGTAAAAACGTAAAATATTTTGAAAGGTCATCATCATCATCATTGGCAGCTTGGTTCAGTTTACCGAAGGGTTGGAAGTCTTATCCCTCTTCAGTTTCCTTCCGTCATGCGCCAGTCGCATCTTGTTGTTGTTAATATGTTTTAAGATGTCATTGTGATATTTTCTTGAATGTCATTAGTACAATGGTCTTGGGGGTTACATGGAAATGTTTCCCATACGTTTCAATGCAGTTTCATATTATATCAACTGAATTTGGCCGCCAATGACGTTATAAACAGAACGGAGCCAAGAATGAGCGTTTTATTAGTTTTGACAGCAGTCGAATGCACTTGTTTGTTTACATTACGAGTATATTCATTCATGCAGTTCGTACTCTGCACTTCACGTAGGTATCAAAATCAAAGTAGGTACAATATGTCATGCTCAATAACAAACTGGTTCATTCATGAAATCGTCGAGTTTCTCGGAGCTATTCGTTTTGAATCGCTTCATGGAACTGACGTACATCCCGGTTGTTTTAACTGTTTAGCCATTAGAGAGGTCTTTAGGTGGTTTAAAAACTAGACACCCAGCCTCACACTCAGACGAAAAAAATTTGGGCTATATATTTTTTTGGTCTGAGGCCTCACAGATCGGTGAAGCAGATCTGTGCCCAACCTATATAGACACGCGGCAGCGTCAAAGAATACGAATCGACTTTAAAAGGCAAACATCTGCCATAATTACTCTCTAGAGCTATAAATAATAACACCGATCACCTTTTGCTGCAATATCAATAAGTTTTTAAAATGACGATCACCTAAAAAGGTCCGAGTTTCTACATCTCACCCGATTCGAAACCAGAGCAAGGGTGTCCAGGTCCAGTCGCGCAGGTAAACGACGCAGGTAGCCATATCGTACCAATGTTATCGGACGGAATAACGCAAACACCACATCCGGTGACCGACAGACCGACAAATAACATTTACTCTTGAATTACATGGCAAATAGCCGATACTATCTTGTTTAGCGCCAGTTATAAAATAGATTGTTCGTTATCGGCGTATAATCTACGCGTTATTGTAAAGCAAAAAAAGAGCGTCCCAAATGGAGTACCCTGAGAAAGAATTACCTCAGTTCGAACAGGCCAAATATCGTTCAGACAAATATTAGTATACTTCAGTCTGGCTCAAACGGCGAGTTCAGCTCTTAAAAACTCTAATATGACACGTGTAAGACATCGGAACCAGTTAGTACAGTTTATTTCTCTACATTTTTCCTTGATAGAAGGAACTCACTTTATTCGAAGATTTACTATGCCTAAATGTTATGTGTAATCAATTCTGTGTACCTTTGATCAGTCAGTCAGTTCCAAACCAATCCCTGAACATTAGAGATCTTGGAACTTCATTCGCCTCACTACGAGCGCTACAAGAAAGGTCTAAAACGCTTTCTGATCGAACAAGACATTCTAAGAAACACCCCGGCAAAAATGATTTAGGGTACAGCGTAGGTAGAGTAGGTACCTACCAAGAATCGCTTTTCAACGATAACTTAGAATAGAACATAACATTCTAAGAATTGATTCACCTAAGATTGATTAAGAGAGAAAATACTAATGATAATCGCTTCGCTAGATAATCGAGCGATTATTTAATCACATAGAAACAGCGCGCTTAATTAGACACAAGAGAGCGCGCACCTACAATCCAGTGTCTTTAATAGTTGACATTTTCTTAACCGCGTTCTATCTTTGTATGACGATCGGCCGCATTCCTGCTATTCATCCGACGAACTAAGGTAGCTGAATGAAAATGAAAAGTACCTCATGATCATAACTATCAGCAAATGTCCACTGCTGGACATAGGCCTCGCGTATGATATTCCCGATAAGACCCGTTGGTAGCGGCTTCTACCTGTTCTTGCGGTCTTGATTAGATCATCGGTCCTAAACGACTCCTACCTTGTCGGTTGACATCCTACGCTACACTTACCGGTACGTGGTCTCTAGTCGAAAACTTTACGGCTGATGAGCCATTCATTTTGCGAACTATATGCCCTGCTAACTGTCACTTCGGCTTGATAATTCGCTGGGGTATGTCAGTAACATTGTTTTGTATACAAATCTGCTCATTCCTGATTCGATCTCGCAGAGACTGCGAAATTAGCCCGCTCTGTAACCCGTCTGGCTACTTTAAACTCACTAACAAGGGTCGCAGAAAAAGACGATGAAAAGCAACTATTTTATATATTTGCCCTGGAAAACGAACTCAAATTACCCTTCTCAGAAATCCGTCCAATTCATCACCGCAAGTTATCTTTAGTTCTCTCATACCTTCCTTTGTCAGCCAATTTCAATAATTTCAAGTCGTAAATCACCAGGTTCCTTTGATAAGTTTTTTGCGGCGCCTCCAGGGACTTTGACTTTTGGCGCGCCCTTACAAAGTTCAATGTCAATCAATGAACACGACACCTACGCAGCGATTCCTGACGGATTGAGGTCAGAGGAGGTAAAGCGGGCAAAATGTTGAGATATAAATAGTAGAGATGTATTTTACCCCGGGAGGGAGAGAGAGGAGATGAGTCTGATACAATTCCGTCTAAATTGTAAAAAATCGAAAAAAGTTTTGGGATGAATAACATTATTCATCCCAAAACTTTTTTCGATTTTTTAAATCTCCCTCGTAATTATATTGATATGGAAAATTAGTGCGTGGTTAAATTTCCTTCACCAATCACATGTACACAGTACACAATTATATACCTACTAAATAATTTGTATACTACATATATGTATAGTTCAGTCTCTTTTACATGTTCAATACCATCTAAATTATTCAAAATATTTAGATAGACATCTATAAGCTAGTAACAAAGTACCAAGGTAACAGCAAAACCGAGAAGTGGCTAGAGTTCAAACTAGTCAAACGCAGCAGACCCGTTCGCGTCCCTCTTCGCATGCCATTTCCGAACCACAATTCCAGGAATTCGCTTCACCAATATTTGCTATGGGCATTAGGAGAGCACGATCCACGGTCAGCCCAGATTCAATAGCCAAAGCCATTCACGCCAGACAAGATTTTACCATAAAACGTCCAAGTCAAGCCAAGCTATTCCTTTCAGAAGAAAATATAGATACAGAAACAATTTTACGACAGTAGAGTTCGCGGCCGACAAATAAGACGTAACATTTTTTATGCAAGAATGCTCCATTACAAGACTTAATGATGCGCAAAGAGATGGCGTAATCTATTACAGTCGTAAATAAAACGATAAAGTCTCCAGAAAGTAGGTAAATATTTAATGGTAACGCTCTAAATGGCCCGCTATTTCTAAATTTTCGCGGACCACACAACATTAAACTAATACAAGAAACATGGTAAACAGCGAATGAAACAGAAATACAGACAAACAACGCTATTAAATTTGAATCCCCTACACCTAATCTTTGATATATTAATCCGGTGTCTAGACGAAATTGTTTATTACACGCTAATAGAGAAGATTTACTGTGTCCTAAGAGTCCTTGAAAGAGGGGAAAAGGTGGTACGTACGGGTAACGCACTGTAGATTTATTTCTATATTAATAGCACTTAATGCAATAAAAGCTAGGGGAGGCTGGACCCATACGAAAGCCCAGACTATGATGACAAAAATAAGCAATTAGATTTTGGAGGGAACGGTTTTTGTCTGTTCCAAGTACCTAAAACATATTAGGTGCTTACTCACTCAACATTTTACGATCCGGATTAATCTAAGCAGCTGAATTTATTGAGGTAGTTATATCTGTGACATAGAAAGCCTATACAAAATAAGCCATATTTTTAAACAAAAGAGTAATACAAAGTAAAATGGCAGTCTCTTCGCAAACAGGCTTCGCAAGAATCCTCTTTGCAGTAGATGGAGTTTAAACTCGGCAGCCCGATTTTCACACTCAATTTGATAAAAGCATCCCTACCCGAATCCAGTAACAAGATGTCTCGGACTTAGCGACATAAGACTTCCGCATTTCGCGCCGCCAGCCCTCAAGGAAAGCCATCCAGCTTTACTGCTTATCTACTAAAGATGGGGTTGTCGCCGTCGCGTCGCGCTGTATTCAAATCCTTCGCGTTTATTGGTCCATAACTCAGAACTGGCGTCGTTACCGACATCCGACATTCCTCGGAGATTAAAGCAGGCCCCTGCAGCTAGATGCTCCGATGCTCAAGCACCTAACTGTCCGAACGTGATCAGAATCCGCCCGGCGAGCCTAAAAAGTACCCGCTAATTTTGTTAGGAAATGCACAGCTGCCGAATTTAAAATGAAGACGTTTGCAAGATTTATATCTCAATTTCGGACGCGATTACATCAAAGAATGGGCAGAAGCTGGCGTTATTGCATATTACACAAGCTCGTACTATTAGTGCCGTGATAATGTCTTTCGAGGGATATTTCGGACGGTAAAATTGAAGGCATTTTCATTTTGTGTTTGGGGCTTCGCCATTATTCAGTCTGCCAACATTGTGTCAGCGCAAATTGAGTCAGAATTTTGGGCGTCGTACCTAAATCCATAATTCAATCACCGGAGAGCTAAAACATTATCCAGTACTGTCACGACCGCCTAGTCTAATTACCAAAACGGGGTCTGAACAAAACGCGATAGACGAAAATCTCGTTCGCAATATTAGGACCGAATCAAGTCTATTGAGGCAATGAAGGGTATTGAAGGGTCACAAATGTAAGGTCTGGATGTTATCGCGCGTACGTGACTACGTTGGCCGATGAAATAAAATTGTCTAACATACATAAAACATACCGTTTACGACGTTTTACACACTTTTATTTTCAACTTATTCGCCGGATGGAATCAAGCCGTTTGGGAGGGAGAGAATAAATTTTGGCGGGATATTTTTGTGTTCGGGAATTTTTTATATTGCTTCATTAGAAGAATATATAGGGAGTACCTATAATACGATTAAATTACAATCTATACAATTACTCTGCTGGCTAGAGAGCTACAACGTTGCATCACACTTGCGAGTCGAGAGGTTAAAACGATTGACAAAACGTCAATATAACATTCTAATGGGAAAAGTCAAAAGATAAAAAGTCTTATAAGTTCCGCATTAATTGTAGAGCTTCGTGATCAAACACAAACGTCTACCGTAAAACTATTAATGAACATCGTATTTTTAACAGCCAGCAATGAACCCTCGAGCCGAAAAGTCTAACGCCCACTTGAGGCCCTCAGCCGCCGCTGCTCCAAAACCGCCGCACAGGCTAATTTCAAAGGTGATACAAGTACAAGGGACACGGCGCTGCTAGCGGCAAGTTTTTCAACACAAGGGGTAAGCGAACTTCCTATGGGCGAAAGAATAGCAGATAGATAACTCAAAATCTGACTAGATATTTCAATTTCAATTTATTTATTTATTTATTTGAACACACAGATTACACAGGATTTTTCAATATAACAATACATGTACAGAACAAAACGTAAGGAGATAATTTCAACTATTTCCAGCGGCCTAAGCGTTAGGCTCAGAGGCCCGTATTGTGGCGACCAGAAAACGAAACGTACAAAAAAGTTATTTCTTTGCCTTGATTTAAACATAAAAAAGGAAGCGAGACATTTACGATATTTAAACTGTATTTTGTAAATTGGGTAGTGGTACTAGTGGTACTAGAGGTGTGACTTATGTCTGTAGACGGAGTGGTGGTTTTCTTTCTGTTATGCCAGGCTGAAATAAACCCCAAGTCGGTAAGAGATAAGTTGGAAAATCGAAATGTACTTGAACTGTGTTTGACACGTATTAGGAATTATTGTATATTGACATGAAATAAATGATTTTTACTTACTTGAACTTGAATAAGTCTTTTGCACACATTTTTCGATAATTTCCGCTATTCTACTCGTCTTTCTGTCTTTGTTGTCATTTTGAATGTAGGTAGACATAGTGAGCATACAGATTTAGATTCTAGTGCGTGATGACGATGTATCGGCAATGGGCATGGATGAGGAATAGCGATAGCTCTAATCTATATAGCGACTTTTCGGGCATATTCTCAAGCTTCTTTCTATAAGATTAAAAAACGAGTTGTGTATCTGTCAACATCTGTAAAGTAACGGGTGAGAAGCACACTCGTCACGAGTGGCGGCCCTCGAAGCGGGTGTCGGCGCTTTATGCATGTCGAGCTTCGAGGACGGCGGTTATGTTATGATACTGCGTTTTTAGTGCCGCCGGTATGGCCGTCCTCTGTTCTGTTCTGATGTCAAAGAGTTTTGCCGGTAACTCTGCAACCTGACGTTTAGGTTATTTCACCGGATTTAAAGTGGGCTGAGTTTAGAGAAACTATTTGTTTGAAAATTTAACGCGCAACAGCGGTGGTGATTTGCGATTGTTCGTTTCGCACTACTTCTGATACGAATCCGTCAAAGCTCGGTCCAGAGTAGTTGTAGGTTCTAGGTAATTGTTTGATAGTTTACGCACTTGATAAGATTTCGTTATCCGATTTATATACTTAGGTACATAATTGAAATTCGGATCGGGTTCATATCGAACACAGTGCGAAACCATTGTTACTATACAGACCAGATAAACTTCTTTATGGTTTGCTATTACTAATAAAATACTGTAAATGGTTTGTTTGTGACGGTTTAGTATTTGTCAGTCTGTTATCACATTGCAAAACAACTTAAGAACACAGGAGTGCCGCCGCCACTTATATGTTGCATATCTATACTTAACTGTCAAAATTAGCAAGTGTCAACCTTCGGACAGCTTAAAGACTGACATCCGGACTAGCCCGGCCTATATGAAGTTACTACTTTACCAATCCAAGTTAATAATTGCTCTCAAGATCTGCTAACTTAATCATAGCCTGTACTTGCTACGATTCGGAACTCCAACTGTTCAGAAACATCATACCGATTACCCCCTAATTAAGCACCTTTTTAAATAGAATAGAAATATCAAAGAGCCCCAGTAATAGCAGTATCAATGATCTAATCATTGGCGATCTTTGTTGCGCCGGGCTAATCCCCTCACAATACTTCGCATTCGTAATCCAAATTGCGTTCCCACAACAAGTCTGAACCAGCAAATTCTGCGAAAATTGCAATCTACCTTAGAAACTGCAAATCTTGGAATTTCTCCAACAATAGTTCTCATACAATGAGCGTATATACAATAGCGTCGATCACAATCAGTTAAAAAAAGTTTTGGTAGCAAAAAATGGAGATGGGCAATTGAAAAGGGAGCGTCTGGTAGTGTAGCAACATCTGCCCCAGCCGGCGAAGTCTTAAGCATTACTGTGTCCAAACGATGGAGCTCTGCGGGACTCCCAACCAATGATATTTAACTATAGATGTAAAATTAGAATACACTTTTCACCTGCTCCTATTCAAATTAGAACAAAGCAAGGCAATTGCCTAAAGTTGACTCAGTTACGCTTCAGACAATACCGCAGCGTGTCACTCACGCTTAAATTGTGTTAAAAATAAAAGCATTTCTGCTTACACTACCACAGCTGTCAAAGATGAGAAAAATGACATTAAATGATACTAATATGATGATGATCATTTATTTGGATAAGTTGTTAGTTTTTAGTCATTTTTCTTGTTCGTCTATATAAATATAGAACGTCACAGCGTTGAAGACGCTAATTCCCAACCCGCCATTTGTCATAAAGAATTTTGATTAAATTTTTTATTGTTATATCGGTTTTTGTGCTCGTAAAGACGAAGTAGGAAAACGAACCGGAATAGTGATCGTAAAATCGGTATCGATCAGAGATACCTTAGTATGAGTTTACGTGGTAAACAAAAACTATTTCGTTTTCGTGTGGCACTATACATTTTTGTTAGTTCTCCCTTGTTTTCGCTAGAGTTGCTGTACAAAAAATGTATGAAGTCACACGGAAACTATTATAGTTTTCGTTTACGTATAAACTTATACTAATTCCTCAGGATTCGAGTCTGTTATGAGGCTTATGTTATGGGTGGTAATGGCGTGTAAGCTCATGAGTCGTAAAGTGATCGGCCTAAAGACAATTACTGGTATAAAGATTTCTCTCATAGCTTTATATTGGGATGTTGATTCTTATGGTCTTCCCATTGAGATAAAACTTATCGGTGGGCACTGACAATAATTTCGGAAGCATAAACAAACATAATGAAATACAATATATGTATATACGATTGATATAGAATCTGTGAAATTGGATATGAACTATTATTCATATAAATCTTTAAAGAAATATTGTAGGACTGATGTATTAGCCAACACCTTAATTTGCATCATCGCAATTCATCAGATGATTACAATAACTGACCTAGATATACAGATAAGTTACTACCGTGGCTCGGATGACACAGTAAATTGTAGGTCGCCTCTGACATGGCTAAATGGTGAAAACAACTGGGTGTTTTCGAAGAAGCCTTCGGGCGGTTTAAATACTGACACTAGGGCTAACTACCCAGCCAATGCGAACTTACTAAAACGAACACAACACAAAACTACGTCACCCTACAGTATAACAATAGCAGCACCCTGTATCCACGATGTCTTCAAGACAGCACGTGTGTGTTCTATGGCGTATAAAAAATGCACCCTTTATAAGGATTATATTTTGCAATACTTCATTAAAAGTAATAAATATAGGGATTATGGCAGTTTGATGCGTGGTTTGGGCAATAAATTGTGGCATTGCATAACGTTAATGCCGACTATTCTACTGTCAGGATGCTAAATTGCTTACTAATCCGATGTTTGGGGATATTTGCAACAAGTTTTAAAGAATGATTGCTATTTTCTTATTTAAGCTTCTGATGGTTTTTACAAGCGCCAGATTTTAAAAGTAAAAATTAAAATAAACTATAACACCGACTGTATATTTTAACGGATTATTGAAACTGTTTTTCTCGTAAGGTATTTCCAAATTCCCAATGAAGTTTCTATTGTCAGCTCTCTATTTATTGATCTACAACTCAGAATAACTCAGTCTACCCGTGACCACGTCGATGCAACTCGGCCGAAACGTCGGGATGAGGAGGTATTTATGTATCTCGTAATTTTAGTGCGCGATTAGTCCCCTAGTATATAATAATAATGTGTTCAAATCGCGAAAGTTTAAAAACAACATCAGCATAGCTATTTATGCATTATAGCATATATTAGCATTAGTAAGCTAATGCTAATTAGCTATGCTGATAAGATTTTGGTACTTCGACTATTTTAATAATGTAGACATTTGCAAATTCATAAGACGTGCGACGTATGTAAGTAATGAATAATTATTTTTCCAAATAAAAAGCAACACCAACTTCCACCGTGTACAGAATTCGAATAGGAATCGATGTGACATCCATGCATATTATTGATGATTTATTAAAAACGACTTAGCCGATTTCAATAATACCTCGAAAGTATACCATTTCGAACTAAAATATTTTTTTGAATCGGTGCACAATTGGCGAAAATATCGAAGAAACAAAAAAAAATAACATGCAGACGAACATACTACCGCATCCTTTTTGGAAGCCGGTAAAAAGAAATATATCAAAAATCACAATCATAATTCTGAAGTCCATAAACGATAGCCAACTAAAACACATATAGAATGAATGATACACGACTCGATTAAAATCAAAGGAAAGCTATAAAACTGTCAATTAATTAACTGCGATTCGACTAGACATATATATATCATAGACATAGGTCATAGACAACTCTAGTGAAGCTCTTTTCACCGTGCATCGATCAAGGAGTTCCGATCTTAATATTTTTCTTTTCTAACTTGGACCGTGATCGACTATTTTGGTAATCTACTAAGCTAATAAGTGACACTTACAAATGCGAAAATAATAAATAAACTAATAGACCGAATGATACACGACTCGATTAAAATCAAAAGAAGGCAATAAAATAGTCGATTAGTTAACTCCGATTCGAATAGACATAGATCATAGACAACTCTAGTGAAGCTCTTTTCACCGTGACTCGTTCAAAGAGTTCTAATCCTGATGGGTTTTTTTTCAGACGGTTCTAAATTAAGAGGCCATCAGATCGCGGTGAGCGGTAAGGGCGACAACTCATTGGGCTAAGCTATACGAAGCCTAAAATTTATGATTGTATTAATTATCTTATAAATAATTTATACAGGGTTATTTAGAACTGATGTACTAAGCCGAAAAGAATTCATCCATCATTATGAACAACTTTTACTATGAAGCAAACCCAGAAATCGAGAAAAAAACGTCTACTGCAACTCGGAAACGGCAAAATGTATGAAATAGCCGACAATTTTTTTTCGAATACAGAGGTCGGCCTCATAGTCAAAGTTTTTCATAATGATAGTTTTAATATTACGTCTTTTCAAGAACTATAAACTAAACCTAATACAAATTTGGTTGATTATTACACCTGAAACATTGTACAGATATCGTATATCAACATTTCAACTTATTATGATGGTATTGTGATTTTTAATAATACAGGTTTTTATAATTCCCTTCAAAATATCACTTTAGACTCACACTAATAATAATTAATAAATAAATATTTTGGTACATCTTACACACTGTCTCTGACCCCCAACTAAGCAAAGCTTGTGATATGGCTGCCAGAGACTGATATTAATATACTTATTTTTAAATACATACTTATATAGATAGTTACTAAATAACACCCAGACACAGAGCAAACACTTAAGTTCATCACATAAATATTTGACCTGGGTGGGGATCGAACCCAAGCCTCTTTGACCCAGAAGTTAGGGTCACTAACCACTGAGCCACCGAGGCAGTCAATGATGTAAGTAATGAACTCTTGACACTAATGAAATCTTCGTAGATGGGCAATTAAAAATGAAATTTATTATATTATTTTTTATTTATTTACTGTTGAGACTTTAGGTCCGTGGGGGCCGGGCGCTCACCTTTTGTATAAAGATCTGGCTAGGCGACTGATAGAGGTGACACGTGACCAGAATGCTGGCATCTACTTTGGTCAAAAAATTAGTATATATGAGTTATAAATAAATTAATAAACGATTGTATTGTATTGCATCGTATGCCAGTGGTCCAAATCCTAAGTTCGTCGACACGCGAGCACGCAGACACCTTGCCAAACAGACGAGTCGGTCCACTTGCTAGGTTCTTGACATTACCAATGACTCAATATAGATAATTGATTAGGAAAAAAGGCAAAGAAAACCGCACGCGGTTTTAACAAGCAAAAAGGCTATTCTGGACGCGGTCACTTGTCAGGTGGATGTCGGATATATCATTCGATGTGTTTGAGAGCTTTCATAGCCGAGCAAGAATACTCAGACAGATTTTTATGAAAATGACGGGATGGTAAGTAAGTTCGTAAAGGCCGGGTGGCTATATCGTATAGGCTTAGTGGCCGAGTGGCTAACGTGCATACATACTGAACTTGAGATGGTCGGACCGAGCCTAGACAGACAAGTTTTTGGTAGCGGAAGTGTGCGCAAGCGTTTCTGTAATACCGACGCAGTTGCGCAGGAGAAGGAGCACCCCAGGGTTTTTGGTGGGTACACCGCCTCAAGTGGGATTCCCACATCACACAAAAGGATTTTCCCTGGGTAAAAAAAAGGCCGGGAGCTAGCCGTGGTGTCAGAGTTTTAAAAGGCCGCGTAAAGACCTCTGACATGGCTAAACGGTTAAACCAACCGGAGCCTACAATTTAACGTGTCATCCGAGTCACGGTAGAGATCAGTTCTAAATGCGGTCACCCATCCGAAGACTGACCGTGCTGAACGTTGCTTAACGTTGCTTTTGGATGTTCGTTAGCGTTCATCGGATCGCTAACGAACACGGTGCTCCTTTTTGGGGAAATAAGCTTGGCGCAGGCCCAGTTACCCATAATGAATTTGTACTGAAATTACACGTTCAACAGTGGTTTAACAAAAGACGAAGGCGACGATGAATAATTATATTGGATTTTTGATACTCCATAATAATTATAATCTATGTATGATGCTACAATATTACCTTCATCAACATCATCAGATGTTGACAAACCAAATTGGGTATATACATAGGTATGTCGATTTGCAATTAGCTTGCACAGGATCGGAAAAAAATGGCGAAAAAAAACGGAAACCTATACCCAACAGTGCATGGGTAGGTACAGTCCAAAAGTTATCACAGGTATCAACACACACAATAGCAACTGTATACATAAATAAACTACAGTACAGGACGATGAGTAAGTTTAATTAGTGGCAATTTTAAACCAACAAATGTCCTCCTCGAGTAAGATTCCACCATTCAACTGGCAACACACGTTGTACCTATATTTTTTTAATCGCTCATTCACATTCTCGCGGTAATTCGAGAACGCCGCGGGCGTTTTCTCACGCGTTCCCATTTCAAATTTAGGCGCGAAGCTGTCAGCCGACTAGGGATGCGCCGCGACCGCTAATGGAACGAGTTATCGGAAATAACTCGATAACATTGATATCGATATCTTTGTAATTATGTGTGTTTCCGTTAGGATAATAGATACGAGTTTGATGAATTAATATACAAAATTACAAATTAAAAGTCAGATTAATGGGAAAAGTGCCGCTACATGTACCTGTATGTAAGTGTAGCGCTGAGGGTACTGTGGAGGGGATGGCTGCGCATGGTGACCGCCATACTAAACCCATGCGCAGCCATACCCTCCACACTTCGCTCAGCGCTAAACTTATATGCCGCGACCTGTATATACTGTACCGCCCAACAAAAATAAATGGGAGGAAATATGAATAGACGTCGGACGTCCACTATTAAATATAAGCCTCGATAAGATAAACTCGATAACATTGATATCGATATCTTTGTAATTATGTGTGTTTCCGTTAGGATAATAGATACGAGTTTGATGAATTAATATACAAAATTACAAATTAAAAGTCAGATTAATGGGAAAAGTGCCGCTACATGTACCTGTATGTAAGTGTAGCGCTGAGGGTACTGTGGAGGGGATGGCTGCGCATGGTGACCGCCATACTAAACCCATGCGCAGCCATACCCTCCACACTTCGCTCAGCGCTAAACTTATATGCCGCGACCTGTATATACTGTACCGCCCAACAAAAATAAATGGGAGGAAATATGAATAGACGTCGGACGTCCACTATTAAATATAAGCCTTGATAAGATGTCCAATAGGATCAACTGGAAGCGTTTTAAATCCAACGCGGCTTAGCTATTTTAATCTCGTCTATCGATCCTACGAGTCTAGGATGTTACGCTGCTCTTGCCGACGCGCGGTCTCTATTCGAGAAATTTGCTACCCCATCGACCTTCAATATACCTATTGAATCCTCCAATGAGTGAGATGTGCCCTGCGAAACAAAGAATTCGCTGAGATTTAAGTCGGTAGCTCCGTCTATTTTTCCTGACAATTACAAACCGAATATCTTCCAGAGCAAGAGTAAATAGGTATCTTCTTGGCCTACATATTTTCATTGGCCGCAGAATCGCTTTTCGTCAGGCAATATGGTGGCCAAAAATAGTCATATCTTTAAAAAAAGCTTGAGTTCATCTACGATACGGATGCACTTACAAACTATAGGCCGAATAAAACTTCTTGGAGGCTGTGAAGTCAGCTAACAAGCTGCGGACCAACAGCTGTTAAGTGAGTTTTAGTCAAGATTGGCTTCAGCTTCGGCCTATACGAGTAGTATTCATAACGTTGTATTGCAACGAAGAAAGCAGACTGAAAAATGACATGCTTTGAAAACATCCAGTAATTCGACACAAAGTACCGCTAGCCCAGTCTAAACATTCGCCGGTCAACAGCACTAGACGCTACAAATCATTCTTAGTCATCCGACAGAGTAAACACTAAACACTAGTTTACTAGACCGCAAGTGCATTAGCACATATCTCATCTATTGTATAGTTTGTGCAAAAAGAGAAGCGTCGTAGGTGAGGTCGCCCATGTACCATTTTTCTAATTTTGTTGACATCACTGCTGTGTCATTGCTAGTACCTACAACCAGACACTAATTCGGTTTTCATCAGTAGACTCGTGTCTACCAAGTAATCGGTACCTTGGCTGCTGATTAAAATCTTATTGTTAGTTCACCGTAACGCTACTACGGTTCTCTTTTTGCTCAAACTCTAAATGAAAACACTAACAGCCAGCGAGATTGTTACGGATGAATTTAGCTGTGTCTTGCGGTTTTACTTACTTGCAGACATACTTTACTATTACTTTTAGGCAAAAAAGTTCGATATGATTAAAAGGTCGAAAGATATTTGACCACATTGTATGACATGACAATTTAATGAAAACCTAGTTAGCGAAATCGTTATAGATTAATTTTGCCGTGTCTTGCGGTTTTTTTAATGATGTAAAAAAAGGTCAATCATTAAAAGGAGGAATGATTTGGCCATTTGTTTAGACCGAATTAAACCTAATAGCGCCTGTAAAGTTACCTGCAAACTCAGGCCAAACAAAAAATAACTGAGCCTGCAAGCTGCGCAAATCCCTACTCCTTGCGCCGCTGCCACATGAATAAACTGCTACTGCGCAATGGCTTTCCTCGAAGATGCCATTAAGTTTCATTCAGTCTTTACGACTTGACAATCTGAGGAAAACCATAATAGAAGAAAAGGTATGTGGGGAAAAGAGTAAGTGGAAGACCATGGAGGGCATTCATAAATCAAATTCAAAGACTATAAGGTCTTTGATCAAATTTAAAAAAAAGATAGATGTCATGTACAGAGAGGTGAAGACACTGGCCGAGGACCGCGAGACGTGGAAGTAGCTCCACCGACAAGAGCCGCGCTCTTAAATTTTGAATGAAAGATCAAAAGGAAAGAATAGTTAATAAGGTCACATAACATTTCTTATTTTTAAATATCAACGATTTAAAAAAATTAAGGTCAATTTTACAGACTTTTACCGTTTTAGCGTAACAGGAAATCATGTCGACTGGTTGATTTACTTAATTAAGAGCGCAGGAACACGGTAGCCGCTTCCTAGCAGTCTTTTTCGGCTTATAAAGGAAGTCTATATCCAACAGGGGATGTCCTTAAAAAAGGTCTCAAAGTTTTACAAATGCCTAAAAGGAACCTAAGTTTTAGACTTCTGAAAAAGGGGCTAAAGTGAATCGTTTTTCCAGCTAAAATTTATGTACCTAGCCAATTAAGCAATCCTATTCCGATACTAATATTTAAAATGCGTAAGTTTGTATGTATGGATGTTTGTTCCTCTTTCAAGCAAAAACTACTGAACGGATTGACATGAAACTTTACAGTAATAATGTTTATACAACAGAATATTTAATAATATATAAAGATATTGCGTGAAACGAAGATCGTCGGGTCAGTTAGCGTATAATATAATCATAATTTCAATTCATTTCAATACTTCAAATTGCCATAAAATGACCGGGCCTCCTACCGCCTAAGCAATAGCAATCGTAATAGCAATCGATTATGACTTTATTTTAGTCATTTGGCACCGCCTATGTGACGTTAGCCATCAATTGCTTTGCGCGGATTGCGAAAGCAATCGTTAAATGAACAACTTTGATGGCTAACGTCACATAGGCGGTGCCAAATGACTAAAATGAAGTCATAAACGATTGCTATTACGATTGCTATTGCTTTAGGCGGTAGGGGGGCGGCGGATGGAAGATAATTGCATTCAACGAGTTTCTCTCTTTCTTTCATTAGATATTTTCCCAACTTTGTGACGGACATCTTACGCTACACTTACTGCCCGTAAATATATTTTCAGTTTTCCATTATAGTCGACTAAAATCAGGCATAAGTTTAAACTGAATCCAATAACTCACAAAATCTTACTAAGTAATCCCAACATTTACTACAGTTTACAATGTAGTTAATACTATAAACATATTACAGGAGCGTGTACTGTATCTTAGATCATCACTACTTAACACCAGACAGGATGCGGTCAAACGCAAGCCTGTTTAGAAGGTCATAATGTTACATTGTAGCAAACCGAGTCTGATAACCCAAACAATCGCACCCCAACACTATAACCACAGCGTATGCAGCAGTAAGTATGGATCATGGATGTAAGAAAGAGAGGGGATAGGACTCAGCAACTAGAACAAAAACTTTTCCTAAAATTATATCTGCTCTGCGAATAGTAACATGTGACATAGTTGTGACTAAGATCCAAAACACTCATGGGTGAACTTACTACATGTCTATTACAAATGAAATTTATCTTACTTTTCAAAAGTAATTTTAATGCCAAATATTTAGTATTTTCCTTAAAATACAGATGGACACTTCAACACTTACTTTTTAAAATCGAGTCACTACAGCCAATCCGCAAATAGCACATCCATGTTATGCCCACAGGCTGTTATGACCACAGTTAATTCAACAGTCAGTACATAAACAAGGTGCCAGAGCCGCGGCTGCCAGACCGCAAGTACTTGCTATATTAACACGCCCGTTAATTTGAAATCGGCGAAAAAGCACCGGCAGAATAAAAAGTTAAAGATATACAACTTACTCGTATACAGAATATGTAAGTAATAAGTAATTGACTTTGTATATCAAACAAAATTGATATATTTACTAAGTTTCATCATGATCAGCAAATCAGTGTAAAGCTCTAAACGCAATAATCCTAAATAAGATAGTTTCAATTCCGCATTTTTATCAGCTGAAGGAGACCCTAAGGCAATTCAGACTAGCTAAGAGCTAAAAATACAGTCACAGTACATCCGCTAAATCGTGAAACTAATAAACAGCCATGATTACCAAGTGTGTAAAATATAAAATTGTTAACTTTCGCTCCAAATGTTAATAATCCGAGACAATAGATCACAGAACTAAACCTTGTTTCCCTGGACTGTGTCCAAGACTATGACGGTCCAGTAAATTGCCATAATTATCGTCATTCAATTTCCAAGTAAATTTCTAGTACTTGTACTTCTGCCTATCTCTATTCTTATCCGGCAGTTAGTACTGAATCTGTGGCCTGGATTCCGGACCCCACGCGCGCTCGCGAATATCCGTAATTACGTACATTTGCGGACCAAAGTGTGGTCACATTCGTTTGCTTCGGAACTTGATTTGTAAAAACGATTTTGGCTTTGAAGAAATGATTTCTCGGAACTTTGCTTTGATTTGGAGTGGTTATTAAAAATACCACATCGTTACTTGAAGTATGTACATAGGTCAGGTAAAAAAAAACATTCGGTGGTTGCTTTGCGGAACTCCCCGAGTCCGAATAGTTGACTGTCGAGTGCTATATGTTTTTTTTTTCTTGGAGGCCAATGTCCTTATTCTCTTTGAGTTAGTGAACGAAAACTTCCGAGGTGGTAAGGAGTTATTCCAATACTTCGTATTTTGTACGTAATACAAATTGTTACACTACATTTTCCATAATTTCTATTTCTGTATTTAGTGCCAGTTCATGTTACTTTTGAAATCCTACACCTACATTTTCTCCAATATGAAGAAAGGTTACGTAAATAGAACATATTATGTAAATATATTTCTTGTATATAGGTAGTCGAGCAAATTCTACAGTTGAGTAGACTTTGATGAGTAATAGATTTTAATGTGTGAGATGCCGTTGAATTGATTGCTTCTCATTCGAAATTACAATATATTCGTACTATGTATGAATCTAGTAGCTAGGTCTTTGTTTTTCTTTTTTTTCTAGTGTTAAGACAATGTGGATAACATCATACGTTTATAACATGTTTTCTATAAAAATAGATTTTCCATAAATCATGAAAATTTATCGAGTTGCCACTAAAACTGCGATTGAAAGACTTTGTACTCGAAGTGTCTTATGTTACCTACAGCTATAGATAGATTACAAACCGTCTGTTTGTTCCAACCCTCGTTAAACACGCTACCGACATATTTCATGTTCCTCAAAAGCCACCGCTAAAGTAAAATTAATAAAATTATATTACTGCAATAACTGACCCATGCACTTCACTTCCATACTTAATTACGACCTAAAACGGGTGCAACGGTTCTCCAAACTAAACCAAAACTAACACAGCGTCGCCACGGTGCAGCAGTTTCATAACTAATATAAGTAATATAATATCATTAAAGCAGCTACTGTAGCTATAATCATAAACTTGTAAAACTTGTAAATGTGAATGTATGAACGTTTCTAGTGGAGTAGCGCAGTTTTAGCGGCTTTGGATTAAACTTGCGAGATGTAAGTAAGTAATAAAATGAATTCAATTTGAACCGTACATTCTCAATGATGGTAAATTACGGTTCGATGGTTGTACGGATTAACGTTATTTCTTCGTAACCAGTACAGTACCGTATTACGAAGAATTTTTCTTCTACCGCAACTGGTTGCGAGCCTGCATTTCGGGCGCGGCCAAAACTTAGATAATTTTCTGCATGCACTTCGCGCGCATCTAACCGTTATTAAAGTACAGATTTTTTTTAGATCTTGCGTTTATAGCTAACCAAATAAATATTTATTTGAAAAAAAAAATTGTAGTTATTCTTTCTAATAAATGGGAAAACAAGCAGTAGCCGCTGGTCACCACCGCCCCGCTAGCACATTTTTAAAAATATTTTTAAGTGTTGGGGGACATCTTACACACGGTCTCTGACCCCAAACTCAGCAAAGCTTGTGATATGGCAGCCAGAGACCGATACACCTACTACATATGGATATTTTAAATACATACTTATATAGACAGTACCTAAATAACACCCAGCCACAGAGCAAATATCTATGTTCATCACATAGATGTTTGCGATCTTGATCTTTTGGGATCGAACCCACGCCTCTTTGATCCGGAATCATGTTCACAAACCACTGAGCCACCGAGGCAGTCAAATTGTTATGTTAGCAATCAATCAAATTAACAATCTGCAGCTGTAGGTACATGGTAGTAAAAGAATCCCCCTTAATATATTTTCTATGCACATTATCTTTATTTTATTTAGAAACGCAGGGACTACAAATTCGCCTAGCTTTTGACTTCAAAAAAAGTCAATTCAATAAATAAATAGCCAAATCCAGTGTCATAACTAGTGTTGCAATAAAGACGAAATAAAGAGCATTTTATATCGTCACACCAGCTACCTCCAGAGCACTCCATAAAACATATAAAAGCAACTTAAATGTATTAGTTTCAGTGCATTAACTTCGCGTGTCGGTCCGACACCTTGCTTTACTAAATATAATTATTTTTAATAGCAAAAATTGTTGAAAAAAGGGATAGCATGTCCAAGACTCATGTCCATTGCATGCTGAGGCGGTTAGTACGGAGCGCGGTGCGGCTTTTCAAAAATATGATGGGTAGCTAACGTGTGCTATGTGTGTGATGAAGCACATCTTCATCACACGCATCAATTTAAGAATGTCCAACAATGGACATTTATATGGATTTCCAATGAGATCGGTTAGAAGCGACTTGGGTCCAGATGTTCCTGGGTTATTATTCAGACTGCCTATTTTGTGGACGTTCCACATTTGAAAACTTAGGCGCTTCATAAATTATAAAGACAATTTTTCTTTGTAATTATTTTCTAACACCGAAAGCATCGAAGTCAAGTATCACAAACAGTGGCGGCCTAATTATCAACCAATCACAGGATTTCGGCCTGTGATTGGCTGAAATCTATGTCGCAGCCGCAGGATTCAGCAGTCTGCGGGACCCATTAGACGTCCTGCAAACAGCTGTCATCAACCAATTACAGAGCCTGAAATGTTTAAATGAAGACTTGTAATTGGTCAACTAACTGGCCGCAGTTGTACGCGTTATCCATCTATCTGGGCAGCTTCAGGATGTCTCGTCTGTATATATATCTCGATGTGTAGCGAACAGCACAGAACCGCACTTTACCGACTCTACCATCCCGTCACAATTCCCTCGAGCTTATCCACAAGCTACATCCGCCATTACTGTTACAAGACCATTTTATACTTAAAGTTACACATTCATGTAGCCATGTTACATATTAATGTGCATCGTTAGCCGCGCGTCTAGACGGGAAGCGTACAGTAAAGTTTTTATGGCCTGAATAGAATCCGACTCTGCACCCCTTTTTACATTATTGTTGGGGATTGTGGCAGAATAATCAAAATTTGGTAATTGATTCTTGGGTTTATAGCATCTTACACTGTCCTGGCCTTATTTTAACAATCCACTGCTGAACATAAATTCCACGATAGGCCTTCGCCTATAGCATTAGGCCATATCTTCGACGCTGGCCCCGACAGAGCTGATGGAGTCATGTACACTTGAATCTTTTGAATACTTAACGACCGCCTCAAGCGTTTTCATTCTAAGTAACCTATACAGTAATCAGTGTCTAAAGAACGTATGATTCCTATCACAGTTTATAGCGACAAAAAGCTAACCATCAAACAAACATTTACTAAAGCAAATGTCGCATTTCCCGATTAATTTAGGGACCGTGACACTTTCCGGTTTCGGGATAATACCGCAGACTTTTGCGGAATGAAAACCAGTTACGATTCGGAAACCAGCAAAACCGTCCTTAAAGGGAGGGGATAAGGGCGACAGGTGACAAATACCGGTTTTAAGATGCAGATGCTCTAGCAACAAAGATAAAGATTAAGCACCTAGAAATGGGGAAGCTGGTTTTGGTTTTTGACTAAAGAATAAGGTCGACTTTGGGTTGGATTATTTGAATTTGGTTTTGATACAAACATATCAACTTTACCTACGAATTGAAAGGTTGACCATGGTCATGGCCATGATCATTAATTTGATGTTGCTCTGCAGAAAACTTGATCTAAATGCATACCAATTTACTATTGGATAGTTAGCAAATTAGTGTGGAAGATTGTTGTTAGTATGGAAAAAATAATTAATTAACAATGTGAAGCAGACATTTTCATTAAAATAAGGTCAACCTGCTCAGAAATTTACAAACAAGATACGCGTGAAATACAAAACAATATCCTTCCGTGGCTGTCGGGAAAAAATTGAGTAGCGATCGGGAGTAATTGCAAACTTCAACTTAAAAATGTTTTATTAAAAACTTGAACTTCTTTTAAAAACTCTATGGTGTGGCCAAACATACCAATATTCACATACAACATAATAAACAGTAGAACTACAAGATTTTACTGCGCCAATTAATGTAGAAACAGTCACTACTACCTACCTATAAATAATACAAGAAATACAGTGCGGATCCTTTACAATACCTTCGTGTATCATATCCACCATCATAAACACCATTTATTAAAAAGTCAGATAATAAACTTTTTCAACAAAATACTTCGTTACGTAGTATCCGCGCGCATAGCTCCCGTAACATGAATACTTCAAAGTCTATGCCCGCGCACGCAATCCTACCCGTATGGCGTATACTCATCTGTAATATGGCATTTTAGCAATACTCGCATTAACTAAGTAACGGTTACAAATATTAGTGCTCAGTGATGATTATGAGGGTGTAACACCATCAGGCTCCGATTCATTCAAAAGTTAAGAGCGCCGTTCTTGTCGGTGGAGCAAATTCCACGTCTCGCGGTCCTCCGCCAGTATCTTCACCTCCCTGTACGACATGACATCTACCTTATCTTTAATTTGATCTAAGAAAGCCCTCCGTGGTATTGCCCTTCTTCTCTTTCCTTCTACAACTCAGATAAAAGTAAAATACAGTACTCAAGTGGCGGCTGTGTGCCGATCACGCATGTCGCGTAATTGGTACCGCCTAAATTACGTGTAGGTCTTGTACTAGAAGCTACTAGATTACACGAGCCCTGCAGATAACATAGACATACTGTGTGTTACAGTTTTTCTCCCTGAATCTAATTCTTTTTCTGGCTAAGACTAGAATCCCTGCAAACCGTGTAGTGACACGGACTTAAGCTAAATCTTGAAGGCCCGGTGTGTGTTGAGATCAGTCCTAAGATATCTTGGATTAATACAATCCACACACAAAAGAATGCCGACAGATGAAGAAGCGGTTGCAGCTAGAATGTTTAAATATTGATGAATTCATGAATAGTGTAGGTACATAGATTTCCTACATTTCAGACAGGATTTATTGATAGAATTGTTAAATGACGTATAAATACCAACATCAATTATAGTACTGCGGTTTGCAATTAAGGTTTCAAGACCTGTGGTCACGTCAACTTTTTTAAATATCAATTACGAAAATATACCAACACCATTCCAGCAATAGAGCTTCTACGCTGGACCGTCCTGGCCACATAGATTTTCAATAAGACCAATTGGAAACGGCTTGTATCCAGCGTAAAATTGTTTAGGCGGAAGTCCTATAAACGAGGACAGGCAGTGGACGAAGCGACGTCTAAACTGGAAAAACGAAGTGAGCAAAATCCAGCACATCAAATCACAAATGTACTAGTACCTATTTCGTTAATCTAGAAACGTTTTCATTCAAAATATTGGCAGAAAAACGATCACAATCATCAAGCATCACAGAATCGTATTACAAAAAGTAATTGGACACTTTTTGTCATCGGCAAAAACTTCGCAGCCATTCAGCTTGGAGTTTGATTGAAGTTAACAAAATTACAAGTTGTACGGGCGCATCAACTTTATGACGTGCCAAAAAATGCATACGAATAAATTCACGCGGTATTATTGATGGATATTTAATTTAGTCGTACGTAAGTCGGCGGCCTCATGCGGCGTCTTGAAAAAACCGTTCATTCATTTGAAAAAAAAAACACGTGGACCATTGTGATTGGCTGCCGTTTGATTGACAGATTCGAGCTGTCACTTTGACGTGCCGAGATTCTTTTTTATTACGATTCGGATTACGAATAGGTACGATACAACGTTACGCTACGTGTATTTGAACTGTGGATTTAGCATGATTGACGTCATGGTTTTAAAACTTTTTTTATAGGCTGACGCACTGAGAGACGCAAATCTTGACGTACAATGCATTAGCATGGAATAGCTAATTCGTAAAAAGAATAAGAAGGGAGGTTTTTGAACTTTTCTAGTTGGAACTGGGTGCGAATTTTCGGTGCCCATAACAGACTCGAATGATTGGGACGCCGGGTTAATAAATAGAAAGCCAAATTTGAGGTCTGTCTAGAAACAATCGGTCACTCTCGCTAGTCCTCATAGAATTTCTGGTAGGATAAAAAGTGACAAACTTTTAATGCACAGAAATAGCAGATAGATAATTTTTGAAACGTGGTTGGAGAGGAAGGGTATTATCACAATCTTTCGTAAATCTAGATCTAGAACACGTCAGGGACCATATTCATAATTATATGTTATTTATGTAACGTAAAATGAACTGGTTATCGTTATCAGACACGACAACTACAGACCTATTAAATGTGCCACACCCATGCATGTATCGTGTTATGATTACGTACTACATTGCCGTAATAAGCCAGGCATAACTTCAGTCTCGGGGCCTTAATTTAAACATGTTTGTTATGTGGATTAACGCAGTCGAGTGTCTTTGAACCTCAAGCCGGATAACCACCTGAATTAATTTACATGCAACCAAGTCTTACAAGTAACGAACATCGAAAAAACGCCAATCGCCGAGCGGATACCGCCGACCAATATATCACGCGATACACAATCGTAGAAAACGTCTGATATGAATTTTAAAACAGCAATTTAATATTCAAAATCGATTAAATAATCAATGAGGCGTACTCTAAAACAATATCTAGAAGCTTAGGCGATTAAGCAAAGCGCGAGCGTCACGGCGCGCCGCCGGCATGAAAAAAACCTATTAAAATCTAAAAGCACGGCACGCGACTCCGGTCCAACGAACTACAAGCTCCGTATAGAACCATGCACTAGTTTTTTAGGAGCCCCCTTTGAATAACACGTTTTTGTGCAAATCTTGCATTGCATCCATTGTGCAAAAGGAAACGGCTCGAGAAAAAATCCGGCCACACCTGGCCGAGACGCTGTCACAACTGCACGTCTAGAACGTCGTAACTCAACCTAATGGCCAGATCGTAAATCAAATATTTGCCCGCTATAAATAAGGGCCTAATTTCTTAATACGGAACTAGGGTACATCGGCGGACAATGCAGTCTTGAGGGTACAATGGCAAGACATTGAGTAACGAGACAAAATGGGGATCCAATTTTTTTCGCTGAGCAAACGCAGGTGATGCGTTGGGTATAGAAATTGTGAAATTCAATTATTCGGCTATTGACAATACTGGAGCGTTTCCAAGTCATGAGAAGATAGGGTGGCGGAGTCGCCTAGGGGCTGAGGTGCCTATCGCGGGGCGAAGCGCCCGCGGCACACTGGAAATCGCTTCAGAAAACTTTTAATGGCAACGCTTTGGAACTTTGTAATCCGCATTATAAGAAATGATTGTTAGGGCGGTTCCACACAATGGATAGATTTTTTATTGTCTTTCCTTAAGCCAACTATTCAACGCAATTTTTGACGCGTAAGAATAACAAACGGACTTCAAATAAAGTCTACACAAGTACATAATGTATTTGTTGAAATATTGCGAGGAAAAGTGAGACGCAGATTGCAAATAAGTCAAAGCTTAAACCGGATAAGCGTGCAAGGATTTAAAATCAATTGTTATTAATATTTCTATGACGATATAGAAACAAGGGACCACCCTTGTTTCTATGTCGTCATAGACTCGATTCGTTCGATCGTTCAGTCGAAGCGAAACGACATCACCTTTGCTTTTCGCCTTATTCTTTATGCAAACATGTTTTTTTCACCTACTGTTTATTTTTCAAAAACGACTCAGCCGATTTCAATTTCAATTTTATGGGACAACCTATGAAATATGATCTACCAAACAAAAAAAGCATCATCAAAATCGGTTTATAATTGGCGGAGTAATAGCGTAACTAACAAACAAAAAAAAACATAGGTACAGACGAATTGAGAACTTCCTTTTTGAAGTCGGTTAAAAAACTAAAAAAATAAAGACCAGTCGAACAGTATATTATAGTAAAGAGGCCAGAGATTTAGTTTACGTAGGTACTTTATTATCGTATTTTCGATATGTACGCAGCTTTAGAACCTTCCCTTTAAGAGGTGTCATAAAACTGGCACTTTTGCAAATTGCTCGTATATTCCCAGAATAATAACCGAATGCCCATTTAGAGAACTTCTATTATGTTCTATTATCATATCTAGTTACTTAGTTTTGATTAATGAAAGATTTACGTGTTAGTAAAAACTTTACAAGACTGCGAAGTCGAGAGACGCACGTATCTTAGATATATGAAATAGTTTGTGAAAAACTGGGAAAACTGTTGAATGTACTTACATACTCATATAAGAATACTTAGTCTCTTTTCTAGCTAAGTGTTGGTTAGACAAGATTTGACAAATATGAAACAAAATTCAATTAAGACGCTCCAACAGTAGACTTTTAGATATTTTACAATAATGTCTTGTAGTATACAAATAGAGTCTAAAATCGCGTGTCGTTTGTTTTTAGACGAAATTCGAGATGAGAATTCGATAATTTTTCGCAGTTTTAGTTCGTTTAAAAAGAAATGAAGACGTGTTTGCAATAAAATATATAAATATGTCTTTAGTTTAATAAATTTCCTATTTATGATTACGAAAAATATAGTAGTTATCGGTCTAAATATTGAGAAATGCGAAACGAAAGATTGTTTTCTAAACCTTTTTTTTGGGAATTTTTTTTCGATATACTTTCCAGATAAATTTTTTGCAATATTATTGAAAAAGTCTCTCTTGTGAACTATTATTGTGTGCTCTATATTTTTTCCAAGTTTGTATTAGTAACAGTTACGCCTAACTGTGCGACGAAAAACATGACGTTTTACGGATTTTTGTCTTTGGGCAGCGCCTTAAAGAAAAATATCAAGCTATGTCTAAATAATAGTCCCCACTTTATCATCTAGATATGCGTGCTACATCGAAAGTCTGATCAACTCTGATCTAAGACAACATCTTTGCTAAATATTAAGGGAAAATGTGGTTAACGCAAGTCTCATCTTGTAGGTAAAATCATCATTATTAAATTACCACTAAATATAATATTACGGAAAATATTGTTCTCCTGTTTCTTGAGACTCTACCAGATTCGTCCACTTCGTAAAATAACAAAAAGGGCCACGACATCCTTTTATATCCCCTTATTTGTCTAAAAGCTTATTTAACAAATCTGACGTGTATCTGACGTACACAATTAAGGCCTGCATCAGGAAGTGGACACTAAAATCTATTTTTACGGCCGCACAATACTCCCGGTGACATTTACGATGTCTTTATTATGTGACACTCTAATCCGCCTCACTTCTGACTCGTAAAACTGTTTAAACTCAATTTGATATGTAATAAAACTTATTGTAATAGCTTAACTGTTGATGGAAAGCCTTTGTCAGACGGCCGCCGGTGGTCGCGTACGAATATTTCAACGTGTTTGAGCAGGGATCGATTGAGATATGATTTTTAAAGTGGAAACTAGGTTTGTACAATACAATAACACTTTACTGACACCAAAAGAAATAAAACATAACAGAAGAAAAAACAACAGAAGAAAAGTACAAAGGGCGGTCTTATCGCTTTGTTGTAGTACAACTTTATGTGGGGTCAGATCACTAGGAGAGGTTCGATTTAAGCTTTGTCCATATCCAAGATTTTTAACTCTATCAAGGAGCATATCTTCAAGGAAGCATATCTCATGCTACCTTGGTAGATTTTAACCACCTTCAAAAATGAGGTTATCAATTCCACTATGTTTTTTTTGTTATGCTATTATGTAAATTAATGTTGTCTAAATTCTTTTGCCGGAGGTGGGCGATGCTGCCCGCGACAGTCTTTCTGACTACTGCAGGTAGTAAGTATCGTTCCTTTGTTTAGAACTAAGTTTTTGTGCCAAATAAAGAATTTTATTTATTTATGTTACGCTATTACTTCGCCAATTATGAGCCGATTTTGACGTATTTTTTTGTTTGGTAGATCATACCTACTTCAGAAGTTATCCAAGTTAAATTTTATCGTAATCGGTTGAGCAGTTTTTGAAAAATCAATCACATGACTGTGCAGTATTATTATATATATTCTTTGACTGTGCTATATTATAGTTAACATACATCGACTCGAGCGAATTATTCGAATTTTGTACACGGTGACATTTTTCGCGAATAAAATAATTCCCGTCTTTTGGTGGACTTACACAGTATAAGTTACAAAGGATATAAGACTCTACGACTGTAACGATAATGACAGCACTTTACCAAATAAAATGACTATCAACATAACCCAAGATCAATCTTAATTACTAAGATAAACGTTCCAAAGATTCTATCGTAAACATATCTAAAAAAATCATAAATAAATCACGTTTAACTGTTTGTTTACTATAAGTTATGTGTGAACCGAGCTGTTGAAAAACATCGATCGTATATTTTGGATTCATTCCTATACTATGCATTTCCTAATGACGTTATAGGGGTCTTCCGGTGACGCTTTGTTTGTAAATATCATTAAAATGGTAAGTCTGTGAGTCATGGGAGGTCAAAGACGCAGGTTTGTTTTGGATTTAAATTAGGTGATATCGTGTTTAGGGCTCCGTACCTCAAAAGGAAAAAACGGAACCCTTATAGGATCACTTTGTTGTCCGTCTGTCCGTATGTCAAGATTTTTTATCTCAAGAACGCGTAAAGTTAACGAGTTCAAATTTAAACCATATACGTATATCTATGGTCTCTTACAGTTGTGAAAAAAATCAAACATCTCAGTTACCATAGAAAAAAGTTAGAGCAGTTTATGTCGTTAATATATCATATTTTGTACTCAAGGGAATAAAAACATACAGGATACTTCCGGATGACCTAGAACTATAAAACTTGGCAAGAAGCATTGTCTTAGCGTACACATATAGGAATAAATCTGAAAACAGTACATTTTTAATTAGATCACAAAAAAATTAGGGCCTAAACACAAAAAATATAGGCCCAAAAAAAATAAAAAATTGTACGGATCCCTCGGCGTGCGAGCCTGAATCTAACTTGTCCGGTTTTTTTTGGGTAGGTACAGGAAAATTCCTAGCATGGACTTCGTCCATCGTTCAATCGTTCACGAAATCTGTTTGGCGCGTCTCTAACTTTTCGAAATTACTTGGGTGGATAGATTTAAACTAACTAAAAATAAAGCTGTCTCTTTGATTGCGGTCTATGAGACAAGGAGAGCAACACTTTAAAATAGTATTTAGAGCTGTCAAAAATTCTTCACAATTGATCCCATTGTTATCCGGAATTTGTTATTTTTGTTGACACATATGTATAATTTGAAGTATTCATGACCTGATTTATTTTGGGTATATCGGAACCCTATACATAAGAAGAGATTCGCACTGGCACTAGTCGATGTGAAAAGCACAGCGTAAGCAAGCAGTTATAAGCTGAACGGGCGATCTTATTAGAACAGCCATATCGCGCCAGATTTCTGCTTTTAACAGTCAAGTTCTATTGGTATAAAATCCAAATTGGTATATAATATAAGGTCCAATAAGATGTTTCACCTATTTGACACTAACCGACAACATTTCAGTTAAAACTGATAATGACGACATCCTCACACGTCTTACCAAACTTTTACAGGTCTTTTTTTCTCCAATTTGGCCAAGATCCAGTGAGAGATCAAAGACCAGATCTCGTACCAACGAACTACGTAGGCAGACTCAAACCATCTCGAGTCTAGTGACCTTTCGAATGACATAAGGTATGACGGTATGAATGCCGAACGGAATGAAACGGTGGAGGATGTTCTATAGTATTGCAAAGCAACAGAAGAAAGGAGATATGCTAACGGATTGCATGATGCCTGTGTAATTTCATCCATATCTTCATCTCAAAACACCATCCAAACCACTGACTGGAGCAATTGTGAGAGCGGTCCAGAGCCATGCTCTGTTATTTTAAGGAGTTGTAGGTACTGCTTTTCATCGACTTCAAAAAAGGAGGAGGAACTATATTCGTCTGTACTCTGTATATCATGTATTTCTTCCTGTGTATGTTCATCGATACTTTCGCCAATTGTGAACCGTTTTATTATTATATATTTACTACAGGACTAATCGCGCACTAAAATTACGAGATTAATAAATACCTTATCATCCCGACGTTTCGGCCGAGTTTCATCGACCGTGGTCACGGTCGTTTCGGCCGAGTTGCATCGACCGTGGTCACGGTGAACCGATTTAATTTTTTTTTTTAGTTCAAGAGATTATACTTCCAGGGTGGTCTCCCATTTAAATTTTATTCAAATCGGCTGAGCCATTTTTGAAAAATCAACAAAAATGTAAGTACATGGATGTCACATCGATTCGTGCAAATAATTCTAATTCTGTACACGGTGGAAGCCGGTATTGCGATTTTTTGCGAATAATAATATGAACTCTACTGTGCTGTGCGCACCCTTGTCTCCAGTACTTAGAAAGTTTTTCACCCACTCAACTTGAAAGTCAATGAATTCTAATTGTACGGCAAAAGTAGGCATAATAGTCCTCAGGGAAATTTTCTAGCAACTCCAATGATAGATAGGAAGTATCGAACTATTTATTTATTTATTTATTTAATAGGAGGATCAACAGCATCAATAACAAAATACATACACGTAACAAATACAGAACGCTAATTATAGATCCTCACGTTTAGAGCTAATATAGTGACAAAGTGGGAAAATAAACTTAAAAAATATAAATCGCACAACAAAATATAAAATAAAATTACGAAACTTAAATAGACTTACAAAGTATAAAAATATACCAAAAAATAAACTTACAAAACATAGAATAAACTATAAATATAATTACAAAGCATATGTATAATAATAATAAGCCTATAAAACACAAAGTGATATGCTATATAATTTTGAAAATGAGAAGTTGTATCTAATTAGTTCAGAAAAAACTCCCTGCTCAAGCGCCGCCTAGCCGAATGAACACTCGTGCAGAACAAATCCAGATCAATGTGCCTACACAAATGATTGAAACGGTCACCAGCTCGCAATAAGAACGAGTTTTGCCTGTAGTTCGTGCTAACAGAAAAAGTGTGAATTATTGGGTTATAACGAATGATCTTACTGGGGGCTCTAAGGGATATTTTACTAAGTAATTCAGACAACTATCTCGAGTCTAGTCACCTTTCGGATGACATAAGGTATGACGACAGCATACCAATGCTTTTCCACCGAGCGCCACGGTCGCATTCTAATTAGTTCACCGAAATACGAATTCCGAGTGGATCGGGTATGCGGGGGTAAGTCCGTCTAATAATACGCAAATGAGAATTTTATTTAAACAAAATATTTGAATTTGTTTATGGAATTCGAATTCTAAAGTGTTTTAAGTATAGGATTACATGAATTCGATTATATTTAGTGGGGTCCGAATTACGGGCCAAAAACCGTATAGAATTTTTATTCTTAAAACTTGTAAATCAGAATACTATTGGCAGAATAGTTTCCTTCATACTGTCACAGAATATTACTCTCTACTCTCTTTTAAGGAGTGTTATAGGAGAAAAATCTTATAAGACTAAGATACTAAGTTTTAAGTTAAAATCACTCAGTAAATATCCTTAGTTTGAGATTATTAAGTAAACAGAAATTACATTCATCAGTTTCCGAGCGGCATACATTTTTGTAAAGCGCCCCTGGCGGAAACGAAAAGGAACTAACAAAAATGACTGGAACCACACGAAACTGATAATAGTTTTTGTTTATTATACAAACTCATACTAAGGCCTTTGTAGTCATGAGATATAAACTCGGCCGGACTGCCTCGGTGGCTCAGTGGTTAGTGACCCTGACTTCTGGATCAAAGAGGCGTGGGTTCTATTCCCACCAGGGCAAGCATTTTTGTGATGAACATAGGTGTTTGCTCTGTGTCTGGGTGTTATTTAGGTACTATCTATATAAGTATGTATTTAAAATATGTATATGTAGTATATCAGTCTCTGGCAGCCATATCACAAGCTTTGCTTAGTTTGGGGTCAGAGACCGTGTGTAAGATGTCCCCCAATATTTATTTATTTATTTATTTAAAAAATAAAGGAAAGCACGCAACGATCATACAAGAATACAATATGTATATAAAAAAATATGTCATGTGACAATAAGAATAAATAATTTTCTTATATATTTTGTTTTCATTGTGAGATACGTCCCTATTGTAAGGCATGTAACAATACGTACTAAACCTACTTACATTCAAATTCATTGTGTAATTATTATAAATAGGTGTTTACGAGCATTCGGAATTCTTGTGTCTGTTTATATACTTATTCTTGTTAGAATTCTTCAGAAGACGCGAATTCGCATATAAAAATTTATTAATAATTGATATGAATTCATTCATGGCATTAATGAATATTAAATTTTCTAGGGGGCCTAGACGGATCACGATCACAATACCTATATTTACCACAGAACAGCAGAAGAGATATTTACACTTAATATAATATAGGTAATAGCAACATGGTAGATAAGTTTTTATAAACGTAAAAAAAACAAGATATTCGTACGTACATATAAAATACTAGATTTTATCCGCGGCTTCGCCCGCATGATATTTTGATTTTTATGCTATCCCATGGGAACCCTTTATTTATCCGGGATAAAAAGTAGACTAATGTCACTTTCCGTCTTTCAAACCCGAGGCCCTTACTTACAACCCTTAATAAAAGAGATTAAAAAAAAAACGATTTAGCGGTTGTTCGATTCGACAATTGTTTTTTTTTACATTTCTTAAAGCGCACTTTAGAATAGCTTGCAGATAGCAGAATTTTTCGTACTTATACTTAACAATTATCGTTCTATTATGGAACATTTACGTAATATTATGATAATTTATAGCCTATGTGTTATTCTGATATATAAGCTATATTATTGCAAAGTTTCATCTCAATCTGTTCAGTAGCTTTTGCGTGAAAGAGTAACAAACATCCATCCTCACAAACTCACAAACTTTCGCGTTTATAATATTAGTAGGATATAAAATTACTTGTAATTAGAGAATTTGATAATAACGTCAATATTCAGTATGATAAGTACTCGAGGTCGCAATTAATACATAATTATAACATGAGGCCAATTTAATACTATCATATTGCAACATTTAAAAAGTAATCGTTTTTAATACGTCATAGAGAAACCTTCAGAATGAGAAGTAGACCAAACGGATTTCATCGACTATTAAAAATTTCAACCAAGCCCATCAAAAACGCCCAAAAATGTCACAACACCGTGTCGCACCTACGTAAGTCTTCAGAAACACATTGAAACGTTGTTCGAGAAGTATTTACACCGTTACCGTGCACATTCGTTTTTATGAACGGCGTATTGAGGCGCGAGATATACTTCCTTGAAGAATAAGCACCCTCGTGAGGACTATAGGGGGAGAGGAGGATATTTGCAGAGTTTCTTCTACCGTTAAAGTAAGTAATGCCCGATTCTATACAAAGGTCCATACGATGTACGAAGCGGTTTGACTCAACATTTCTAATTCGTACGGCCCAATTTGTAATGGAACAGTCTCCAGCTTCCTTGTTTCCTGAGAGAAAGAAAAAGCTTTTCAGTCAGAGTGATAGGTGTCATCTAAATCTGCGTAATTTATTTTCGTCGCGAATTTTACTGTAACAATCCGTCGAATTGGTGGTCAAGTGCAGATTAATTCGCAATAAGAAACCGGACAAGTGCGAGTCAGGCTCGCACATCGAGGACTCTGTACAAATCCAGAAAATTTCACAAAATTGGGAAGTAAGTTGTTAAAATCTCTATACTATAACCATCGACAAAAAAGTTTAATTTTTTCACTGTACTCGTCATACATCGAAAATTACACATTGTTAAAATAATTAAAAACCTGTATTAGCATGTGCTAATGAAGTTCTTTTATATGATACCTTACATGATACGATTTACTCACTTTGAATTTTGAACCCATATTTTGTGAATTTTGAGGCCCAATTTTTTTGTGATTTAAATAAAAATGTACTGTTTTCAGATTAATTCCTATATGTGTACTCTGAGCTAATGCTTCTCGCCAAATTTTATAGTTCTATGTCAACGGGAAGTACCCTGTAGGTTTTGATTTTTGTGAGTGTCAAAATATGCGGTTTTTTACGACATAAACGGCTCTAACTTTTTAAAAACGATAAATGAAAAGTTTTCCTGTTACACAACTGCAAGAGACCATAGATATACGTATACAGTTTAAATTTCAAGTCGATATCTTTACGCGTTCCCGAGATAAAGAGTCTTGCCATACACACAGACGGACAACAAAGTGATCCTATAAGGGTTCCGTTTTTTTCGTTTAAGGTACGGAACCCTAAAAACAAACAAGATAGGAGCTGTATTTCTGTATCTACTCTTATCGGATTCCCCATCTGCAACGGTGACAGATCAACGGAATAAAATATCGAGTTGGATAAATTTCCGGTATCCATTTATGGAGTGCGGCTGCATTGAATACCTGTCAACTTTTCACGCGGATTGGATTCAATAGCTGGATTTTTTATAGCTTTAAGGCTTTGAAGGACTTTGAAATGAATTGATGAATGTAAATACGCAACTTGAACGTATACTACACGTGCGAAGAAAATAATAAAATGCGTCTATTATAAATGTTCTTCACATTGCAATGCGCAAACAAGAAAATGCGAAGACGATATTCAAATGTCATTTGGTTTGATGTCATTGCATGGTATTATTTTAATTTATTAGTAGATATTTTGGGCAAAGGTCTCAACGGAGTGGGTTCCTCTGTCCAGTCGACCACGACAAGCCGTCCTCCAGCACGATGGCGCGACGAAATCGAGAGGTTTAAAAAGGATTGGCCGGAGGTAGCACAGAACAGAAAGGAATGGAAGAAATTGGGGGAGACCTTTGCCCAGCAGTGGGACAGGTTAAATAAAAAACAAAAAAAAAGTAGGTATTTTAATTTGTACTGAATTGTAACATTGTGGTCAATGGAATTGTGAATGAATTGTGGTCATTATGGAGGCACCATCGTAAATCTAATAGTAACTTTAAATATTATTCTATTTCAAATGCATATAGTGAAAAAGAAACAGCAATATTCTTAATTTCTATTAAATTTACGTTGGCGCCTTCATAATTGGTCACATCATGTAAGTCTCGGCAACAGATATTTTGAAATCATATATAAGAATGGGTTTGTTTATTTATATGCTAAAAAATATGGAAATTTTAAATTATCATTTCAAAACAAAAAAAAACAAGATGTTAACGTAATAGGTATTTTTTCAAAAATAAAAAATATGTATAGGTATTTTCAGATAAAGGTACCCACGACGTAGGTATTATTCATTCTACAGCGGTGATATTAAGAAGTAGATATAAGGTAGCGTGTTTGTCGGTCTTTTACCGGATACACTTCGGAGAGTGCGCCCAGGAGTTGCACAATCTGGTCCCCCCTGCCCCTTTCTTCTATCGTACGGCTAGACGGACGCGACCAAAGCGCCACCCTTTTATGGTGGACATTCCGCGCGTTAGAACCAAGCGTTTCGAATCCTCATTCCTCATACGAACAGCCGGAATGTGGAATACTTTGCCTGGGTCTGTCTTTCCGTTAAAGTACAACGTGAGTGTCTTCAAATCCCGAGTAAATAGGTATCTTCTAGGTAAGCGTGCTACAACCTAGACCGCACATCTGCTTAACATCAGGCAGTGTGTAGTCAAACGCAAACCTATTCGAAATAAAAAAAAAAAAAAAAATTTTTACAAAAATAAAACTTGTGGCTTCCGTTATACCTACGAAGTGTTTAAATTCATTCTACGGCGATATAACTCCAAAGACCAAGTTTAGGCCACTCTCCCCCGCCTCAATGGTACCGGTTCGCGTAGTAACGTCTACGGCCGAGGTTCAAGGTTGCCATATAAGTAAATAAATTATTCAAATTGCATAACAACCAGTTAATTTACGAGTTTTACGACGTTTCTCGCGTTTTTCGCGGACTGGTTGTTGGGAAGTACCTACTACACCTAGTAACATAGAGACCTACCCCGCTGTGTTGCCAACGTAGCCAATTTATCGCTATTTAAAGAAAATATTTAGGCTGCTTGAACTACGTCGCGGTGACGAAAAATCATAATTGGCGTCGCCATTTTGGCTACTGCGGAAAAGACACGGAATCGGCACGGTCAGTCTTCGGATAGGTGCTATGGGTTGAATTTACAACTGAGAGCTACCGTGGCTGGGATGACACGATAAATTGTAGGTCCCGATTGTGACCGTTTAGGCGTGTCTGGGTATTCAGGCTTAAAAACTCTTAGAATGGAAGAGTTATAGGATATAGGTACATTTTGATCGACAGGTCTTGTAATAAATAATGTAGGTAATTTAATGTAATCACTATTCCTAGGTACTGTACCGGCCTTTTCATAGTCCATCGCTGCCTACCTACCCACGAAAGCGGATTGGGCCATGTCCACCACGCTGGCCCAGTGCGGGTTGGGGGATATACATAATCTAAATAGAACATATTTTACTGTTGTTAAGGTAATGTCCATTATTTTTGCGAACATTTAGGCATGCAGAATTGATTACCTTAGGTACCTACTTTTTTGTTAGCTATTTATTTGCCAATTTATAATCTCTAATTCTATAATTCTCTAATCTAATTATTTGTGAAACTTGTTTTAAAAATATTTAGAAACTTTTCTTTGGCTTGTTGTTAACCTACAGAAATTATACTTTATCTTTGGTTACTTTACCGCAAAACGCTTAAAATATTAGAGGACTTTACGGAACAATTTTGCATTTTTAAAACATGTGGCGCCATCTAGTCAGTTACGAAGAAAATAAAAATTGCGACTACTCGACGCTAGATGTCACCCTACAAATCCTACAGTAGCGACATCTGTATTATACCGACGAAAAGTAACTTTTCACTTACCAGCGCCATCTAGCGGTGAGTAGCAGAACTATGACCACACTTGGCCAGCGGCAATTCCAAAGCGACATCTATGAGAGAACACTGCATCCAATTTTCACATTTTAACACTTTTGGGTCACTGTTGACATCCACAATAATTAATTTTTAATATTGCACGTTTAAAATTAGGCGTAACACAATTCTTCCCATTTTGTGACACTAATTTACAATTTGTGACACACTTACAGCACTTGCACATGTGGTATTTTATATTTGCAGAATTTATCTGAAACAAAAAAAATAAAAAGTTTAATAGAAATTCAATATCTAAGATCTAATTAATAATATTACAGAGAACACAAACAAAAATTAAAAGTCAGTAGCCAGTAAAATTAGATTTAGCATTAACCTGAGTTCACTCGAGTTGGTGTGCACGTGTTATTTTTATTTCGATAAAATGACTGTTGTAAATATACAACAGTATTGATTTAAAAATAATAAAATGGAATAAACAAAATAAGTAAATTCAACAATTAAGTAAAATTATCAGCCAGCATTTCAGAATAATGGGATTAAGACTCATTTATTATTAATTTACTCTAAAGTTTTTAGAATGATTGAAGAAGAACAATTTATTATTCAGTATAAGATCTAGCTAGCACAGAAATTTCTGCTTTCCAAAGAGTACAGCTCAAGATATAAAGTGAAAGGCGATGATGTAGGTGTCTTAAAAATTAAATACTGAGTAAAAAGGCATTCTTTCAGCCTGTGATTTTCTCGTTTGAGACTGAAATAAAATGTCATCCGTGTTTATCATGCATTGCAGTAATGCTTATACATCAGAATAGCACATAAGCTATAACTTACTAAGATATTGCATGAAATGAAGTTCGCCGGGTCAGCTAGTATAAAATAACAGTCAAAATTATGCTAGGAAACAGACTACAGAGAAATGCTTCATTATTTAAAAAAATGTGGCTGTATTGAGTTGAAAATCATACAACTTGGTGACTGTGACATCTGTCTCAACTTCATCCATGGCACTGTTGCATAAGGTGTCAAATCTAGATTAGATGTGCATTGTATTTTTTGTTTTAATCTAACGATTTTGCCCAGTGAATTTTACCTAGTGTGAAAACTACTGTAATATTATTTATTAAATACACCTCCCAAAAATTAAAGAATTAATATAAAAAATACATGGTTGGATGGGCTGTTATTCATCTGTTGTACCGTTTAGGTTACATTAGAATAGAATATTCATTTAATGCATTATGTAGAAAACTAGATTTAACACTTTTTTGTGCTTGTTGATGACTTTTTATATAATCCGAATAAATAACACAGACTATTTATATGAAGATTTGAAAGTAAATATTAAATTATGGATGATCTTAATTATTTAACTGTAATGTTATATTATTTATTGCGATATAAAGTGATCATATCTGGACTTATATAGACGTATATTTTATTAAGATATTATAAAACACGTTCAAGATCAGATCAAGCGAAAAGTACATGACCTTTTTGAATTTTGGAATAGTTTGCAGTCAGTCACTGTTTTCACTGCAAAAACTAAAAACAAAGCTCAAATAGAGTCAGATACATACCACAAACACTTCATCCGACAAATCCTCCGAGCGAAATACAGGATACATGATGGTAACAGGTGGATTGGGAATAACTTGATTCCAACCTAAGTTGATAAGTTGCGCACCACTTTCGAACCACGTTTTACACCAAAAACAGATGTGACTGGACCCGATTATGCGATAAATGACTTACAATTGATAATCTTTAATTAATAAGCACTTTAACATCCCACTTTAGGACTAGAATCAAAGAACTAGCCTGAAAAACTGCAAGCACGTGCACATCGCAGTGCATTTACATGCACCAATTATTTTTATTCACGGATCACTTTCTCGGCGCGTAATAACAACTGGTGTGGACGGAATGTTTAAAGACTAACTGCATCTATAATTTCCAAGCGATTTAGCACGTGAAAATTATAACCAATTCGAATTACAGCGGCTGAAAAAACTACACAAAGAAAACATATGATCGATCGGATCGGTTTTGAAGTGCACATGGAGTTGTCTATGATTTACTTGACATCTGTCAGAAAACGAATGAACAATGAAATGAGGGAATTTATTTGTTATCTGTGGCCATCCATTTGATTTTTTTTTCTCAATGTTCTGTTTTTTTCGAGAAATGCGCGAGCAAGGCGAGTACTTTTATATTTTATTAGTAAATTTTGGCAAACGATGATCTTTAATATCCTTTGTATAAAGGCTCCTTTACACACAGGCGGTACGAGCGGTATAGCAGACGGGCGAGCATCTGTATTGTACTGGTTATATAAGAAGGGCTCAGTCGCGGTACTGCCGTACCGCCGTACCGCCCTTTACCGCTCGTACCGCCTGTGTTTGATGGAGCCTTAACGTGAAGATAGACAAGTAATTTAATAGATATAGCTTTTGTTTCGACCGCAATCGGCAGTTTTTCTCGAGTTGTTGAGTGCTAGCGCGTGAACACGTCTCGCAATGCACTCAATACATAATTTTCTTTTGACATTTATTTATTTGAGATATACCATAATCTTGTGATTATAATTAGAACATAATATAATACCGATATCTAGCTAGTTTACAGTTTACTCTGACACCAGGGCTAGCCACCCGGCCTATACGAACTTACTTACTTACTTAGTGGTTAATTATTTAATGTGTTATGGTATTTTATAAGAACAACATAAAAAAGACTTACCAACAGTAGAAATGCCAAGAAATGTTATATTATTGTAATTTCAAAGGAATAAAATATTATTATGCCAACAACACCGCCTGAAACAGAAATTAACTATGCATGACTTGCGTTGGATGTGATGTGCCACTAATATTTAAACTGAACTGATAGATCTTACCGATTCAGTTTCAACCCAAAGACTCTCGAACTCTTTTTCAAATTTACTGACGATGTTAGGATGAGATGTAACAATAACACTTTCGTGATTTGAGACCATGGCTTGCGTGGACCAGTTCAATGATCCTGACATAACAAAACCGTTTATTTGTTTTTGTTTCATTATTGGTCTTATAAATCCTTTTGAAAATTGTGCATGTACATTCAGTTTTTCAGCATATGATTTTAATATCCTTTTTCGTCGCACAGCTCGTGGCCCGTCAACAATGCAAAACTTATGATGCATTAAAATAGATTTTCGATTTGTCTGTACCTGGATAAAACCTGAAAACATTAAATAGTAATATTTTTACTTAGTACACATCCCTATAATTATCATGGTTTTTAAAGATTGGTAAAATAAATGCATGTTCAATAGGGCTTTCTCTAAAACTGGAAACATACTATCGGACGCGGCTTACGGACGCGACTGATAGGTATCTAGATAATGAATGTACACTGAGCCGTGCACACTATCGGACATAAGTCGCGGACATCACCTTGGGCTGACCTCGAGCGTTCGGACGTCCGAGAGCGACCTGGCGCGCCGGATGTTGAAAAGTCTTTCAACACACACACTGCTAAGTCACGCACACTGCTAAGTCGCAGCTGTTAGTCGCGTCCGTCAGCAGCGTCCGATAAAATGTTTCCAGCTTAAGTCAACTCACTATATTCTTTCAGTTTTTTAATTTGCGATGGTGGCGCATCTGCCATATCACTGTCAACAAGTATTCTTACTAAAACGTGTTTTTGTCCCAATCTCACAATTTGTTCTGTTATTTCATTGCTAGTTATTAAATACATGCACACGTCCAGAGTTTCACGCGCGGATTTGATGTATTTTATTAACTTAAAGCAATTCAATTCTCTACTTTCGCATACAGTTAAATCTTTATTGGGTGGTACCCTGATCGTATGACGAACAACATCGTCGGAAAACAATATCACATCATTTATAATAGGATCCGCAAGGTCACTAATAGTATCATTTTTGCTCAATTGTGGATCTGCATCCTCTGCGTGATTAAAAAAGTAGTTGAATAATTTCTTTGCCACATGTGATGCGACAACAATCGTAGCCGTCGATGCCAACAAAAACTTTGCACTTTTCCAATTCATTTTCTTATGTTTTCACTAATTCACTGCAAAAATATATTTATCTTTTTACTATCAAGTGTCCACCATGATGTTCACGCACATTATAACATTATAAAACAGATCTTTAATACACTTTGATAAAACTTTTATTTGTCTACCCCCAAAATTCCAAAAAATATTCTGTCCACCCGCAATAATAGAAAAAAAAAATTAAATGAAAAATCAATTTGTTTATTTCTTATTAATAAAAAACAATTCAATTCTAAACCTTATTCAGCTTTATTCAGTAATATTGTTTATCCTATAAATAAATTAAAAATTGTCTTTGGATTCAAACAATCGATGAGTTATTTCCGAAAATAAAGAGCTGTGTCACACACACAACTCGCGCTAATAAGAACCAAAACAGTTCAAAGCAATATTAAAAGTACTATGTTGGTTTTTATTTCCACTGGTATCATAGCAGATTTCTATTGGATTATATTTCGGACTTTCCAGTTGAAAGCTCCATTCTTCAACTCATTCTTTCGGTCATGTTCATTGTTCATTCGTTCAATAGAAAATAAAAACACTAAAAACAAAAATATTTTTCACAATAAAATAATTTAAAATAAAGAGGCATAACTACCTAATAATATATATTTGAGGCTGACGTATTATTCTGTTGTGAATTAGTGTGGTAAAAAAACTTGCTGAATCGTATACTCGCGTCCGAAGATCAAAATGAATCTACGCCGAGTTCAGCAGTAATAAGAAAAATGCCGAAAATACCTTACAAGCCCGAGAAATCGGGTGAAAATGATAATGATTACGAGATAGTGTCATTCGAAGATTTTTGCGACAAGTCTCCAGGATCGAAAACGGATTTGTTGACGTTGAACGATAATATAAACTATCGCCTTTGTTTCGAGGGTGACAGGAAGGTCAAATACTCCGAGGGTGCAGGAGAGTCTTCTAGGGAGACAGATCAGACAGAGACGTCCCTGAGTGGGCCTAAAGGCATAAGCGTTAAGAGGAGGCTGTCGAATACGTTCGCTCCATTTGGAAAGTACACTGGGAAAGGCGGCAGGTCTCCACTGTTTAGCGGCGTTATACCGAAGCCCAAGGAAGATGAAGATTCTACTACCACTTCTAGGGATCATAGGTAAGTCATTATTATTTCAACAAGCTTGCAGAAAATCCATCATAATCTGTGGACTCTGTGGTTGACATTAAGCTGGTTGCAAATATGAATAGGTCACACCAACGGGAAATGCCGTTAATTATCGCGTTAATTGTTGCGTTTTGTAGGTGTGGCTACTGATCAATTTGTTTATTTGTCAATGGCACTCACAATGCTGTTCAATGTTTGCCAATAACTCGAGTGGCGGTAGATCAAAGAGATGATCGCAAGAATTTTAGCGTTGAAGCGGCCACACTACATATTGTGTCAGTTTGCACCGTGAGCTCTATGGGAGCGCACATTTTCACTAATGAGAAATGTACTATGGCTATGGAGTAGACTAACGAGAAAATAATTGTGTTTCTCGAGATTTTGCTAACAGAGCCATGTTTGTGGGATCCGAATACACAAAACTTTTCTAAAATCCCAAAATAATATTTAGCTACGAATCATAAAATTAGTATCTTTTAAAATAAGTATTGGAAAAATAAAAATAAAGCCCTATGGATTATTACAGAACCTATTTATTATTAGATAAATTAAATTCATTTAAGTAATAAAATAAAAATAACTATAATCTTATACAGAGCAGCACCAGCATCATCCATCTTGAATTTAACGCCAATGTTATCACCAAGAATGGGCATTCACATTAACCATTCAAGTGTACCTACCAACTCGATGACGTTAAAATAAATGCAGTACTTAGTTATTGCATTTATAGGGTTTTGATGATGCAGTCCAAAATAGCCAGTTTGTGCACAAAAGTACATATACTGATCCACCTTAGTTTTTAGTTGATGCACTGTTGTGCATAAACTGACCCAGGGCCGAATTTAGAGGTGTGGAGGCCTCGGGGCAACAAGGAGCGAAGACTCCTTGGTGACAAACAAAGGAGTAAGTACTCTTTTAAGATGGGCAGTAAATTTCAAGTATACTTACCAGGACGACTTGGTATTTTGGTATTACATATTGACTGCCTGATTATAGTGAACAAATATAGATTACTTAATTGTTTTTGTCAATATTTAAAAACAATAAAGTTAATAATATACAAAGTACTGTAGGTAAAAGTAAAACAGAGGAAAAAAATTAAAAGATAAATTGTAATTGTACTCGATGGAATTTGAAAGATTTTTTCTTCAAAATATATTGTGCAGGACCCTCTATTATGAAAGCCCCGGGCAGCTCCAGTTGCCGTCCCCTAAATCGGACTGAACTGACCACTATTTTGGTTTCTAGGTGTATGTACCTCATACACTACCTATTCATGGCCTTCAAATGAGATTTTGTAAATTTAAAACAATTAGTTTTACTTTATTTATTTATAAATGCCAAAAAACACAAAAATAATTGAATTTCTCATGCTGACCTAGCAAAACCACCTTAATGTGGAATGTATCTCTAGACAGTTGATTAAGTTATTTTTTCAGTTTTATTAAAAACAAGTATCGATTACATGAAGACAAATTGTTATAATTGTATAAATCTTAGTCATAGATATCCAATGTTAAACAATGGTGTAGTTATAGGCCGCGCCACACGAGTTGGCGGATGTGGATAAATAAATAAATAAATATTTTGGGACATCTTACACATGGCCTCTGACCCCAAACTAAGCAAAGCTTGTGATATGGCTGCCTGAGACTGACATACTGCATATACTTATTTTTAAATACATACTTCTATAGATAGTAACTAAATAACACCCAGACACAGAGCAAACATTTATGTTCATCACATAAATATTTGCCCTGGTGGGGATCGAACCCACGCCTCTTTGATCCAGAAGTTAGGGTCACTTTTTTTTTAATTTGTGGTTATAAATAAAGAGTTTTGTCTGTCTGTCTGTCACTAACCACTGACCCACCGAGGCAGTCTAAAGAGAGATAAAGCTACAAGCTGCACAATATGCAATCCTGACTAAAGCTCACATAAAGCTGCACGTTGATTGGCTATTGCGCAGCTTGTAGCTAACTTCACATCCGTCAACGTGTGTGGCGCAGCCTATACCCACTGACATTCCTATGGAGTGATAACCAACTAGTTAAACCTTAATACTGTTTGTGTATTGTTTTACCATTGTTTAAAAGTAATAGAGCTATTTAACGAGTTTCGCTTTGACCAGTCAATGAGTCAGTTTTCCTACAATTTGTTAAATCAGTATTATACCTATATGCATTATCTTACCATTTGGTTTTTACTCACATTTAGGTATAGTTAAATCAAAACAAGTGAAGGCGACAAGTCTTTAAGTAAGTCGCTAGCGTGGCGAGCACCTCTACTGAGCGAGAGAGAGATGAGAAACTCAGTAGCGTTGCGTGTCTCTCTTGCCCAAGTACGCGCTGGTGTACTCGCCCCTTAAGACGCTTTCTATGTGAAGTGCGAGGATTTGCTACTCGAAGATGCCTGAAGTAGCTGATCTGCCGCCGAGGTGCAGGGGTCTCGAAGTAAAACTCCGGAATCTTAATTAACCCTTGGCTTTAAGTAGCCCTTTTATTCCAAAATAGCCCTGTACAATCCAATCGTTAACTGTACAAATACTTATCACTACTACGTTAACTTCCCGAGATCGGATTGTGGATTAGAACTGTTCACTGTTCAAATTAAGACTGACTATCGGGCGATCTGCGTGCCCTTATATACAAAATCAACTACTTGTTCCTTCTCGTTCCACTGACCAATCAGAACACTCTGAATGTTCGAGAACCTTCCCTTCTTTCTTCGGGGCCTAAGTAGGTTACGATGTAACGGGAAGGTTCTAGAACACATTTCTAGATTGTTCTATAAATCGAACTCGAATGTTCGAGAACCTTCCCTTCTTTCTAAGTAGGTTACAATTTATCGGGAAGGTTCTAGAACACCTTTCTGGATTGTTCTATGAATCTAGCTAGAGTGTTCGAGAACATTCCCTTCTTTCTTAAGTAGGTTACAATGTTTCTAGAACACATCTCTGCAAAGTTCTTTAAATCGGATTTGATCGAACGGCGAGAAATACTTAAAAAACTATTCTAAACTAATTCTAAATAGAAACTTAATCTATCCTACGTTCGAATTAGAGTCGATCGCCGACATCCTCCCCCTCGTGCTCTGCACCAACATCTGGAAGGCGATCCCGTTGCTGAGACTCGTAGTCTGCTGCCTTTTTCTTGAATCTTCTCCAGTCAGTCTTTTTCCACTTTCTTGGTAGGTTGACTGGGTAAATCCTCTCGCAAAAATCAATAAACTGCATCACTCTCGTAACTTGACCTAGCCGGTTCCAACTTAACAGCGGTGCTGAGTCCGGAGTCAAGTACTTGTCAGAGAGCCTCGTGGCGACTGAGAGTACTCTGTTATCTACCTTTGTTGGTTCCGCCTTGAAGCTTCTTGGTTTTGACCAAGATTTTGCCTTTTCTGTCAACTGCTTAGAGATGTCTCTCTTCGTGTCTCCTGCAGAGTTTTCTTGCATCTGTTCATCGTCTTTTCTCAATAGAAGGTCAACTTCGGATGTTCCATTTTCACTTTTTCGGTTGGCCTTCACTACGTTCTCGAATACCCGCTCTTTGCTGTCTGTGTTAGGTTGGATCACCTGGGATTCTACAGCGAAGTGCTCCTTGATGGTTTTTTCCTGTTCTTCTTCTCGGACAGAGACGTGTGCGCATGTCACAAAGTTAACCGAATTCGATGGCCCCGAGTCGCATCCATGTAGCACCCATCCCAAGTGCGTAAGTGATGCGACGGGCTGATTCTTTCTGCCTTTGCGCGTTCCTCTGGAGACTATCAACTCCCAGTTGTCTTGCCCTATGAGCAACTTCGGCCGTCCTTCTTCATAACACAATTGTTCAGCAATCTTAATCAGGTGAGGGTATTTTTCGATCTTCTTTTTGTCCACCGATTGGGGTGTAAGGCGCAGCTCGTCAATTGTCCGCGCCCCAGTGATGGATCTTTTCTTTGTCTGATGGAGTCCACTTATCCTCAAGTTAATCTTCATGGAGTCCTTTATCGTGATGAGCTTCCCGCCAACAGTCTCAATTTTCAGGGCTTCTCTCGGTCCTCGTAGCCCCAGCTGGTTGGCTATGGATGCGTTTATCAAAGTCACCGTGGAGCCTTCATCCAGTAGTGCCAAAACCTTGGTGGATCCTTTCGGGCCGTAGACTTCTACTGGTACCATCTTCAGGTATGCTCTCACTGTTCTCGCAGTATTAACCTGAAGTACGTTGTTGGTGACTTCTTTAACTTCTGCCTTCTGTGCCACCTCTGGTTGCCGGTTCTCATGTAAGAGGGTGTGATGCCATCTCTTGCACATATTGCAAACGGGTCTGTTGCAGTTCTCTTTTCGATGTCGACCCTGCAGGCATTTAAAGCAAAGCTTTCTTTTCATTGCGATAACCCAACGTTCCTTGATTGATGCTGCTAAGAACTTATTGCATTCGAAAATACGATGCCTTCCTTCACAGAGAGGGCAGTCTTCAGCTTTTAGTTCCATTGCTGCATGAGTAGCTTCTCTTCTTATTCCAGACGAAATCTTTTTGGTCACAGCTTCCAGCATAGCGTATGGTCCGCACTGATCCGCTTCTCTGTCGAGGAATTTTCCCAGAAACGCCAGGTCAGGTTCTTCAGTGCTGGATGAATAATCATACCACCGAAAACGAAGCACCGCCGGCATCTTGTCAATGATGGTTTTCAACATTTCTGGCGAGTGCAGATATTGCGGTTTCTTCAAGCTTCTGATCGTAGCCACAGTATTGTTGACTTGACTCGCAAACACACAAACGTCCTGTGCACTATCGCTCATTTTCGGCAAGTTCCTCAGCTTATCCATCTCGGACAGCACCAGAGCATCAGGTCTTCCAAAGCGACGACTAAGTGCTTCCATGACCTCGTCGGGTTCGCAATCTGAATACAAGAGACTCTTGACTGCCTCTCTTGCTGCTCCCTTGATGGACTTTCGTAATCTTGTCATGTTCTGGATTGAAGAGAAATTCATTGCTGTATCTTCATACACGGTTTTGAAGGCCAACCACTCGTTGCTGGTTCCATCGTAGAACGGTAGCTCGTCTATGTAGTTGGGTACCATTGCGCTTTTCGATGATGCGCTTATCGCTTTGATAATTGCTTCAGCTAATTCCTTTGTCCCACCAACGACCGATGTAGACTCTTCAGGTTCATGCTTGACGCGGTACTTAAAGGCTTCCTCGCCTTGTTTGTCTGGTGGTGAACCCTCTCCAGACATCCTCTTGACTGTGTCGCTGACCCACTTGTCCACACTTTTTTCTAGGTCGATTAGTTCGCTGATCACTGAGTCATCTTCTTCAAGTTGAAGCATCTCCAAGCGTGCCCTAGCTAGGGTAGATGCGGCTTGTATCTCTTCCAGTTTGAGGCGAGCTAACTCGACGCCAGCTTCCGCTACTTTCCTTTTTCTGGAAGTTGAAGCCTTCGACATTGCCTTGGAGATCTTCGGGCAATCGCCCCCGGTCGGAGTTGTTTCTCCCTTCACAGTGTCAGAGACGGTTACGTACGACGCCCTTGACGGTAAGGTACCTTCCGTGATACCCGATGTCGCACAAAATCTCGCGGCAGCCTTAGTAGCGTCCTTCCCGATGCCACCCGTGACTTCCCTCACGACGGCCTCCGCGATGCTCTCCGCTATGACACTCCCCTCGGTGTTATCGGCGACGGTCGATATCTTCCGTTGACCGCTTCCCTTGTTGCTTCTAGTTACAGGCATCTTAATCCTCGATTTCACACGTTGATCATGATGATGTTTCCCACGTAGATCTGCGTCGATCCGGCTCGAAGGACCAGCTGAAGGCGACAAGTCTTTAAGTAAGTCGCTAGCGTGGCGAGCACCTCTACTGAGCGAGAGAGAGATGAGAAACTCAGTAGCGTTGCGTGTCTCTCTTGCCCAAGTACGCGCTGGTGTACTCGCCCCTTAAGACGCTTTCTATGTGAAGTGCGAGGATTTGCTACTCGAAGATGCCTGAAGTAGCTGATCTGCCGCCGAGGTGCAGGGGTCTCGAAGTAAAACTCCGGAATCTTAATTAACCCTTGGCTTTAAGTAGCCCTTTTATTCCAAAATAGCCCTGTACAATCCAATCGTTAACTGTACAAATACTTATCACTACTACGTTAACTTCCCGAGATCGGATTGTGGATTAGAACTGTTCACTGTTCAAATTAAGACTGACTATCGGGCGATCTGCGTGCCCTTATATACAAAATCAACTACTTGTTCCTTCTCGTTCCACTGACCAATCAGAACACTCTGAATGTTCGAGAACCTTCCCTTCTTTCTTCGGGGCCTAAGTAGGTTACGATGTAACGGGAAGGTTCTAGAACACATTTCTAGATTGTTCTATAAATCGAACTCGAATGTTCGAGAACCTTCCCTTCTTTCTAAGTAGGTTACAATTTATCGGGAAGGTTCTAGAACACCTTTCTGGATTGTTCTATGAATCTAGCTAGAGTGTTCGAGAACATTCCCTTCTTTCTTAAGTAGGTTACAATGTTTCTAGAACACATCTCTGCAAAGTTCTTTAAATCGGATTTGATCGAACGGCGAGAAATACTTAAAAAACTATTCTAAACTAATTCTAAATAGAAACTTAATCTATCCTACGTTCGAATTAGAGTCGATCGCCGACAACAAGTCTATGTTTTCTTTCTCTGATAACTGTCATTCTGACCTGCGACCCCTTTATTTATATGACCTATCACATGATTCAGATAGCATAAAAGTAAAATTATCCGCATATGCCATTTATTCCGTGAAAGATATTACAAGGAATTTTATCGCCTCTTTAACTGTTTATATCATTTATTCAGTAAAAAAACATTATAGTGAATACATAATTATGGTCTGTGTTTAAATATAATACGAATGTATGGGCTTCGAAACAGATCAAGAAGTCATTTTATTCGGCGCAGACAAAGGTAATCCAAATCTGATGTTTAAAGGTGCCGCCACACTCTCCACGAGGCGACACGAGCACCACTTTTGTAGCTAACTTCACATTGCCGATTTGTTATACTGGTATACGATGTAAAGCTACAGCTGCGGTGCTCGTGTCGCCTCGTGGAGAGTGTAGGTTCCATACTCCATTTATTAACACTTTGTCAGCAGGGCATTTTATAACCCGTATCCACCTGTGCGCCGGCCATTTTCGTTATTATTGTAAATTCTATAGAAAAGTAACTATAATAGTACCTAATGCATTAATATTTTTTTGTATATGTTAGATATATATATTTTAACTAGCTGCCCGGCCACGCGTTGCTGTGGCTAAATAAATTAAAATTGCGACTATAATTTGAGATTTAAACTATCCTATCTCTCAAGTTGGATCGAACTGCACATGGTGTGCGAATTTTATTATAATCGGTTAAGTGGTTTAGGAGTCCATTGAGGACAAACATTGTGACACGAGATTTATATATATTAAGATTATTCAAAAGAAAACCAACAATATTCATGTCTTATTTATTTAAAAATTGAAATCAAAAAGGCACCTTTCTGCAAAAAATAAAAACTTTACTTTATAACGATCGATCGCCGAGTCTCCTCTCTCCCGCTCCCGCTTCATCGCTTTTCAAATGAATCGCCTATGTGTGTGTGGTGTGTAGCTAAATAATGCAGCTACACATTGAAACAAACGCCTATAACACGTCGTGATTTTAATGAAAATTCTAGTAAAAACTCGTCGTGATCGGCGTAACTTAGAAAAAAACCGTTACGACTCGAGGTTGTGATCAGCTGGCAAAGTGTACTTTATTCAGTATAGATAGTCTATAATACAAAAGTATGTATGCTGTATGAGTATTGGAAAAAAATCTTCTTTTTCCTGCTTTTGTCGTTAACCATTTGACAAAAGTCACCTATAATTGACCAGCATGTGCGCGTGCCAAAGATATCCATAATCTTCAAAAAGCCAAGCTCCATAATATGAAATTTAAAAAAAATTGGTTAGCTGTAAAGTTGGTTTACGGAAGATCATTTTACGTAAAAACGTGTTATACGTCACAAGCTGAACGCTTATTTAGGCCGAACGTTCTTTTCTAAAAGAAAAGCCTAAAGTTCTAATATTAGTAGTAGGTAGTATATATATTTATACTCGGCTAATATCCTCGGCTCTTTGCCGGTCGTGACCAGGCTCGACCGGCGGTAGGTATTGATGATATCATCACGATAGTCGACCCACCTTGCTGCCGCGCCGCATATAGCTGAGCGCTCTCACCTATTCAACTACCCTAGTTGACCAGCTCGGTCACCACCGTCTTTCTTGCTCAAGAAGCGCTGGTCCAATTGGTTGCCACGTCATCGTGAACGATGCCATACGCAGGGCTTTTGCGACCACCAATATCGCAGCCGTACTTGAACCGAATGGGTCTGCGCGTGGTGAAAATATAAAAAACGCACACAGACAAACTTAGACCCTCCTCCATTTTGGAAGTCGGTTAAAAATGTCAAAAGTATTAGGGAAAACAGTCATGTAGCTTTGTAGCGTAGGTTTCAACTTACAGCTTAGTTGCCTCGCACAGTTTTAGCAGGTAACAACCCGATTTGATATTTGGCTTTATGATGATCAAATTTAATATATTATGTTAGCAGGTCTAACATAATAAATATAACATAAATTTAAGCAAAATATTATCAACAACAACCATGCATCCATGTGGTAACAACCGACCTGCAATCATGAGGTCGTGGGTTCAAATCCCGATCCCGTACCAATGTGTTTCTTTGGAACTTATGTACGGAATTTCACATCATTGGCTTTTCGGTGAAGGAAAACATCGTGAGGCAACCTGCATACCTCCGTAGAAGAAATTCGATAACATATGTGAATCCACCAACCCGCACTGGGCCAGCGTGGTGGATATGGCCCAATCACCCTTCGTGGGTAGGCCTACGTCTTGCAGTGGACTATTAAAAAGGCTGGTACAGTACAGTACTTTTCTATCGCTTGTTCCGCGCACTCGCTTGCACGCTCGGCTTATGCGGAACGTTGGTTACAATGATTCATGCTTTTGCGTCCGTGCAGCCGGCGTTCATAGATTTAAGAAGTTATCACGTCAAAAAATGGAGGTGTCCTGATTTATAAGGCACGTGATATTATCTTACTGTTTTCAGGTACTCGAGATTTTCCGACCGGCGCAGTATATTCCGTCGCCTGTGGGAGTACACGCCGAGCGTGGGCTCTGGAGTCATGGGGGTCGCGCTGGTATGTGCCATCTGCGTGGCGGCCTGGTGGGCCGTCAGCGGAGCCCTGGGCGGGGACTGGACCGACCAGCATTACAAGTGAGTTGACACAGAGACAGTGCCCAACAAGAGATTCAATATATTCCGTCGTCTGTGGGAGCATACGCCGAGCGTGGGGTCTGGTGTCATGGAGGTCGCGCTGGTGTGCGCTGTGTGCGCGGCGGCCTGGTGAGCCGTCAGCGGAGCCCTGAGCGCGGACTGACCAGCATTACAAGTGAGTTGACACAGAGGCAGTGCTCAAAAAGAGCCTAAACTTCTCAACGAGAGTTTCGACTTCTCAATGAGAGATTCGACTTGTTCCTTCGCCTGTGGAAGTATACGCCGAACTTTGGCTCTGTCGTCATGGGGTTCGCGCTGGTGTGCGCTGTCTGCGTGACGGCCTGGTGGGCCCTGGGGACTGGATTGACCAGCATTACAAGTGAGTTGATACAGAGACAGTGCTCAACGAGAAATTCGACTTCTCCACGAGAGATTCTACTTATTCCGCCGTCTGTGGATGTATAGTCGAGCGTAGGGTTAGGAGTGATGCCTCGCGGCTTAGTATGGAAGAGCGGAAGAGATATTACCGGTTGGTGCTTGAATGACCCCCAAACACATGACGATCAAAGAAAGACGATCTCCATGAGGCTGCCGACACCGCCGCGCCGCTGCAGTTTCCGTAGCCATTTATTAGTCAAACTCGAAGAGAAGATGAAGTCTGGAAGAAGAACCATATTTTTGTCTCCATATTTGTGATTCCGTGTGTGTATCAGTGTCTCCGCGTCACAATAAACCAAATATTTGTATTTTCAGGAAACTCTGGGAGCGCGCACACCCTGAGACTGTCAAAGCGCCAATAACTCCACTGCAGTTGGAAAAGGTAATGAACAGTAATATACCTATTGTAGAAAATTTCTGCGAATGTTTTGCTGTTGCTCGACGCTTTATTGACCCTGTTAGGACACACCCTAAAACAACAATGTTGTACGAGGTCGTCCAAGTATGACCGTAAACTGAAACATGTGATTCACTGGATTGTAGACACGCGAATGGGCCTCATCTCGCGTATTATTCAAAAGTGGAACCAAAGTTACCGATATAGCCTAGCGAATTAGCAAGTTAAAATGGCAGTAGGTAGGGAATATTGTAAGACATAATATGTCTTTAAAAAGAAAACTAACAATATTTTCTAATTGCCTGAAAATAAACTCCCCATCGGTCATCTGTTCAAAAAGCAAAAGAAAATTAACAATATATAAAAAGAAAATAAACAACCAATTATCGTCTGATTGCTTCTGAGATGATTAAACGGTTAAACATGTTTATTAGTTAATTAGATATAGTAATTACAATACAAAAATTAATTGTCAAAAAATCTCTATTTTCCCCTATTTTCAGCCTGTTACTGAACACCGCTACCACGACCACAACAACCTTAGCACAAAGAACCGCAACTCTTCAGAACTGAAGAAGACTTATAAGAAGAGTGGCGAGAGAGGACCGGAGGAACTGAGGGAGGCTTGCGCTAAAGTTGAGGAGAATATGAGGTTCGACTGCTACCCGCAGCAAGGATCCAGTGAAGCTGAGTGCAAAAAACGAGGTACGAATCAAACTTTTTTTATATGTTCCCATTAAAAAATGTAGTCTTTTGGCATAAAAAGTAGGCTTTTTTGATCTTTATAGTATAGGCATGATAAAAATCAAGTCAATCCGTCTCTCCGTTGCTGTGTGAAATGATAACAAACAAACACTGTGTAAAAAATCTAGTAATCCGTCTATCAATAGTCAAACGGTGTATAATATCAGTAAGAAGAATGAGGTATGATGTTATGAAGGGCTTTAAAATGATCCATATTCCTGGATTTTTCTTACCTCGCAGGAAGTATGAATAGTCTCTATAAAATAATGTGAAGTATGTCTCTACTTTTTGACCGACGAACCGAGGTACTCAATTCGACGCGTATATTTTTTTTTATATATAACCACGCATAACTTTTTTAATAGTAGTCCGATTTCAATAATTATTTTTTTATTGGAAAGAGTACACTTCGAAATTGGTCCCATTTCATTTTTATCGTAATCGGCTGAGCCATTTTTGATAAATCTACAATAATGTGAAAAATACATCGGTCGTTCGAAAGAGTCGCGAATTCTGTACACGAGTGAAGTCAGTCACGCTATTTTATGCAAAACTAATTATTTTAAAGGCTTTGTTGTAGTGCACACTCTTATCACCAAAGCCAGTTTTCGTCTTGGACGGTTTAAACCCCTTGTTTCAATCATGACTCCAAATAATTATGTTATACTGTAAATAAGTACTAAATTCTTTCTAATGATATCATTAATCCAATTCAATCGTTTTTATTGCATCATAAATACATAATTATTCTCTTAGTCTAATTTATAAATGTATCATTTATATAAATTTAGAGTTACATACTTATGGACCCTGTATCCAAATGTGTGTTTGTTTCTCTTTCACACAAAAACAGACCAACGCAACGAAATGACTTGATTTTTGGCATGGATATATGTAGTTGAAAGGTCGAATAACGAATTAAGCTACTTTGTTTCTCAGAAAAATAAAAGATTGCTATGATATAGCACAAAAGTCAAAATATCATGCGAGCGAAGCCGCGCGGCCAGAAGCTTGTAAGTTCCAGAATAAACTCTTTCGTTACACTTGGGAGTCAACTTTTGAGTCCTTCACTACGCTTAGGCTCCAATATGCCGCACATGACACAAGACACCAGTTTGTTCTCTATGTGCATAATAATACTGCGAGTAGCCATTTACTTGCCAGATACTAATTCAATCGCTAATTACATATTGTATTACATGCTGGGGTAGTGCTAGCAAAACATATAATTATGATACAAGTCGAAAGAGCACAAAGGTCGGTCTTAAAAATAATGCTCCGAAAACCTTATTTGTACCCTACAGAAAGCATTTATGAAGAAGCTGGAGTATTAAATGTTCGTCAACTTTTCCTCCTGAACACTGCGCTTAAAGCTTCGTCAGTATTATCGTCTTCGGATCATGATAAAATTGTAAATCGTCGTGTATACAGAATACCTTTTCCAGCAACCAAAACAAGCTTTGCTCAGCGTTTTGGTGACTTTAATATTGTTTCCGTTTATAGAATTGTAATAAAGTTTTGTGACAATAAAAACAAGAAAGTTTATGAAGCGAAAACTATAATTTTGAAATAGTTGTCCTCTTTCATATGATGACACGGAGGACATTCTAAAGAAATTACATTAGAATTATTAATTTGCAGTTTTAGAACATATATACTTAATATAAAACCGTTTTAGTTTGTAAGCTGTGTATAAAATGTATAAAAAGACTGTCTTGTAAACGGGGTCTGATAATTTAAGACATTTGTAATCAGGTTCACAGGTTGCCCTGATACAGGCTCAGCCTAGTAAGGCAATCGACATTCATTTGTTACAAGTATTTGTCATAAGTTGTTCAATAAAATATTTTTCAAATTTTTCATATTCATAACACTAAATTCCAGGATGTTGCTGGTCCCCTGCCAAAACCCGCGGCGCGCCGTACTGCTTCTACCCGCCGCAATACAACATGTACCAATTCATCAACATGACGGAGGATATACACTCGCTCTCGGTGTACTACGAGCTCGTGCGCGCCTCGGGCTACCCGGCCGACTTCAAACTCGTGCGGATGGACTTCAAGTACCTCTCTGATGATGCTTTACAAGTCAAGGTATGTACCTATACAAAGCACTCATTCTTACACACATAATGTATTGTAATAAACCTTTTACTAGTGAATCAACATGGAAGTTTGCACAGAATGATCCTTTTTTTCTGTAATGGGGTAAAGTATGCAGCTGCCTAGAGAAAATCTCTAGCTACGACAATGGTTACCAACTTAGGCAAGTATTTTCGTAGGAAAATGCTTTAAATGTCCCAATACAACAATTACCAATTTATTAACATAACGGAGGATATGCATTCACTCTCGATGTACTACTAGCTTGTGCGCGCTTCGGGCTACCCGGGCGACTGCAAACTCGTGCGGATGGAATGTAATAGTACATTGTTCACCGAGAGGAGAAAGTGACCGACTACCGTCGAGGGTGTCGTTTGAAGCCCGAGCCGTAGGCGAGGGCTTTAAAACACCCGAGATCGGGAATCGCACTTTCTCTCGAGTGATACATAGTGCTTTATACTACACCTACGAGGAAAATAAAAAACTAAAACTTTACTAATTGAAATTTATATTGAAATTGTTGCAGTTAGTGAAGCTTAATACTTTTCTACGAAAACTGAATCCTCAAACAACACACAAATTGAAAATGGCGCCAATGGCGTCTGCAATTTTCACATGTTCTTTTTTCAAATTGTTTGACACCATCCAACACACAGCTAGTGGCCAGTGGCATTTTGCGAACTTGGAGATAAAAACTCACTGAAAACTTTTTGGCTTTTGATATTTAGGTTACCAGCGCATAGTCTTACCCAAAATTAAAAAAGAAAAACCACGTAAGAAATGGATTTTCATACACTTTTCTCTCCCGCTCAGATGCGTTTTCTCGCCGCATATTTGTTCGATATGCGATGACGTACTTTCTACCGTAAATTTGATAAAGTATCAAGGTACTTTCCGAGCAGGTGTAGTATAAATACCTTTCTGACGATGCTTTACAAGCCAAGGTATGTTTTCTATACGAGACACTCATACTTACTCATATGTATTGTAATAAATAACCTTTACAATGGAATCAACACGAAAATTTGCACAGAATGCTGCTTTTTGTAACGGGGCAAAGTATGCAGCTGCCGTCTAGAGAAAGCCTCTAGCTACGCCAATGGTTGCCATGGTTACAATGGTTACTTAGGCAAATGTGTTCGGAAGTGAGTATTTTCGTACCAAAACGCTGAAAATATCCTAATATAACATGTACCAATTCATCAACATGAAGGAGGATATACATTCGCTCTCGGTGTACTACGAACGAGCTGTACTACAGACGCCATTAATTTTTTATTGAACTTATTAAATAAACTTATGATTACAAACAATTTTTACTATCGGACTGACAATGAAATTGCAACATGAATCAGCTGTTTGACTTGATGTATCAAGTAAATAAACTTTTTACTTTTTGTTTGTTTTTTTTTTTGCGATTTCAGGTTGAGTTCCATAGTGAGAGATAGTCATAATAACCAACACAACTACAATCTTGAGTGTTGATAATGAATTATCTGAAAGCAAGGAAGTTTCATACGAGAACTGGAACGCTTACGAAGCAAAATTTTAAAAAGAAATATGTACTTTCTTTCTATAGGCAAAAGGTTCATATTTGTTTCTTACTTATCAAATGGGAAAAACATTCCGAGCAGGACAGCAACAACTGTTGGGCGTTGTCCCTTTCTCGAAACTTACCAGTATTAATAAGACTATTGATTGGTAGATTATCTCATATGTCTGGTAATCATTAAATCGCATTTAATCGTACAAGTTGATAAATAGTTTTGCATAAAATGTATTCCAATTAACGTATTTATTTATTTATTTATTTGTTATATAATAAGTACGGCTAATAACGCCAATTACACTTAATATAGAAATTAATTTTACAGTCATTATTAATCATTAAACATTTCATTAAAAATTCAATCATTCAATTACAAAATAAAATATGTCAATATAAAATACTACAATTAAATTTCACATACATATCTTATATACAATATTGCTCGGCAAAAGCCAGCAACAGTCCACGAATAACAGGCAATTTGTCACAAAAAATGTCGCATTCGGTATAGACTTTAAGAAATGCGTTGAGACCACGAGACATTCTGCAGATAGGGCTGTTAAATCGAGACGTAGTGCGGATGGTGCCAGTATCAAAGAGCTTGGGTCTACTACTAGGTCTAAAGCGCGTGTAGTTGTCTGGTATATACAGCGTACACATACGACTGTGCAGACTAGGTGAGTCTATGGCTCCTCTCAATACTTTGCAGCCGGTCTGAAGCTGTTCGAGAGAACGTCTAACTTTTAACGAGTTAAACCCTAACTGTCCAAGCAAAAAATCCGTTGGATACATATAAGGGTAATATCCATAGGTTTTCTTGTAAAGGTTTCTTAGAAATGCCTTCTGGATTTTCTCAAGAGCCAGAATATGAGAGTCACAGTGTGGACTCCACACACAGGCACCAGATTCGAGTTTACTCCTAACCAGAGCAGTGAATAAGAGCCGAAGGACTTGGGGATCACGGAAATCTCTGGCATTACGTAGAACAAAACCCAGGCGTCGGTAGGATTCCTTCGCTGTAATTGCTATGTGATCGTTAAATGAGAGAGCTCGGTCAAACGTTACGCCTAAATCTTTAATCGTCGAAACTCGCTTCATTGTATCACACCCAATGAGATACGCGTGATGAATGGGATTACGCTTGCGATCGAATGACATGACGTAGCATTTATCTGGGTTAAAGTCCAGTTTATTGCGTATACTCCAACGATGTATAGCGTAATAAGTTCGAAAATGTTCTGATTTTAATATTGGTACGTAATTATTTTTGCAATACATAAACAGTTTTTTCAAATTAGTAGTAATTTACCAACTACGCACGGCCACACATATTGCACTTCATAAAACAATATGCGTGATAATTTATGTAAAAGTCGTTATTCTGCTTGCTGCTTAATATTTTTATAAGTTAAAAAATGGTGAAAAATTGTTGCGTTAATGGCTGTAATAGTGAAGCTTATGCTGGTTGTGGAATTTCATGTTTTAGGTAAGTTTCTTGGTTTATTTACAAATTTCTTGTGTAGGGTGACAATAACAACAAAACATTTCGGAAATGTGATGTTAGGTTGTAGAGAGAAGTAATTAATACTTATATATAATCTAATACTACGTAGGTTAGTAAGTCATTGTAATCAATTAAGAACCTACTTCTATGAACTATGCACTTTTCTTGTATAATAGCAAAATAATAAACTGTGTTGTACTTAGTAACTAGTACAGCTCGGTAACTACGGGTAGATATAATTTGCTGTCGCGCTATTTATCAGCTAATTTTTATAATATTTGGCAAGATGGTTTAGTATATTCTAACAAGATTTGTAAGTATGAGCAAAACTGGTCAAAATCGAGTCGAGATTTTCAATTTGTTTATTTATAGAAAAAATTACTTACAGCACTTAATACTAGGCTTTATTTTTTTATCCTTAAAGACTACGAATTAAAAAATTACATAAAATAGGACAGAATAAATACAAACATGAATTAAAAGTTATAAGAACAACAACGTGTCATTATTTTTTTACGCTAACTATACCTACCGTTTAATTTGAGGAATATTTGAGATCACAATTTGACTTCTTCGCAATATGAAAAAATATTTTTAGCAATTACTGTTGTCCACTCGTCGGCAAAGATGTCTACTAGCGGGTGGGAGGCGCTGAGGGCATTAAGATGATGGTGTAGAGATAATATTATAATGAACTCATGTACTCAGCCGAAAGGAGGTTTACTATAAGGCTATAGTTTGAGAAAAAAAAACTGCTGTTACATACATTTTGTCGATTCCGAGTTTCAGTTTTGCATGGAACAGCTGCTTTTTTTCTCGAATTTCGGGTTGGTCTCATAGTAAACTTTCGTAATAATGGTCTTAATCAACCAATCATTTTTACTTAATACAGGGTAAGCAGATAACCCTGTTTATAATAACATTTGAATTTCAGATTTATCCCACCTGAAATACAAATGATTTCCCTCATTCCTTTATTGACCTTTCGACGGTATATACTTAGTGTTTTGTAGATTGTCCTATTAAATGAAATAACTGTATGGATACACTAGTAGAAAGAGATATATTCCAATGTTGGTGCTTTACTCTTCGGAACGTTTTTGGGATGCACGTAATCATTCCAGTTCTCGTATGAAACTTCCTTGTCTGAAAGTACATAAATTATAAAGACCTGATGGCAGATATTTTAAGCCGCATAAAGGCCTCATTAGGCTGTTTGATAACATGAAAATATACTATTGATTGTGGTAATCCTTAAAGATAATAGCCTGAAAAAAACATATTTCACTTTATTTAAACTAAAATAAATCTTATTTTCACAAATCGCACGAAATATTTTTTTTTTATGTTTGATCTGTAATGTAAAGGTTCTAAGAAGGGCGGCAACTCTGGTGACGTCACATGATAGTAAACAAGAATTTTTCGATTGAATGTTGTATGTGTACTTTGTGTTTTGTGATTTCGGAGTAATAGTAAAGTAAAGTAACTTACACACCCAACAGTGTGTAAGTTACTTTTACAGTATTTTTTGTAATTATTTAGTTGTGAACTAGCGTATTTACTAGTATTAACTAACGTTATTTACTAGTGTGTGACGTCAAAGTCCAGCGCCATTACAGAATGTCATTTTTGGCGGGATCTTGAATACATATTATTTAGCACTGATTTTCATTGTTGATACAGTAGATTTCTCGGAAATATAAATGTATTGTGCATATTATGTACTAACGAATAATTTAAAACGATATCCAAAAACTAAATAGCCTAACTCACAATCAAAACTGCGGGTCCCAATCGCCTAGGTAATTCCCCGTGTTTTTCACTTTGTCATTTGTTTTTAGATATACGACGGGGAGCACAAACGGTTCGAGCCACCCTATCCGGAAATATCTTCGGTGCCCAAAACTATAACCGAACTCAAGTACCGGGTCATTGTGGAAGGCTCGCTCACCGGCTTCAAAGTTATCCGGAACTCTGATAATGTCACTATGTAAGTAAAAACATGTATACTGAGCGCCACACAAATTGAAAGATGGGAAGTTAGCCGCAGATGACACTTCGCCGTGACTCGCTAATTATTGCGCATGTGTGCACAATGCCTATACAAATGGCGAAGTAGAGAGCTCGGGCGTAGGGAGCGCGCGGGAGGCACGAGGTTGGCGGGCGGGTGTGCACCGTCTCGTCTCTCTGGCACCCGCTAACGTCTATTTTTTTTTATTTCACATAGGATTGAGTTTGACTACACACTGCCTGGTTAAGCAGATATGCGGTCTAGGATGTAGCACGCTTACCTAGTCTATATTATGTCCTTGAGCCGTTATTCGAAGCCTTTTAAACATATATATTGAGAATGCATCTTCCGTTTCCGGCCGTATTTGCGGTTGTAGTTCCCTCTGTTGGGCTAAAATGGCAACCCAGGCCGCCACGTTCCCAGGCAGCGTATAGTTCTCCTCATTGGCATCTTAACTTCCGTGCCGTTAAGTTACGTTAACGCTGTTAGCGTTCGTCGTTATTTCAAAATCATTTCACAAAATTATTTTACTTCTATTGTTCTAAATAACTTAAATAGGTTGTAGTTTCAAAATATTTTTTCTGAAAGTGAATTAATTCAATTTGAAAAGTTATATTTCTACCTACATAATGACTGAAATAAAATATGCGAAAAATTCGTAAAGTTGTTCACGTGCTCGAGGATGAACCTAGTCGACGTCATCGTCCTGTAGCGGTACTAGGAACCGCAGGAATATTATATATCAGACCTCCACGCCGCCGTCGCTGTGGGGACCACCACTTGGGCTGCAGGTGGTGACCACGTGACCGCCAAGTCGCTGAGGATGTAAGCTTCAAAAAGAGTAAGGTAGTAGAACACCTTACTCACCAGGTATGGCAAATTCAAAACTATACCTGTTGTACATACTACCCTCGGGTACAGACACGCACGTAGCCGCTGGTCGGTCCCAACACACCAAAATATCTCAGAGTAGAATTATTCCGGCGCCGATCTAGCAGATCGAGTCTTCTATAGAGGTGCCCGCCGAGGCGGCCCTTATAATTACAATTAATTTTGAAAATATCTGACAATTGCAAATAAATGCTGATAACTATTACTATTAAACCAGGAAAAAGTAGGGCTATTTGTTTCAATGAAAGGTATTTTATTCGGAGATTTATTGCAACATTTTAATGTTGAAAACGATTAAGTTCGGTAATAGCAAACAATCTTGATTGCTACGATAAAATGACACATGTTTTTCATTTTAAGCATGAAAGTGTTCAAGCAATTCATTTAATTTTCGAGCGACTTGTTCTCGATGGTCTGGTATTACTTGGCGGTCACTGGAACTACCAAGACTTATTTCATAAGATACCCCCATATAGAAAAGTTTTGTTTAGTAAAAGCAAGTTCTCAGAATTCTTTTCATAAATATTAATGGGGGTACTTTAGTAAATTCTTTTCATTATCTTCCAGACAATTTGAATACTTGTAAAGGTTAGATATACACCTAGCTTATACAAACATACAATCACAACCTTCCTGCTCCGATCAGAAGGTAGTTAGTTCAATGGATATCAGGCGGCGCTAACCCTGAATCCAGTATAGAATAACTCAGCCGGTCGCCTACGGCACCGTCGATTATATTCTTTGACAATGCTCACAAACATCTAGATTTTGTGGTGCAATGTAATCATATGTGCCCATGTTGCCATATGCATTCATTTATTATGTTTTCAGCTTAATATGTATTGCTTTTTGTGGTTTTATATATGATAACATTTATTGATACCAATCTAATGATATGCGCCTTTTTTGCCATATGCATTCATTTATTACGATGTGTATTGTATTTTGTGATCATACATAAGATAACATTTAATGATTGCAGTGTAATTGGTATAACAATGTAATTATATGCGTTTTTTAAGGTTTATTGTATCGCCTTTTTGTTGATGCAATGTACCTAATTACTGCGCGTTCTTGTAGCCATTTGAGTTCGATTGTGATTTACATTGCATTTGTTTGGGGTTGTTGTTGCAGTGTAATTGCTATACAATGTAGCATTCAATTATAAATTTTCAAGTTGCTTTTTGCGTGAATTTTAATACTGCAACATAGTTATATGAGCCCTTGTGCCATATGCATTCAATAATACATTGCCAGGGTTGTGTTATAATGCTGTTGTGGTTAATAAAATATTAATACCACAGTAGTTTACCACGGTTCAACAAGTCCAGGTAAACTTATTATAATCTTGAAATCAATTAAGGTCATTGAACCAAACCAATGCCGGGAGCGGCAGATGAGAAGGTAAATTTGATATAACTTGTTTTTGCGGGTAGATTGAAGCGTTCATAAATACGGGTGAAAGAGCGCCTACCCATTTTGGTGCTAATAATAATGGGAACTGTAAAGACAGGTCTCCTTTTAAGCGCAGCCCGCCGCTAGATCTACGGCACTGCATTTACGGTCACTGTCATGAAACTGTTTCTTGACAAGTAAGTAACCGACGATAAGCAAGTCAACAAAATAATTTTTATTACATACATGTCTCTGAAACCAAACCCCGGTTTTTACCACGAAAAGCGATGATTCCATGCGTCCCGTTGTCCATCGGAATAAATTCAATTTTAATTTATTTCAGACATACTGCCCATATTATTTCTTGCTTGAAATATTAAAATATTGCTTATTGTTTTATGAATCCTATAGTTTTGCAATTTGGATTTGCAATCGCTCTCAGAGTAATTCAATACTCGAATTTGACAGGATTTTTGTGTGTCAGTCTGTCTGAGGAGTCGAATTTTCGTATTCGAACTGCTATGTTTCTCTGTTTATTTCATTACTATAATTATAGACTCTGGAACAAATCGCGGCTGTAGAGATGAACCAGAAGATATTCAGAATACTTTTGCAATTAATAAGAGGATGGATCAATGTTTCTTCAAACTGTTTGTACAACAAAAGCTACAGTTTCACACACCACAGAGTCAACTGTTTATATTGACCCCTTAGTAAAAATTACCACAATACCTACTTAGTGCAGTGGTATTTATGGGTTCTGTAGACAGAGCTTTGACAACAGCTGATTAAAGAGTTTTAAAGAAAAAGTATTGAACTTTGACCTGTTGGCTATTCCACAGGGTCGACCATTTTTAGTGAGAAATGTTTTTCACTCTCTAATATAATTATTATCCTTATATTTGCTTCGGATATTGTCTCTGCCTTTAAAGACAAATTTAAGTCGTGCATGCGAAAAACGTAAACCATACAAAAGAATGGCTGGTTTGATTTGCGTATCTGATACATTTTCTAGTATACACGGCTGAAAAATGGCAAAATTCTTAATTCTATCAGTCTTGACTAGGCTGATAACAAAAAGTTTAGGTATGTAAGTCTTTTATTTACGAAGCGAAGCTTCAGAATCCAGGTCCACTAGTTTCATGCAACACATGCGAGCCTACGCAATGACTTGTTCATGGGTCGAGCCAGAGCGCAAATATGACGCGAAAAAATTTAAAAATATGGGGTGAAAGTTCATGGCTTGTTATCATAATACATATATGTACAACAATAGTATATTGCGAGCCAAGTAAAAAGAATGAGAGATAATACTCTTAATACCTGTAAATTTGTTTGATAAAATTAACAGTAGATATTCCCTGAATCCAGTATAGCATAACTAAGCCGGTCCACGCCACCGTCTAATTACAGATAAAATTAACAGTAGGTACAATACCTACTTAATCATTTATTGCATTGTAACTTATATAATATTTACATTTAGTTTTTATGTAACATGGTCTGTATAGTTTACATATTTATGACCCTATAAATAAGGGTATGACAATAATTAGAATAATTCGTGAAATTCTTGGCTTCAAAGTTATCTTGGCTTGGCTTAAATATTATCATTTCAAATATTCCAGAATCAAATTCAGTTAGGAAGCTTGGCTCCGAACATGTGAAATGAAAGCATATCAAATAATAGTGCTAAGATTAGCCATGTTCGGGATATATACAAATACATGTACTATTCAATTGATGATCAATTTTTAATCGACCTACTCATTATTTGCGGGAAGCACCACGACGCTGCGACGGTGTGCTAGTTTCGGGTTATTATATTCATTATTGAATACAAAGTTCAACACGTTTGAATCTAAGAGTTGGTTATATACCACACCAAGGTTTTCTAACGCGGGATAAAGAGGGGTGCTGTAAGTCATCTTGACTCGCTCGCTCGCTTTGAACAACTGTGAGGAGATTTAAGATTACAAAGCCCACTAGTTAGAAGGATTTAACTGAGTAACTATTTTATTTTGGTTTTTATTAAGTCTTGCTTGTTATTACTTAATTGAAATTCAGAACTTTTGTACTTATAGTTAAAAATATCATTTTCAACATATAGTATCTACCTTCTATTACTGTAGATGTAGACTGTATCTATTAAAAACAGCTAGACAAGGAGGCCGCAACAAAATGTCAAGTCCGAAACCTTGAACAGTTCAGGGGTTTTGTTGTGGACAGATTTTGGCAAATGTACAATTTTATTTCTAATTCCGGTTTCAAGTTTTGTGCCTAATAGGATCGATAACTATTGGTAGTGAAAACTGCATCTTAAACTGGAATCACCAATGATGTAAAATCCTTTATGCCGGAGGCTGATAGTGGTGATACCACCATTGCTGTCGCGTTCAAAGAGTGAATCGACAGACTATTAATAAATGATAAACATAATTTTATTATTATTTTAATTTAAGTTACTTTCTTAAATTCCTAATTGATGTAGTACTTATTAGCGATAACATTGAAACTGTAAGACAGCAATACTATGTGACTCTTAAGTATTTGGTTCTGTACAATAATAACATACATACTAGTACATACGTTACCGGGGCAATATTCGAAACTAAGATGTTATAGTAGCAGTGACTATTATATTAGTTTTCTTCTATATTTTTATGTAGCGCTACATAATTATATCCGCTATATTAACATTACGTTATTAAATTTGTGACTGATGTTTTTCATACTGTTTAATTCTATAAATACCTATTAATGTTGACGTTATTCTGTGCTTTCACATTGGCGTCTCGTTCACCAGGCGAAAACAAACACGTCTCAATATATATGTTTAAAAGGCTTCGAATAACGGCTCAAGGACATAATAGACGAGTTTTACCTACCAATAAAACTCATATTATGTCCGAAGCCTTATTCGAAGCCTTACAGTAAGTTCTGCCTGGTGTTCATTAATTCGTTATGTTATTGAGACTTCAATGAGGAGAACTATACGCTGCCTGGGAACGTGGCGGCCTGGGTTGCCATTTTAGCCCAACAGAGGGAACTACAACCGCAAATACGGCCGGAAACGGAAGATGCATTCTCAATATATATGTTTAAAAGGCTTCGAATAAGGCTTCGGACATAATATGAGTTTTATTGGTAGGTAAAACTCGTCTATTTTGGCGTTTGCGCAGCTCTCTGTGGCTAACTTCCCATCTTTCAATTTGTGTGGCGCTCAGTATAACATTATGTTATAGGCCTAAAGCCGAATCAAACTTGGCGCTTGAGAACACGAGGCGATGTGCGCAGCTTGTAGGTAACTTCACAGCCGCTAAGAAATTTAATTCAGCCTATAGGCACTAAAGACAAACTTACTAATTAAGGTGCAACGTCTAGGTATGCGCGAGAAATTCTTTTTCTTTTTTCGTTTTTTTTTTTATATTTTTAAGTTTACAAATAGGGGAGATTGGGGAGGCCTATGTCCATCAGTGGACGTCCTTTGGCTGATGGATCATTCATTCATTCATTTCGTGTCAATGGTTAGACTTTTTTTTTTTTTAACTTTTATAATCAATTTTTTTTTTATATATATCAAAGTAATTCTGATAGTATATACAATATTTACAATACAATACAATACAATACAAAATTACTTTATTTTCACACCATACATTACAAAAGAACTTAAACTAGAAAAATAAAACAATAATCCGGTAGAAAAATGGGCGGCCTTATCGCCTGCAGCGATTTCTTCCAGGCAACCTAAATGAAATAATATTAGGATAAATATGTTGCGGTCGGTGCTGTTCAATAGCATAAACTACATAGACCAAATACACAGATACAAAAACAAATTATAATTATTACAAACAAATAAATAAATAATTATATACCTACATAAAATACATACATAAAACCATAATAAAATATATACATATATATGTACCAAATTAACAAGTAGACAGATAGTGCTTAAAAACAAGAGATTTAAAAATGTTAAGTGATTGAGCCTGTCTGATCGTGACAGGCAGTGCGTTCCACAGCATAACGGATTGGACAGTAAAGGAATGATGACAGTTTCGGTTTCGGTCGTCTTGCAAACAACATCGCGCTCGGTCGCTCCGAAAAAATTAATTACTAAATTGCAGTGATTGTGCAGTATTGTGTGTAAAATTGTGATACATGTGAGGACTAAATATGAACGTTTCTATTGATACTTACATGACGAAGATCGGTTCGCAAATACCGAAGATATAAGCAAATCATTTTAAATATTTTTTGCCAACGATCACGTACCCACATAAACGCGCCGAACGCCGCTCGCGGCGAGCATCGCAGCGCGTGACTCACCGCCCGCGCCGGCCACTAATTACTTGCGCTTTATTTTAATCAAACGCACATCTTTTTATTTTCGAGTGGAAAGTGTTGCTTTATTTTTCTGGCCAAACTTTATTTGCCGAGATCATAATGAACTGCGACGGCTGTTTTTCTCTTATTAGAGAGGATGAAGTAAAAATGCAATGCACTGTGACTGCCTGCAGCAAAATTTACCATCGTCTCTGTGCTGGCGGACAAAATACGACTGAAAGTTCTGGCACCTGGATATGTCCGGAATGTCGCTGTTTGTCCAAAAAAGGAGGTGACAACAGCTCGACCCCAGTAGGCGTCTCAAAGAAAACTCGAGATCCTAATGTCACCATTCGCAAGAAGTTTACGTCGTCGTCGCCATCTCGCTGTGCGGAGAACCAGCCTCGGAATGAAGAGTCGCCTGCGGATATAAGCAGCCTACAACAAGAAATATGCTTACTGCGACAGCTCCTTACACACTCAATTTCTGTATCTAAAGTTAATGATGCCCGTTTGGAAAACCATTCTGCTCAGATGGAGCAACTCCAAGATAAACTGAAATATTATGAAGCTGTAAACGCTTCCCTGACTACGGAAATAAAGAAATATGCATCCCAAATGGAACATGTACTCGTCAAAATGTCAAGCCTTTTCCCTGATGCTCCGTGTGCCGTAGCTGTATCTGAAATTGTTTCGCAAGACCAGATTTCTTGCCTTTCTCGGGAAGTATGAACTGGAAAATCTCCTACTACCGAAGTCCAAAGTGGTAAGAAGCAGTTAAGTAAGAAGAATAAAAAGCCGGCACGGGAAACTACTTCAATGTCATCTCAACATGATAGTCGAGGAGATATTCATCCTGGAAAGCCTCAGCCCCTGCATAAGCCAAAGACCGTTCTCAGCGTGCCGCAGAGCCCTCAGAATGAAGAATGCGTGAATGAGAGCCGCACCCAGACCTCCGAGGAATCTCCTGCCTTGGGCTGGACCGATGTAGTGAAAAAAGCACGAAAACCTACATCTATATGTAGAACAGCGGGCCCTGCTGTAACGTCTCTGAAAGCGGTGGAGGAACGAAAATATCTACATGTGTGGAATATGGAATCCAGCGCTGACGAGATCCGGGTATATCTTCAAAAACTCTGTTCTCATGGTGTATGCACAGTAGAGGAACTCAGGGCAAAGGGTAGTTATAAATCGTACAAGATTGGGGTTCCCGTGGCTTATTTTGAAACCTGCTACTCAGGCAGCGTCTGGCCCGTCAACGCCAGAGTAAAAGCATGGATTAACTATAACCACCATAAAAAGTCTGCGAACGTGCCAACATCGCCTGCCAACAATCGGCCCTTTCGTGCTGAAGTCGCGTCATGATAGATCTGCCAAACTGAACCTATTCTATCAAAATGTCCGCGGCTTGAAAACAAAGCTGACGGACTGGCGTAATAGTTTGGCAGTTCTTGAGCACCACTTAGTGGCTGTGACTGAAACCAATCTCGATGACTCTGTCAATGAGGCGGAAGTATCGTCGGGAGACTGGGAGATACTGCGCCGTGACAGGCAGACACCGTGGGGAGGCGTCTTGCTTGCTGCGCGTCCTCCAATTGTATTGCGTCGTCGATGTGACTTGGAGACAAGCAAGGGAGAAGATCTATGGGCAACCTTCACTTTTGGTGGTCGCTCCGTCTACATATGCGTTGTCTATATAAAACCAAGTGCTAAGGACTCTGAATATATGGAATGGTTTTGTAAAGTTGAGAGTTTCATAAATATCTTGAAGGGTACAGTTATAATTTTAGGAGATCTTAATTTAAATAGCGCTTCCTCAAATGTTTGTAACTATTATTGTTATTTTTGTTCATTCTGTAACTTGACTGAAAATAATTTTATCACAAATTTATATGGTGGTATTTTGGACGTTGTTTTGATTCAGGAGCGCGTTGGTGAGCATAGTAGCAAAGTAGTAGTTGCGAAAACTGACGAACTGACCCGTCTCGATAATTATCATCCTGCTCTGGATATCGAGGTCACTATCAGCTCTACTCAAACTTCCAATCGACAGCTGCCTAGTAACATAAATTCTGACAAAGATTGGAATTTTCAAAGATGCGATTATCCATTGCTATATGATATGATTCGTGATATTTCTTGGGATGATGTTCTGCAGGCCAAGGATGCTAATGACGCCTGTGAGATTTTTTATGCCATTTTATATAATATTTTCGACCTCTGTATGCCAAAAAAGCATAGGAAGGCCAGCGGGCGTTACCCTGTTTGGTTTACTCCAGATATTATACGGGATACGCGAAGAAAGGTTAGGTTGCATGCCAAATGGAAAAAAACTAAAAGTGAGGAATCTTACAGGCGGTTTTCTGAGCTTAGAATGGATCTGAAGTTTCGTGTCAATTCGGCTTATAAGGACCATATATCTTGTATAGAGGACAATATTAGACAAAACCCACGCCAATTCTGGCAGCATATTACGAGCTTGCGTTCTAAGGGTGGTTTTGAGCGTGATGTGACCTATAATGGTATTGAATTTTCTGGACCTGAGGCAGCCGAGGCCTTTGCATCTTTCTTTGCTAGTGTTTTTCTGCCTGACATACCACACTTAAATGCGGAACAAGCTAGCGCGCTGGATACTAGCCGGGATAGTAATTATGTTAGCATAAAAAGTATTACACCTGAAGATGTTTTATTTGGAATAAATAAGTTGAAGCCAAAAAGCACCATTGGACCAGACAATCTGCCACCGTTTATTTTAAAAGCCATTGAAATATCAGCTGACCGCTCCTTTGTGCCATATCTTTAATCTCTCGATGCGAACAGGTATATATCCGTCGCAATGGAAATTAACAAGAGTAACACCAATACCCAAGGGAGGTGAAAAGTCCAAGGTCGAGGAGTATCGCCCCATAGCAATTTTGTCCTCATCAGCAAAAATTCTCGAATTCATATTGCATAAGTACATATATGCTCAAGTAGAAAAGTACTTATGCAACGAGCAACATGGATTTCGAAGCAAAAGATCAGTCGATACAAATTTGCTATGTTTGGTTGATTATATCTCCAAGCGACTTGACAGAGGGTGTCAAGTTGATGTACTTTATTTTGACTTCCGGAAGGCGTTTGATAGGGTCAATAATGATATACTCTTGGTAAAGCTGAGTAAAATTGGTTTTGATCCTATACTACTTGCATTGTTGGCAGATTATCTCAAAGACCGCCAGCAGTTTGTCCGACTTGGACTATATGAGTCCCGGCCCTATCATACGCGTTCTGGAGTGAGCCAAGGGTCAATCCTTGGACCACTGTTATTCTTGATTATGGTGAATGACTTACCGTGGATAGTCAAATATGCAAAATGTCTTCTGTATGCAGATGACTTAAAACTCTTTGCTGAGATTAGATCTGTGTCAGATTGTCTGGAACTACAAAGAGATGTTGATGCGATCCATGCGTGGGGATTGGCCAATAAGATGGAGTTTAACCCTACTAAGTGCAACGTGATGACTTTCGGTCGGATGCGGCAACCAATCCTTTTTCCATATAAAATCAATAACGAGAGCATCCTTAGAACTGCTACCGTGAAGGATTTGGGAGTCACATTCGACATGGGGCTCACGTTTCACGATCACATCGATATTATAGTGAAGGAGTCTTTTAAAAGGCTGGGCTTCATTTTAAGGAATGCCCGGGACTTTACTGATCATGAAGTCGTAAGACTATTATTCAGTGCGCTGGTGCGGACAAAACTAGAGGCTAGTGCATGCGTGTGGAATCCACACGAATCGACTTATGCTCTTGCGCTTGAAAAAGTCCAAAAGAGGTTCTTGCGGTCACTTTACAAGCGACATTTTGGATACTATCCCTACATGTACCCAAGCAAATTTATTTTGGGTTGCTTAGGGTACAATTCTTTGGAAGCTCGCCGATTGAATGTCCAGATGGTGACCGCTTGTAAGATTTTTCGGGGGAAAATTAACGCACCTGATATAAGTGACGAGCTATGTAGTTTCTATGTGCCAGACAACTATTTGAGAGCCAGAAAGCATGAATTTTTTTCACGCCTCCGTTATCGCACAGTTGCGCGAGCTAACTCGCCACTTCCGCGTATGCTATCCGCACTTGACGGGCTCCTGAATTCATACCCCACCTGTGACCTGTTTGTAGACAGATGGACGCAAATATTGACGCTCTGTTTGACATATTGTGAAAATGTGACATAATTGTTTTAATTTAATTTGTGTTTTTATTGATTATTTGTTTATTAATTTTATAATTCAATGTGTATGTTTTCTTTTAATTATTTGTTAATTTAACTACTTATTGACTATGATTTTAATTCTAATTGTAATGTATTATAATAATGATTTAATTAACGTAATTGGTATTAATACCGTGTTAATTGAAATAAATAAATTGAAATTGAAATTTTGAAATTGAAATTGATGATAGGATAGATTCGAGTGACCTGAAGTAGGAAATTTAAGTTTGAGAGCACGAGAGGATCGTAAAGGGCTAGAGTGGGATTGAAGGAAAGTAAAACGCTCCTTCAGATATAGCGGAGTTGAAGGATAGAATAGGATTTTATACAAAAAGGCCAGAATATGTGAGTTGCGGCGAAGACGGATTGGTAACCATTTGAGCTTTTGACGAAATTCAGACACGTGATCATATTTGCGTAAACCAAATATGAAACGGATACAGACATTCTGTAGACGTTCAAGCTTTTCAAGTTGCTCTTCGGTTAAATCCAGATAGCAAGTATCTGCGTAGTCCAGAATCGGGAAGAGAAGAGAGTTCACAAGCGCAGTTTTGGTAGCAACAGGGAGAAAATTACGTAGTCTCCTGAGCGAAGCAACTGAGGCGAAGATTTTCCTACTGACTTCAGCTAATTGCGGAATCCAAGAGAGTTGTCTATCAAGAGTAAGTCCCAGATTTTTAACAGTTTCACTGAAGGGAATCGGAATACCGTCAAAGATGACCTGAGGTAGGCAGAACCAGTCAATTTTGGAGATCATGCGAGAACCCCCAATGATGATCGTTTGTGTTTTTGTAGGATTGACAATGAGTCCGTATGATCTGCTCCAGTCCAGTATACTTTTCAGATCCACGTTGATACGCTCAATTGCCTCGTTCAGTTGCCCTAGAGGCGCCTGCGTATAAATCTGCAAATCGTCTGCATAGAGGTGATAGGAAGAAGTCAGTTGTTGAGAAATTGAATTTATAAATACAGCAAAAAGAAGAGGAGATAGAACGCCGCCCTGTGGAACACCAGCAGATAGATTGCACCACGAAGAGTACGAATCATCAATACGAATGCGCTGCCGGCGCCCCAACAGGTAACTCTGAAACCAATCAATAACCGATGGAGATATGTTAAGAGAGCGCAAGATACCTAAAAGAATGTCAAAATCTACGTTATTAAAGGCATTACTAAAGTCCAATAGCGAGAGCACAGTCAGATGACAATTACCCATACCATCACGAATATCATCAGTAATTTTTGTCAAAGCAGTTACAGTGCTATGGCCGGAGCGGAAACCGGATTGCAAAGGATTTAGAAGGCTGTTTTTAACAAGGTAAGAGGAGAGTTGTTGGTATACCAGCCGTTCTAATACTTTGGATAGGAAAGGAAGGATGGAGATTGGACGGTAATCGGAAAAAGATTCAGGATTAGGCTTTTTAGGAAGTGGCGTGATTTGGGCTTCTTTCCAACTAACTGGAAACTTGCCCGAGGAGATGGAAAAATTGAGGATGTACTGAATGATGGGAACTACTTCATCAAGAATGGGCAATATCATTCTGCGACTGATGCTGTCACTACCCACAGCGTTAGATGAGATTGACTGAATACTCTTCTTAACATCACATTCGGAAAATCGATTAAAAGTGAAAGGGTCACAATTAGGAGGAGCGGTAGAAGAAAGATTCTTCAAAGTTTCTGCTTTAGCAGGTCCATCAAAATTGGTAGAAGAAGAGAAATGCTTATTTAGCTGATTGATATCTAAATTTTTACGACCAGTCTCCTGGTGTGATTTACCAACTCCCAATGACCTTAAAAATTTCCACACTTTAGCTGGATCTCCATTTTCAACGGAGCCATGTATGTGTCGGCGTTGTGCATCTCTACACGCTCTATTGCAGACGTTTCGATAATTTGTGTAATTTTCCTTTTTAACACCGGACTGACAACCCTTCAGCTTACTCTTAGCGATAAGTTTTTTATGCATAAGGGTTCTAATTTCATCATTTAGCCAAGGAGCTGGAGCATGTTTTATTTTAACTGCGCGAACGGGAGCATGAGTGTCGTATAGCTTGGTTAAAATTAGATTAAATTCTGTAACTTTACCATCTATATCATCCGTATTCAGAACACTTGACCAATCTAGCTCCTGTGCGTCCTTACGTAAATTATCAATATTAATACTACCAAAACTGCGTTGTAGAAGAATTTTAGGTTTCAATTTAGGAGGTCGAATTTTGTACGAGAGATAAATTAAATCATGATGGGAGAAGTCATCCGCCGCACATTGACCATGCTTGATGACGTGACTAGGTGATGAAACAAGGATCAAGTCAAGTAATGAAGGGACACTGTTTGGCGCATGATGAGTAGCATTAAGAGGGAGTAAAGTTAAATTGAGTGCCGTAGCCAGCGATTCAAGTTTTCTAGATCTACTGTCCTGTTTCAATAGACATGTATTATAATCACCCATGACGATGGTGTGATCATAAGATGTAGTAATATTTTCTAAGAGATTTTCAAAAGATGAGAAATAATTAACGTTACGAGAATACGGGTAATATACTCCTAGAAGTAGCTTAGAGTGATGCAGGACGACTTCGATAAAGAGATGTTCATATATTTCATATATATTTACATGGGTTTATGGACTTTAGATATATTGGGACCAGAAACTGGCGACCTCTATGGCGTCCTCGGTAGCCAGGTTCAGGTCATTTTGTGTGCATTGTTTTGGACAAAGCGGGCAGGCTAAAAGGTGTGCCATGGTTTGAACGGCAGCACCACATGCACACTGTTCTTGATCTGAAAAGCCACCTGACCATGTTCTCTTTGCTGATGGATGGATGATGATGATGATGAAGCTTACAAAAACTAATTTAGCGACCATGAATAGGTTATAGTGTTAGGTACATCTCAAAATCAAAATAGTGGTCAGTCTATAGGTACATTAAAGTGTTTCGACTAAAAACTAAGGCGAATTTCGGTTGATAACTCGTGACCCATACTGAACTTTAGTTTTTTCAGAAGCTAAATTTGATTTTCCCCTTTTTATTCCAGTTTCAACACCCAAGACGTCGGCGGTTTGATCCTATCGGACAAATTCCTCCAAATATCGGCCATTTTGCCCACCGACCATATTTACGGTTTGGGCGAAAAGCGCGCTCGGTTCATGCAAGACATGAACTGGCAAACCTTCGCCATCTTCAACAGGGATCGTGTGCCGGTTGACGGGGTAAGTTGATTTATTTTTTAGTTACATACTGTACTGTACTGTATCAGCCTTTTAATATTCCACTGCAGGACGTAGGCCTACCCACGAAGGGTGATTGGGCCATATCCACCACGCCGGTCCAGTGCGGGTTGGTGGATTCACATACGCCGTTGAAATTCTTCTCCGGACATATGCAGGTTGCCTCACGATGTTTTCCTTCACCGAAAAGCCAGTGGTGTTAAATTCCGTACATAAGTTCCTAAGAACTCATTGGTACGGGACTGAGATTTGAACCCACGACCTCACGATTGTAAGGCGGGTATCACTACCACTAGACCACTAGTTACATTGGTACATTTATATTTTGTGCCAATTTGTATATAAAGAAAATATATGATCTTAACAAAAAAAATATGATGAATTAGGTTTCAAGGTTTCTTCATGATGCTTCTGCTATACAGTTATGTCTCTTTTTACTCTTATAGTAATCTCAGTATCGCACTTTTTTCCCGTTTGAACAAGAATCAAATTACAAAAAAAAATGTATTACGCCCCAGCAAGCGCAGCGTAAAACATCCACTGATTAAGTGGACTGACGATATAATTAAGACCGCAGGAACGCACTGGAACCAGACTTGTTGATAATCTATAGGGGAGGCCTATGTCCAGCAATGGACATCTTACGGCTGAGCTATGTTCAGCAGTGGGATGTTACAAGGCTGGTAGAGTAAAATACAGATTGATCTTTTTTAAACTTAGTAATTTTTAATTTATAAAAAAACTGAACGTCGGGAGTGTCGGCAGTGAAACCGTGAAAACTTGAACAGTACGTCATCCGTCTTACGAATTTTTGATCAGGTCATGATCTGACGCGAGTTTAAATTTTTTTACCCATTCCAAAAAGTGCACAACATCACTAAAGAAATTTCGCTTCAAAAATACTAAAAACATGCAAAAAAGACTACTTGTCGCCGACACACTTTCTAAATACTGTCCTCTCTCGGTGTTTTGTGCTTTATCTATCGCACTTTCCGTAGATAAACGTCTACGGGTCGCAGCCTTTCTATCTGGCCGTGGAGCACGGCGGTGCGGCCACCGGGACTCTGCTGCTCAATGCTAACGCTATGGGTATGGCACACCTCTTCTGTTTCTTTCTTCATATTTTTAGGGTTCCGTACCGAAAGGGTAAAAACGGGACCCTATTACTAAGACTCCGCTTTCCGTCCGTCTGTCTGTCACCAGGCTGTATCTCAACGTTAAAATTTTCACAGATGATGTATTTTTGTTGCCGCTATAACAACAAATACTGAAAACAGAAAAAAATAGAATATTTAAGAGGGGCTCCAATACAACAAACCTGAATTTTTAGCCTTTTATCGCTCGATATTAATAACAGTGACAGGTAGATGCTTGAAATATTCACAGAATATGTAGTTAAATATTTTCTATAAAAATAAATAATTAAATTAAAATAGAATAAATATTTAAGGGTGGCTCCCATACAAGAAACGTGATTTTTTGCTCGATATTAATAACGGCTACAGGAAGATGCTTGAAATATTCACAGAATGTCAAGTTGTAAATTCCCTTTAAAAATAAATATTTGTATTAAAATAAAATAATTAAGGGGGGCTTCCATATGGTACGGAACCCTTCGTGTGCGAGTCCGACTCATACTTGGCCGATTATTACACTACTTATTATTATTAAATCTTCTATTAAGATTTCGATTTTCTAAACAACTAACACCCAGATTTTTTAACCAACATTTTTTTTTAGCCCGGCCTCGCATCGAACTCGGGATCTACTATTTTTTAAAATACGATTTTATTTCTGAAGCCAGATAGAGGCCAATTTGATTACAATTTGTTACTCGCATTTAAGATTTATAACATCTAATTTTTATAAAGCTTTCAACTTTTTAAACTGACTTACCAAATCATACCTATTGTATGTTCCATTTCTAGACCTTGCACATATTTAAAACAGCTCACATATTTTTGTTCCTGCTTTTATAAAACTATTATTATTATTATTATACTTAATAATATTATCTTATTATTACACAGTTTTTTCAAATATCGCAAAACTCAATGTATTGTAAGATTTGCAATAAATTGTGTAACGTTTCAGACATAGTACTCCAGCCAACTCCAGCTATAACTTACCGCACGATCGGCGGAGTTTTGGATTTCTACATCATAATGGCGCCCTCACCCGCTGCTGTGGTGTCTCGGTACACGGAACTAATCGGACGGCCGCATATGCCGCCGTTTTGGGGGCTCGGCTTCCATTTGTGCAAGTAAGTGATTCTTAGGGTCCGTAATTTGTAGGCTAAAATGGGACCCTATTACTAAGACTCCGTTGTCCGTCCGTCCCTATGTTTGTCACCATACTCCCATGAACCCTGATAGCTAGAAAGTTGAAATTTTCACACATGATTTACAAATCATCGCATAGAAGTCGACCGACGATGTTCGCTAAGGCGCGATAACTACAATAGCGAGGCAACCGCATTAGTACTCTGAAGACGTCGTTATACTTCAGTTACAGTACGTTATAAAGTCAGCAAAGTCATAGAAATTGCAAATGCCAACAGATTTGAGTGCAATAAGAGGACAGTAGATTTTTTGTTATTACTGGAGACGATGAAATGATGAGTGGCCAAATAAACAGCTAATACATTTGAAAACACACACACTCACAAACACATACACACACACACTACAGTGGGTATTGTAAGAGAGAACACAAAATTTAGATATACATAAAATATTAAATACCTCATGTAAAATGTAGGATTAAATGTTAAAGTTTGAAACTGTACTCTGCAACACAGGCTCCTCGGAGACCTAGTGCAGAGTGCAGCGTAATTAATTTAGCCTAAGCGTCTTTTTGGAACAAATAAACTTTTATTTATTTATTTGATATACATCTCTCGGGCCAGGCCCGGTTTTTTTATGGGCATCAGTGGAGCCGAAGCCAACACTGAGAGGCCCTTTTTAAACATCATTTAGATATGTTGTGCACAAGGAGCCTATTGTGAGTAATGAATTCAAAATATAATGAGTTATTGTAGTGAACTTCTGGTTGTTATTCAAAACTGGATTATGGAATGAGGTACGGCACCCACCAAATAATGCCTCATTTCAAATATTCAGGCGGGTGGTGACTTGCCATCCACTAAATGGGCCCCCCATAATAGCTACCGTATATTGGCGCCGGAGGGGCAACATTGGTGTGGACGGCTTAGAGTGTCGAGAGGTGTGCTGCGCGTTCACTAAAAGCTACTAGCTGCGTTATGCCCTTTAACACCTCCACCCTGGAGCTTTGGTTCTTAGCTCTTGCGGTTTCCACTCCTAGCCGGCCGGTTAAGGCAAGAAAGGAGTCAGGGGTCTCATTTAGCCCCAGGGAATCAGGGTTCGCGGTGTCGCCACTCACCAACGGCTCGCCACAAAGCCGCCCCTGCGATTTTATTTATTTATTTTATTATTATTTATTATACTGAATCCGCAGGTCACTAGCAGCCCGATGAGTGTAAATAGTGTGATTGATCCATAAGCTACTCGAGTAGAAGGATTAACAGTACGCTTTGAATAGAGTTATCTTTACATCTCTTGGGCAGCGAGCAAACTAAAATATATGAGAATAATGGATATACAATTGGTTCCAGATTTGAATATGGCAGTGTGAATGTGACCAAACAAGTCTGGCAGGCGAACAGAGAAGCGGGTATTCCTTTTGTAAGTAATCAACGATACACATACAAAAATACAATAACACTTTAGTATACAACCACATTACATCAAAAACTTTACAAGAACAAAACAATACAAATAGATTTCTAACTGGGCGGCCTTATTTCTTCCACACCACCATCTTAATCGTAATCTTGTATGCCATCCATCAGCCATAGGGCGTCAACTGCTGGACATAGGCCTCCCCTATAGATCTCCAATAAGACCAGTTGGTAGGGGCTTTCATCCAGAGCGATCCTGCAGTCTTAATGTGGTCGTCCGTCCACCTTGTGGGTGGACGTCCTACGCTGCGCTTGCCGGTACGTGAACTTTTGGACCCCATTGGTCATCAGTCGTCCGTCTCCGTTTTGCCAGTCCCTATACACGTGCAGCCTATGGGTCAATTATACGCAGAAGGCATGCATCGCCCTACGTACCCAGTACAACAACGCATATAGAGCGCTGATGAGGTTGCCAACGTGGTGTAGCGCATCGGGGATGTTTGCGAACGCGCATATAGACGGTTTTGCGGCGATCGTGCGCAAGCGCGTGGCGTCCCTGATGCGTCGCATCCGCGGCAGCTCCAACACGTACTTGCAGCTGTTCGCCTGGCGGATGGACCTAGACTGCCCAATGATGCAGCATTGGACCAAGCTGCACGTTGAGCACTCTGGTTCCACTCGATATAGACTAAGATAACCTTGATATGAGTGTACCTAGTTCTGTGACACCTAATTTATATTTTTGACATTTAATATTTTTTGTAATTTTACTTTTTAATTTTGTTTTAACACTCATATTAATTTCAATTTTAAAGTTTTGTTTTTAAATGTATTTGCTCAATTTTGATTTCAAATTTGATTTGATTATGATAAAAATGTATTTTTAAATCTGGATGTAAAATCTGAAATAAATGAATTTATTTATTATTAATCTTGTATTATAAGTTTGACATATTTGCAGGATGTGCAATGGAACGATATCGACTATATGGACAATCGTATGGACTTTACGTACAACAAGGAAAAATACGACGCACTGCCGGAGTTTGTCAACTTGCTGCATTCGGAGGGGATGCATTACGTCGTTATTATAGGTTAGATGATTTAATTCTATATCTATATATTTTATGTTAACCTAACCTACCTATTTAATCTATATGTCGAATCCATAAAAGGATCCGCATCAGTTATGGTGATTTAATGTGGTAATAATTTTATACCATCTGACCCAACAATACTTCAGTGTGGCGTGGCGTGGGTTAAGCGGGCGAGGATATGAATTGCGACGTCACGAACAATCAGTTTATTTCACAGAACATTACGTATGACTACAACTTTAAGCAAAGGACATGGCGTTCCGCAGCGTAACGCACGCTGCCACCATTTTATCAAGAATCACAACTCGAGCCGTTCTCAACACAGTTTACCATAACCTCTCCGAACCAGCTCTCCTTACAACTGACTAGTGACATCTCATCTCGCACCGCCCATCGGCCGATCATGCGATATCACTTGAAAACCTCTTTGGAACCAATCAGCAGCGTTTGTTACAAACGTTACACCAGGAATGTTGCCACTTCCATTCCTAGTCCTTCGAAATTATACTAAGTGGCACTATTTAAAAATAAACTTAAAGCTAATGTCCCGTTATATATTATAGACTATAGCCTATGCTACACGGTATTAAACAGCGGTTTGAAACAGTATAGACAGTTGTTTTATACCACATTTCATGTGACATTCAAACGCCCTTGGTAGCACGGCTTGCGTTGCAAACCACTGCCAGAAGCGATGGTTTGAAACCGTCTAGCCGCATGTTCAAAACCAGACGTACGACAGTCACGCTGCGGCGGCGGGCGCGGGCGCACGTTACTACGTTTCCTATAAGATGGCGCAAGAGCAACTTGAACATGATGTGAGCACGAATTTTATGGATTTATATAGGACTTGCACTGCCTTTGGGATTTGACTAGTAAAACATACAAATACCCTAATCAGAAAAAAACAAGCGTGGGATATTTTAGCTAAAAAATTAAAATCTATTGACTCAAAGGCAAACGCCGCGTCTGCAAAAAAGAAAAAAGATAGGTAAAGCGTCATGACTTCGTTGTAGTATAAAATACTGTAGGTACGTGAACGAGGTTACGACACGTCCTATCCACGCAACGTTTTTAATAACACTGTTGGTTTCAAACCATGTAGCCGGCAATCCGCATCTCACTTTTGTTCAAGGTGACCTTGGTTTCATACCTCATTTCAAACCGTTATTATTTTATACTACGGGACTAATCGCGCACTAAAATTACGAGATAAATAAATACCTCCTCATCCCGACGATTCGGCCGAGTTGCATCGACCGTGGTCACGGGTAGACTCTACCCTAGTCTACCCGTGACCACGGTCCCGTAGTATAAAATAATAATGTGTTCAAATCGCGAAAGTTTAAAAACAACATTTCAAACCGTGTAGGATAGGCTTATATAGGTAGGTTAGGTTAACATAGAAGAGTTTAATATGATTTCATACAGAAACCGCGTTTGTTTCCATAATAGAAACAGTAGAAACGAAGCTTTTCCTACTTTCAGATCCGGGCATTGCTGCGTCGGAGAAGCCCGGCACGTATCCTCCGTACGATCGCGGCATTGAAATGGACATATTTGTCAAAAACTCCACCAATCAACCATTTGTTGGAAAGGTTAGTATTAAGCTCGAGACATACTATCGGACGCGGCTTACGGACGCGACTGACAGCCGCGACCTAGACTATGAAAGTACACTGAGCCGTACACACAAGTCGCGGACTTCACCTTCGGACGTCCGAGAGCGTTCGGACGTCCGAGAGCGATCTGGCACACCGGATGTCTTAAGACTGTGCACATTGCTAAGTCGCGGCTGTCAGTCGCGTCCGTAAGCCGCGTCCTATAGTATGTTTCCGGCTTTAAACGTAAACTTACATTATTACGTTAGGACGTACTGTAATGTACTGTACCAGCCTTTTTAATAGTCCACTTCTGGACGTAGGCCTACCCACGAAGGGTGATTGGGCCTCATCCACCACGCTGGCCCATTGCGGTTTGGTGGATTCACATACGTCATCGAATTTCTTCTGTCGTATGTAGGTTGCCTCACGATGTTTTCCTTCACCGAAAAGCCAGTGGTGTGAAATTCCGTACATAAATTCCAAAGAACTCATTGGTACGGGACCGGGGATTTGAACCCACGACCTCACGATTGTAAGGTGGGTGTCACTACTCGTACCTCTTGACCACCACGGCTATTGTGTTTGTTAGGACGTACAATGTATAATATATATTTTAAATGATCGCCATCAAGTATAAGAAACGTAATCTTACGAGATGGGTTCTTGGATAGTCGGTTAAAACGCCGGTTATGCGCTCTGCACTTTATTACACACACTCACTTCACAAAAAACATGACACTGGCACTGATATTCACACACACTATAGTCACTGAACACCCTGAACACGAGATGCTTTCGCTCCGATAGAAAACATGATAACTGAGTCAAACGAAAACCATCCTTCTATTTATATTGGAATAAAATTCCCTAGAAATCTGTAGGATAATCGGTGCCATTGTCAAAGTAAACAAGGAAATTTCTAGAAAACCCTATTGTTCTTCAATAAAAAAAACTAGCACTATAGACGGCAGACAATGCCACGGCCACATCTTATGACATAGTTGCCCGCCCGGGTATAAGTAAACAAGTAGCCGCAACTTATGTCATAGTTTCTGCATACCTACATTTACAACGTACTCCTGCCTACCGCGTGACAGTAATAATATTATTGTGAAATCACACGACTATTAGTTGTGATTTTTTTGTGGATCTATTTGACTTAGGAGGCTTGGCTGCCTCAGAGCTGCTTTTACGCAAAATTATAATTTGGGACATTTTTTTCTATCTTAATATAAAAATAGGTAACGCCAGTAGTTTTTCTACAAACCTTAAGGGCAGGCCTCCAGCCAGCAGTGGACGTGCTACGGCTTAAGTTGGGAAAAAAAATACTGATTAATATTTGTCGGTTTCAGGTGTGGAATACTGGCTACACCGTATTCCCCGACTTTACTCATCCAAACTCCACGCCTTACTGGGTGGAAATGATGACCAACTTCCACAAGAAAGTACCCTACGATGGTGCTTGGATTGTAAGTCATTTCTTTTTTATTTTTAATAAATACTGTACGACTGGTAAATATTTGCGCAAAAAAAGAGATGAAAGAGTCTACAATTTCTGGTGACCATAATTCCATTTTCAGGATATGAACGAACCATCAAATTTCCGTAACGCATACGGTGACTGTGCGCCTGAAAACCTGCCCTACTTGCCGTCGACTCGCGACTCGGTTTTACACGAACATACGCTTTGTATGGAGGCGAAACACTACGCAGGGCTGCATTACGATCTGCACAACTTGTACTCTATCACTGAAGCCGTTGCTACTAACTTGTAAGTAGATAAAACAATAAAAGACATACATTTACGTACATACAGTCATACACTTTCATACAATACTTGCCTTATCTGCTGTTGACTCGTGAGTCCGTTTTACACGAACATACTCTTTGTATGGACGCGAAACACCACGCCGCAGCGCAGCGTAGATACTACAAAATAAAATACATACTTTTGCATACATACTATCATATACTCTCATACAAAAACTGGTCGGATCTGACGTCGACTCGTGACTCAATTTATATATTTGAAATATGCAAATTTGTCAAAACCCACCCTAACTATTTTAACAAAGCGTCTGATAAATCGCACAAAATTAGATCACAATATAGACATAAACTCGTAGAACCAAAGTCTAACTTAGCAATGCACAGTTCTAGCCCAAATTCTATGGCTAAAAAAATATTCAATAAATTGCCAAATAATCTAAAAGATATCGAAAGAGAAACCTGTTTCATAAAACAACTAAAAATAATCCTTTTATGGAAATGCTACTACACATCAGACGAATTTTTAACGATAATCTAGAAAACATAATAATAAATCGTTCCAATACAAATAATAAAATTGCCATACCCTTATAGGGTCATATGTATCACTATACAAAACATATTAACTAAGAACCGCATGTAAATTGCATATGTTGCAATAAATGATTTGACTTTGACAATTTTACACTAATAAATCTAATAATTTTAATTACGGGTTTTGCTTACGCTTATATTTATAAGGCAGTCAGCACATCTTCCGTATACATATCGCGTGAGTAACTCCTGACAATTAGACAATAGACATACATTTTGCAAATTCAACGTTTTAAGAATTCAACTTTTTGTACCTAAAGGATATTTTTATTTGAAGAAAATAAAACAGGAATGGTAAAAACTAAACTGCCTTATTATGCTTTATTTTCGTCACCAGCTGGCCCCACCTCAGTATGGTGCCGGTTGTAAATAACCAGCGCTGGCCTTCCTGTCATCTGTGTTTAATTCTAATAGGCATGATGCCTGAGTAAAAAAAAATTGTAATTAGTCCGTAGGTTAGATTATCAAAAAATATTGGACACGTATTTTTTATTTTGTCAATCAAACAATAAATGACAAAGAAAAACCTTTGTAAAAGTTCAGAAGTGGGCTTGTGACGTCACTTTTCTGTCAAAAGTCTATACTTTTGTAGTGACGTCACGCGGAACTTTTACGGGATATATCTTCATCAATTTTTGTTTCATTGACAAAAGAAAAAATACGTGTTAATATTTTTTTATAAATAATCTATCTGACAGACTTATTATATTTTTTTAGTCTAAATATGATAAGATATTTTTATTTCCAATAAAATTTAAAATTAGGGTACAGAGCAGAGTTTCAAATTTTTCAGTCTAAGTTTATACATAACAAAAACTAGTTACATTATAATTCTATTAATCAATTGCCGCTACAATGTATGTTTAAATCAATTATATAATTAAATTGACATACTCTTGGTCTGTGAATTATCAGTGGGCCCCAAACTAGGCTAAGCCTGTATCTTGGTGGCCCTAAATAGGCTAGCTTCGAATATTTAAAGCCTATGCTTTAAATATTCGAAAACCACGCTAGTTTCCATATTCAAAGTGTATATTAGTAGTGCTCGTAGCGTAGTTTGACTGTTTGTCAGCGATTACCGAAATTAAGCAACGTTCCGCACGGTCCGTATTTGGATGGGTGACCGCGGGTGGCATTTTCCAACTGAGCGCTACCGTGTCTCGGATGACACGTTAAAATGTAGGCCTCTGTTGTTTTAACCGATTAGCCATGTCAGAGGCTTTCAGGTGGCCTAAAAACTCTGACACCAGGGCTAGCCACCCGGCCTATACGAACTTACTTACTGTACATTTTGTCCGCAGCGCTCTATCAGAAATCAGGGGCAAGCGTCCGTTCATAATATCCCGAGCTTCGTTCGTGGGACTCGGCCAATACTCCGGCCACTGGAGCGGGGACATCGTCAGCGACTGGCACGACATGCGGATGACTATACCCGGTAACTATATATTCAATGTTTTTGGAGTGAATCTACAGAATACCAAAACGTACTTTTTCGTGATGAGTACTTGGTGACTAATTTAAATGCCGATTATTCCGCCGAGAGGAGTCTTATTTAATTAACACGCCTTTATTAATTCCACCTGTATGTTTGTTTGCTTGTAACCAACGCCTTTGAGCTCGAGTTTGCCCTACTTTGAGTGATCAGATTTTCTTTAAACTTTGCACACCTATCAAAGACCGATGACAATGCTTTTATTCGATTAAAATATCCTGATTAGATTCGTCAGGATTCATCAATTTCTTTCCGCATCTTTTGTATAAAAGTAAGATCATTCGGTAGCTATTTACTAAAAAGTGAAAAATAAATATATTTAAAAAAAAATAAAAAACACGCTTTCATAGCATATCAAACTAAAAAGTCTAAAATATTTTTCAATATAGGCAGAAAATAATAATGAACGAAAATATTAATATTATTGTGAATAAAGTGTGGGGTGCTGGATTCACAAAAAAAAGCGCCCACGCTTTTTTGACCCACGAACCGCCGGAGGAGGTATATAATTCGACGCGTATATATGTTTTTTTTATGTCCACGCATAACTTTTTTCATAGAAGTCCGATTTCAATAATTCTTTTAGTATTGGAAAGAATATATTCCGAAATTGGTCCCATTTAAATTTTATCGAAATCGGCTGAGCCATTTTTGATAAATCAACAATATTGTGAAAAATGTTACATCGATCCATGCAATTTATTCACCCATAACTTTTTTCACAGTAGTCCGATTTCAATAATTCTTTTTTTATTGGAAAGAGTATACTTTGAAATTGGTCCTCTTTAAATTTTATCGAAATCGGCTGAGCCATTTCGGATAAATCAACAATAATGTGAAAAAAGTTACATCGATCCGTGCAATTTATTCGCGGATTCTGTACACGGGTGAAATCGGTCATGCTATTTTTTTGCAAAAAATAATTATTATTCACAATAGTATTAATATTTTTTGTTCATTATTATTATATCCAAAAACTAACCTAATCAAAATCTATTGAAAGTCAAAGTCTTAGTTTTATACTAATCTCTCAATAGTTTAAAACAAAACTGATATTTGCTTGTTTTTTTTTTTTGTATAAATCACAGTAAAGTTTTTTCATGTTTTAGGAATTTTCTTTCCTGCAAAAAATTTGCAAAGCTGAAGCTAGTCAGGAACAATATTATAAAGTTGATTTTATGTCTCCACAGAATTGCTGAGCTTCAGTCTCTACGGGATCCCACTGATGGGCGCAGATATTTGTGGGTTCGTGGGTAACACCACGGCTGAGCTGTGCACGCGCTGGATGCAGCTCGGAGCCTTCTATCCTTTCAGCAGGAACCATAACTCCGACACTTCTATCGTGAGTACACAAAGTTATCTCTATTACATACGGCTTCTATAGTTATCGTCTAGGGCAATGTTTTTCAATCTTTTTCATCACATCTATTCGAAAAGAACTACTTGGTTCGTCTTTAAGTGCGCCTAAAGGTGGTGTTTTCTATAAGGAACTTTATAAGTGCGACGGAATCATCTTTGCCGCGCACTTTTTGAATTTGGAACAAATAAGTGTGACGGAATGCTCTTTGCCGCGCACTTTTTGAATTTGGAAGTATTTGTAATGTTAGTGTTCAGCGCCAAGAAAATGAATGAAAATAATCTAAATATAAGTTTTTATTTGTTTATTATATTATTAGATATCATTTAATTTCAATTTAGTTGTTACTCTACGTTTTAATAATAATAATATTACAATAAAATATGAGGCGCCTTTTATTTTCTCATAGAGGTGATGAAAAGTAGAGTGTACCACTCGGGCGCAAAATATGTTTTTGGCTCGGGCGACGTACTTTGAATCCCTCGCTTCGTTCAGGATTGTACTAAAGAATCGCTCGCTACGCTCGGGAATCTACTCTAGAATCCCTCACTTCGCTCTGGATTCAAAAAAGCGCCCCCGCCGTAAAAATATTATTTTGCTCCCATATGATACAATCTACTATTTCATAGCGCGGCCCCCTTACTCACTGTATTATTGTATTTGTAAACTGTATTTCTGGTTAACTATGTTCAATTTAAAATAGGTACCTACTATAGTACTCCATTACTTGATCTATACTTTTATCGTTTCCCGATGATAACATAAGAGAAGAACTAATCAAAGGAAGCATTGTACCAAATAAGAGCAGATAGTAAGCGAAGAAATTGTTCTGGTTTTTTTTTTGCATGTTGCCGATGCTGAGATACCCGACTTAAATTAATGTTTTTTCAGTAAACATGCATTTTTAAAACATACAAACAGTCTACGTTAAAGAAGAGGCTGGCTATAGTAATACAGGTTTTTAACCTAGCACAAGAGTCAGAGAACTTGTTGTGTTAATTTAATTTTGTTGATCAAATAAATGTTTTTATGTTTTATGTTATGTTTATGAGTAGAAAACACTAATACACACAATAAAAGTTTCGTACTATGGTACCCTAAAGTGTTGGGTTCTCGAGATATTTGGATGTAAAGATCGCTGTACGAGAACTTTGCGATCTTTTCATCCAAATATCTCGAGAACGTGACACGATAGGGAATCATAGTACTGAACATTTATTGTTTGTATATGTGTCCCCTACCCATATATACTACTTTTATTGTGCGCGGAAACTTATAAAAATAACATAATGGCGGCGGCGGGTGGAGATGCCAACTTTCATACAAAAATGCTCAAACCCCTTTCGAATTGTTTTTCGCTTAAAAAACAATTTTCATTGTTTAATTGCAGCCTCAAGACCCGGTGAGCCTAGGGCCGGCGGTGGTGGAAGCCAGTCGAAAAGCACTGCGGACGCGATACAGACTGCTTCCTTACTATTACACGCTGTTTTGGCGCGCGCATACTCAGGGAGACACCGTGGCCAGACCGCTGTTCTTTGAGTAAGTATTACAGCTATCAAACAAAGATAAAAAGTAAGTTCGTATAGCCCTGGTGTCAGAGTTTTTAAGCCGCCAGAAGGCCTCTGACATGGCTTAATGGTTAAAATAAACGGAGATGTTATGATATGTTATGATGGACATCCTTGGGGGGGCTCGGGCGTCCCCGCGGTCTCCAGGCTAGTCTACCATGGATGTGTGTGGTTTGTGTGTTGTACCACTGAATCTGCAGAGTGACGTCTTGTTCCACTACCGACTTTCTACCTACTTTACTCCTTAAGATAACATGAGAAACAGTAGAAGAAAAAAAACGTGTACACAGCGACAGCACTCCCTCTCACTCAAAGTGCACCTGTGCAATATTCGGGGCCTGCACTCTAATCTCACGCCTGTCCATCATCATCTTGAGACAGATCGACCCCACCTATTGTTTCTCACGGAGACGCAAATTGCTGGTCCATCCGACGTGTCGTACCTCTCCTACCCAGGGTACTCCCTGGAGCACCGTTTTAAACTACGTGCGGGTGTATGCGTGTACGCCCGGGATGACATTTGCTTTCTGCGCCTTCGTAGGTTTGAAGACCCTTCATTTTCCGTGCTCTGGGCTTTGGCGGATACTGGCGTAGAGAAAATTATCTACGCCTGTGTATACCGATCACATAGCGGAGACCAGGAGACGACCAGACTCACCGAATACCTTAGTGAGGCGGCGGATGCTGCTCAGCTCAGCTACCCTTCGGCCCAATTATTGATCCTGGGGGATTTTAATGGCCACCATAAAGAGTGGCTTCACCCATACCTGGACACAAACCATGCTGGGCTTGAGACGCGCAAGCTTGCCTTGACACTTGATCTCACCCAGCTGGTTCAAGGCGCCACACGGGTACCTGATGTTGACTCGCACACGGCCTACTGCTTGGACCTTCTGCTGACTACCGATCCAGACCGTTATTCTGTGGCAATCTTCCCACCGTTAGGTACATCTGACCACTGTCTGGTGAAATCTGTATCCGTCTACTCCCCATCAGACCCCAGTCCCAAAGGGTCACGGCGCGTGTGGCGGTACAAGTCAGCAGATTGGGATGAGATGCGGTGTTTTTTTGCTTCTTATCCTTGGCAGCCTGTTTGTTTTTCTTCCGATGATCCTTCTGCGTGCGCGGATGCCGTGACAGATGTGCTTCGTACCGCCATGGAATACTTCATCCCATTTTCGGACGTGCCTCTGTCTAGCAAAGCTCGGCCCTGGTTTGGGCCTGAATGTGGACGCGCCGAAGCGCAAAAGCATCAGGCATACCTGGCTTGGGTCGATGCTCGAAACCGTAAGTTGAGGGACGTTCGTCTGAGGAAGAAGGCATACAATAGGGCTGCTAAGTCCTGCAAAAAGGTTATGCGGAGGGCTCGCTTTGACCACATTAGTCGAATAGGAAACAAGCTTGCTTCTTACCCTGCGGGTAGTAAGGCATTCTGGTCCCTAGCTAAATCGGTTGAAGCGAACTTCTGCCGCCCCTCACTGCCTCCGTTGCTGAAACCCAATGGTTCACTGGCCCATACCGCGGTGGAGAAAGCAAATTTATTTGCATCTCAATTTGCTGAGTCTTCGCGTCTAGACCCCGGTAGTGCGAGACCTCCAACTTTGCCAAACTGTGACACTGTAATGAGTGAAATACACATCCGGCAAAAGGAGGTCCTCAAAGTTCTCCGCAGTCTAGATGTGAACAAAGCCAGTGGCCCTGATGGTACTCCGGCCATTGTATTGAGGACTTGTGCGCCTGAGCTGTCGCCTGTGCTGACTCGCCTCTTTCGCCTATCTCTGAAGACAGGTCAAGTGCCCAAATCTTGGAAGCTTGCTAACGTGCAACCTGTACCCAAGAAGGGCAGCCGTGCCGACCCTGCCAACTACAGGCCAATTTCGATCACGTCTATACTCTGTAAGAGTATGGAACGTGTTCTAAATAACAGGCTCCTGGCCTACCTGGAAGCGAATGACTTACTCAGTGACCGCCAGTACGGCTTTCGCCGAAACCGGTCTACTGGGGACCTTCTAGCGTACGTCACACACATCTGGAGTGAGGTCATGGAGAAGCACGGGGAGGCGTTGGCTGTCTCCTTGGACATTTCCAAAGCTTTTGATAGGGTCTGGCACGATGGGCCACAGATCGAGTTATACAGAGAGGCTATGGTTGAACGGCTCAACTTGAGTCTGCAGGCGGTATCTGACTGGGGTGATGCTAACCTGGTCAAGTTTAATGCCACAAAGACTCAGGGCTGTCTGTTTTCGGCCAAACAGAGACCCTTTCAATTGTCTCCCGCTTTCCGTGGTGTCTCCGTTCCGGTAACTGACAGCTTGGAACTATTAGGCGTTTCACTCTCATCTTCTCTTAACTTTGGCTCTTACATAGAGTCCAAAGCCCAATTAGCCTCCAAAAAACTTGGTGTTCTCTCTAAGGTGAGACGGTATTTCACACCTGAGCAACTGCTTAGTCTTTATAAAGCACAAGTCAGGTCTTGCATGGAATACTGCTCTCACCTTTGGGATGGCTCTGCCAAATATCAACTGGAGGCTCTGGAGTCGATTGAGAGGCGAGCCAGGAGGCTGATTGACAACGACACCTTGACTAAGACGCAGCTGCAAAGTCTTGAGCATCGTCGCAAGGTAGCGTGTTTGTCGGTCTTTTACCGGATACACTTCGGAGAGTGCGCCCAGGAGTTGCACAACCTGGTCCCCCGCCCCTTCCTTCTATCGTACGGCTAGACGGACGCGACCAAAGCGCCACCCTTTTATGGTGGACATTCCGCGCGTTAGAACCAAGCGTTTCGAATCCTCATTCCTCATACGAACAGCCGGAATGTGGAATGCTTTGCCTGGGTCTGTCTTTCCGTTAAAGTACAACGTGAGTGTCTTCAAATCCCGAGTAAATAGGTATCTTCTAGGTAAGCGTGCTACACCCTAGACCGCACATCTGCTTAACATCAGGCAGTGTGTAGTCAAACGCAAACCTATTCGAAATAAAAAAAAAAATAAAAAAAATATTACTTTATGAGCATTATTTGCAAATTATTTGCATTATTAAAAACAAGATTTGCAAACGACTTTAAAAAATGAGTTTCTCAATTAAATGTTTTTTTTTTGTATGTATGTTATAATTAGCGCCACACAAGTCGGAGGGTGGGATGTTATGCGCAGAACACTGCGCAAAAAGCAAAATATAGGGTTGCGCGGGAGCCTGAGAGACGAGACGGGGCACACCCGCCCGCCAACCTCGTGCCTCCCGCGCGCTCCCTACGCCCGTGCTCACTACTTCGCCACTTGTGTAGGAATTGTGCACACATGCGCAATAATTAGCGAATCACGGCGAAGTGTCATCTGCGGCTCACTTCTCATCTGCCGACTTGTGTGGCGCTACCTATACGTGACTGTTTTGTCAATTATGAATCGATTTTGATCTTAGTAGATCATACTTCAGAAGTCCATTTTTTTGTTTTTTTTTTTTACGAAATCGTATCTTTTTAGAATAATCCTACTAATATTATAAGATTGAAAGTTTGTGAGGATAGATGGATGGATGTTTGTTACTCTTTCACGCAAAAACTACTGAACGGATTGAGATGAAACTTTGCAATAATATAGCTTATATATCAGAATAACACATAGGCTATAAATTATAATGGTATATTGCGTATGCGGGCGAAGCCGCGGGTAAAAACTAGTCAACTATAATATAAAAATGGGATGCTTGTTATGACTAGATGTCTTACGCAGCGCTTGTCATTACGTGTTCTCCATTCGAGTCAATTTTACAGCTCCATTGGCCATCTGTTCTAGGAACTATACTGGCCATGCTTGCTTAATTGATTTTTCTGTTTCAGATGGCCAGAACAAAGCAACCTCCACGACATAGACGACCAATTCCTCATCGGGCCTTATCTCATGGTGACTCCCATACTGAACCAAGGCGCCACTATAGTGAAGGCATTCTTCCCGCTACCACAGACTTGGTACAGGCTGACTGGAGAGACCATCGGCTCTGGGCTCTGGGTGGACGTAGATGAGGATCATATCGCCTCTGTTAGGGTATGTTCTTCATCTTTTCAACCAGAGAATGTCCTCTAATAGACCAGTCCTTGATAGGTTATTTTATGGTGACTCCCATATTGAACCAAGGCGCCACTAGATTGAAGGTATTGTTCCCGCTACCACAGACTTGGTACAGACTGACTGGAGAGACCATCGGCTCTGGATTATGGGTGGACATTGACGAGGATCATATCGTTAATGTTAAGGTAAGTTCTTCATCATTTCAGCAGTCCGTCCTCTGATAGACCAGTTCCTGATCTGACTCTATCGTATGTCTAAGGGTAAGTTCTTCATCATATCAAGTGTAGAATATCTTATGGTAATGATAAACTTCTTCCGTACTTATCTAGTGTAACAGATTGCCTGTACCCTAAAACGTCAGTATCGCTCTTTTTTAGCTCTATAACTTCTTCTGGTTGACACAGTGAAGGCGACAAGTCTTTATGCAAGTCGCTAGCGTGGCGAGCACCTCTACTGAGCGAGAGAGAGTTGAGAAACTCAGTGGCATTGCGTGTCTCTCTTGCCCAAGTACGCGCTGGTGTAGTCGCCCCTTAAGACGCTGTCTGTGTGAACTGCAAGGATTTGCTACTCGAAGGTGCCTGAAGTACCTGACCTGTCGCCGAGGTGCAGGGGTGTCGAAGTAAAACTCCGGAATCTTAATTAATCCTTAGCTCTTTTATTCACAAAATAATCGTATACAATTCAACCGTTAACTGTACACTCACTTTTCACTACTAGTTAACTTGCCGAGATCGAATTGTAGATTATAACTGTTCATTGTTCAAATTAAGACTAACTATCGGGCGATCCGCATGCCCTTATATACTAAATCAACTACTTGGCTGTTCATTCCCCGGACCAATCAGAGCTCTCAGAATGTTCGCGAACCTTCCCTTCTTTCTTCGGGGCCTAAGTAGGTTACGAAGTAACGGGAAGGTTCTAGAACACATTTCTTGAATTTTCTATGAAACCACCTCGAATGTTCGAGAACCTTCCCTTCTTTCTAAGTAAGTCACAATGTATCGGGAAGGTTCTAGAACACATTTCTGGAATATTCTATCAATCGAACTCGAATGTTCGAGAACCTTCCCTTTTTTCCAAGAAGGTTACAATGTATCGGAAAGGTTCTAGAACACCTTTCGGGAATGTTCTATGAATCGAATTCGATCGAACGGCAAGAAATAGGTAAAATTCTATTCTTAACTAATTCGAAACTGTAACTTAAACTATTTTGTGTCCGAATTAGTGTTGATCGCCGACACACAGGTTACCTTTGATAGATATACTGCTGTAGTTTCCTATAAGAATAGGTTGAACTGCAGGCTGACTGGAGATACCATAGACTCTGAAATCTAGGTGGATATAGACGAGGGTCATCGTAAGTTCATCATATAAAGCATAGAATATTTTTTAGAAGTGATAAACTTCTTCTGTAAGTTCTCGTCTAATGTAACAGATTTTCATGGCAATCCCCTAAAACATAGGATCAGTATCGCTCTTTTTAGTTGTAGAACATCATCGATTGGTTGCCATTGGCCATCATTTGGTAGATATACTCCTGTAAATTCTTATTACAATAGGTTGGATTGGATGGATGGATGAATGGAAGCATACTAATGGCCATTCTGGCCATCTGTACGTCCAGAATGATCTCTTAGCTTCCCCGACTAATACCAACGTTCCTTATAAATCCGCGCTTATTCACACGTGTGTGAAAAAAGTCGAAAAAAAGTAAAATTTTCGAGCTAAACTCATTCTCAGGAAATTTCAGCAAATTTCTCGCGCTCGTTATGCTTGCGCAATAATATAATTTGCCTCCTCGGTATCCGCTTAGTGGAGTAGACAATTAGACATTTCTGTGTTCGAGTTCTTCAAGAATTTTATACTTGTCTTTATATGTACACAATAAATAATGTTATGTGTCAGGCGTTCTATATTTTATGGTGTATACAGGGTGGTGCAATTCTTCCGTTACAAGAGCCTCCGGAGCGCGGCCCGGTTACCACCGCCAACACCAGATCAGGCCCGCTGCAGCTATCCGTCGTGCCCGATAATGGTCACAAAGCTCGAGGAGAAATTTACTGGGACGACGGCGACAGTATTAGTGAGTATCCAAACTAGCTCTTTTGTACAGGAATCTAACCGATCTAACTAAATATTGTTACGAGATGGGTTCTTGGATAATCATAATCAGCTCAAACACCGATTAATCACTTTGCACTTTATTGTACAAAATCACAATACACACGACACGACTGGTTTGCACAAACACTTCACACTGGCACTGATATTCACACAAACTAGTCATTTCACAATCACTGGTGCCACACTTGAACACGAGATGTTTTCGCTTCGACGGTAAACGAAAATCTGGTCCCCAAGGGTCGGCCGGCGTATTTATATCCGTTATTACCTACAGTCTCGAACCTACGAGATAATTCGCGACATTACTGGATCTAATAAACGCTATTGTGTTAACAAGTAAACAACTTAAAAGGAGACTTCCCTATTGTTCTCTAATACGTAAACACCCAAAAAAACTAAACAATAGACGGCAGACAAAGATTGATCCTGCTCGAGTCATAAAACCATAAATCTCGCACTTAGGTGTAAACAACTCGCCGTCATTACTGCGCGGCCTACCTACTGCGTCACAATATCTATAGGGAGGCCAAATACCGCAGTAAAATAAGTGTGGCAAATGATATCTTAGCGCTATAGAAAATTAAAGTAAAAAAAAATAGTTTAAGAATTTTTCGTATATCTGTGTATGTTTATGCCATAATTATAATAATGGCTCCTAAATCAATTTTGTTTTTCTTTATTCGTTTGAAAAATCACATCTTGTTCGGGCAGAGATGACCTCGCAAGAATCCGTTATTGTCTAAATTATTATACATACGGGAACGGGGTTACGGAGCCTTCTGTATGCCTATCCGAATAGCATTTGGCCAGTTTTTTTAACTACCATCCATTAAATATAGTAATTTCTGCAATTACAGACAGCTACCAAGAAAAGAAATACAGCCACATCGAATTCTTCCACAACGACACGGAATTCCGCACCGCCGTCCGCTGGTGGGGCTACGGCGTGCCCACACTCGAAAAAATAACCTTTTTCAACCAACCATCAGTAAAATCCGTCGATATCAACAATCAACCTTGTAGAAAACCCTGCACTTTTACATATATTACCGCTAGGAGGGTTCTAGAAGTTACTATAAACATGTCTCTCGATAAACCGTTGACTGTGTCTTGGGTTTACGGGACGAAATTGACGTTCAAATCTGGGGCGGTCTTGCCGGGATATGGGTGAGTGACGGAAACTGGTACGAGTATGTGTTAGTGTATAATTATGACCACGTTTCTTAACATCGGATAAATTGTCCTGAAATTAAATGTGGCCTTATATCCACCAAATAAAATGAACCTTACGGTACATACTTAAAGCCTGTCTATGCACAAAAGAGCGTCAACTAAAAACTAAGGTGAAAATCAGTTGATGAACTTTTGTGCATACACTGACCAATGTTTTGGTATTTAGGTTATGCACCTCGTCAATACTACCTATTCATGGCCGCTATAGGTGTTTTCGTAAACTTACAATGAGCAGTTTTGCTATTTACATAAAAGGCAAAAAATATTTCGCGCAGACCGAGGTCTAAACACTAAGCTAAAACTACATACTTAGGTAGCTACTCCATAAAAAACAATTGGATCATCTACAGCAGACCCTTGCAGGTCTAAATATAAATTCCGTATGTTCCTGTTGTAGTTAAATTTATTTTAATTTCGTTTTCTATGGGCTGTGCCATAAATATTCAGTATTTGGTCTGAAGAAAACAACAAACAACGTTCTACACTTTATTAGACAACCAAATTACTTTAAAAAAAATTAAATAAGGACAAAAACAAAACAATAGGTTTTTAATTGTCAGCCTTATCGCTGAATGATGAAAAATTTGACGAACAATTATGTAAAATACTCATTTAAGTTTTTCTTTATAAATATCTTTATTATCAATAGCAACTATCCAAAATGTGTCTTGCATGGTCTTAGACACTAAGAGCAGCTACCCTAACATAGGTAGTAAGGTTTTAGAAAAATATTTTTATTCATTCATTCATTGTGTCAACGGCTAGACTTTAAAAAAAAAATAACGTGTATAATCAATATTATTTTTATTTAAAATTCATCATATTTTATACACATCAGTACGATAAATCTATGTGGATTTGCGCGTTACGTGCCTCAACTTAGTTTTGTTTCAAAAATGTTGCATGAATTATAATTCTAATTCCAATATTATAATAATATCTTAAACTCTGTTTTTGTTTATTTTTAACGTAATAAATCTGTTTACCCTGTACTAACCCAAAAGAGGGTGATTAAAACCATCGCTATGAGCATCTTTTGTTTTCACTGAGAACGGTGTATGGTACCTAACAGAAAAATATCGGTGGTAGGTATTTTGTATTATTTGAGAAATAGTGAAGACTGGTTTGTTTGCCATCCTTTTATATTTTATAACCTATATATACCGGTATTATTTATGTTTGGAAATTAGATTTATTTACTGATTTATTTACTGAATTTATTTACTGTGTTGTCTGAAATAAAGTTATTTATTTATCTTATACAATGGGCCCAACCTAAAATTTGAAAAAAAAAAGCAGTTCCATACAAAATTGCAACTCGCAATCGACAAAATGTATGAAACTGCTGATTTTTTCAAAAATTCCAAACCTTCCGGTTTGGCCCCATAGTAAAAGTTGTTCATAATGATGGTCTGAATCACCATCTTTAGATTTAGTACACCAGTTCTTGATAAACCTGTATAGAATATCAGATAGATATGCATACTGCTGTTGAAAAACACAGGACTTACAATGATAACTAAATATAATGATAACATAGGACAAAATGTAAGTGAATTTGAAATTGTACTCACATTATGTGTTACCCGTCCTAAAAGTGATTTATGGATTAAAAACCTAGAAAAAGTTCATTTAAAATGGTGACTAAAAGTTAAATAAAAATGTAGTTTATTTACCAATGATGATTATCCTTGTTAGATTATGATAATTATAGGAATGTTAAGGTTAAGTTTCTTTTTATACAAGGTGTTGTTTTGTAAAATGCAAGAAGTTTCAGAAGTGTATATCATTATGAAGATGTTTTATTATGGAACCAACTGCGAAATCACCAGAAAAAATCAGCTAAATAGATTTTATCGAGAGTGAATTAATTTTTTGACCGACGAAACGGAGAAAGGTGCTCAATTCGACGCGTATATTTGTTTTTTTTATGTGTATACATAAATTTTTACATAGTGGTCCGATTGCGATAATTCTTTTTTTATTGAAAAGAGTATACTTGGAAATTGGTCCCATTTAAATTTTATCGAAATCGGCTGAGCCTTTTTTGATAAATCAACAATAATGTGAAAAATGCTACATCGATCCGTGCGAAATATTCGCGAATTCTGTACACGGTTGAAGTCGGTCATGACATTTTTTGGGATGAATAATTATGTAATTATTTAGCAGTTTTAGTCCCAAAGTAAAAGTTTTTCATAACGATGAGCATGCATAGAAATCTCTGTACGTGGCAAAGCAACACCCTGTATAATAATTAAAAATGAAATCTTTGGGGACTGTAGTCTTCTATTTTTACAGCTTTTTAAACCGTTTTTGGTACAGTTTGTATCTGATTTGTTTATTTTAGAATAGTTTTGCCATGTCAGATATTGACAAAATGTCGAGTGAGTTTTTTTACTTATAATTACCAAGTGATTTGTGATTTTGATATTCAATTGCCATTTAGTTTATATTTATTGTATAATACGATTTAAAATCTCGGAACACGAGTCGAGTCGTGGCGTAGTGGTAAATTAATGGGTCAGCAGGCTGAAGGGTGGGGATCTGCGCAGTTTGTAGCGCATTTCATGGCTGCCATAAAGTTTGACGCGACCTCATGTAGAATTTATACCATTTATTAATTCTAAGTACAAGTTTATGTATTGCAATTAGATGTTAATATATTCACAGGGATTAAGTATGAACGTTAGCCAATTATTATCATCTTTGGTATTAATTAATACATTTAAATAAAAATATCACATATTATATTATTTGTATACCATTAACTAAATGTTGGAAATATTTGTCTAGTCATAAGTAAATGAAAATGTTACAAATTGTATACCTATCAATTTTTGTCAATGTTGAAAACCAGCTTAATATAATGATCTAGGAAATATTCGCAATACTCTTGTGCTCATCAATATAACCGTAAAAGTTGGTTATATTTATTTTTTATTTATTTATTATGGGAACAACTCCGAAATCGCATAGAAATCAGCTGTTCCATACATTTGGTCGAGATTCGACGAACTTTTTGTATAGAACAGCTGTTTTGTTTTTCATGGTTTCGGTTTTGGCCCCATATTAAAAGTTGGTCGTAATAAAAAACACAATTACATTCTAGAGTATGGCGTGCTACATTGGTGACAATGCATATTAACTTACCTACCTGTTTCATAATATTTTATCTTGTATTCGCACATTAAATCTCGTCTCCAGCTGAAACCTATCGATGCACTGTAAAACCTCGCAAAGTGTAAACTACGAGCAAATAATTTACCTACAATAGTTATGTAATTCTACTTTAAAGTGTAGTTACTGTTTTATAACTCCAAAATACAATACGTGCGAATATATAATGGACATGACATGGGCCATGTCTGAAGTTTGTCGCTGCCTTGTTCAATGGTGGTTCGGGAGACAGAGATGATCAAACCGTAACCAGTTGATTACCTTTTTCTAAAGCCGCTTTCCTCTTTTGCAGTTTACAGTAGACAGTTAGGACACGGTTATTTTAAAAGAAACGGTAAGTAAGGGTCTTCGCTACTTTAAGCGTGCGCACGCGGCGGGTACTCGCCCGCGTGTACTCGTATGTATTGAAAAATAAGTTGTAGCAGCGCTCTCTGGCGCGGACGCGTGCGTCTGTACCGCGCGGCGGGTGGCGGGTGCGCGGCGCGGACGCACTCAGCCTGTGTAAATTGTTCTAGCACCACTAGATGCAGCGTCGGGCGACCGCCGCGCCGCGGATCCTTGGCCCGCGTCGGAAGTCCGGAGCGGGCGCCCGCTCCGTGCACACGCCGCGTGCGCACGCTTAACGTGGCGAAGGGTCTAAAAGAGGAAAGCGTCATTTCACTGACGCTTTTTCGTTACTACCTTAAAACCGCAGTTTTGAAGTCAACAACTTGTGCCCGTCTTAAAGGTCGATGTCTATTCCTTATTCGTTTTTCTATTACTGTCCTGACACCTATGTCATACTTGCAAATAGTAATACATTGTTTAATCATCTTTGGAAGAGTTGGGTATTGAGGTACTTATGATTGTTTATTTTTACTCATTTATCTAGCTCAGTAAGCATTTATGACTTTGTGGTACGATTTTGATATTGATTTTTTGTTGTATTAACCTTATTAATTAAGGCATGCAGAAATAAAATTGTTACAAACTGTTGTATACTGAGCGCCACACAAGTCGGCGGAAGAGAAGTTAGCTGCAGATTACACTTCGCTGTGATTAGCTAATTATTGCGCATGTGTGCACAATGCCGACACCGCGTGGCGTAGTGTTGAGCACGGGCGTAGGGAGCGCGCGGAAGGCACGAGGTTGGCGGGCGGGTGTGCCCCGGGCGTCTCCTTTCTCTGGCTCCCGCGCATACCTATATTTCGGCTTATGCGCATAACTTCCCATCCGCCGTTTTGTGTGGCGCTTAGTATAGACGATATAAGTTCGCACGTTGTAACAAAATCCTCTCATAGGTAGCATACAAGGTGCCTTTTACCTGACTTTGGTGATGCAGCATGTTTATTTGTATTACGTCATAATTTCTAAATTGCCTATAAACGCTTATGAGGATGATGTATATTTAAGTACCTAAGTACATGTAATATAGCTTTCAAATTTAAAAATATGTATTATATTGCATGTAGATTACATCATCCACATATAACTTCATTGCTGGTAAAAAGTACTTTCTTTGCACTTGACAGTATCTAGATCTACCTTGTACAACAATATCCTTCCTTGGCAGTAGGGTAAAAGAGGCACTTTGTGAATTATGTACTACCTAATTGAAATTGAATCTTTAGCATTGAAATGTTTTCTGTTTTTCTAACCATTTATCGTAATACAACGTGATACGAGAAGACAGTGTGAAGAATGCCAAAGTAGAAACTTATGTTTACCAATGTAATTTAAGAGTGCACTTGAATAAAGATTATAACGCACATTTTAGTGGTTTTCATTTCACAATTTTTTCTTACCCTAAGATCAGATAACGTTCACCAAAAATATTCTCAAGAAGACAAACTCTTGAAATTGTCATTTGATACAAAGATTGTGGATAACATCTTTGGCAAAAAATTAGGAAATAATATTGGATATATTTATTATTCCATGTAATAGAAGCCTGGAAAAAATAAATTCCATGCATGGGATGCACACAAACTTTATGTGCAGTGAAACAATCTACCTATCCCCTCTGATATAATGATACCTAGCGCTTTTTTACTTTTGTAACGAGAATACCCAGACCCAGAAAAGATAAAATTTGTCACCACAAATGCCCGCCCAGGAATAAAACCCAGATACCCCGGTATGAAAGGCAGGAGTACCAATTGTATCATAAGGGTCTTTAATCTGTAAATAATTACTTTGAGGATGATTTAGCAGAAAAATATTTAGAAATCATTAAGACTTGAGTGATATGGTTTGTTTACTTTTGCATTATCAATGGTGTGATAATAATGTGTTTATAACTTAATGAATAATTGATCATGGTTAACACTTGACCAGACTGGACATTCCCTGATATTTGTGAAGACAATCTGACCGCTACTGACTCATGGTTATTTCTGTGCTTATTATCAAATATAGTATGATAAAATAATAAGAGCATATATATTTTAGCCATGGTAACCATTCATTTTGTTTGAGAGATTATAATGACTTGGCACTTGAGCTTTTTGTCTGATAATAAACAAACTAATTGTTTTTGCTATAATTTCATTAACTTAATAGAGTAGTAGATAAACATTATAGCTACTGTAAACGTGATAAACTCCGGTCACATGACTAGTATTATGCAATAAAAACACTTGAATTTACCAATGGAAACAAATTAGTTGTAGAATTAAACTAAAGCAATTATGTAACAGGTCTATAATTAAAAACTAACATAAAATTTTAGAACATCAACACAAATTATTCACATATTAAAAGCCTCATTTCTCAATCATGTTTTTCAACATCCGTCTTCAAGAATGTCTCATATTTTTCTTCAGACATCAGATCGTCTAATTCTTCCACTTTCGTTAACTTTAATTTGAACAGCCATCCTTGTTCATAACATGACGTGTTTATTAAGCCTGGCTTGCTTTCAACTTCTGAATTCTTCTCAGTGACTACGCCGCTAACTGGGGAATATATTTCACTCGCTGCTTTAACACTTTCTAGGGCTCCGCACTCATCCCCTGCCGTTAACTTGGTGCCTGGATCCGGCAACTGAGCAAAGACAACATCGCCTAGAGATTCTTGTGCATATTTGCTGATACCTACAGTTCCTATGTCTTTATTCACTATCACCCATTCGTGTCTATCAGTAAACTTTCTGGGTGCTTCAGAGCTGTAATTGTGGCGAAGCTCGCAATATGATTGTCTGATGTTACACTGAAGGAGACAATTTCTTGAGATGTACTGTTTGGTTGCTTGGAAGAAACATCTTTGCAGGGCCATTTCTGAAAATAATATTTTAGAAATCAAGTAATGGAATATAAAACACTGTTACAGGCAGATGTTGAAAATTGATATTTATAGACCTAGCAGAAAAAACAAAACCCTTACTTGGCAGTTGAGTAAAAAAAATTCTTTGAAAAAATATTAGATACCTTTTATTTCCTAGCAGAACTTTACTGTTAAATAATATACAGATGAATTAGAAGAACAAATAGACAGATAGATGAATGATGTAATAAAAATCCATAGGAAGCAAGATGTTATGGATATTAGGAGACAACTGAATAATATTTTATCTACACAAATAACACTAAGTCCAATTACACAAAAACAATATAATAACTCTAAAAAAGTAAGACAAATACCTGTGATTAAATTTAAAATAACACCGGCACTAATGTGACTCAGTCACTTGCGAAGAATTAAAACGCAGACAATATACTATTGAAAGGTCAAGCATTTTATTTACACAAGTAAATGGTACAAATAAGACATTACTGATATGCTCCATAGATAATACTTGAACTTTGTGTATCTTATTGAGCACAACATTGAAATTATCATCAGCTAATGAATACACTTATTAAATTGAGATAAGCAAGAAGTGAGAGTAATATTTCTGTAGAAAAAAGATTTGGATAGCAATAGGTACTGCTAGGTACAATTACATATTGTGTAATAATATAAACTGAAAATTAAGTTGCCGCATTTCTTCTTGCCCAAGGCAAAGAATATATAACATAAGAGTAGGTACTACCTTATGGTGATGCATGTTAGCTTCAAGTTCTGGTTATTTACATTAAAATGAATCAATAAGGACCATAAAAAACTTGGTAAACCTTGGATAACTTATTTTTAAATATATACAAATATAAGAAATAATGTTTACTTACTGAAAAACTACAAAATTAAACCCAAGAAGATCTTTGTTAATTTAATATTTTATAGGATAATATGATAATATTTTTAATTTAAAAGAAATGATTTAAAACAACTTCATCACAGAACAGAATTTTGAGGTTAACTATATTTCGTTCAGAAACAAAGAAACAACAAAAAGAAAAAAAGCTATCGAGGCTTATGAACGAATGTTAAAATGTTACCAAGTTTCAACAACATTTACCCAACTGTGGAAAAAAAGTTAGTATGTCTATTAATTTTTATTATATTCCATATGAACTACATAAGAAATGCAAGTCAGACCCCGAAATGATTTTCAGGACTATACTCCATAAAATATAACTTTATCTTTGCGACAGCTGTCAGAATAATCACGCCTATGAAGTGCTGAATTTCTTAATAGTACAGACAGTACCTGTCAATGTCATACTTTATGGGCATGCCGATTAGTGATGGGCGACGAATAATCGTGACCACAGAGTTTTGTATATTTTGATATCATAACATTTACATGTGTATTTTTTTTAGCCGTTATCTTCCCACTGCAGGGCACAGGCCTCCCTTCCCTCATAAGTATATACGTGATCTCAAATAATAATGAGTAAATTGAATCCAAATTATCACCTACTCATGTAAGATTTGGCTCAAAGGCCGTGTTACCAGGCTCTAAACTAAAAAAAAGCACGCCGCCATCTTGTTTGATTAAATTTAACCCGATTATATGTTTTATTAGCATCGATAATTGTAAAAAACGTCGATAAATACTATCGTAACATTATTATATCTTATTTAATTAATATAATGACATTATTTACATGTGTATGTACTTGATCTTAAATGATAATAAGTAAACAAAATTCAATTTCTCACCTACAACTACTCATTCGATTTCATTACAACATTGTTTGATAATCGATTTTTTCCACCACTATCCCAACTCTAAAAATGTCAATCTTCTATGTCACTGTCGCAGAGATCAGGCTATCTTTTATGCAGTATAAGTTCCATTGTAAAACAAAAAACCCTGATGAGATCATTATTGTGTCGTTTTTTTTTTCAATTTGATATAGATTTGCGTTTGACTACACACTGACTGATGTTAAGCAAATATGTGAGGGTGTAACACGCTTACTTAGAAGATAGTTATTTACTTGGGATTTGACGACATCTACGTTGTACTTTAGCGGGAAGACAGACTCAGGTAAAGCGTTCCACAGTCTGGCTGTTCGTATGAGGAACGTGGACTCGAAGTGCTTGGTTCTAACGTGCGGGATGTCCACCATAAAAGGGCGACGCCGAAGCTTTGGTCGCGTCTGTCTAGCCGTTATTGCAATCACAGAGCCTATACATTTTCCATTTTTCTTGTTTGATGTTACATAATAGTAATGTAAAGCAGGTACAAAAGTCAAGAAGATAAAAAATAGAAACACTTTAAGATAATAATATAATAGGTCTTCTAGTCCTCTTTATCATCTCCCCCGGCGCGCCTGTACCGCGCAGGCGAGGATTAAGGCTCCTTTACACACAGGCGGTACGAGCGGTATAGCAGACGGGCGGGCATCTGTATTGTACTGGTTATATAAGAAGGGCTCACACAGGTCCGATCACGGTACTGCCGTACCGCCCTTTACCGCTCGTACCGCTCTACCGCTCGTACCGCCTGTGTTTGATGGAGCCTTTAAGTTAAGCATAAGAATAGAATAAGAAAATGTTTATTGTTAAGCCGTGTGTTATAGTAGGTAAGTATCTCTGTTAGAGTTAGGGCAAAAAGGTGTCGTAGGTAAGGTCGCCCGTGTGCCATTTTACTAATTTTGTTACGTTGACAACACTGCTTTGTCATTACTAGTACAAATAAAAGTGTTTTATAATTGGTATACACCAATTCAGTTTTCATCAGTACTCGCGTCTACCAAGTATAGTCGGTACCACGCCACGATGGTTCTATTTTTGCACATACTCTCGGTAATAAATCTTGGGAGCCAATAGCCTCGCTTTTCTTTTTAGTTCAAGCTATGGGATAATCGTGTTATCATTATGGCAACATTAAATTGTTTTTAAGTGTCAAAAGTGTGTCAAACACACGAACGTCACAACATTTCTAGCCATGACTGAAAGATGTCAAACGAAGTTTACAGAAAAATTTGATAATCATAATTTTATTATTTATGTTGGAATTATTTGCACTTCTATTGCTGTATTATATTTCTACAGGTATTTCGAGTCATTACACTTTTTATTACGTTTCTCCGTAAGCTGGAAGTGGGTATAAAACAACCTCTGTGATTCGCTTTCGTTTCCAGATTTCACATCACAACAATAGCCATCAGTTATGGGTTGGGATGTCTGGCTTGTTATTACGGGCTCAATTCAAGAATTTTACACGACCATGTAGAGAAATTTAAGTGCCATTTGGTCGGTAACCCGACTGATAAGAAATTAGAAGATGACCCAAAAAAGGTGAGCTGTCAGTGACTTGTTTACTGTTTTCATTTATTTGGGTATTTTCTAAGTAAAACGATTAGTCATAAGTTTATAAATCGCGTTTTAGTAATAAATTAGCATATAGAACACTGCAGTAGCTCTTGAATTTGACCATATTGCTATAAATATATTTCATTACAGAAATGTAGTGCCTGTGGGTCCAAAGAGTGTGATAGACATAATGATGGAGTATCTACGGAACCCTGGGTAGGGCTGCAGATACATAAGCAGCTGGACCAAGCCATAGAAGAGGTGAGTTTCATGTCACATCAAATAATAATTATTTTTGCCAAAAATGGCATATCCAACTTCAACCTTTGCACATGATTTGAATAGTTCAAAATCGGTTCATAATTAGCAGAATAATCGTGTAACATACATACTAAAAATAATCATCTAAAAAACCTCCTTTTTTTAAAGTTGTTTAAGAATATTGATTAATGTTGTGACTTGATATCTTAATTTTCAATTAATTCTGAATTAATATATTGACTAATCCTACTTCTTCGCCCCCTGACTTTCGAATACCTGGCAAGCTGCTTTGTTATGTATTTGACAAATCCATGAACACTTAACACTACATTGATGAGTAACATAATCTAAGAACACCCCACATAATGATTCTACAATCCGATCTGCATTTTTTCTTTCAAGAAATCCTTAGTTAAAACTGTGTTTCATAAACAGGTGTATTGATCTGCATACAAATGATTCACAACAGTCTAATCATAGGTAATCAAGCAATTAGCTCCGTGTGAAACTCATCAATTGAGAATCAATGATCATGTGATTAGCATCAACAACTCTTACATATTCTACACCTCATTCTTAATAATTTCCTGAAGTGTTCATTCACTTTTTATGTCTTTTATCCTTTATTAAAGGGAGAAGGCCTTTGCCCAATTTTGGGACATTGTCATCATCAGCTTGGAATAAGCCTATGTTGGATATAATAATTGTTTTTGCCATTGACATCTGTCACTAGCCGTTTGCATCAATTTGCATTTGCAAAGGACATAACGGCATCTAAATAATAAATTTTAATATTAACTAGACACCCTCTGACACTATGTTGCAACAAAATGAGAAATCCAACGAAAAAAACATTTCGTGTTTTTAGGTTGGTCCCATAGAAAATAGATGAGTCAAATAATTTTCTGGAATATCTCCATTTTTTTTTTTTTTTTTTTTATGCCATTATCTAGATTAGCACTGAAAAGTGTGGTTATAGTGGGAGATAGATAATTTAATATTGTATTCTACTATTAATACTGTATTGTAGAATACCTCCTTGTGTCTACGGAATAAAGAAATTTTGACTTTGACTTTGTGGAGTCCTTATCCTTACTATTATTACAAATCCAAAAGTGTGTTTGTTGGTTTGTTCCTCTTTCAAGCAGCAACGGAACAATGGATTGACTTGTATTTTGCCATGGACATAGTTTGAAAGACGGAGAGTGACATGAGCTACTTTTTATCTCAGATAAATAACTTTTTTCTATAGGATAGCACAAAAAATAAAATACCATGTGGGTGCAGCCGTGGGCAAAAGCTAGTTAAGTAAATAATTTCAAACTATTCACTGATATTTATTCACAGATATCACTAATAATTATTCACAGATGGACCAATTTGAGCTTGATTATTAAGCTACCATTTGTAGGTATAGCACTATATGTACCTATATGCTGTGTAAGTGACCCTGAATAGATTGAAACAAAAGGTTCATCCTTATTACTGTGTCATCTCTTGTATTGTGATAGAATCTAAATTAACCTGTGAGTCATATAAAAACAGACAGATATAGTACCTACTTAATTTATTGTTCATGATATTGAGTGTGAAATATTAGAAACTGCCTACTTCCTGACCTACTGACTGGTTTTTGATGAAGTCTGCTGCCAGAAGTGTCTATGTACCTAATTTTGTTTGGTGTCGTGTTGCAAAATTATCTTTGAGATATAAAGCCCGAATCAAATAATTTGGAGGATGTGAAGTGAGCTACAAGTTATGTAATATCCAATCAACGCGCACTTTATGTGAGCTTCAGTCGGGATTGGATATCACCATCAGAATTAAATTACAAAAAAACCGGACAAGTGCGAGTCAGGCTCGCACATCGAGGTTTCCGTACAAATCCAGAAAATTTCATAAAATTGGGAAGTAAGTTGTTCAAATCTCTATACTATAACCATAAAAAAAAAGTTTTATTTTTTTTCACTTTTCTCGTCATACATCAAAAATTCCACAATGTTGAAATAATTAAAAACCTGTTTTAGCATGTGCTAATGAAGTTCTTTTATATACCTTACATGATACGATTTACTCACTTTGAATTTTGAACCCATATTTTGTGAATTTTGAGGCCCTGTTTTTTGTGATTTAAATAAAAATGTACAGTTTTCAGATTTATTCCTATATGTGTACTCTACACAATGCTTCTCGCTAAATTTCATAGTTCTATGTCAACGGGAAGTACCCTGTAGGTTTTGATTTTTGTGAGAGTCGAACTATGCAGTTTTTCACGACATAACTTTTTAAACGATAACTGAGAAGTTTTTCTTTTAAACAACTGCAAGAGACCATAGATATATGTATACAGTTTAAATTTCAACTCGATATCTTTACGCGTTCCCGAGATAAAGAGTCTTGACATACACACAGATGGACAGACGGACAACAAAGTGATCCTATAAAGGTTCCGCTTTTTCCGTTTGAGGTACGGAACCCTAAAAATACCAAGTCAATTGACATTTTGCAGCTTGTAGCTAATTTTACATCCACCAACTTGTATGAATCAGCCTATATAAAAATACAATTTTTGGCAATAAGCACAGATTAATAAATAGTAACAATAAGTTCTGTAATGTAGTGAGTAAACAAATCATGTAATTGGTATGGTTAACTCAGCTCAGAATGATCGGAAAGTGCCACTTAATAAAGTAGGCCATTTTTCAAAATCTGAATCGTGGTTTGTGTGCTTATAGGACTATGATTTGTTGATATATAACAAGAATAAGTGAAGAATTTTCCTGTCTTGTTGTGACATGAATTGTCTTTAGTTTATAATATTGTAATATTGATATCTTGCCTCAATGCTTTAAATAATTCTTTTGTTTAGGTGACCGACCAGTACAAAATTATTTAGACCATAATTATATCCTTGAGAATTTGTTTCCTTTAAGCAAACAAAAACAAGTAACATTACTAACAATTGGCATCCTGCACGGGTAGCATGGCAAAAGGACAAATGCTCTTTCCACCGGTATATCCCTTCGAAGAGGATATAAAGTATGGATTGACAATGACAACTGACATTAAAAGTGGATAAAATGGTTTTCTTCCTTTGCCGTGCTACCCGAGCTGTATTGTTTGCCATACTAGAGGTAGAAGTGCTGAAACTTGTGTTCCGTCAACGAGTCCGCGGATGTGAAATTACGACAATGTGCGCGAAACCCAATTAATCTTTATGTGAGCTTTAGTCAGGATTGGATATTGCGCAGTTTCCGCAACTTCTACATCCTCCCACTTGTATAAATTACTATATATAGTTAAAAAAATCGCAAGTGTGACTCTAAGTTGTGTCTTAACAGTCGGCCATCCTGTATTGTTACAGTTCTACAACACCATACTAGAGCAGTTCATAAACTCGTGGTACAGTAAGATAACACTGCAGCCATTCTTCGTGGACGAGCTCCGGCACCAGCTTCGCCACGCGTCCGCCTGCTTGCTGCAACGGGCTTTGAAGGTACGGCTTCAAGAAAGGTATATATTTTACTATAGGTCGAATCGAACTTCTTGGCGGCTGTGAAGTTACCTACACGCTGCGCAAAACCCAATCCTTGCGCAGCTTTTATGTGAGCTTCAGGCAAGATTGGGTTTTAAGCTCAGCTCAGCTTGTTGCTAACTTCGTAGCCGCTAAGAAGTTTGGTTCGGCCTGTTCACTACAGCACTAGTAGAAAAACGACACCCCGACTCTGTCGATTGTTCTTCAATACGTACGAAGCCGTTTGATTGAATATTTCTGATTCATACCGACAGGAAAAGAAATCAGCCGAATTTAAAAAAAAAATGACTACATCAGCAATGATGTCAATTTAGTTTTACTACGGATACTAACATTATTTTAGCATATTTTTATACAACATCATACGAGGGTCATTCAATAAATACTTAGCCTACAAAGAGTAAACGAAAATTTTGGAAAAGTGGCAATTTATTTTTCAACATAGTCTCCTTTTAGTTCGATACACTTAGCCCAGCGATGCTCCAACTTTTTTAACCCGTCCGAAAATAGTTTTTGTCAAACTCTGCAAAATAGGCCTCCGTGGCGGCGATGACCTCCTCATTTGATCCATATCTATTCCCGGCGAGAGATTTTTTCAGATTAGGAAACAGAAAGAAGTCACAAGGGGCCCAATCTGGAGAATACGGTGGATGGGGCAGCAATTCGTAGCGTAATTCGACCAATTTGGCCATGGCAACGGCAGACGTGTGAAACGGCAGACGTTGTCGTGGTGAAACAGCACTTTTTTCTTCGCCAGATGGGGTCGTTTTTTCTTTAATTCGGCGTCGAATCGGCCCAATAAATCGGCATAGTAAAGCCCTGTAATTGTTTTACCCTTCTCGAGGTAATCGATGTAGATCACACCTTGTGAATCCCAGAAAACGGTGGCCATAACTTTTCCGGCCGATTTTACAGTTTCCGCCTTCTTTGGAGCACGTTCCCCGGTCTGGATCCATTGTTTTGATTGCTCCTTGGTCTCTGGTGTGTACCAGTGGATCCAGGTTTCATCGACGGTCACAAAACGACGCAAAAACTCCGCTGGATTCCGCTTAAACAGCGCCAAACACGTCTCCGATGTGGTCTCACGGTTGCACTTGTTTTCCGGTGTGAGTAAACGCGGCACCCATCGCGCCGACAGCTTTCTCATGCCGAGTTCCTCGTGAAGAATATGATACACTGTTCCTTCTGAAATGCCTATGTTGCAGCTCATTGGAATGTTATAGATGTAGCACGATTAACCAGAACGTGAGTTAGATGTTTTACGTGATAGATAGCGCATACCTCATAGATATGATTTAGTATATAAGCTGTTGTTATTATTTAATAAATGATTCATTACACATTGAGAGTGAGACTCTAGTATTTTATTATCTTCATACCGCCACCTGGCAAATTGGTGACCCCGAGTGCAGTATCATTGGGGGCCCCACTGCCATACCGGCAGAGTGGTGACCCCCTACCCGAGTGTCGCGCAATGTAGTGAACAAGCAAGAAGATTTGGGGGGTTGACGATAAATCCGCTGGATGACGTCAGACCTGCACCCTCACACCATCGACCATCGACACCTGGACAACGAGAAGAAAAACCTATGGAAGTTTTTTTCGAGAGTTTGAAGATGTGGACTCAACTTCGCAACAGAGAAACACAACAAGTACGCATAATTCAGCAAGAAAAGATGTACCTGCAGACAACAGCATAAATCACAGGGTTGACGAGAAGCAGTTTGTCACGCAATTTTTGAAGTTACATATGAGTGAACGTCAAATCCAGGGTTCTGTAGCAGCAATGAAACGCGAATAACCCTTGGTATTTTGTTTACGAGTGAATTGATGGAATTGAATCAGCAGTCGCCAGCAGCCGAATATAGGACCACATGAACTTGAGATGCCAATGCTGCCGCCGAAAATTCAGGTTGGATCTGCAAGTATTTTTTTCGAAGTTGGCACCACCGTACGAGGACAAATCGAAGGTGGCGGAAAATTGCGTAGTACTGGAGGATTTGCCCAGACACGTTTCCATTGCCAAACGACTGGTCGGTTATGTATATATAATTATATTGAGAAATGTGATAATGGGAAATATGGCTGAAGCTGCGAGCGCAAGAAGATATTTGAAATGTTCAAAGATTACGGAAAAAGTGTGTTGTGACAGTCTTTTGTGAAAATTCAGGATAAAATCAGTGAAAATTATAATATAGGAACGTGAAATTAGACGGAAATTGTGTAATGTCAAAATATCGAAGTCCAAGTCCATAGATAAAGTGATAGTATTTATGTGTAAAGTATTTGTTTTTTAACTATAGGCATGTAATTTTTATCGTTGTATTTAGATTAAACTAAACTGTATTTTAGTAGATAATTAGATCACTAGTAGGTAGTATGTATTTGCTTAGTTAGAGCTTTGTCATCACATTTCGAGTAGCGTCATACTGCGAATCGATTTACGTGATCAAAGGAATTCAGGCGATTTGAAGAATATTGTGTAACTATGCGGAATTTTTATAATGTATTAATAGAATTATGTCTGGTTCATCAGTGAATATACGTGCGTGCCTAGCGAGCTGACTAAGCCAGTAGGTTCAGTTGTTAGCTGATGCAAGCAAACTATAAACTGCAAATGTAATCAAACAGACGTAAGCAAGGTCGCTGCAACATGAATAATATGATTTTTATTAATTTTGGTTCGACTATTTTTAGGTACCTAATAATTATTTGTGAGTATTAATTTTTTTTTTCCAAGGGGGAAGTACTGTTGCAGCTCATTGGAATGTTATAGATGTAGCACGATTAACCAGAACGTGAGTTAGATGTTTTACGTGATAGATAGCGCATACCTCATAGATATGATTTAGTATATAAGCTGTTGTTATTATTTAATAAATGATTCATTACACATTGAGAGTGAGACTCGAGTATCTTATTGTCTTCTTATCCTCACCTGGCAAACCTACAGTCTCAGCTAGCTCCCGAACCTTCAATCGGCGATCTGCCAATACGAGATCATGGATTTTTTTAATGTTTTCCTCCGTAGCAGCTGTTTTCGGTGCACCTGGACATGGTTCATCAAAAACCGACGTACGGCCACGTGCAAACTCGTTGAACCAATTCTTGACGGTGGCGATGGACAAGAGTCACCGTACACAGCATCCAAGCGCTCTTTGATTTCGATGCGCGTTTTCCCTTCCAAAAATAGGAATCTAATCACCGAACGATATTGCTCTTTTTCCATTTTTGTAAAACCGATCGATACGTTCGCTTCCATAAGTTGTCAAATTAAAACAAATGAAGGGATTGGAATGAAAATTTGAAAAAAGAATTAAAAAAGAATGTGCTACACTGTGGTAAAACTCTTTTGAAACTACTGCGCCCTCTGGCGATGAGGCTAGGTACTTATTGAATGCACCTCGTATGTGTATCTAGTCACGAATCACCTGAATGTATTTTAAACATCAAAAGCTGTTTTTTCCATTTAAAAGTAAAAAATACTTTTTACGTATTATTTTGGATAACCCTAACAAATAAAAACGCTAGCGGATGCGTCAATCGCTTTGTCGGCGGCGGCGCGCCGACATTGCGCGTGCGGCATTCTTAGGGTTGACATCGAGTTATTTTATACAAAACTTTAACTTGATATAACTTTACTTGATATACTTGATTAACGTGCTGAGGATTATTATACCTTTTGGAGTAAGTTTTAAATATGTCTGGGCATACGTGGTTTTACTTTAGTATTTTTCAACCTTTCTGTTACATGTTGTATTACATTATATACCTTTCTGTTACATGTTATAACGACTGAGTTCAGTCGTTATAACTATAAAATGACTATGAATTGTCCCGTTAAAAGTATAAAGTTAAAATAAAATGTTAGTTAATTTAATGTTAATTTTAATTTAGAGTTTATTTTTTTGCCTGCTTGTATTTCTGAATTAAGAGACAGTTCTTAACAGCTGTGAAAGAAAGTGTTTTAAGTTTTTCGTTTCTTTTGAATAATCCAGGCTCAAAGTTGCATATCATAATAGTGATTAATCACTCAAGAACCAACAGAATAGCGCTTGGGACCCACCCACGGTGTATTGTTTTACTCTGTGTAAAACCCTGATAAACGAAAGATTAAAACTAATATTAGTCCAGTGAAACCGTACATTTTTTTCGCACCCTTAAATTAAAATTGCACCCTCTGAGAAATGCAACCCATTTTCCAGTGGACGCAATTTTAATTTAAGGATGTGACTGTTCAATGGACTAAGTATATTAATTTATATATTACCAATATATCAAGTCATAATTCTATTTTCACAGATAAACTATTCAGAGTTCATCACAAGTCGCCTCGTGCCATGTGCCCTGCGGCACTACACTATGTACAAAGATGGCCGCCAGTCCAGCACACTACAACTACACGTCGCAGCGAGATCGAGGAAATCTGAATTGAACTACCTAAGATCGATCGCTAACGAGCTCATGCCACGGGTATTAAAGGATGACGAGCTCAGAAATCCGTAAGTTACATTTCACAGATAAACTATTCAGAGTTCATCACAAGATGGCTTGTGCCATACGCCCTCAGGCTACACTACAAAGATGGGCGCTAGTCCAGCACCGAAGATCGAAGAAATCTGTCCATGGTTAACGATTAACGAATAATGGCTCTTGCCACCGGTACGAGCTCAGAAATCTATAAGTTACATTACAGCCGGTAATTCTCCAAACAGTAGAGATTATAAGCCTATATCTCTACTCGCTCTTGACCAATTTGATTCATACTCGTAAACCTTGGTGGGAATAGGATAGTAGCAATCTTGCCGAATATTATCGAAATCTGCTGATAAATGGCGCTACAGCAAAACCCTAATTTTTGAAAAAAATACCCCTCCAATTCAAAATCGCCTACGACATAAAACCATTAAATTGTATAAAACCTGTGTAACAAGCTTCGTTGAGATTCGTTGAAAAATGCGACCTGTAGACGAACACTAATATCCGGACAGACGGAAGCAAAATAGCCGCCGTCGTGTTAAAACGAAGACAACTCAAGGCACGACTTAACTGGAGTGCCGCAAGGTGGCATTTTTGGTCACTTTTCTAAAATTGACCATATCTCAAAAACCAAGAGGGTAGAGATTCCGATCTTTCCGGTTTTAGAGCCCATAATTATATACAGGTGTTCCAGCATTTTCGGCTTGACGTTGTGTTCTAGGACACCTGACACCTATATTGAGGTTTTTAATATCATGTTGAATTTTTTCGGTTTCAGAGTATTTAAAGTGCTGATTCGCGAGATATTCTCTGGCTGGGTGTTGCTCTCGATAACAGACGTGCTCGCTGACCCCTACATTCTGAACACATTGATTATACTCGCTACAGGCGATGAAAAGATGGCTCAGCTACCTACTACGCCTAATTATAAGGTGAGTAAATATCAATTAATACAGGGGCAATGGACAGGGCCTAGAACTCATACAAGCTGTTGTTATGCAAAGTGCATGGGACTTTCAGAGTTACACCTTTACAGGATTGTCTGCTTGCACTGTATTGAGCCGAAAATTGGTGATTATAACCCTTTCATACAAAATTGCAACACGGAATCGAAAAATTTATGATGTATTCGATATTTTCTCGATTTTCGGGTTAGCCTCGTCCTCCATTCGATTTAGTTTCACCAGCTCTGGATAACCTTGTATAATCGTCAATAGGAACAAGTTTTAACTACTAAGTTACTATCAACCTTCAACCTCTAAACAAAATCAGATGTTCCGTACATTTTGTCGATTCCGAGTACTAATTTACGAATTCCATGTTTGTCCGATAATAAAGTTAAGATGATAATAATATGATGCCCCTTTCAGCTTAGTACAGAACAAGCAGATAACCCTGTATAAACATGTTTGTCAGCACTTAAGGAATATGAATTAATTTTATGAGTAAAAGATTAAAATAGCAGTAGCGATTTGCAACTAATTAAAGGTACTATGACTCCTTTTATCAGCGTGACAAACTCAATATCAAAGCAATGAGCCAATCAAGGGTAAAGATATTTTATCTTGAACTCGTTAATACTTTACATCGATTTGAATTAAACACTTAATTATTTTCTATGTATTAGAAATTAAAGTTTTTGTGACAATAAATGAGCTTGGCAAGGGATGAACAGGACGTGCACGGGCCGGCCCCGGATGGAGCCCGTACAAAGCCCAAACGACGCACGTTCCATGCATTTTGTGTAGTGGCCCAGACAAAATGTATGGAACGTTTTTTATTTATTTCAAATAGGTTTGCGTTTGACTACACACTGCCTGATGTTAACGTGCGCCGTCTGGGCCCGTCCCGTGCATGTCGTGTTTTAATTTAAATCATTACTAATCGTGAATCGTAACGAAGCCGTGGTGGCTTAGAGGTAGTGACACCCGCCTTACAATCGTGAGGTCGTGGGTTCAAATCCCGGTCCCGTACCAATGAGTTCTTTGGAATTTATGTACGGAATTTCACACCACTGGATTTTCGGTGAAGGAAAACATCGTGAGTATCGTCCGTAGAAGAAATTCGATGGCGTATGTGAATCCACCAACCCGCACCGGGCCAGCGTGGTGGATATGGCCCAATCACCCTTCGTGGGTAGGCCTACGTCCTGCAGTGGACTGTTAAAAAAAAGGCAGATACAGTACTAATCGTACCCTCAAAAGAGGTCGCGCAGCAGTGGGCTTACATGTAAAATGATAATAAATGTTCTCACTGTCTATACTCTATACCTATGGTAGAGGATGTCACTTCGCAGTTTAGCTACGTTCGGGCTGGCAACACTTACAGATGTGTCGGGGCAACAACATAACGTTATTTCGTGTTAGGTAGTGAAAAAATGACGCTCTAGAGAAAGAAAGAATAAGCGTGTAAGTTTCCCGAGACCGCTAAGTGCTTATGCAGACTGAATTTCAAATTGTGAATCAAAGAATGTATATTCTAATTCTGCGTGCTACATCTTCGACCTCGCTTACCATCAGGCAGGTCAGTTGTCAAGCGCGGACTTACTCGTACATTCAGATTATAAAAAAAACTATTATATTAATTCTCTGTCTACAGGTAGAATTTCTAGAGACGTTCGCGCGACAAACGGACTCGATCTACCTGCAGCGCTGCAAACTCCTCAAAATTGACCTGGACCTGGTGATGAGCGATCAGGAGTACTTCTACGCTTTCATGCAGTACCTCAAGCCCACCACCTACATCTATCTGCTGCAGTTTTATAAGGATATCAGTAAGTTATTGTTACCAATAATGTTCCTAACAGAGAACTATTCTCTTGGCAATTCAGAATTAGTACCTACTACGATAATCTATATTTTTTTTTTTATTTCGAATATGTTCGCGTTTTACTACACACTGCCTGATGTTAAGCAGATATGCGGTCTAGGGTGTAGCACGCTTACCTAGAAGATACCTATTTACTCGGGATTTTAAGACACCCACGCTCTTTAAAATAGTAACTGGGTGCGCTTATTTAGCTACTGAAGTCAGGAATTACATTATAAAAATGTAATTGTGTACCTATTTGTAATTAAATTGTAATTGTAAGTAATATAATTTATATTTTGTGGAGGGAAATACCAAAAAAGTATCCTGGTGATAGAGTGAAATATGATGCGAGAAAAAGGAGTCAATCAATGCATGCTAGAGTAGCGCTAGGAAACGTGATGTGCCGACCCCACCTCCCAATATAATTATCACTAATAAGATAAGGATACCATAACGATGGATCGCAATAAAAATCATCATCATCATGTTGCCCTTGTTAACCGGTAGTTTTAACCGTTAAGCCAAGTCAGCTCAGGCGGCCTAAAAACTCCGACACCAGGGCTAGCCACTCGGCCTATACGAACTTACTTATCCTGCCCTTATCCCTCTAGATGGGGTCGGCACAACACGTTTCTTTTCGCCACTTCACTCTATCATTCGTCATCTCATCATCAACTCCTTTCTCTCGCATTTCATCTTTCACACTTTTTTTGGGCATCCTCTCCCATTCCTGCCGCTTATCATCATGTTTAGGGTTCTTTTCGTGATATTACTCTCTTCCCATGTCATGATATGCCCATGCCAAGATAGCTTGCCACGTTTTAAGTTCTCAGTCACTGGAGCTACTCTCAGATTTCTTCTACCATACTCATTTCTAATCTTATCTATTCTTGTCACTCCAAACATCCATCTCAGAATTCGCATCTCCGCTGCATAAAAATATTCTCTTCAATTGCTGCATTATGAATTAGATAAGACGTACATACGTGCCACAGTAAATTAGGTACTTATATCTGAAGCAATAATGAACATGGACAAGACAAAGGTCATGTGTAATTCTCATGTTGTACCCACCCCTATTTCAGTTGGGAACTCGGTTCTTGACGTCGTTGACTCGTACGTCTACCTGGGACAAGTAGTCCAGTTAGGTAGGTCCAACTTCAAGAAAGAGGCCAATCGCCGAATCCAACTCGGTTGGGCAGCGTTTGGAAAATTGCGTAACGTCTTCTCGTCCGACATACCTCAGTGCCTCAAGTCGAAAGTTTTTGACCAGTGTGTGTTGCCAGTGATGACTTATGGCACAGAAACGTGGTCTCTCACTATGGGTCTTATTAGTAAGCTCCAAGTAGCCCAACAAGCCATGGAGAGGGCTATGCTCGGAGTTTCTCTGCGAGATCGAATCAGGAATGAAGAGATCCGTAGAAGAACCAAGGTTACCGACATAGCCCAGCGGATTAGCAAGTTGAAGTGACAATGGGCAGGGCACATAGCGCGGAGAACTGATGACCGATGGGGTCGAGAAGTTCTCGACTGGAGACCACGTACCGGCAAGCGCAGCGTTAGACGTCCCAACAGGGTGGACGGATGACCTTATTAGGACCGCAGGATCGCGCTGGATGCAAGCCGCTATCAACCGGTCTTATTGGAAATCATTAGGGGAGGCCTATGTCCAGCAGTGGATGTCCTATGGCTGAAATGATGATGGTGAAGCAATAATGGTGACGAATTGTTAATTACTGATAATAATGTCTAAAGCTTTATAAAAAAATATTGTATTAACTGGTGGCCTTATGTCTCTAAAAGAGGTTTCTTCGAAGCATCCAGTTATCTTAGAGATATAGGTAGTATAGAAGTCATACATCTATCCATCAACCGTAGGAGGTCCACTGCTGGATATAGGCCTCCCCTATAGATTACCAATAAAGTTCGAAACGGCCTGCATCCAGCGCGTAGCGTCCTGCGCTTGCTGGTACGTTATGAGAAATATGTAAATGAAATGATCAGTTATTAAATAGTATTTTATTATTTACAGAATCATTCCAAACCAAGCTCCTGAACCCGGAGCTGAGCGAAGACGAGAAGGACGTCCTCCACAAAGAGGCGTGCGATATATTCTCCACATATTTATCGGAGGACAGTGCTAGTCGCGTGCCGATGCAAGCAAGCGTAGCGGAGGAGCTTTATGAAATATTGCAGAGTGAGGGGTGCATAAAACGGTGAGGTTAATTAAAAAAAAAATCAAGATTCAAATTATACAATTGCTATGCAGTCACTATTCCCCAAACTGGGTACAATAAAGCACCCGTATCTTTAGCTATACCAGTGTCTCCTAGATCCGTTTGTAGCTTTTCAGTCAGAAGTCCAGAGAAGTTAGAAGTGAAAAGCACGGGAACTTAGAAGATACATATTCAAGGTATGGTCGTTATCGACCATCAGGGGAGTAGGTGGGAAAACGCGGACTTATTCGCGATAAAAAAAATCCAGGCATCACTGGGTGCGGTATTGATTTCCCAATTGCGTACTTAGGGACTCCCGTATCGCAGACCAATGATTGTCTTGTCAATCATTGTGTCCGGAGCCTTACTCGAAACCTTACAGAAAGTTCTGCCTGTTCAGAGTTTTGAGCTTAATTAATTCCATAGGTAATTATAATTGAAACCATTGATGAGAACCATTTCGGATGTTGTCCTGGAGAATGTGACGGCCTGGGTTGCCATATTTAGCCAATAGGTGAAACTACAATAGCAAAGAAGAATGGAAACAGAAGATTTTATTTCAATAAATGTTTATAAGGCTCCGAATAAGGTTCAGGGGTCGTATATACACGTTCTGACGTTCGGCTTAATATGAACATAATATGAGCTTTATTGGTAGGTAAAATTCGGCTATTTTTGACCGACAAACCACCGGAGGAGGTTTACAATTCGACGTGTATATATACCTAGTCAGGTCATAAGTATTGTCACACAGTAAAAACTTTTCTTTTAGAATGCTGGCCATAAAAAAGTTTATTGAATTCGAATTTCGAATTGTTCATGATAATAAAAATGTATGCTTTTTAGAATTTTACTCATTTTTAAATATGTAGTGGACGCTTAAAGAAGACCGTGTTGCAGTTATTGCGTTGCATCGTTGCGGTTACGCGCCAATTCAAATTTTTGCCATACTGAAAAATTTGAATATAATCAAAAGATTCGTTTATCGTACCATCAAACGATACAATGAAGACTCTAGTGTAGATGACAGGTCAAGAAGTGGTCGCCCTCGGTCTGTTAGGACTCCAGCAGTGATAAAAGCTGTGAAGGCGCGAATTCAAAGAAATCCCAAACGTAAGCAGAAACTGTTGGCCCTTCAGATGGGGTTAAGCAGAACCACGGTGAAAAGGGTGTTAAATGAAGACTTAGGGCTTCGGGCATATCGAAGAAAAACAGGACATCGTTTAAATGCTCGTCTAATGGACCTGAGACTGAAGAGATGCCGCGCTTTGTTGAAGCGGTACGCGGGAAAAAAATATCGGGAAATTCTTTTTTCGGATGAAAAAAAATTTACCGTAGAAGAGAGCTACAACAAACAAAATGATAAGGTATACGCACACAGTAGTGGAGAAGCGAGCAACCATATTCCGCGTGTCCAACGAGGTCATTTTCCATCCTCGCTCATGGTATGGTTGGGAGTTTCTTATTGGGGCTTAACAGAGGTACATTTTTGTGAGAAAGGTGTAAAAACGAATGCAGTTGTGTATCAAAATACAGTCCTGACGAACCTTGTAGAACCTGTTTCTCATACCATGTTCAATAACAGGCACTGGGTATTCCAACAAGATTCGGCGCCAGCTCATAGAGCGAAGAGCACACAAGACTGGCTGGCGGCGCGTGAAATCGTCTTCATCCGGCACGAAGACTGGCCCTCCTCCAGTCCAGATTTGAGTCCGTTAGACTACAAGATATGGCAACACTTGGAGGAAAAGGCGTGCTCAAAGCCTCATCCCAATTTGGAGTCACTCAAGACATCCTTGATTAAGGCAGCCGCCGATATTGACATGGACCTCGTTCGTGCTGCGATAGACGACTGGCCGCGCAGATTGAAGGCCTGTATTCAAAATCACGGAGGTCATTTTCAATAAACTTTATTGTCATAAGAATCTATGTTTTGTTAAGTTCATTTTGGTATTTAAATGGTTACATAATTAATAAACTTGTTTCAATTATTTTAAATTAAACATGTGACAGAATTAATGACCTGACTGTGTATATAATATTTTTATGTATAACCACGCATAACTTTTTTCATAGTTGTCCGATTTCAATAATTCTTTTTTTTTTATTGAAAAGAGTATACTACGAAATTGGTCCCATTTAAATTTAATCGAAATCGGCTGAGCCATTTCTGATAAATCAACAATAATGTGAAAAATGCTATATCGATCCGTGCGAAATATTTGCGAATTCTGTACACGGGTGAAGACGGTCATGCTAATTTTTGCAAAAAATAATCTTGTTGTTTGTAGGTTGCAGACGAGCCGGGCACTGTACCAGGCGGCGCGACAATCCCACGCTGTTTTAGACAAAATTATGCTACCAAAGTTCTTGCACAGTGAAGAGGTAACTAAAACAAATAATGAAAAAAAACAGCATATCTATTTCTAACATCAAAAATAATTGTGTAAAGCCTTATCAGCTGTACGCTTATTTCATGCTCAATAAATTATCTAATATCCTTAATGGGATTTACTTTTTGATATTTTATTTTCTTTCTGTTCTTTTCGACTCTGTTCATAGACAGAGTTTAATATTTCCGTTTCTTTCAGTTTTACAGATTTATGATCGGAAGCAGATTACCTACTGAGTATCAAAAACAGATGACGAAAAAGTGAGTAGTGTTTCAAAATATTTTTACGTATAATTCAGATTGTAAAAATATATAGCAATGACACGTAAGGTCAGAGAGTAAAGATGTCTTTTATTTATACTCTTGGAAAAAGTGTATTTTTGCTCGTTTTGTAGTTTTGACCTTTGTTTAAATTTTTTTTAAGTTTTCCATTTTGATTCCTGGTTTTTTGACGACTATTAAGCATCTTTGGCGCCTGAAAATCCTGTATAGGTGACTGGCGGTCAGAAGGTTAAATATATAAATAGTTAACTGATAGTATTATATGAATAGAATTAACTCTGATTTTCGGTTTCGATTCCCACTTAGGGCAAATATTTAGGTGTTTGCTCAGTGTCTGGTTGTTATTGGTAAATATCTAAGTATGTATTTTAAAATATCCATATAGACTCATCCGTAGAATAAAGTTCATAGTGTTGTGACCATAGAGCAAAAACGAGTTTATTAGCTAGACAAAATACGGAACACTAGCTCTACAAACGTACATTTTTAGAATATCCGTATCTTTATTAGTTTCGGAAATATATAATCGAATAACGTTCTATCTGACCATTAGCTCCGCAAAAAAACGCACGAAGTGATCAAACTACAGCTCGCGGGATGAGCCTGTGTTTGCTGGAGTAATGTAGTTGAGAATTTTCCAGTTTATTCCAATATTTCGTGATACACATGAAATAATTCTTACATTAATAAACATTATGTCTATATTACTTTTGTCCAATGAACGGTTGCGAGCAATCGATGTTCATAACATACGTTTTTTGACGGAAGGATGGTAAATCGCTTTTTAGTGTGAAAATAATATTAGCATAAAGCTTATTAACGGAGTAATAACTCTTAATGTAATAATTTTGTACAAATATTTCAAGGTTATTCACATAGGACGTATAATAGAAAGGTAATTCTAACCAAAACGTGTGTTATTATTTGATTTGACTGATTAACATTGACTGCCTCGGTAGCTCAGACTGCCTCGGTGGCTCAGTGGTTAGTGACCCTAACTTCTGGATCAAAGAGGCGTGGGTTCGATCCCCACCAGGGCAAATATTTATGTGATGAGCATAAATGTTTACTCTGTGTCTGGGTGTTATTTAGTTACTATCTATATAAGTATGTATTTAAGAATAAGTATATGTAGTATATCAGTCTCTGGCAGCCATATCACAAGCTTTGCTTAGTTTGGGGTCAGAGGCCGTGTGTAAGATATCCCAAAATATTTATTATTATTTATTTGATATACATCTCTCGGGCCAAGCCCGGTTATTTGATGGGCATCAGTGGAGCCGAAGCCAACACTGAGAGGCCCTTTTTAAACACCATTTAGCTATGTTGTAGGGGTGAAGGTACAAGGAGCCTAATGTAATTTGTAATGAATTGAAAAAATAATGGGTTATTGAACTTCTGGGTGTTATACATAACTGGATTATGGAATGAGGTACGGCACCCACCAAATAATGCCTCATTTCAAATATTTAGGCGGGTGGTGACTTGCCATCTACTAAATGGGCCCCTCATAATAGCTACCGTATATTGGCGCCGGAGTGGCAACATTGGTGTAGACTGTGGACGGCTGTCGGGTGTCGAGAGGTGTGCTGCGCGTTCACTAAGAGCTACTGGCGGCGTTATGCCCTTTAACACTTCCACCCTGGAGCTTAGGTTCTTAGCTCTTGCGGTTTCCACTCCAAACCGGCCAGTTAAGGCAAGAGAGGAGTCAGGGGTCTCATTTAGCCCCAAGGAATCAGGGTTCACTCACTGACTCATCACTCACCGACGGCTCGCCACAAAGCCGTCCCTGCGATTTTTTTTTTATTTATTTATTATTATTATATTACGTCACTTAATTCAGACTTCTTCGTAAAACAACGATCAATGTTCACTACGGACCCCGGTAAACTCGCTATCTCATGAAATAAACTGATAAGAATACACTACTAAGCATGTGACTAAGCCGAGGCATTGTAATAACATACCCAAAAACCAAAACGTCAAGTCTCACCCTTTAAAAGTTACACAAGTAAACAACTTCTCTAGCCTCTACTGAAAATTATGAATTCTGCAGATGGACTTTGTTCTACGGATGAGTCGATTATGTAGTATATCAGTCTCAGCCATATCACAAGCTCCGCTTAGTTTGGGGTCAGAGACCGTGTTTAAGATGTCCCCTAATATTTGTTTATTTATTTAGATCGATGACGCGACTTTATTTATTTTTCAGACCACACGACCGCCTGTTACTTTCAGCTTTAAAGCTAGGCAACAAGCTAAAATCCGCGCTCAAAGCGCACACCTTAGACGGCCAAGTGCTAGACCTATTCACGAATGTCGACGACGAGGGCGAGGGCATAGACAATGTCGACATATTGAAGTATTTAGACTCTGTGGCCGCTGAACAGACGCTGGGGCAGGACTTGAGCAGTTATAAGGTTGTGCTGACCAATGTTGACACAAGATTGGTAAGTTTTAAGATTATCATTATTATGCCTGTCGTAGGATGTTCACTGTTTGTTATTTGGCATAGACAATGTCGATATTTTGAAGTATTTAGAGTTGGTGGCGGCTGAGCAGTCACTCAAACGGGACTTGAGCAGTTATAATGTGCTGACTAATGTCGACACGAGATTGGTAGGTAAGTTATTAGTATAGTGAGAACGAAGGTATAGATAATATCGACATATTGAAGTATTTGGACTCTGTGGCGGCTGAACAGACGCTCGGGCAGGACTTGAGCAGTTAGAAGGTTGTGCTGACCAATGTTGACACGAGATTGGTAAGTTAATTTGATCTCTAAGATTCTGGAATAGTTTAAGTTTGGTAAGATTTTTAGTAATTTTTAAGTAAGAATACATACTTTGTTACTATACTACGTAAATAGCAATGAATCATCTACATAGCTTAGGAAATTTAAAGATAATGATCCAAATGATCACTGCCAGTTTGCAGCTATGATACATTTGTCGTGTGTACGTACACAAAACAATTTTTCGCATTCCGTCGTCATATTTTCTCGTTTTTGCCTCTTAAGACAACGATTTTTCTGTATGCTGTGTTTATCTGGGTTATTTTTAGATTGAAGACTGACTAACTGAAATTACTGAATTTTTGAAGAGCGTTGTGTTCTTGAAGTTTGACAGAAACCTAGAAAAGTCGTTTCTAGAATCTTCTAGAAATTTACCACCAGGATAATCACTCTTTTATTTTTAACTTATCGCTTTATGAACTTTTATTAATAAGCTACGTATTATTTATTTCTCCCTCAATATTGTAGCAAGCCCCACCGCGTCGTGGCACGGTACGAGTATTCACCGTAGCGGTGCACAAAGTGGACCCCACTACGGCCGCCACATTCTGGACCGTCGAGAGGAGCGAACACGACTTCCATCTATTGAGGAGCAAGATGCATGAGTTTCATGGGGAACAGCTGTTGGTGGACCTGCCTCTGCCTTCAAGAAGGTAATAACTGGAGTCCTATTTACAGTAGTTACATCCTTCAGAATTTTCGACCGTCGAAAGAAGCGAATTTTACTTCCATCTGCTCAGGAGCAAGATGCACGAGTCCCATGGGGAACAGCTCTGGTGGACCTGCCTCTTGCCTTCCAGAACGTGAGAACTAGAGTCCTATTTACAGTGATTTCATCCTCCAGAATGTAGGTCGCCACATTATGGACCGTCGAGAGGCGAACACGACTTCCATCTATTGAGGAGCAAGATGTACGAGTTCCATGGAGAACAGCTCTTGGTTGATCTCCAGCTGCCATCCAGAAGGTAAGAACTGGAAATCTGGGTTGTAGTGGCTCTGTAAGGTCGAGATAAGCTAATATCATTTCTATCTACTTCTTTTTAGGGCAGAGATTCGATCAGAAAATTTGTATTTGGCTAGATATTGTTTAACCAGTAGGATGTCACTGAAACTGCGATTTCTATCTACTAAGAAATAACATACATGAGTTCCAACTTAAAAAAAAATCCCCAAAGAAAAATGCTTCCGGTTCTCCCTATTTAGACTTGAACTTGTCAATAGATTTAGGCAAATGTTTCAATAGGTGGTCCTGTTTCAGATACTATTGTAAGCTGATTGTATCCAACGCGATCCTATGATTAACCTGCTAGTCTATCCACCTCAGAGGTGGACGTCCTACTTTGTGCTGAAAATTTTAAAGCTCCAACGAAACCACCAAAAAATGCATGACGTGGCGACCTGTAACAATTAATTGTTTCTAACTTTCCGAACATTTATTTCAGAGACAACAGTCCTTTAGAGACTCTCCGCTACAAATATGAAGATTTCCTCCAAAGGTTACTCCAAAAGCGTCTTCTACAGACCAGTGAACTACTCAGAATTTTCCTCACCGAAGACGGTGACTTCTCCATAGTGGTTCAAGCTTCGACCCTCAACGCGAGCACCGATCTGGTGAATATTTACCAGAGCGTGACGCATAAGCTTAGGAAAGAAAAGGGGCAGCATTTGGAGAGTTTTCTGAGGAATCTGCTCGTGTCTTCTGATATGGATCGGTATCAGGCTTTGTGAGTATAACTTGTAAAGGCTGAATCATACAAGTAGGCGGCTGTGATGTTAGCTACAAGCTACGGATAACCCAGGGACGTTTTATCTCCGGACTAGTAACGCTCTACCATTCGCACTCACTACATTCTGTCAGCTTTACGTGAGGCGCGGGGGAGGAGGTGTTCACTGAAATTTCGACCTTAAACATATCAGGGTAAAGTCGAAACGTTAACGGTTGACGGGTTTATGGAGCGGAGCGAGCGAGAACAATGCACCCAGATGCTGATAATCCATTTTCGCCTTAATTGCTTGAACGCTTAAGTCTAAAATTGTGTAATAAAATGTCCGGTGTCTCTTTTTTTTATACCGTGGCAGAGGGGTACGCGTACTGAATTCTTCTTCAGTAGCTAAATTCTCTAAGTTGTTAGACAATAATAGATTGTAAGATATGGACATATGGCTGAATGTTGCATAAACATGGGAGGATATGATTCTCGATCTTTGCCGGAGACTCCATTACCGAATCGATATATTCGATGCGGGTCCGAGTGAACTATTTTAAGTTTTTATATAAAAATAAGCTTCAATGAAACAAAAAAATACTTACATGTGAAACGTTACACCATCTTTTTGTAAATTTGAGGTATAAGATTTATTTTCACACGTTCTATCTGCACAAGCTGGCATTTTTTCAATGAGCACTTCGCGCAGCGGATTCAATCAGATGACTGTTGAAATATCGATTGGTAAGTGGTTTTTATAAACGTGTAAGAATTATAGTTCTCATAACATGACAGAGGGGTGCGCGCGTAGAATTCTATTCCCGAGGATAACTCTTCCAAGGGATAACCCAATCCTGACTGAAGCTCACTTAGCAGCTGTGCGATTGGGTTATCCGCAGCTTGTAGATAACATCACAACTGCCAAGTTGTATGATTCAGCCTATAACTGTTTGTATTTTGAATAGTACTGTTTCATTAAAAACTAGTTGTTTGTATCTTGTTATACTTTTTTCTGTAGTTGTTCTTCTGTTTCCGTGCTATTACTATGCAATATGTTTATGGGCAGATTGAATAAAAATATTGTCTTTTTCACAAAAGATAATTCTGTGTGTACGTCTGTGTAAATCACTTCATTAAAACTACCGTGAGTATTCATCATAACTATAACAGAATACGGCTAAAACTCACTTTATAATTATACGGTCGATCCGCAAGGAATCCGACCAGTTTCGGAGTATTTAGAACTCCATCCTCAGGGAATACGCGCACCCCCGTCTATTGGCGCGCGCGCACTATTGCACTGGTCGGATTCCTTGCGGATCGACTGTATAATTATAACGTGAGTTTTAGCCGTATTCTGTTATAGTTAGCTGTGTAAATCGTTAAAATTGTTGTATTTATAAAATAATATCTCATTACAAAGCAATCTGCATTAAATTCATTAAATTTCAATGTGCAATTGTTCATTACATTTAAATATGCAATTAAATAACATGGCTAGTTGAAATAAAATATTTTTTTTACCAGATATATTCATTAATAAAGTTATTTTGTTTTCCAGAAAACAAGGCACGAGAGAAGGAGTGGAAGAAGGTGTAGAAGTTAACGAAGAAGATATTGAAATCCCACTTCTGAGGCAACAAGAGAAGCGCGATATTCGCGGCGGAGTGTTCGGGAACAACTGGGACTTGGACGATAATAGTGTTATTGAGATGGACAGGGAGCATCAGAACTCTGTTGTTGGATTTACGCAGTGTTTCATGTATTTAAGTAAGTATAAATTGACTTGGAAAAGGTGTATTTTTCTCTGTTACTTTGCTTCGTAGTTTCTCATTAAGATTCGGAGTCACGAATGCCATGGGATTTAGCAACTAAACCAAAGAAGATATAATAATACTACGTATAGAACGGCCACTCGTTACCCCCCACCCGTTTGAGTCTTCCTCACTTCTACCCCGCGTCAGGGCACGATTTACTACTCTGCGCGCGGGCTGCACAGGCCGCTGCAAATACCCGTGTAGCGTTCATGCGTATGTGTAGTGTCTGTGAATAAATATAGTGTTGTGTGCGTAAGACAGCAGATTTTGTATGAAGAAACGCGGAGTGTCCGGGCTGTGACTAAACTAAACCGAGGGCCAACAATTAGATGCCCTTGTCTGTGTGTGTGTGTGTGTGTGTGTGTGTGTGTGTGTGTGTGTGTTTTTTTAGATCCCTGAATCCTAGTGTGAGTGCTATAAGTGCGAAACATTGTTTATATTTATTTAACTTTATCATTAAAACCTCCTTTACCTTCCTCTAAAATCCTTTCCTCTCTTAATCAGTTTGCCTGTAAGAAATCGCGATAAAGCCGCACGTTGTCGCACTAATTTATTTAAAATATTGTATTGCTTTTTTTTTGTTATATTGTAGATTGTGTGAATAATAAAGCATTAGTTATCTAACTATCTATCTAAAATTTTGCTCATCGAATCGAATCCAGAATTCTCTACTCACACGGCAGATGCACTAACAACTAAGTTGAAAAACACACACATTAGGTAATATTCTTGCGTAATGAAAATCAACGTGAAGCGCAACGGCTTAATTAACATGTTACCCCCTTCGCACACGAGTAGTGTTACCATCTGACCGGATAAAGGCTCCATCAAACACAGGCGGTACGAGCGGTAGAGCGGTACCAGCGGTACGAGCGGTAAAGGGTGGTACGGCAGTACCGCGACCGGACCTGTGTGAGCCCTTCTTATATAACCAGTACAATACACATGCCCGCCCGTCTGCTATACCGCTCGTACCGCCTGTGTGTAAAGGAGCCTTTTAGTCGGTATAGGCCGGATTTTTACGTGTTAGACCGGACTCCGCCCGGATTTTACGTCAGACCGGATTTTTGTCATACATTTGCATTGCATTGCCCCCCGCCCGCTCAAGCGACGGGTGCCGCACGCACTGAGCCCGGATAGAAACAGACTTTCAGTGGAGTCAATGAGAGCCATACTTTTTCCGCAATATACCTTACTATAAACACGTGACGTGTGAACAATTTTATTGCGAAATAGCTGGAAAAAACCACTTTTTGCATGCGGTTGCTAGCAACCAATAATATGGGTCTAAATAATATTAGTAAATAAAAACGTATAACCTACTTAAATACTATGATTTTTATATAATACAAGTGCGTGACCGGACTTTTTTTCAAAATCAGGATTTTTAGACATGCCAGACAGGATTTTGCATTTTTAAGCCTGGTAACCCTACACACGAGGCGTAAGCGTAGCCGTATCGTAAAAAGCGCGAGAGCAATACGAGCGCGTACATGTTCAAACAAGTCCGCACACGGGGCGGTGCCGCAGCGTATCGTAGGCATTTACCCCCTTCGCACATGTGAACGCATATTACAATACGCTTACAATATGACTACGCTGCGCCTACGTGTGCGAAGGGCCTTAATTTGCGCGTTGATGAAAAACTACTTAGCATGATATTAGCTAGTTTAGTATACTATATATATCTGCGAGTCATACGGCATTTTAAATTTTATACTTGAAAAGCTTCGGCATTTTTGAAATCATACTTTTTCATTTCCAGTGACAAATGTGATCCACGCGCGCGGTTTCGTAAGCAACATTACAGGCACTATTCTCGGCCTCACTAGAAGTTTGGTGGACGAGGCATTCAACAGGTTCCTCAATACTGCGCTGTGCCAACTGCTGTCGGAACGGACCTTGGCGCATTTGATACGTTTAGGACATAGTGAGTATATATCCATACATTAGCTATAGGACGTCCACTGCTGGACATAGGCCTTTCCTATAGTTCTCTAATAAAATCGGTTGACAGCGACTTGCATCCAGCGCGATCCTGCAGTCTTAGTGTGGTCATCCGTCGACCTTTTGAGTGGACGTCCTACGCTGCGTTTGCCGGTACGTGTTCTCCCCTGGAGAACTTTTCAACCCCAGCGGTCATCGATTTTCCGTGCTATGTGCCCTATTCACTGCCATTTCAAGTGAGTATACTCTAGTCTTTACTACATTTTACGTTTTAGTGACCCACAGGTCACGAGTTCAGGCTTTAGCTTTAGCGGGGTCTACGAGCGCTAAAAACGGGACCGAGTGGCGTCATTCGAACATTTTACTACATTTGCGTAGCCGTGGTGGTCTATAGGTAGTGACACCCGCCTTACAATCGTGAGATCGTGGGTTCGAATCCCCGGTCCTTTGTCTCTGGAATTTATGTACGGAATTTCACATCACTGGCTTCTCGGTGAAGGAAAACATCGTGAGGCAACCTGCGTACGTCCTTAGAAGAAATTTGATGGCGCATGTAAATCCACCAACCCGCACTGCGCCAGCGTGGTGGACATGGCCCAATCACCCTTCGTGGGTAGGCCTACGTCCTGCAGTGGATTATTAAAAAGGCTGGTACAGTACAGCGTAGTTTGGCTAAATTTCTGTCAGCGATCACGAAAGTTAAGCAAAGTTTAGCACGGTCAGTCTTCGGATAGGTGACCACGGCTGGCATTTCCTGAGCGCTACCGTGGCTACGAAGACTCGTTAACTTGTAGACCCCGGTTGTATTAATTGTTTGCCCACCAGGCGAGTCGGTGGTAAAGTGCAGATAAAAAAGCCATGTCAAAGGCTCTAGGAATAAAAAAACTCTGACACCAGGGCTAGCCACCTGGCCTACACGAACTTTCTTAGTAAATTGGTTTCTTACCGCTCGCCGCCCTGCGCTTCGCTTTTGTGGGAGCATAACATCGTGCAGCATGCATACGTGTGCACTCGCCTTGGGCATAAAATCGATACTGGCGGTCCCGGCGAATTGCATATATCTTTGTAGTTCGCGACAGAGACGGAAGATATGACGGCTCGCTCTCACAGCTGCAATGATTGCAGATTTAAATAATAAGATGCTCGGTCCATGAACGGTGTTATGTATATAGTTTAGTTAGGATATAAGGAATTAGATTTTAATAAATGGATGCAATACTTATTGGGATATTGGAGTTTCACTTGACTAGTAAGAAAACTTTCTGATAGGAGCACACACGCCGCCATCCCCACACTATAATATAATTATGATATGGGAATATTACTGTCTCAAATGTGAATCTGTATCCATTCCAGGTCAAATATTCGGCAAACGCGCGTCGATCCCCCGCAACGACGCGAGTCTACAGAGAGAGCAAGCCTATGCTCATCTGGTGCAAGCCACGCCGCCCACGCTCGTGGCGATACTAGGCCCGGGCTTCACCGAGGCGCTCGATACTACCTTCAATATGATACAGAAGCCGCAACTAAACAAACAGGTACCTACTTAAGATAACAGAGAGCACGCCTACATACAGCTATATGTCTGTCTGTATTTTTTTTTATTTCGAATAGGTTCGCGTTTGACTACACACTGCCTGATGTTGAGCAGATGTGCCGTCTAGGGTGTAGCACGCTTACCTAGAAGATACCTATTTACTCGGGATTTGAAGACACCCACGTTGTACTGTAACGGGAAGACAGAGCCAGGCAAAGCGTTCCACATTCCGGCTGTTCGTATGAGGAATGAGGATTCGAAACGCTTGGTTCTAACGCGCGGAATGTCCACCATAAAAGGGTGGCGCTTTGGTCGCGTCCGTCTAGCCGTACGATAGAAGAAAGGGGCAGGGGGGACCAGGTTGTGCAACTCCTGGGCGCACTCTCCGAAGTGTATCCGGTAAAAGGCTGACAAACACGCCACCTTGCGACGATGCTCAAGACTGCAGCTGCGACTTAGTCAAGGTGCCGTTGTCAATCAGCCTCTTGGCTCGCCTCCCAATCGACTCCAGAGCCTCCAGTTGATATTTGGCAGAGCCATCCCAAAGGTGAGAGCAGTATTCCATGCAAGACCTGACTTGTGCTTTGTAAAGACAGTTGCTCAGGTGTGAAATACCGTCTCACCTTAGAGAGAACACCAAGTTTTTTGGAGGCTAATTGGGCTTTCGACTCTATGTAAGAGCCAAAGTAAAGAGTAGATGAGAGTGAAACGCCTAATAGTTTCAAGCTGTCAGTTACCGGAACGGAGACACCACGGAAAGCGGGAGACAATTGGAAGGGTCTCTTCTTGGCCGAAAACAGACAGCCCTGAGTCTTTGTGGCATTAAACTTGACTAGGTTAGCATCACTCCAGTCGGATACCGCCTGCAGACTTAAATTGAGCCCTTCAACCATAGCTTGCTTCGGATATGTAACTCTCCACGACTGTACTGTCATCTGCGTACCCAAAGATCCCGGGCTTAAGCAGATCGTTGATATGCAGTAGGAAGAGTGTCGCAGAGAGCACAGAGTGTATACTAGATACTAGGCCCGGGCTTCACCGAGGTGCTCGTAACTCCCTTCCTTATGATACAGAAACCTCAGTTAAACAAACAGGTAACATTCTAACAAACCGGTAAGACAACAGAGAGAGCAGGCCTATGATCAGCTGGTACAAGCCACGCCGCCCGCGCTCGTGGCGGTATAAGCCCGGGCTATCCATATGATACAGAAGCTGCAACTAAACAAACAGGTAAGGATAATTATGACCAACACATGGCCCTGGCCAAAAGTATTAGGCACCCTGTATTTTCACTCTATCTTCTCAACTAATTTCACTCCTTTTTGCCATTTTTAACACAATTAGGTGTCAATTTAATCACATCAACAGAAATGAAAGCTTGTTTACTTGTTAGAGTCTAGAACACAAGTTACCAAACATTGACTGATAAGACCGAAAGAAAACCGAGTGCTTTGTTTTCGGTCACCAGGTGTTTTATGACCTTAACAAAGAGCCGCTTGATATTCTAAAAAGTTATTTAAAACCCCGGTAAGTTGTTTAAGATAAGATAACTCAGTAATTGGTTAAGTAGAAAACATGCATTTTGATTTTTTAAAGGTGCCTATGATTTTAGCCAAGGCTATAGGTCAAATGTTAACGTCTAGCGATGCCATATAACAATAATTGTTTGTCGCAAAAAATGGCATGGTCGACTTCAACCGTTTATAGAATCCGCGAACATTTCGCATTTGTTGATTTATCATAAATGGCCCAGTGACTTTAATAAAATAAAAATGGGACCAATTTCGAAGTATATTCTTCCCAATAAAGAAGAATTATCGAAATCAGACTACTGTGTAATAATTATATTTTGCAAAAAATAGCATCACCCGTGTACAGAATCATTACATAGTATAAAACAAAGTCACTTCCCGCTGTCTTTCCCCATGTATGTTTATATCTTTAAAACTTCGCTACGGATTTTGATGCAGTTTGTTTTAATAGATAGAGTAATTCAAGAGAAATGTTTATAATGTATAATACACCTGTGAGAAAGCCGGGGCGCATCGCTAGAACGCAAATATTATACACGGACCGATGTAACATTTTTCATATTATTGTTGATTTATCAAAAATGGCTCAGCCAATTTCGATAAAATTTAAATGGGACCATTTTCGAAGTATACTCATTCCAATAAAAAAAGAATTATTGAAATCGGACTATTATGAAAAAAGTTATGCGTGGTTATAGATTAAAAAAAATATATACGCGTCGAATTGTATACCTCCTCCGGTGGTTCGTCGGTCAACAAAGTGATGATATTTTGTAAGACTTCCAAAGCATTGATCACTGATACGTCAAAGTTCATTTTGGTGGATATGCAGCCTTAAAAATCATTTTCTTCACAACACCTAACATTTAAAAACATTTATTTTCGTTCCAGCTGGTGTACAATCTCCTAGACCTGTGCATCGTGGAGTTATTCCCCGAACTGAACCCCGACGCCTCCATGCCGAAGAGTTGAACACATGACCGCCACTATTGGATATCACCTTGTTTGTATTCCCACTTGTTAGGAAATATTAGATCAATTTATTTGTACATGTGACTGCGGCGTATTATAATTTATTAATCGAGTTTAGAAAAAGGTTGGTTGTCTGTGATTTTGGTTTACGGACTGGGATAACGTCATAAGAAAACGTTGAATCAACAACTGAAACTAACCAAACGCTTAGACCTATTGTGTCTCTCTACCGCTTGTTCCGTGCTCTTGCTCGTACGCTCGGCTCAGGCGGAACGTGACACTTTTTCATGCGTTCAGCCAGCGTTAAACTATTTATAAAACTATGGAAATTAACGTGGTTTTCATACATTTTATACTATATATAACGGGACTAAACTCACGTGTAGGGATTGTCGTAACGACTATAGTTTCGGTCGCATTCGGCGACCTTTCTCAAGTTGGCGAGTGCTAGCACGCGGAGCCGTCTCGCAATGCCGTCTCACAGTGCATATCGCCGAATGCTACCGAAACTATAGTCGTTACGACTATCCCTACACGTGAGTTTAGTCCCGTTATATATAGTATAAAATATTTATAAGACGTTATCACGTCAAAAACCTGAAAAAGGAGGTCGTGAAATGAACTATACGTTTTATTTAGTAGCCATGCAATACGTTTATACTTTTAATTTACTTCTAATTTAAACAACCTCCGAAAAAATTGATTAAAATATAGCTTAGGAATATTTCGGTCACACTGACTTTCAAAATGAAAAAAAAACATCAATATCAGTCCATTTGTAGACACATTACACACGCTAACTTTGTTATAGGCTTAATCATACAACTCGGCAGAATCAGAAGTAAAGTTTGCGCTAAAAACTGCGCAATAGCCAATCCTGATTGAAACTCGCATAAAACTGCGCGTTGATTGGATATTGCGCAGCTTGTAGTTAACTTCACATCCGCTGACTTGTATGATTCGGCCTATACCCCTCTTTTTGCTTTGAGGATTTAGTACATTGTTCACCGAGAGGAGAAAGTGACCGATTACCGTCGAGGGTGTCGCTTTAAAACACCCGAGATCGGGAATCGCACTTTCTCTCGAGTGATACATAGTGCTTTATACTACACCTACGAGGAAAATAAATTCTACGAAAACTGAATCCTCAAACAACACACAAATTGAAAATGGCGCCAATGGCGTCTGCAATTTTCACATGTTCTTTTTTCAAATTGTTTGACACCATCCAACACACAGCTAGTGGCCAGTGTCATTTTGCGAACTTGGAGATAAAAACTCACTGTAAAAACTTTTTGGCTTTTGATATTAAGGTTACCAGCGCATAGTCTTACCCAAAATTAAAAAAGAAAAACCACGTAAGAAATGGATTTTCATACACTTTTCTCTCCCGCTCAGATGCGTTTTCTCGCCGCATATTTGTTCAATATGCAATGACGTACTTTCTACCGTAAATTTGATAAAGTATCAAGGTACTTTCCGAGCAGGTGTAGTATAAAAAATATTCTAATATGTCCGTCTGCGATCGCTATTAGTAAATATACTGAACAAATAAGAACAGATACTAAATCTGATAGATAGAGCCAAATGAAATGTCAGTTTTCTTTTTACTTCAACTTATTCTTCATAACTGTAGTATCGTTACTCAAAGGAGATCTTGCAAAGTGGGACCAGACTGTGTACAGTAGCTAAAAAACCGGACAAGTGCGAGTCAGGCGCGCATATCGAGGGTTCCGTATAAATCCGGAAAATTTCACAAAATTGGCAAGTGAGTTGTTAAAATCTCTAGGTACTATAACCATTGACAAAAAAGTTTTATTTTTTCGTTTTTCTCGTCATACATCGAAAATTACACACTGTAATTAAACACCTGTGCTAATGGAGCTCTTTTATATGATACCTTACATGATATGATTTACTCACTTTAAATTTTAAACCCATATTTTGTGAATTTTAAGGCCCTATTTTATTTGTGATTTTAAAAAAATGTAGTTTTCAGACTTATTCCTATATGTGTTCTCTGAGACAATGCTTCTCGCCAAATTTCATAGTTCTGTGTCAACGGGAAGTACCCTGTAGGTTTTGATTTTTGCGAGTGTCGAAATATGCGGTTTTTTTACGACATAAACGGCTCTAACTTTTTCAAACGATAACTGAGAAGTTTTTCTTTTACACAACTGCAAGAAACCATAGATATACGTATACAGTTTAAATTTCAACTCGATATCTTTACGCGTTCCTGAGATAAAGAGTCTTGACATACACACAGACGGCCAACAAAATGATCCTATAAGGGTTCCGTTTTTTTCCGTTTGAGGTACGGAACCCTAAAAAACATCAAATTATGGTTAATAAATCCGCAGAGTAAAACAACCGCATTGAATGCTTAATTTGTATGGAATTTCATATTTTCTATCTCGATTTTTGTTCAAGGCCGCCATCACGCCGCCATATTTTACAAGCAATGTCAAAAGATAATAAGATCCGAAAATAAGAAATTCTTTTAAATGAAGATTGTTATAAAAGAAAATAATAGGATAATCATTTCCAAAACAAATAATTCAATATTGTACAAGGTAATGGCCTAAGCTCGATATATTTTTGCATTTTCTCCTTTGCTGAGACGTCGCTCGAATGCTTGTATAATATACCTACCTACTTTATTGCAACTGAAAGTATTTGACTTCAGACGTTTCCATAAAGAGATTCAAAGTATTAATACTCCTAGTTACTAGAGATAATAAATTGCAGCTATTTTGCAGAAAATGTACCTTAATCGTGTGACCCTATCTGCACAGATGTATTTATAAATTTTGCTTTGTTTTCTATTTTATTTCGGATTTTTGCGAATCATTCAAGTCGGTGGAGGTGAAGTTAGCTACAAGCTGCGCAATATCCAATCCTGACTGAGGCTCGCATAAAGCTGCGCGTTGATTGGATATTGCGCAGCTTGTAGCTAACTTCACATCCGTCGACTTGTATGATTCGGCCTATTACTCTGAAAATTAACCCTTTTTTAAGTTTCGTTAAAGGTGACGTCCACAAGTGGTATATTATTCAGAGAAAAATCGAACCAAGATGATATATGTATACATCATTTGAAAGCTTGTTTTATGGGCTTCCCAAAAATATTTAATTTAGATTTTTTCGCCCCTCCAATTTTTTTTAAATGTGAATAATAAATTGTATAAAAAATAACAATACAGCTTATTACTTTTTCTAGTTTTGCAATGATAAAGTGCTTATATCGTTATTTAACTTGCATTCGTAGCTGATTCTTTCACTATCATCACTTAATTTGCTAAAATTAAAAATTATAACCTACCAGTGTGACCAGTTAGTAGGTACAATGTGACAAGAAACCACTTTAAAAGTGTCTCTAATTGGTAAAAATGCTTCTATTTAACAATTTGGAGATTACTTAATCAGGGTTGATAGAGTTAAACTACCTATTGATCCAAATATATTTATTTATCCTAATAAATTCAAAATTAATTTTAAAAAATCGGGGGGCTCTTTTTTGGTTTTAATTGATGTAATAGACTCAGAAAAATATGACCTTTATTGAAATGTAACTAGTGTTGTGGTTCGAATTTTTGATTATTATTATACCAGCCTTCATACATTTTGTGGACATGTCCTTTTCAAAGTATGTATAAAATGAAAAAATATTATTTGTGATTTTACCTTAAAATAATAAAATGTGCCTAATAAAACCTCACAAATACATCGCATATATCCAAAATTAATCAACAATAAAGAGCTCAAAAAACCCATACAACTATATGTATATTACCATTACCTACAAGTAACTTATTTAAAAAGCAATAACTATCACGATCAAATACAAGAATCGCATAAAAATTGCTTTATCATTTTGATAGAATGCTTATTATATGAACACCATTCTAAATAGATAAAAAGTTAAAAAAATATATAAATAAAAATCTAGCCAATTGTACCTATTTATTTGAATAAGAAAAGTTTCCTATGTTTCGTAATTTATTGATTGGATCTCATGTATACGTATGGGAACAGATATACATATTTCAGTATTAATTTGCATGCCATTATTGTCTATAATAGTAATCTATATGTTTTTTTGTTTTCTTTGTGTAACTGCATTTGACGAGGTGTCGCACAATGTTATAATTTTTTTTACACATGATATGTTATATAATTGTTTAAATACCTGTGCTCCGATTTATGTACATTAAAGCCAGGTATGTTTGCCTAATCATTTCAAACCATACAGCGTTATTTAAGACATATATGTTTAGACAAAGGTTTATAAACTTTAGATTCAACATAAGGTGCGTTCGAGATGGGCTCGATGGCATTTTTAGCATTTACTATAATAGCGTTGATGTAAATCGTTTGGTTTGGGAATTTTGCCCATTTCGCCAATAATGCTACTTTTGCTCACTTCCTAAAACGAACGCTAAAACGTCAAATTCAAACGACAGGTCCGCAGGTCAAGGTCAAAAGTGGCAGTTCACGATGGCATTTTTAACTGTTTTTGAGCTATCCGAACGGTGAACGAAAATAGTAAAAATGCCACTTTTGCTCACACATTCTCTAAACGAACGCTGAATGTGAACGTTGTTGGCGTTTTTAACTGTTAATTTTGCCATTAGTAGGCTATCTGAACGCACCTATAGATTTCCTATAAATGCAGTACTTGCTTAGACAAAAGCAAACACTAAACATTTTGAAAAAGCTAAAATGATATTGACATATTTTGTGATTAGTTTTCCTGCCTTCAGTTTTATAATGTTGAATCTATAGTTATAAATGTCTCTGGTTTAATAAAATAAAAATTATAAATTACTCATTATAGAAGAGACGGCAGCATTGTTTATTTATTTTTGTGGCTTTAAATACTTCTTGTGTCTTACAATTTTTCGATCGTGACATAATAAATTAGATAAAAATTATATTTACACAAACTTAGCTTTTTAATTTTATACTTACATATAATAATCATAAGTCTCATGAACTCATCGATGTAACATTCTTTAAAGCAATATTATTTAGTTGTAAATATACATGATATGTATTATACATTATTCATAGTATGGAATTACCTATTTTTATTTTTGTATTACTTTAGTTTAGCGATACTTTTACGATAGCCCACGGTTGTATGAATTGAAAAAGAAATTGATGTTTTGAACATATTCAGTGTAGGGAACATGAAATAAATTATTTTAATTATTCACTGCGTTGGTTTATTTGATCTCTACTCTATACATTTTTACCTATAAATTCAAAGCCGTAGACAAGGTAAGCTGCCGTGTAGTAAGCCGTAATTGTTGTGGATACAGGCTGTGGATGATGATGATGACTTGGAAAACGGTTATTGAACGAAACATTAATTCTGTTCGTTTTTTAACACAGAGATAACTAATTTTTGAACGAAATTAGTAACTTGAATGCTGCCAGAATATAATTCTTACTTTACCCTTCTGAGTTTAAAAATCCCAGAAGCTGAGCATTTGAGGAAAAGTTGAGTTGAATAAGATTAATTTCTTATGCCGTTAATTTCGCTAAAGGAAAAGTTTCAATCTAGTAGCATACAACTTTTTCTCTGCCATAATACAAGCAGTATACGATACGATAATCACTTGGAAAGGAGATTTAATTTGTGAATTGATTTGCATACTTTTTATACAATAACCAATATTTTACGCGTATTTACTCTCTCGTATCTGCACTGGATAGCCCAGCAAAGCACTCCACTCAATTTTAGGTATTCCACAATAATAGTGTTTGTTATTGCAGACGTGGAAAAAAGCCAGGGGCCTTACTGTGTAAGCGCTCTGACGTTCAGCTTCGCTTTTTCTCCTGCTCTGCTCGTGCCAGTTACTCACGCCACGAGAGCGAGTTTTTATCACTAGTCAAAAATCAATTAAAGAAAACATACTCATGCTATTATTATACTAATAGTAAATATATATTGGTGTCTGATTTCAATGACGTACATTTCCTATTTATATCAGTCAAATTTCAGCATCAGATGACAGTGCCTAATGTCTTTGTGTACCGCTGAGGAACAATATTTTAGGATCACTAGAACTGAAACAGAAAAGCGATTGTTCTAATTGCGTTTTCCCATCAATGTGTGGATAACTCCATGTTTTTAAGATTATATTTTCTTATGGGCAACACGGTTAAATAAATGTCAAAGTTTAATTTGCAGTGAAAAGTAAAAGGCGATGGGTGTGTTGCTTTGTGTTTATTTCGTAATTTATTTGTTTAGACTTTAGTTAGAATCGTAGTTGTAGTGATTTTTAATTTGTTTACTTAGGAATCACACATTCTAAATAAATAAGTGCAAACACATTTACTAAGTGATTCATTTAGCTACAATAGAATAATCTGAATGTTGTTATGATCAATGGTTGTGTTGTGTTTCGCGAATTTAACAAAAACAAAAGCAGAAACGAATTCGAAGGGCCGTGTTTTAGTTGCTGTGAACTGCTAATTAGTTCCCGTCATCACTGCAAATGAAATGATCTCTAAAGATCTTATCTTTTGCCGAATAAACAAACAACAAATTATTAAAATGGCTTTCGTGAACAAACATAATTATCATGGCTGTGATTTCTAAACGAAGCAGTGTTGTTAGAATTTCGAAACAGCGATGTCGTCGCCTTGCCAAAAAGGCGGGATGCGCCTCAGCGAAGCGTTGGATAATATGCAACTCGCATACAATCCGATCACAAAGCAATTACATTTTGTGAGCCCTAAAGTTGATAAAACACGTGAAGAAATCGCGGACGACATTGATAAATTGTCTAAAAAGAGCAGTTTTAGTGATGAAGGTAACTTTTCTATATCGACATGTGAGAAAAGTGACACAAGTGATTCTCCTAAAAGTACACTTCAGTGGGGTGGAAGTGTGACGGGTCACCATCGAGGCAAAGATGGTGGTTCTTTCTCGAGCACAGTGTCAAGTCTGTCCGAGTGCTCGCTGGGCTCGGCTGCCTCTAAGGATGACGAGGTGCCAGACGTCATCTTGACTGATCAGGAGCATTCTAAGCTGAAGAAGAAAGGGCTATCCAGCTTTTTTAGCAAGTGAGTCTATTCATATAGAAAATTACAACTGTAGCTACTAATAGTTGTGTACTTTTATTCAGCCAGGGGATTTTAGATTTCAGAAGGGAGTCAAAATAAACATAAAATATCATATTTTATTGAAATTTGTGGATATTTCAAAAATCTATGGGTAGTTCTTTTAATTTATTAAAGTCATTAAAATTAATAGGGTTCATAAAAGTATAGTCAGGAAATAAAATGACATTAAATTATTTATCTTAAATTTTTTACTGTACTGTACCAGCCTTTTTAATAGTCCACTGCAGGACATAGGCCTACCCACGAAGGGGGATCGGGCCATATCCACCACACTGGCCCAGTGCGGGTTGGTGGATTCATATACTCCGTCGAATTTCTTCTACGGACATATGCAGGTTGCCTCACAATGTTTTCCTTCACCGAAAAGTCAGTGGTGTGAAATTCCGTTCATAAATTCCAAAGAACCTACGATTGTAAGCCGGGTGTCACTGCCTCTTGACCACCACGGCTTTTTGTTTATACATTTTATATACCTGTATAAATTGGCAAAACTCTTTATTATGGATTATATTAATATAATATACCTACTTATAATTATACACTCAATTATTATAATATTGCAAATAATATAAGTCTGTGTTTGACCACAAACTCTCTAACTGTAAACTAATAAAAAGATTCAGAATGAATCTGTAAAAATTCAAATTATATTATCAGACATCACATCCAATTAATCTTAATTAGATAATGGTTGTTTTAGTTTATGTAACATGCCACATAACACTAGGAAGTGCATTCTGCAAGTCTTAATTAAATAACACTGAGACAAACAGAAAAGGAAAGTTGTCAAAAGCATGTCTAATAAAATTATGCTACTACTTGAATTATGTATTGAGCTCAATTTTGAAGGCTTGAATAAAATAATACTTTACATTCAAAACTGTCCACTTAGACTTTTTGCATCAGATGCATTAAAAACAAATTAGTCATATTGTCAAATAACAAATACTATTTGTTTCTTTTTCATCACAATATATATAATAAACAAGTACTCCAATACTTTTCTGCAATAAAAATTGGTCCGTCAACTGTACTATACTGTATTCTTGCTAAATTAATATTATTGCCATACGATAAAAATAAGTCTCCACAACTATGAAAATAAAAGTATAAAGGTTTCAAAATAAGATTTTTGATCCGCAATTTTTTTGTGTTTTCTGACCTTACCAACTTAATAGGTCATTACCCTTAGTTATGGTTAAAATTATTACCTTGATAATTATGTAAAGCTTTCATACTCTCCATAGCAACATCTTGTTATAAGTGTCTATTTAAAATATATACTTTTTAGTATCCAAATAAAACAACCAGCTTTCGTTTTAATAACCATTTATTAATAAATTCTCCTGTAATTTTTTTATAATACTAAGTGATTAAATATACCTCATTAAAACTAGCGTGAGGATTCATTATTAAAATTTATATGAATACCGGATACAACTCACGATTATTTGAGCGGTCGAGCCGCTATGCATCCGACCGGTTTCAGAGTAGTTAGTACTCTTTCTTCAGGAATTACGCGCGCCCCCGACAATACGTTAGGCGCGGGCGTCCGTTGTCGTGGGCGCGCGTATTCCCTGAAGAAAGAGTACTAACTACTCTGAAACCGGTCGGACGCATAGCGGCTCGACCGCTCAAATAATCGTGAGTTGTATCCGGTATTCATATAAATTTTAAATATACCTACCTACAATAGTAAATATTGTACTTAAATTATAAGTCTTGTGTGTGAATTCAGACTAATTACTGCTAATTTAAGCCTCTTGACCGAATTTATCCCCTTCAATGCCTATGAGTTGACAAGAAATTTCAAATAGGCGTTTTTGATGGTCAATACTCTTAGAAAATTTACTACTGATCCCTTCTATACAATTGCTGATGTATAAACCCCCTTTTTTATCTAAATCTTTCTCAAAGCAAGCGAAAAGAATAGAAATAGCACCCTTTGCTGGAGATTTGAAGAAGAGTTTCATAGCCCAAGGGAAGGCACGTCGAAATAAGGTCTTTTCGAAGAGGTCGGTGTCTACAATGCCGGGGTGAACTGAGTATCCTCTGACAGGACAGCCATCTTCTTCTAAAATCTTGTTTATGTACCTCGCTGACATGAGCTGAAATGAACGAAAAAAATTAATATTCATGTTCAGTAAAATGCTGTAAATCAATAGTGTCTATTCGATTGTATCTCTATCACTCAATATTTAAATAAAAAACTATAGGAGTAAAGTTTGTGACAACATTGTGATGTATAGGAAACAATTAATGTGGAACTAACCGATCATAACATATTGTCCGGAATAATCATTATAATGACCTATTTAATAATTTATTATAATATTGTTCCTTTTTGTATGAAAATAGGTATTTACATCAGAAAGTTACTTGTGCATTATGAGGAAACTAGCCATAATATAATATAGACTTACAGATTTGAAGCTAATTGGATTAATGAAGTAAAACTTGTTGAAATAATTATAACGGTACTTCTGACATTCCAGTACAAAACTGGTTTGACAATGGTAGCTATTAAGTGTATTTTGGTATGGCGAAAGGTCAAAGTTATCTGCTTATAATACAAATTACCTGAGCTAGTTTGGCCTGTGAGTAGGCTGCTGTTGTATCATAATGCTCCTTCATGTTAATATCTTCAAAGTAAACCTTCCCTGGGTAATGGGCACATGACGTTACATTCACAATCCTCGATGGCCCCTCTATTGCTCCACCTTTTTTCAAAGCTGGCAACAATAAATGTGTCAAATAGAAATGACCCAAATGATTGACAGCCAGTTGTGATTCAAATCCATCTTCAGTCACTTCATAGTCTCCAAACATGATTCCAGCATTATTGACTAAAAGGTTCACCTTGGGATACAGTTCCACAATTTTCTGAGCAAATCCTTTCACCGATTTCATAGATTTCAAATCGAGTTTGAAAGCTTGGAGATTCTCTCCGTTTTCCATTTCCATTGCTAATTTTTTGGATTGTTCAGGATTTCTTATTCCCATGACGACTTTCATGTTAGCTTTTAGGAGTCCTCGGATTACTTCCGTGCCGATTCCGCGCGCTCCTCCCGTTATAACGGCGACTTTTTGCTTTGCGTCTGGCAACACCACTCTGTTCCGCCGAATGTTGACCAAGTCATCGATCATGCCGCCGACGCCGGCGCCCTGCATGTCTATCGTGTGTTTCAACTCACTCAGGATGTACTTCAGTGGTTTGTGCCGGTTCATGTACCAGTAGATTGCCGCAGCGGTGGTCAGGACGACAGCTGATGCGATTGCCACAGACATGGTAATCGGATATAGATTAACTTGCTCAGTTGAGGTTATGTTATCGTCCGTCCGCGCCGACGCGGCGGCTGCACTGGCACGGCTTGCTTTCACTCCGATGGAAAACTGCCGCTTTCTCCTGATGTTTGCGTTGTCGGGTACCGTTAGTCCTTGCCCGCGTGACGCTCCAGTTCCTTGCCGCCCTTACGTCTGTAAAAAGAAACAAGTTATTGATAATTAACTAGTGATAATGTCGCCGAAACCATGACCTCGAGCAGTCAAGTCGATTAACGCACAATTTTGGTAAAATCTTGTTTGAAAACAATTTTGACTTGATTTTTACTTCTCGGGACGTGTTATCGGTCTGTGACCTCGAACGATACTGAATACGATGATGCAATATGTAATTGTGTCGGTTTGTATTTGCCCGACTAAACTGGAAGGGGCTCGTTAGAATTCCCAATTTGTGGGTACTTTGTCAGCGCTAATGCTTTTTCAAATATTAACTCCTATAACCTGTACTTTATGTTTATTATCGAGAGATGATCACGATCCACTCATCTGTTGAACAGAATATTCCGTCGAGTTGTTTGTTTGGATAGATAGGTATTTGATTGCGAATTTGGTACGCATGCGCATTACGTGCCAGCATTTATCTTTGGAGTCAGAGTCCGCCACAGATTGCCAAATACAGCTTCTACATTGTAGAACACGCGTAGAAACTATTGTCTAAATATATGTACCTACTTAAATCTGTATCCACGGTCGATTGGATGATTTCTAATTACGAGCAAGCACCCTGAACTGGTTTTGCGGTTTCTTTTAATGCTGTTGTTGGGTTATTATCTCATTTCGGTAACGGAACCGGATTGGAGTAAAAACTTCAGCGCCACTGATATACATATGACATAATACTACCGATGAGATTATCGTGTTAAGTCTCTTGTCACGCTCATTAACAAGATGAATAAAAGACAATCGTCAATTAACCCTGAGTTGAGTACCTAACTAGATACCTACTTAAGTATGTTTCTGAAAACTCTCCAACCATCTGTCCACCTTAAATGCGTCCAACTCTTACACTTACCTATCTTCATTGACTCCTCAATCTTCCACAAAACATTGACGAACTTGCGGCAGTACCGAAAAAGTTAGAAAGAAAAATTAAAGTTGACTGTAACCAAAGATGCAACATAATAACGACACAAAAACTTGTGAGGGCTTCTGATCTCATCCACCTACTAAAGTCATCGTAATAATTAATATTAAACGGTCTTCAACATCACCCCTCGAAACACGATCCTTTCAATCTCAACACAAAAAAGGGTCGAAAGGAATTTGGACAAGGTAGGTATCGCCCGTCCTTATCTTTCACCTCGAAAAACGTGTGATGGAAGATATCGAATCGCCAGATAATCTCGGTTGGGAAATACGAGTAGTTCTGATCGTTGATATTCCCGTAGCGGTAAAGACGAGTCTAGTTGTGATTAATGAAGGGTCTTTGAACTATCTGGTGGCTATTTAGCTGTGGTTGGTAGCTGTCGATGGTGCGTAACTGTGTGTGAAGTGATGCAAGACCACTCGGAAACCAATACATGTATACAAATGCTGTGAACTTGTTGCTCTATGCGACGAAATGATGGAACTAAAGGTTTCAAATGGATGGTGTTAAGTTTTATTCGAAACATGAAATGGTGGCTCCCTATTTCAGTCCGTGTAGAAGTTAGCCGTAACGTATTTTTTCAAAACTGCACTATGGAAATTGAGTGAGTGGATGTTTCATTTTGAAGGTAATTTTATATACACAAAGTGATTTTAAATTTAATGTTTGTATAATATTTAAATTAGTGACCACTCTCATCCGAATATGTGGTGCCTGACATCGTCCATACTAAACTTTGAACCTACTTATCTTTTTGAAACTGTCTTTGACATATATTAAGTAGTTTATAAAATCTTTTTTTTAAAATCATAAATCATTTATTCTTGCGCATATGTACAACAGAGATCTTACAGAGATAATATAAAGAACCGCCATATCCGACGTTTCGGCATGCAAAGAAATTATTAGACAATAAATTTACAAAAAAGTACCTACTAACACATTGATTGAATACCTATAAAAACGAGTTCACATAGTAGGTAGATGTCTGCACAAAATACAAGTTAAACAATTTGATTTTAATTTTAGCCTAAAGCATGTCAAAGATAACATTCTCATGCATAATGTTAATAATAAGTCTTCTAATCTTGTACTGTATGGGACCATAAATAAATGAAATGAAATTATTTATAACTTTTTTTTGGAAAAGACGGTGAAGACATGTTTATATATTTTGATAATGGGAGTAATTTTCTTGTAGCCATTGTAGTCTTGTTTCCATTTCATCTCATGAAAGAAAAAAAGTGATGATTTGAGTTTAAAAATCGATATACTTAATAAGAACTTAAAGAACTAATGCATTTTTATTGGAAAATTGATAACGGATCAAAGAGATTAAATATATGTACAAAAATACGACGAAATCGATAAGATAAGAACAAGATCATTAGTTCTAATGTGTAGCAATTGATAAAGGCATAACAATAAGTCCATAAAAACTAAAATAAATTAGGTATTTACCTAATTGATAAATTCCGCACGTTTGAATCGAGGGTGAAAGACATGTACTATTGTTCATATACGACATATGTGTAAAATTATGTTTAAGTAATTTTGCGGTTGGACCTGTAAAAAAAGTTATTTATAGAGCGATCAGCACAACGCCAAGTTATGTCCTAGAGTTTGACCCATCACGGTGTCACCTCTTGTCTGAATACAGTGGCCATTTGTCACATTCACTGAAAATTATCATGAATGAGCTTGTTATTTATTACATCGACGTAGATTCGCGGTATCTTATCGAGGAAGTACGTAATTGATACGCTTATTGGCCGATATTATGTCGATTGCTTCGTCAAGGCAAAGTGTTTGATAGTCCTTGAACATAAGTTCTGTAAACACTCAAGACAGTGGGAAAAAACCTGTATTCATAAAATTTTAATCTGCCAAATTGTAGTAAGCAAACAGACTGTATGTATATCCTTATTTGCCTAAAAGACTGCATTGTGTGTGTTTTTCGGGGTAATGAATGGGTAGAACACTTCGCTTTCAAAACACGTATAGAAAGTAAACCTTGTGGTTTCCATTACTTTCCTACATGGTAGGAGTGCAATGCAAACCGCTGACCACAAGCACATGGGTAAAAAACATTAAACCAGTCGAAGAACAATGCGGCATATAAAGCCAAAGTAATGCATACGTAATACCTAGTGTACAATAACCAATTCCCCACTCGTCTGACCGGGGGAACCTGTTCCGTAGAAGCAGGGCCTATAGTAGCCCTCACCATGAATCCTGACCTTGCTAGAGATCGGAAAGCCTGTAGAACCATTGCCGGTTTTGCACACGTAAAATTGTGCAAGTTTTATCCGGTTGCGTCAAATGAAAGCGCGTACCGAGGTAGTGTCGAAAGGGGAGCTATTATACTGGTACCTAGTCGACTGCTTGGCCAAGTGCGCTTGTACTTGGTGCACTTACTATATTTGCAGTTGCACGTATTTCTAACTTAAGTTTATTCTCCTTTTGCTGCCTTGTTTCATGTAGAAAGTGTTATGTTCATTGTCCAGTCTGTCCCAGTTACAAGGAGTCAAAATGGACTTATGCACATAGGTGCATAAGTCCATTTTGATTGGTAACACACCCATATTTAGATTCTCTAAAAACTATCTAAAATAGAGATCAATGGTTGTTCGTTGTTCATACTCTGTGGACATCACTCCATATTATAAAATAAATTCGCTTCCCTCTGTATGTTTGTCCCTATGTATGCTTAAGCTTATATCTTTAAAACTACGCTACGGATTTTGATGCGGTTTTTTTTTGAATAGAATGATTCAAGAAGAAGGTTTATTATGTATAATACACCTGTGCAAAGCTGGAGCGGGTTGCTAATAAGACTATAGAATAAGAAAATAGAATTGAGAAGAATTTGATTTGAATGGAAAGTGGAAAGACATAAAACTAGATGGCACTGCATTTTAACCAGATGACAAAATCCTGTATAAGGTTACTGATTTGGGGTAGAATATAACTTATGTCTCTACATTTTACATATTTGAGAAGAATATGCAAGTAGGGACTTCGTGATCAGTTTTTCTTATTTTTTATTTAGAAGTAGGCACTACACAGGTGTTCTAAAACGAGTTCTGGGCGTAAAGAACTTTACACATATGGATAGCACGTCGCTGAGACAGCATGACACCTGATCTTAAAGGATGTACTCATGAGAGAACGAATAAAAAGCAAACCTGACAGGTTTCTGTAAGCTCCACCCGTTTTCCATAACTTGGAGATTTAATGTCGATTGAGCTTTCTGTATCATACAATTATATAGGAATTAAACAGCTATTAGTGTTATAATGATCGTTAAAGTGATCAATTAGGTACGCATTTAGCACTAAACAGTTTTGCCTTGACGTTTGATTCGCAATGTCACAGCCAACGAGGTTGCTAACCGTAATATGAAGACGTCCCTTTCATTTCTACACGTAGTTCTACCTAAGTATTAGATCTGTTTTTCTACCTTTGGCTTATTCTATATTTATTTATGTTCTCTGCTTAGTAAATCACATTGTCCTTATACTACGGGACTAATCGCACAATGAATATACAAGATAAATAAAAACCTCACTATCCCGACGTTTCGACCGAGTTGCATCGATCGTAGTCAGACGAATGCCGTTGACAATCGTCACTACCATCTTCAATGATGTCACTCGACTTTTTTTTTGCAATCTTTTAAATGGTAGTGGAAGCCATGTTTTGTTCCATTTGAGTTATGCACGTGTACCTTGTGTTTAACACCCTTCTATATTTTATTGCAATCTTATTGATCTCATCACTGACACCAACTGCAAAGTGCAAGGAAAGCTTCATTCATGCCTTGTTATTCGGATGACGTCATAATATTATGTGATAACTTACAAGCTCCTTATCATTCTAAATTAGCATTCATTCAGTTTTTGCTAACAATAGCGGCTGGGATATGTATGATTCAGTATAATACACTCACTTCACATCCACTTCAGACAAAAATACTTGTTATCATTATCACTGATGATTCATACCGTCCATGCTGCTTCAGTGGCTTGAGTAGGATTTTATGATACCTGCGTCAATATAATGTGTCCTACTAATTTAGTTTGAAGTGGCCTAGATTATGGCTCTAGAAGAAATCGTTAAAAAGCAAGTAAGTTGATTAGCCATGATGTCAGAGTTTCTAATCCACCAAAGGGCCTGACATGGTTTTAAAATTTTAAAACAACCGGGATCCATAACTTAACGTGTCATCGTCGGTAGCGCTCAGTTTTAAATACCACCGGCGGTCACCCATCCGAAATCTAACCGTGCCAAACGTTGCTTGACTTCGGTGATAGTTAAGAAACGGTTATTTTATGAGTTCACAACATTTGGTATTCGCTAGTAGCTTCTTTAACGTGTGCATTTGTAGTAATGGCGATGCTCTCGTGTACGATCAATATTAGAGTTGAATAACCTTTATATTTTTCCATAGCATCATTCTAAGCTCTCTTGTTTCAATAAACAAGATGACATTTCCTGATGACAGTTCTCTTGTTTCAATAAACAAGAGAACTGTCATCAGGAACAATACCTATCACCTTATGACGCATTCTCGTGCAAACGATGTCATTAAACTTTTTTTTGCTTAAGTGATAATTAACTTCGTTCCACTAATGACTCAACTTCCTTACTCTGCAAACCAGCGGTCTTTGTATTAATGGATTATTGAAGTCACCTGGCCGGTTAAGTCATTATTTCTGAATACCATGGGTTGCGTCATCGTCATCGGCTTCGTCGCGTAGCTTATCGATCTTTCTTTCGTTATGTAGAGTAAAAGTGTTTGAATTGTAAGGCCATTCGTACAGGACGCTACCTAAAGCTGTACCGACTCTCGACACTCGAGACGAAAGAACACATACGCATCGCATAGCGATGCTCTGAAAAGCATGAGTCGTGGTCGTATTTTTTCCTCGTTTTTAGCTTACTTTTTAAATCTTGTTGGATTCGAAGGCCTATTCGCCGTAATTCGCCTGAATACTGCATATTAAGTATGTCGTGTTTAGTTGTCGAAGATAGTCCTGTGTAATAATGATTTTTCGCTAAAAATGGCATTTTTACCGACTTGTTGCATTATTTAACAAAAACGTCTCGATCGAATTCGGTTAAATTTAAATGGGATCACCTCGGGAGTTTATCCATTTGTAATGAAAAAGGGTTTTTTGAATCGGTTTACAATTGGCGCAAATATCGATGAACATAAATAAAAAAATACATACATACCAACATAGTACCTCCTACTGCTACTAGGCCTTTTTACCTACTGAAAGTAGGTAAAAAGGCCTAAAAAGCGCACGCAACTCTTTAAATCTTGTTGTATTGTCAAGGAGTGGAATGCATTCCCCACCTCGAAGCTTCCTGGAAAATGTAATACCTACAAGTGTTTTTAAGATAAGAGAGAATGGGCCACAAATATTATGCTCATTTTTTATCATGTTGTTTGCGACTCTTTCCTTGTTAGTCTATGAATAATTTATTTCATTGGTATTCTAGACCACAAATTCATTTTCTAATAGAGTCGTGCTGAAATCTATCCCGTATAAAATATTCAAATCGTACTGCTTTGAAACTTACACTTCGAGATTGGTTCACCGTGCATGCAACTGCGCCAAAACATCAGCGGCTCAGAATAAACCACAATTTAGGTAAATACTCGTACTTACCTACGAGTTTTGGTTTTAAAATTGTTTAAAACCAAAATACCGCAAAACAGCGGTTAACTAATCTCGGTAGTGCTTATAGCGTTGTTTGACTTGGTGTCTGTCAGCGATCACCAAAGTTAAGCAACGCTCGTTACGGTTAGTCTTCGAATGGGTGACCACGGGTGGCATTTACAACTAGCGCTACCGTGGCTTGAAAGAGACGTTAAATTGTAGGCCCCAGTTGTATTAACTGTTTAGCCATGTCAGAGCTCTTCAAGCGGCTTAAGCACTCTAACACCAGGGCTATCCACCCGGCTTATACGAACGTACTGTTTTGAATTTTGAAAATGAAGAATCCGATTAACGTAACTCACAATACAAATATACATACCAGTAATTATTACGATGATTTTCCAAAATTACGCTTTGCAGTTCTAGGATATAATAGACCGTTTACTAGAAAAAATACCTGTGATTCAGTTCTACCTTTTGGTCATGTTGGAACCGTCTACGAAAACACCGTGAGTAATATTTGAGTCACCGAAATCGAGTCAGTCGTGTATCCGAGCCATAACAAAGATTATTATGATATGATAACCTATGACTATGAGTCCAATGTTGAAGAATCTCTATGTTCGTTGACTTCGTGTCTTTGAGTAACTATGATACAAAGCTTCATTATATTCTTAGTAATGTTACTGCTTACTTCGAGTATTAAAATAAATAATAAACATTAGGGGACATCTCACACGGTCTCTGACCCCAAACTAAGCAAAGCTTGTCATATGGCTGCCAGAGACTGATTTACTACATATAGATATTTTAAATACATACTTAATCACATAAATGTTTGCCCACGGTGGGGATCGAACCCACGCCTCTTTGATCCAGAAGTCAGGGTCACTAACCACTGAGCCACCGAGGCAGTCAACACAAATCAAAAATATACGTATTCATCTGCATTAACACCAGCAAACTGAACTATTTCATGTAGGATAGTATTTATGACCTCATACCGGAACATAATTATTATATTAGTAGCTGGTACTTACAAACACTGTTGTCGCTACTAATAATAATTATAACTAGCATTCTTCCTCTTCCTATATTATGTTATTGATGAGTAGGCGTCCATATTTATTTAGTTTCTTATTATTCTATTGCTATCAAAAATGACATTTGATAGTATTACTTATACCATAATAGAAGGAAAGAGACACCGCGATGAGCATTTTTGACCGACAAACCGGAAGAGGTACTCAATTCGACGCGACGCAAAAAAAATTATATGCGTCGGATTTCATAACTTCTTTCATAGTTGTCCGATTTCAATAATTATTTTTTTATTGGAAAGATTATACTTCGAAATTGGTCCCATTTAAATTTTATCGAAATCGGCTGAGCCATTTTTGATAAATCAACAAAAATGTACATGTAAGTCACATCGACTCGTGCAAATTATTCATCAAAAATGGGACAACCTCGGAAGTATCAGTACTCTTTTGAAATAAATAAGTTTTTTTAAATCGGTTCACAATTGGCGAAAACATCGTTGAACAAATACATACAGACGAACATAGTAGAATACTTCCTCCTTTTTGGAAGTCTGTAAAAATGTTTTAAACCTAAGTCATAAAACGGTTAGCATTCTTGGCATTGTTTCCTTGGGAATAGGAGCTATCATAACATTGACGTAGTTCTATCTTTTACAGTTGCGTAAGATGGAAAGATAACGTCCGATTAGCTGCGATTGTTACGTAATATCCCATTTCGTATACGGAGAAATGGAATCGCGTGAGTAATGTTATCGTTTTACGATACAATTAATTTTGGGAGATTCGCGCTGCGATTGCGAAATAAAACGGTATATTGTATCGACAAGATGTCATAAATGTATTTTTCTTTTGTATTCATACATATTACAAAGATCTTATTCTCGCAGTATCCTTGGTGTTAGGTTAATCGATCGTACCCGAAATACGGAACTGTGCTCCAGAACGTAGATTACAGAGGTAGCCAAAGCTGCCAAGATGAAATTGAACTGAAGTTTTAGAAATATAGACTTAAGTATAGTAAACGAAAACTTATCCATTTCGTGTGGCTCCATACATTTTCGTTAGTTTCTTCTCGTTCCTGTCAGGGGCGCTGTACAAATACAAATATGTACATACTTTATAGGGCCACAAAGCAACTACCCCTCTGGGTTGGTCATATGGGCTGCTAGTTAGAAAAGCTTTAGGATGAAATTACCTTCGAATATTGTCCTAAATTAGTCCAACCACTTGGCAGGTTCCAGAAGGAGATGATGTTGCACGTAATTGACACCTTCAATAGAGTATCTTTCACGAAACATAAGATTGATGTAACTTTAAACACCGTGGGAAAGCTTAGTAGGGAGGCTAACATAACAAAGTCAAATACTAACAAAAACATGCAAAATAATGCTTTCGCACATAGAACTGCGTTACTAAAAATAAATTATCAGAGAGTGAGCAAAGATGTATAGGTAATTACTTGTATTTCTTTTATCCAATATCAGATCAATATTAAAATAACGTTTAGGAACATTGCGCAAGAGAATGTAGAGCGATTAAAGCGTTTCCAATCAAACCACTATCAAAACATCGTAAACTATCGAAATGTAGGTAGTTACGAGGAAAAAAGTTTCCTCATAGTCACACTGGTGTAACAAAGCGGTGTAACCACGAGTCTGGACCCGTTTAAACGAGGAGTGCTTCCACTTTGCCCCACCAAAGCGCCCCACTGGTGGGGCAGATTCCACTCCCTCATTTTTTGGAGTGGAATCTGCCCCACTCATCCCATCTTGGTGGGGCAGATTCCACTCACTTTTTAGACCAGTGGAATCTGCCCCACCAGGGGTGTCGCATGATTTTAAATTAAATTATTAGTGCCATGAAGTGCGAAATTCAACTTCAAAATTTTAACCAGTATAACGACCCACTAAAAGCACAGATAAGTGACGACATTGAATCCAAAATATTAAGAAGACTGTAAACTATAAGCACAATTATCTGAATTCAAATATTTCAGATGGTATGTAGTTATTGTATTTATGTCGCAAATATTTTCGAAGTCATCGTTAAGTAAAAAAAAAAATTGCATATTATCCATTTATAATAATATGTGTAAGTGTAATTTTTGTATTCATAAATAAACGACGAGTTTGATTTTTTTTTATAATAATTTATAATCTATTCATTGTGATGATCTTTGATAATCTATTCGAGATTTTATCTCAGTCAGCAAGTTACTTGAATAGTATGTAATTAAAATTTGCACCTATTACAAATGATAAACGTTTCCATCTTAATTGCAATTTTCTTTATGTGAATAATTCATACAGAGTTATTTGTAATCAATTACCATGCTTTTAGGGGCTTATTCTGTACATCAAATTCTGTTTATTTGTTCAACGACTTTTGTCAAATCTCAAAAAAAAAAAGTTTTTCCATAAAAAAATATCGTTCACCCTTGACAAAATGTATGGAACAGCTGTTTTTTTTTTGAGTTTTCACAAATGTCGCAGAACAAATGTTGTTAGTTTTGAAGTACAGACCTAGAAGGATGCTAATTGATTAGAAATAACCCTAAATTTTCTGCATTAATACGTTAATCACAACTTGTGTATGTAGTATACAGGTTGGAGAGCTGACGCCGACATTAATTTGACCCACATGTAGTACTAGTAACCAGTAGTGGATTGTCAGTGCCTTCTAGTTAATACATGCATCTATTTAAGTTGCAGTGACCAGGTATGAGTCCTACCAGAAGTCGGAGGTCTTGCCACTGCAACGTCAATAGGTCGTTTGTGATGTTTCTATTTAAATTAGGGAAAGCAACCTTAGAGTCTTAGATTATAAATAACTAAACTATATTAATACTCTAAGCTTAGAGTGTTTGCAATCCTCCCTTTTGTTCCACATATTTTGATATTCTTTTTTGGTATGACAACACAGCAATACGTGCTCTTCCGCTGCTATTGACTTACAGTGTTTAGTTGCCTCGTCCCCTACCTGTTTTCTCGTGCCTTCTTTGGCCTTTGGCTTAGTACTACATGTGGGTCAAATTAATGTCGGCGTCAGCTCTCCAACCTGTATACTACATACATAAGTTGTGATTAACGTATTAATGCAGAAAATTTAGGGTTATTTCTAATCAATTAGCATCCTTCTAGGTCTGTACTTTAAAACTAAAAACTTTTGTTATGCGACATTTGTGAAAACTCAAAAAAAACAGCTGTACCATACATTTTGTCAAGGGTGAACGATATTTTTCTATGGAACAACAACTGTTTTTTTGAGATTTGACAAAAGTCGTTGAACAAATATACAGAATTTGATGTACAGAATAAGCCCCTAAAAGCATGGTAATTGATTACAAATAACCCTGTATAATTAATTCACATAATGAAGGTTGCAATAAAGATGGAAACGTTTATCATTTGTAATAGGTGCAAATTTTAATTACATACTATTCAAGTAACTTGCTGACTGAGATAAAATCTCGAATAGATTATCAAAGATCATTACAATGAATAGATTATTATAAAAAAAAATCAAACTTTAACAAATTATTATAAAAAAAAATTACACTTACACATATTATTATAAATGGATAATATGCAATTTTTATTTTTTTTTTACTTTACGATGACTTCGAAAATATTTGCGACATAAATACAATAACTACATACCATCTGAAATATTTGAATTCAGATAATTGTGCTTTTAGTTTACAGTCTTCTTAATATTCTGGATTCAATGTCGTCACTTATCTGTGCTTTTAGTGGGTCGTTATACTGATTAAAATTTTGAAGTTGAATTTCGCACTTCATGGCACTAATAATTTAATTTAAAATCATGCGACACCCCTGGTGGGGCAGATTCCACTGGTCTAAAAAGTGAGTGGAATCTGCCCCACCAAGATGGGATGAGTGGGGCAGATTCCACTCCAAAAAATGAAGGAGTGGAATCTGCCCCACTAGTGGGGCGCTTTGGTGGGGCAAAGTGGAAGCACTCTTAAACGAGTGCTTCCACTTTGCCCCACCAAAGCGCCCCACTGGTGGGGCAGATTCCACTCCTTCATTTTTTGGAGTGGAATCTGCCCCACTCATCCCATCTTGGTGGGGCAGATTCCACTCACTTTTTAGACCAGTGGAATCTGCCCCACCAGGGGTGTCGCATGATTTTAAATTAAATTATTAGTGCCATGAAGTGCGAAATTCAACTTCAAAGTTTTAATCAGTAAAACGACCCATATATAAAGCACAGATAAGTGACGACATTGAATCCAAAATATTTAGAAGATTGTAAACTAAAAGCAGAATTATCTGAATTCAAAGATTTCAGATTGTATGTAGTTATTGTATTTATGTCGCAAATATTTTCGAAGTCATCGTAAAGTAAAAAAATAAATAAAAATTGCATATTATCCATTTATAATAATATGTGTAAATGTAATTTTGACTATGTGTAAGTGTAATTTTTGTATTCATAAATAAACGAAGAGTTTGTTTTTTTTAAACTTCTTCTTCCAGTGCCTCTCCATTAGTGAAGGATGGCAGTCAACTCTTTGAAATTCTCCTTGTCTAGGGCAAGCCTAAACAGTTGTTCGACAGTCTTAATGCCTGTCCATTCCCGGATGTTCCGAAGCCATGACATTTTCCGCCTTCCACTCTTGCGCTTGCCTGGTGTTTTTTTTTATAATAATTTATAAAAATCTATTCATTGTAATGATCTTTTATAATCTATTCGAGATTTTATCTCAGTCAGCAAGTTACTTGAATAGTATGTACTTAGTTAAAATTTGCATCTATTACAAATGATAAACGTTTCCATCTTAATTGCAACCTTCATTATGTGAATTAATCATACAGGGTTATTTGTAATCAATTACCATGCTTTTAGGGGCTTATTCTGTACATCAAATTCTGTATATTTGTTCAACGACTTTTGTCAAATCTCAAAAAAAAAAGTTGTTGTTCCATAGAAAAATATCGTTCACCCTTGACAAAATGTATGGAACAGCTGGTTTTTTTTTAGTTTTCACAAATGTCGCAGAACAAAAGTTGTTAGTTTTGAAGTACAGACCTAGAAGGATGCTAATTGATTAGAAATAACCCTAAATTTTCTGCATTAATACGTTAATCACAACTTATGTATGTAGAATACAGGTTGGAGAGCTGACGCCGACATTAATTTGACCCACATGTAGTACTAGTAACCAGTAGTGGATTGTCAGTGCCTTCTAGTTAATACATGCGTCTATTTATGTTGCAGTGACCAGGTATGAGTCCTACCAGAAGTCGGAGGTCTTGCCACTGCAACTTCAATAGGTCGTTTGTGATGTTTCTATTTAAATTAGGGAAAGCAACCTTAGAGTCTTAGATTATAAATAACTAAAGTATATTAATACTCTAAGTTTGCAATCCTCCCTTTTGTTCCACATATTCTGATATTCTTTTTTGGTATAACAACACAGCAATACGTGCTCTTCCGCCGCTATTGACGTACAGTGTTTAGTTGCCTCGTCCCCAACCTGTTTTCTCGTGCCCTCTTTGGCCAGGGACAGTGAGGCCAAAGAAGTCATCGTATTCCCTGTTGACAGTGCTGCTACAATCTACGCACGAGGAGGCACGCAAAGAGGGCACGAGAAAACAGGTAGGGGACGAAGCAACTAAACACTGTAAGTCAATAGCGGCGGAAGAGCACGTATTGCTGTGTTGTCACACCAAAAAAGAATATCAGAATATGTGAAACAAAAGGGAGGATTGCAAACACTCTAAGCTTAGAGTATTAATATACTTTAGTTATTTATAATCTAAGACTCTAAGGTTGCTTTCCCTAATTTAAATAGAAACATCACAAACGACCTATTGAAGTTGCAGTGGCAAGACCTCCGATTTCTGGTAGGACTCATACCTGGTCACTGCAACATAAATAGACGCATGTATTAACTAGAAGGCACTGACAATCCACTACTGGTTACTAGTACTACATGTGGGTCAAATTAATGTCGGCGTCAGCTCTCCAACCTGTATTCTACATACATAAGTTGTGATTAACGTATTAATGCAGAAAATTTAGGGTTATTTCTAATCAATTAGCATCCTTCCAGGTCTGTACTTCAAAACTAACAACTTTTGTTCTGCGACATTTGTGAAAACTAAAAAAAAACAGCTGTTCCATACATTTTGTCAAGGGTGAACGATATTTTTCTATGGAACAACAACTTTTTTTTTTGAGATTTGACAAAAGTCGTTGAACAAATATACAGAATTTGATGTACAGAATAAGCCCCTAAAAGCATGGTAATTGATTACAAATAACCCTGTATGATTAATTCACATAATGAAGGTTGCAATTAAGATGGAAACGTTTATCATTTGTAATAGATGCAAATTTTAACTAAGTACATACTATTCAAGTAACTTGCTGACTGAGATAAAATCTCGAATAGATTATAAAAGATCATTACAATGAATAGATTTTTATAAATTATTATAAAAAAAAACACCAGGCAAGCGCAAGAGTGGAAGGCGGAAAATGTCATGGCTTCGGAACATCCGGGAATGGACAGGCATTAAGACTGTCGAACAACTGTTTAGGCTTGCCCTTGTAATGTTACAAACGGGGGAGCCGTTTGCAGCACCACAAGTTAAGAGAGAATTAGAGAGAAAAACCTGTAATGCGGCAAGCGCGGGGAGCCGGTTGCAGCACCACAGGTAAAGAGTATCAGAATAAGTACCGGTAATGTTGCAAGCGGGGGAGCCGATCGCAACACCACAAGTTAAGAGAGGATTAGAGAGGAAAACCTGTAATGTGGCAAGAGGGGGAGCCGGTTGCTGCACCACAGGTTAAGAGTATCAGAGTAAGAACCGGTAATGTTGCAAGCGGGGGAGCCGGTTGCAACACCACAAGTTACGAGACTTCAGAGAACCTACCCCAAGAGTCCTGCCTAGTGGTTAGGATTCCTAACGGTTCGAAGAAAGGAGATTAATATAGAAAACTAACCATACTGTTTACACATTTATTCATTTCACCATATAAATAACACTGCACTTATAGTCTATATGTTTTTCTTTAACTTGTGGTGCTGCAAACGGCTCCCCCGTTTGTAACACTACACCCTAGACAAGGAGAATTTCAAAGAGTTGACTGCCATCCTTCACTAATGGAGAGGCACTGGAAGAAGAAGTTAAAAAAAAACAAACTCTTCGTTTATTTATGAATACAAAAATTACACTTACACATAGTCAAAATTACTTTTACACATATTATTATAAATGGATAATATGCAATTTTTATTTATTTTTTTACTTTACGATGACTTCGAAAATATTTGCGACATAAATACAATAACTACATACAAAAATACAAAATACAAAATGTTTTATTTACCAAAAAATTACAGATATACCAAAATACCAGTGGACCCTGCACTAGGATAACCTGTATCGCAGGGCCCGACTCAGGGACGCTTACATTTCAAATACTTTCAGTTTTACGTACGGTGCGGCTAATAAAATTATAACAAAACATTTTGATGTAAAGATGTATAAATTTAAGAATTTTGAAAAATAACTAACACTTGCGTTTATGTGTTGTTGTCCGTGAAATGAAGTGTGGTGAGTGTGTCCTCTGCGATACACAAGTCCTCGTAAGAGTCAGGGTTCGCAAAGGTGGTGTGTGTGTGTGTGTGTGTGTGCATGTGTGTGATTGAGATATATGTATGTATTCGTATATGGGTGTTTGTGGCAAGTTTAGGATATTATTTTAAGTAATCCCTCTGTTTCTTTATATGACAGAGAGCAAAAGTACTGAAATAATATTTTTTTGCAGTCTTTTGCCGATTTGTTTCGAAAGGCGCACTTTTCGCTCATTTTGTTGTATACGTATGGGTAGCTGAATTCCGGATGACGTCTTGCAAAGGCAGTGCAGACTCTGGGTACAGCAGCACGCGGGGGTCTTCTTTTAGGTGAATTGGAATTTGGGTCGGCAATGCCGGATTGAGTACGGTGCACAGTCAGGGTTACTTTTAGTATGTACAGTTGTCGAACACTTAGGACTCTTGCCTTAGTAAATAGCTCCTCCGTTGGAAATCTATAAGACAACTTGTACATCACCTTCAGCACTGCGCGCTGAGCCCTTTCTATTTCTAGCATTGCCGTAACTCCAGCTCCTCCCCACACCGTAATGCAATAGGACAAGATCGATTCACATAGAGCTGTGTAGACCGTGCTAAGAATTCGATCATTTGCAGAGTTACGCAATTGTCCCATTACATGCGTGAGTTTCCGTACTCTTTTCCCGAGAGTAGATATATGATCTTTAAATGATAATTGTTCGTCAATTATTATCCCTAAATATCTAATCGAAGGCGTCCTGGAAATTGTATCACACTTACAGTTAGATAAATTACATGAAGAGTGCATAATTAGTTTTAGTTGGGGGTCTGGTTCCGTAATCTTTGTTTTATGAAAGCATAAATATTTAGTTTTACCAATATTTAACGTAAGGAGGTTTCTGTCAAGCCATCTTTTTATAAGAGCCATACCAGTTTCTGCTTTTTCGAAAGCTGATTTCCAGGATTTCCCATGGAAAATAGCGAGAGTATCATCCGGGTAGCAAATTAGGTCGGTCTCTGTGGAACATACTGAGTGGATATCATTGATATATAAAATAAAGAGTATTGGCCCGAGTACACTTCCTTGTGGGACTCCGAACTCTAGGGGCAGTATGTCGCTGGTGTTATTACTTATTGTTGTGCTCTGACTTCTATCGCAAAGGTAGCTTTGAAACCATTTCAGTGCCAATCCCCTAATCCCAGAGAGCTCTAGTTTTCGAATTAGAATTTTCACCGAAATGGTATCAAAGGCCTTGGCCAGATCCAGGAACACACCAATTGATTTTTGGCCTTTGTCCAAGCTGGACGAAACTTTTCGGGACAGAAGTTCAATGGCATCTTCTGTGGATTTACCTTTCCTAAAGCCAAACTGATTGTTAGAAATCAGGTTTGAGTTATCCAGGAATGAAGTGAGTCGATAGTTAACAATCTTCTCAAGCAGCTTAGAAAAGATTGACAGTAGAGATATCGGTCTGTAATTTTCTGGGTGGTTTTTTGGCCCACTTTTATGAATTGGTATCACGTTTGCTAGTTTCCAAGGCTGTGGAAAGACACCTGTTGCGAGACTAGTGTTAAAAATGTGCGTTAAAGGCGTTAGAATAATATATTTTATGGCTTTGATCAGCGAAGACGTACAACCATCCAGACCTGGAGCACTATCATTCTTCAGGGAGCTAATGAGTCTTCCGACCTCAATTTCGTCGGTAGGTTGCAAAAAGAACGAGTTGACTGATTTGGGTTCTATTAGATTTGATTCCTTCGCAAGTTCGGCTTCCGATTTACTGAGATTCATAAGCAATTTGTTGGCGAGCTTCATCCCAGCACTTGCAAAATGCTCATTGCAGTAATTCGTTGCGTCGAGAGTGTTTGGTTTGCACTTGAGGAGTTCTGTAGTAGTAGAATGTTTGTTAGGACAATCAATGATAGTCTTGATAGATTTCCATAATCTTTTAGGGTTTTGTTTATTGGTTTCAAGTTCTTTGCTTTCATATTCGTGTTTTAATTTATGTAGGAGGTCGTTAAAAAAGTTTCTGTACCGGTTATATATTAGTTTTCTTGTGGTATCACCTGGGTACTTTTTAAGTTCTAAGTGAAGCCTATCTCGATGCTTCATGCATCTGATTAGGCCGGGAGTGATCCATGGTTTTAAGGCGTACTTAGATCTACTGATTCTTTTTTCACATGTATACTTATTTACAGCTGATGTGATAATGTTTTGAAAATTTTCTACTGCTCGATTGACATCTAATTCGTTAAGTACAGAAGACCAGTCGGTTTGTTGTAGCTCGACAGATAATGCTTTGTAGTCAGTTCTTAGGACTATTCTGTTCCCAGGCGGTCTGTCAGCATGACTCCGCAAAGACATTCCCATTATGGTGGTAGCATGGTCAGTAACGGTGGTCTTACCTATTACTCCTATTATATGTGGCGTTTTGCTCTTGACGAATATATGATCCAGGCACGAGCTGTCTCTGGTAGCGTTTGTAATAGCGGGTCGAAAATTGAGTTCGCTCATCATACTAAGATATTCACTGGCGTCCTCCACAAGAGGGCTCATGAGATTAATATTAATGTCCCCGGCTACAACGACAGGTAGGTCGGTTTTAGTATTTACCAGTACATGGTTTAGTGAGTTACAAAATTTAGATGTATTTTTGAAGGATGGAGAGCGATATATACCAAAAATGCAAGCTGTTTTCTCTATATCGATTTTTAAGCATTCGGCTTCTATGAGCTTAGGTTCATTCACGGTGACGTCCCAACAATTCTTCACGTAGACCACTACTCCTCCAGATTTGTTTTGGATGTTCTTAGTGCTATAGCTTTCATAGCCAGGTATTTGGCCAATTATTGGGTTACCACCAAGCCAGCACTCTGAAAAGATAACCACATCTATATCTAGTTCAATGCGCTTAAAAGCCACTAAAAACTTGTGAAAATTCTTCTTTATACTTCTAATATTGAGAGCAAGGACTTTGAAATTATGTTTGTTTGTGAGTATTTCTTTGCAATTCTCTAACAGATCGCAAGTCTGGCAATCAATAGAAAGCACATTATCGATGTCGTTTACAGTGTCTAAATCAATAGTAGCCATTACTTATAAAAATAATAATTCGTGTTTTTGTGAAGAAGACCGCCAGACTCGCGGACAATGTTACAGAATTGATTAGTGATTTTGAAGGATGTTGTACTTTTTACATCAGTTGAAGATGCTGAATTTTGCATCAGCAAATTAATTTGGGATTTGCAGTGCTCTTGGGAAATTATGAGTGGTTGTGTTTTGTATGTGTGTGTGAGAGGTGTTGCAAGTGTGTTAGTTATAACAATATTAGTTACAAGACGTTCCAGGATAATATGAATAAAGAATTTTATAACAATACATATAGGTAACATAAAGATAATAAAGTAAGCATAGATGACAAGCATTGTGTTTCTACTCCACAATTTATGATACCAAAGCTGCAGCCTGAGCAGGTCCCACACGCTGGTCAAGGTCAATGTGTGACTGTATGGGAAAAACTGGTTTCTTCTCGGACTGGCGCATGTAGATGGCTCCGTTTCTAATCCAGCAGAAGCGAAAATTATGCTGCTGAGCGCGTAGCCTTGCGTCCTTGAATAAAATGCGATTTGTTCTCGTTAGTCTTTCATTTATGTACAGCTTTGCTGAAGTGCCCGGAATCACAATTTCAGATGTTAGGTTGCGTCGGGATTTAGCTGCTTGTATAATTTCATCTCGTTTCGAGCGGCGGAGAAGTTTTACAACTACTAGTCTAGGAGGCCTGTCTTTATTCGTATTACTCTGTGGACGTTTGGGGCCCGCTCGCCTGACACAATCAATGTCAGCAGCTGTTAGCTCTACCCCGATTCGAGAGGCCGTAACTAATGCGACGTGTTGAAGATTCTCGCTTTCTGCTTCAGGTACTCCAGCGATTTCCAACTCGTTTCGAAGACTATATTGTTCGTAGACATTGAGGAGAGACTGCATGCTACTAACAGTTTCTTTTAATTCGGCTATTTCGGCTTCTTGGGCAGCAATCTTCTTTTCATAGGCTTCCAGGTTGGATGCAAGGGTCAAAGGTACAGCAGATAGTTGATCTTTCAATAGGTGAACATCCAATCATACAATCTGAAATCTTTGAATTCAGATAATTCTGCTTTTAGTTTACAATCTTCTAAATATTTTGGATTCAATGTCGTCACTTATCTGTGCTTTATATATGGGTCGTTTTACTGATTAAAACTTTGAAGTTGAATTTCGCACTTCATGGCACTAATAATTTAATTTAAAATCATGCGACACCCCTCCCCCCCCTACTTTAGTTATTTATAATCTAAGACTCTAAGGTTGCTTTCCCTAATTTAAATAGAAACATCACAAACGACCTATTGAAGTTGCAGTGGCAAGACCTCCGATTTCTGGTAGGACTCATACCTGGTCACTGCAACATAAATAGACGCATGTATTAACTAGAAGGCACTGACAATCCACTACTGGTTACTAGTACTACATGTGGGTCAAATTAATGTCGGCGTCAGCTCTCCAACCTGTATTCTACATACATAAGTTGTGATTAACGTATTAATGCAGAAAATTTAGGGTTATTTCTAATCAATTAGCATCCTTCCAGGTCTGTACTTCAAAACTAACAACTTTTGTTCTGCGACATTTGTGAAAACTAAAAAAAAACAGCTATTCCATACATTTTGTCAAGGGTGAACGATATTTTTCTATGGAACAACAACTTTTTTTTTTGAGATTTGACAAAAGTCGTTGAACAAATATACAGAATTTGATGTACAGAATAAGCCCCTAAAAGCATGGTAATTGATTACAAATAACCCTGTATGATTAATTCACATAATGAAGGTTGCAATTAAGATGGAAACGTTTATCATTTGTAATAGATGCAAATTTTAACTAAGTACATACTATTCAAGTAACTTGCTGACTGAGATAAAATCTCGAATAGATTATAAAAGATCATTACAATGAATAGATTTTTATAAATTATTATAAAAAAAAACACCAGGCAAGCGCAAGAGTGGAAGGCGGAAAATGTCATGGCTTCGGAACATCCGGGAATGGACAGGCATTAAGACTGTCGAACAACTGTTTAGGCTTGCCCTTGTAATGTTACAAACGGGGGAGCCGTTTGCAGCACCACAAGTTAAGAGAGAATTAGAGAGAAAAACCTGTAATGCGGCAAGCGGGGGAGCCGGTTGCAGCACCACAGGTAAAGAGTATCAGAATAAGTACCGGTAATGTTGCAAGCGGGGGAGCCGATCGCAACACCACAAGTTAAGAGAGGATTAGAGAGGAAAACCTGTAATGTGGCAAGAGGGGGAGCCGGTTGCTGCACCACAGGTTAAGAGTATCAGAGTAAGAACCGGTAATGTTGCAAGCGGGGGAGCCGGTTGCAACACCACAAGTTACGAGACTTCAGAGAACCTACCCCAAGAGTCCTGCCTAGTGGTTAGGATTCCTAACGGTTCGAAGAAAGGAGATTAATATAGAAAACTAACCATACTGTTTACACATTTATTCATTTCACCATATAAATAACACTGCACTTATAGTCTATATGTTTTTCTTTAACTTGTGGTGCTGCAAACGGCTCCCCCGTTTGTAACACTACACCCTAGACAAGGAGAATTTCAAAGAGTTGACTGCCATCCTTCACTAATGGAGAGGCACTGGAAGAAGAAGTTAAAAAAAAACAAACTCTTCGTTTATTTATGAATACAAAAATTACACTTACACATAGTCAAAATTACTTTTACACATATTATTATAAATGGATAATATGCAATTTTTATTTATTTTTTTACTTTACGATGACTTCGAAAATATTTGCGACATAAATACAATAACTACATACAAAAATACAAAATACAAAATGTTTTATTTACCAAAAAATTACAGATATACCAAAATACCAGTGGACCCTGCACTAGGATAACCTGTATCGCAGGGCCCGACTCAGGGACGCTTACATTTCAAATACTTTCAGTTTTACGTACGGTGCGGCTAATAAAATTATAACAAAACATTTTGATGTAAAGATGTATAAATTTAAGAATTTTGAAAAATAACTAACACTTGCGTTTATGTGTTGTTGTCCGTGAAATGAAGTGTGGTGAGTGTGTCCTCTGCGATACACAAGTCCTCGTAAGAGTCAGGGTTCGCAAAGGTGGTGTGTGTGTGTGTGTGTGTGTGCATGTGTGTGATTGAGATATATGTATGTATTCGTATATGGGTGTTTGTGGCAAGTTTAGGATATTATTTTAAGTAATCCCTCTGTTTCTTTATATGACAGAGAGCAAAAGTACTGAAATAATATTTTTTTGCAGTCTTTTGCCGATTTGTTTCGAAAGGCGCACTTTTCGCTCATTTTGTTGTATACGTATGGGTAGCTGAATTCCGGATGACGTCTTGCAAAGGCAGTGCAGACTCTGGGTACAGCAGCACGCGGGGGTCTTCTTTTAGGTGAATTGGAATTTGGGTCGGCAATGCCGGATGAGTACGGTGCACAGTCAGGGTTACTTTTAGTATGTACAGTTGTCGAACACTTAGGACTCTTGCCTTAGTAAATAGCTCCTCCGTTGGAAATCTATAAGACAACTTGTACATCACCTTCAGCACTGCGCGCTGAGCCCTTTCTATTTCTAGCATTGCCGTAACTCCAGCTCCTCCCCACACCGTAATGCAATAGGACAAGATCGATTCACATAGAGCTGTGTAGACCGTGCTAAGAATTCGATCATTTGCAGAGTTACGCAATTGTCCCATTACATGCGTGAGTTTCCGTACTCTTTTCCCGAGAGTAGATATATGATCTTTAAATGATAATTGTTCGTCAATTATTATCCCTAAATATCTAATCGAAGGCGTCCTGGAAATTGTATCACACTTACAGTTAGATAAATTACATGAAGAGTGCATAATTAGTTTTAGTTGGGGGTCTGGTTCCGTAATCTTTGTTTTATGAAAGCATAAATATTTAGTTTTACCAATATTTAACGTAAGGAGGTTTCTGTCAAGCCATCTTTTTATAAGAGCCATACCAGTTTCTGCTTTTTCGAAAGCTGATTTCCAGGATTTCCCATGGAAAATAGCGAGAGTATCATCCGGGTAGCAAATTAGGTCGGTCTCTGTGGAACATACTGAGTGGATATCATTGATATATAAAATAAAGAGTATTGGCCCGAGTACACTTCCTTGTGGGACTCCGAACTCTAGGGGCAGTATGTCGCTGGTGTTATTACTTATTGTTGTGCTCTGACTTCTATCGCAAAGGTAGCTTTGAAACCATTTCAGTGCCAATCCCCTAATCCCAGAGAGCTCTAGTTTTCGAATTAGAATTTTCACCGAAATGGTATCAAAGGCCTTGGCCAGATCCAGGAACACACCAATTGATTTTTGGCCTTTGTCCAAGCTGGACGAAACTTTTCGGGACAGAAGTTCAATGGCATCTTCTGTGGATTTACCTTTCCTAAAGCCGAACTGATTGTTAGAAATCAGGTTTGAGTTATCCAGGAATGAAGTGAGTCGATAGTTAACAATCTTCTCAAGCAGCTTAGAAAAGATTGACAGTAGAGATATCGGTCTGTAATTTTCTGGGTGGTTTTTTGGCCCACTTTTATGAATTGGTATCACGTTTGCTAGTTTCCAAGGCTGTGGAAAGACACCTGTTGCGAGACTAGTGTTAAAAATGTGCGTTAAAGGCGTTAGAATAATATATTTTATGGCTTTGATCAGCGAAGACGTACAACCATCCAGACCTGGAGCACTATCATTCTTCAGGGAGCTAATGAGTCTTCCGACCTCAATTTCGTCGGTAGGTTGCAAAAAGAACGAGTTGACTGATTTGGGTTCTATTAGATTTGATTCCTTCGCAAGTTCGGCTTCCGATTTACTGAGATTCATAAGCAATTTGTTGGCGAGCTTCATCCCAGCACTTGCAAAATGCTCATTGCAGTAATTCGTTGCGTCGAGAGTGTTTGGTTTGCACTTGAGGAGTTCTGTAGTAGTAGAATGTTTGTTAGGACAATCAATGATAGTCTTGATAGATTTCCATAATCTTTTAGGGTTTTGTTTATTGGTTTCAAGTTCTTTGCTTTCATATTCGTGTTTTAATTTATGTAGGAGGTCGTTAAAAAAGTTTCTGTACCGGTTATATATTAGTTTTCTTGTGGTATCACCTGGGTACTTTTTAAGTTCTAAGTGAAGCCTATCTCGATGCTTCATGCATCTGATTAGGCCGGGAGTGATCCATGGTTTTAAGGCGTACTTAGATCTACTGATTCTTTTTTCACATGTATACTTATTTACAGCTGATGTGATAATGTTTTGAAAATTTTCTACTGCTCGATTGACATCTAATTCGTTAAGTACAGAAGACCAGTCGGTTTGTTGTAGCTCGACAGATAATGCTTTGTAGTCAGTTCTTAGGACTATTCTGTTCCCAGGCGGTCTGTCAGCATGACTCCGCAAAGACATTCCCATTATGGTGGTAGCATGGTCAGTAACGGTGGTCTTACCTATTACTCCTATTATATGTGGCGTTTTGCTCTTGACGAATATATGATCCAGGCACGAGCTGTCTCTGGTAGCGTTTGTAATAGCGGGTCGAAAATTGAGTTCGCTCATCATACTAAGATATTCACTGGCGTCCTCCACAAGAGGGCTCATGAGATTAATATTAATGTCCCCGGCTACAACGACAGGTAGGTCGGTTTTAGTATTTACCAGTACATGGTTTAGTGAGTTACAAAATTTAGATGTATTTTTGAAGGATGGAGAGCGATATATACCAAAAATGCAAGCTGTTTTCTCTATATCGATTTTTAAGCATTCGGCTTCTATGAGCTTAGGTTCATTCACGGTGACGTCCCAACAATTCTTCACGTAGACCACTACTCCTCCAGATTTGTTTTGGATGTTCTTAGTGCTATAGCTTTCATAGCCAGGTATTTGGCCAATTATTGGGTTACCACCAAGCCAGCACTCTGAAAAGATAACCACATCTATATCTAGTTCAATGCGCTTAAAAGCCACTAAAAACTTGTGAAAATTCTTCTTTATACTTCTAATATTGAGAGCAAGGACTTTGAAATTATGTTTGTTTGTGAGTATTTCTTTGCAATTCTCTAACAGATCGCAAGTCTGGCAATCAATAGAAAGCACATTATCGATGTCGTTTACAGTGTCTAAATCAATAGTAGCCATTACTTATAAAAATAATAATTCGTGTTTTTGTGAAGAAGACCGCCAGACTCGCGGACAATGTTACAGAATTGATTAGTGATTTTGAAGGATGTTGTACTTTTTACATCAGTTGAAGATGCTGAATTTTGCATCAGCAAATTAATTTGGGATTTGCAGTGCTCTTGGGAAATTATGAGTGGTTGTGTTTTGTATGTGTGTGTGAGAGGTGTTGCAAGTGTGTTAGTTATAACAATATTAGTTACAAGACGTTCCAGGATAATATGAATAAAGAATTTTATAACAATACATATAGGTAACATAAAGATAATAAAGTAAGCATAGATGACAAGCATTGTGTTTCTACTCCACAATTTATGATACCAAAGCTGCAGCCTGAGCAGGTCCCACACGCTGGTCAAGGTCAATGTGTGACTGTATGGGAAAAACTGGTTTCTTCTCGGACTGGCGCATGTAGATGGCTCCGTTTCTAATCCAGCAGAAGCGAAAATTATGCTGCTGAGCGCGTAGCCTTGCGTCCTTGAATAAAATGCGATTTGTTCTCGTTAGTCTTTCATTTATGTACAGCTTTGCTGAAGTGCCCGGAATCACAATTTCAGATGTTAGGTTGCGTCGGGATTTAGCTGCTTGTATAATTTCATCTCGTTTCGAGCGGCGGAGAAGTTTTACAACTACTAGTCTAGGAGGCCTGTCTTTATTCGTATTACTCTGTGGACGTTTGGGGCCCGCTCGCCTGACACAATCAATGTCAGCAGCTGTTAGCTCTACCCCGATTCGAGAGGCCGTAACTAATGCGACGTGTTGAAGATTCTCGCTTTCTGCTTCAGGTACTCCAGCGATTTCCAACTCGTTTCGAAGACTATATTGTTCGTAGACATTGAGGAGAGACTGCATGCTACTAACAGTTTCTTTTAATTCGGCTATTTCGGCTTCTTGGGCAGCAATCTTCTTTTCATAGGCTTCCAGGTTGGATGCAAGGGTCAAAGGTACAGCAGATAGTTGATCTTTCAATAGGTGAACATCCAATCATACAATCTGAAATCTTTGAATTCAGATAATTCTGCTTTTAGTTTACAATCTTCTAAATATTTTGGATTCAATGTCGTCACTTATCTGTGCTTTATATATGGGTCGTTTTACTGATTAAAACTTTGAAGTTGAATTTCGCACTTCATGGCACTAATAATTTAATTTAAAATCATGCGACACCCCTCCCCCCCCTACTTTAGTTATTTATAATCTAAGACTCTAAGGTTGCTTTCCCTAATTTAAATAGAAACATCACAAACGACCTATTGAAGTTGCAGTGGCAAGACCTCCGATTTCTGGTAGGACTCATACCTGGTCACTGCAACATAAATAGACGCATGTATTAACTAGAAGGCACTGACAATCCACTACTGGTTACTAGTACTACATGTGGGTCAAATTAATGTCGGCGTCAGCTCTCCAACCTGTATTCTACATACATAAGTTGTGATTAACGTATTAATGCAGAAAATTTAGGGTTATTTCTAATCAATTAGCATCCTTCCAGGTCTGTACTTCAAAACTAACAACTTTTGTTCTGCGACATTTGTGAAAACTAAAAAAAAACAGCTATTCCATACATTTTGTCAAGGGTGAACGATATTTTTCTATGGAACAACAACTTTTTTTTTTGAGATTTGACAAAAGTCGTTGAACAAATATACAGAATTTGATGTACAGAATAAGCCCCTAAAAGCATGGTAATTGATTACAAATAACCCTGTATGATTAATTCACATAATGAAGGTTGCAATTAAGATGGAAACGTTTATCATTTGTAATAGATGCAAATTTTAACTAAGTACATACTATTCAAGTAACTTGCTGACTGAGATAAAATCTCGAATAGATTATAAAAGATCATTACAATGAATAGATTTTTATAAATTATTATAAAAAAAAACACCAGGCAAGCGCAAGAGTGGAAGGCGGAAAATGTCATGGCTTCGGAACATCCGGGAATGGACAGGCATTAAGACTGTCGAACAACTGTTTAGGCTTGCCCTTGTAATGTTACAAACGGGGGAGCCGTTTGCAGCACCACAAGTTAAGAGAGAATTAGAGAGAAAAACCTGTAATGCGGCAAGCGGGGGAGCCGGTTGCAGCACCACAGGTAAAGAGTATCAGAATAAGTACCGGTAATGTTGCAAGCGGGGGAGCCGATCGCAACACCACAAGTTAAGAGAGGATTAGAGAGGAAAACCTGTAATGTGGCAAGAGGGGGAGCCGGTTGCTGCACCACAGGTTAAGAGTATCAGAGTAAGAACCGGTAATGTTGCAAGCGGGGGAGCCGGTTGCAACACCACAAGTTACGAGACTTCAGAGAACCTACCCCAAGAGTCCTGCCTAGTGGTTAGGATTCCTAACGGTTCGAAGAAAGGAGATTAATATAGAAAACTAACCATACTGTTTACACATTTATTCATTTCACCATATAAATAACACTGCACTTATAGTCTATATGTTTTTCTTTAACTTGTGGTGCTGCAAACGGCTCCCCCGTTTGTAACACTACACCCTAGACAAGGAGAATTTCAAAGAGTTGACTGCCATCCTTCACTAATGGAGAGGCACTGGAAGAAGAAGTTAAAAAAAAACAAACTCTTCGTTTATTTATGAATACAAAAATTACACTTACACATAGTCAAAATTACTTTTACACATATTATTATAAATGGATAATATGCAATTTTTATTTATTTTTTTACTTTACGATGACTTCGAAAATATTTGCGACATAAATACAATAACTACATACAAAAATACAAAATACAAAATGTTTTATTTACCAAAAAATTACAGATATACCAAAATACCAGTGGACCCTGCACTAGGATAACCTGTATCGCAGGGCCCGACTCAGGGACGCTTACATTTCAAATACTTTCAGTTTTACGTACGGTGCGGCTAATAAAATTATAACAAAACATTTTGATGTAAAGATGTATAAATTTAAGAATTTTGAAAAATAACTAACACTTGCGTTTATGTGTTGTTGTCCGTGAAATGAAGTGTGGTGAGTGTGTCCTCTGCGATACACAAGTCCTCGTAAGAGTCAGGGTTCGCAAAGGTGGTGTGTGTGTGTGTGTGTGTGTGCATGTGTGTGATTGAGATATATGTATGTATTCGTATATGGGTGTTTGTGGCAAGTTTAGGATATTATTTTAAGTAATCCCTCTGTTTCTTTATATGACAGAGAGCAAAAGTACTGAAATAATATTTTTTTGCAGTCTTTTGCCGATTTGTTTCGAAAGGCGCACTTTTCGCTCATTTTGTTGTATACGTATGGGTAGCTGAATTCCGGATGACGTCTTGCAAAGGCAGTGCAGACTCTGGGTACAGCAGCACGCGGGGGTCTTCTTTTAGGTGAATTGGAATTTGGGTCGGCAATGCCGGATTGAGTACGGTGCACAGTCAGGGTTACTTTTAGTATGTACAGTTGTCGAACACTTAGGACTCTTGCCTTAGTAAATAGCTCCTCCGTTGGAAATCTATAAGACAACTTGTACATCACCTTCAGCACTGCGCGCTGAGCCCTTTCTATTTCTAGCATTGCCGTAACTCCAGCTCCTCCCCACACCGTAATGCAATAGGACAAGATCGATTCACATAGAGCTGTGTAGACCGTGCTAAGAATTCGATCATTTGCAGAGTTACGCAATTGTCCCATTACATGCGTGAGTTTCCGTACTCTTTTCCCGAGAGTAGATATATGATCTTTAAATGATAATTGTTCGTCAATTATTATCCCTAAATATCTAATCGAAGGCGTCCTGGAAATTGTATCACACTTACAGTTAGATAAATTACATGAAGAGTGCATAATTAGTTTTAGTTGGGGGTCTGGTTCCGTAATCTTTGTTTTATGAAAGCATAAATATTTAGTTTTACCAATATTTAACGTAAGGAGGTTTCTGTCAAGCCATCTTTTTATAAGAGCCATACCAGTTTCTGCTTTTTCGAAAGCTGATTTCCAGGATTTCCCATGGAAAATAGCGAGAGTATCATCCGGGTAGCAAATTAGGTCGGTCTCTGTGGAACATACTGAGTGGATATCATTGATATATAAAATAAAGAGTATTGGCCCGAGTACACTTCCTTGTGGGACTCCGAACTCTAGGGGCAGTATGTCGCTGGTGTTATTACTTATTGTTGTGCTCTGACTTCTATCGCAAAGGTAGCTTTGAAACCATTTCAGTGCCAATCCCCTAATCCCAGAGAGCTCTAGTTTTCGAATTAGAATTTTCACCGAAATGGTATCAAAGGCCTTGGCCAGATCCAGGAACACACCAATTGATTTTTGGCCTTTGTCCAAGCTGGACGAAACTTTTCGGGACAGAAGTTCAATGGCATCTTCTGTGGATTTACCTTTCCTAAAGCCAAACTGATTGTTAGAAATCAGGTTTGAGTTATCCAGGAATGAAGTGAGTCGATAGTTAACAATCTTCTCAAGCAGCTTAGAAAAGATTGACAGTAGAGATATCGGTCTGTAATTTTCTGGGTGGTTTTTTGGCCCACTTTTATGAATTGGTATCACGTTTGCTAGTTTCCAAGGCTGTGGAAAGACACCTGTTGCGAGACTAGTGTTAAAAATGTGCGTTAAAGGCGTTAGAATAATATATTTTATGGCTTTGATCAGCGAAGACGTACAACCATCCAGACCTGGAGCACTATCATTCTTCAGGGAGCTAATGAGTCTTCCGACCTCAATTTCGTCGGTAGGTTGCAAAAAGAACGAGTTGACTGATTTGGGTTCTATTAGATTTGATTCCTTCGCAAGTTCGGCTTCCGATTTACTGAGATTCATAAGCAATTTGTTGGCGAGCTTCATCCCAGCACTTGCAAAATGCTCATTGCAGTAATTCGTTGCGTCGAGAGTGTTTGGTTTGCACTTGAGGAGTTCTGTAGTAGTAGAATGTTTGTTAGGACAATCAATGATAGTCTTGATAGATTTCCATAATCTTTTAGGGTTTTGTTTATTGGTTTCAAGTTCTTTGCTTTCATATTCGTGTTTTAATTTATGTAGGAGGTCGTTAAAAAAGTTTCTGTACCGGTTATATATTAGTTTTCTTGTGGTATCACCTGGGTACTTTTTAAGTTCTAAGTGAAGCCTATCTCGATGCTTCATGCATCTGATTAGGCCGGGAGTGATCCATGGTTTTAAGGCGTACTTAGATCTACTGATTCTTTTTTCACATGTATACTTATTTACAGCTGATGTGATAATGTTTTGAAAATTTTCTACTGCTCGATTGACATCTAATTCGTTAAGTACAGAAGACCAGTCGGTTTGTTGTAGCTCGACAGATAATGCTTTGTAGTCAGTTCTTAGGACTATTCTGTTCCCAGGCGGTCTGTCAGCATGACTCCGCAAAGACATTCCCATTATGGTGGTAGCATGGTCAGTAACGGTGGTCTTACCTATTACTCCTATTATATGTGGCGTTTTGCTCTTGACGAATATATGATCCAGGCACGAGCTGTCTCTGGTAGCGTTTGTAATAGCGGGTCGAAAATTGAGTTCGCTCATCATACTAAGATATTCACTGGCGTCCTCCACAAGAGGGCTCATGAGATTAATATTAATGTCCCCGGCTACAACGACAGGTAGGTCGGTTTTAGTATTTACCAGTACATGGTTTAGTGAGTTACAAAATTTAGATGTATTTTTGAAGGATGGAGAGCGATATATACCAAAAATGCAAGCTGTTTTCTCTATATCGATTTTTAAGCATTCGGCTTCTATGAGCTTAGGTTCATTCACGGTGACGTCCCAACAATTCTTCACGTAGACCACTACTCCTCCAGATTTGTTTTGGATGTTCTTAGTGCTATAGCTTTCATAGCCAGGTATTTGGCCAATTATTGGGTTACCACCAAGCCAGCACTCTGAAAAGATAACCACATCTATATCTAGTTCAATGCGCTTAAAAGCCACTAAAAACTTGTGAAAATTCTTCTTTATACTTCTAATATTGAGAGCAAGGACTTTGAAATTATGTTTGTTTGTGAGTATTTCTTTGCAATTCTCTAACAGATCGCAAGTCTGGCAATCAATAGAAAGCACATTATCGATGTCGTTTACAGTGTCTAAATCAATAGTAGCCATTACTTATAAAAATAATAATTCGTGTTTTTGTGAAGAAGACCGCCAGACTCGCGGACAATGTTACAGAATTGATTAGTGATTTTGAAGGATGTTGTACTTTTTACATCAGTTGAAGATGCTGAATTTTGCATCAGCAAATTAATTTGGGATTTGCAGTGCTCTTGGGAAATTATGAGTGGTTGTGTTTTGTATGTGTGTGTGAGAGGTGTTGCAAGTGTGTTAGTTATAACAATATTAGTTACAAGACGTTCCAGGATAATATGAATAAAGAATTTTATAACAATACATATAGGTAACATAAAGATAATAAAGTAAGCATAGATGACAAGCATTGTGTTTCTACTCCACAATTTATGATACCAAAGCTGCAGCCTGAGCAGGTCCCACACGCTGGTCAAGGTCAATGTGTGACTGTATGGGAAAAACTGGTTTCTTCTCGGACTGGCGCATGTAGATGGCTCCGTTTCTAATCCAGCAGAAGCGAAAATTATGCTGCTGAGCGCGTAGCCTTGCGTCCTTGAATAAAATGCGATTTGTTCTCGTTAGTCTTTCATTTATGTACAGCTTTGCTGAAGTGCCCGGAATCACAATTTCAGATGTTAGGTTGCGTCGGGATTTAGCTGCTTGTATAATTTCATCTCGTTTCGAGCGGCGGAGAAGTTTTACAACTACTAGTCTAGGAGGCCTGTCTTTATTCGTATTACTCTGTGGACGTTTGGGGCCCGCTCGCCTGACACAATCAATGTCAGCAGCTGTTAGCTCTACCCCGATTCGAGAGGCCGTAACTAATGCGACGTGTTGAAGATTCTCGCTTTCTGCTTCAGGTACTCCAGCGATTTCCAACTCGTTTCGAAGACTATATTGTTCGTAGACATTGAGGAGAGACTGCATGCTACTAACAGTTTCTTTTAATTCGGCTATTTCGGCTTCTTGGGCAGCAATCTTCTTTTCATAGGCTTCCAGGTTGGATGCAAGGGTCAAAGGTACAGCAGATAGTTGATCTTTCAATAGGTGAACATCCAATCATACAATCTGAAATCTTTGAATTCAGATAATTCTGCTTTTAGTTTACAATCTTCTTAATATTTTGGATTCAATGTCGTCACTTATCTGTGCTTTATATATGGGTCGTTTTACTGATTAAAAATTTGAAGTTGAATTTCGCACTTCATGGCACTAATAATTTAATTTAAAATCATGCGACACCCCTGGTGGGGCAGATTCCACTGGTCTAAAAAGTGAGTGGAATCTGCCCCACCAAGATGGGATGAGTGGGGCAGATTCCACTCCAAAAAATGAAGGAGTGGAATCTGCCCCACCAGTGGGGCGCTTTGGTGGGGCAAAGTGGAAGCACTCGTTTAAACCTTTTATCTCTTGGCACTATTTGTCAGTGAACGGGCCGAGAACTGACGTTGCACGTAGATATTCGAATATATTCGTAAATGTAAAGTACTTTAGCTTAGATCAAGGATATCTAGTTATAATTTTCTTAGGTAAGAAAAGATCAATGGGAGAGTTTGTCTAATGAAATTCTTCTTTCTTGGTCCAGGCTCGTCTAATAACGGGTTTGTTTTTTAAAAGGATAATTTAAATCTATAACTAAATATATACAAGATGCTGCTATGCAAAGTGTACGGAGTCATGCAACATAAGGAACAACTATTTACTACCAGAGCAACTGCGACATCGCTAAAAACAATCAGTTGTTCCATAGATAAGTTTAATAGAATCTTGACAGAATGTATGGAGCAGCTGATATTTTTTTCGCGATATTGCAGTTGGTTCATGGTAAAACGGGCATATACAACTAATTACTGCACTTTGCCAAATAACATCTCGTGTAGAAGTCATATTTGTCTACGAATAGAAAACAAAAATACAACACAAGACCTCTGACTAAAAGGATGGATGACTCTACCGACAGTCACAAACTAACGGTGCAATCTCTACGAAATGATTGGTCTTCAAGACTCCTTCAAACGTGTTTCTTAGACAAGAAAAAAAACAACAATGTCTAAAATTTTCTTCTTAACTAAAAGAATCAAAATCATTGATTCACGTGTCGAGCTTAATACTATAATTAAAAATACAACAATCTGTATGATACATAGTACTGCCAACAAATAGGGCTCGTCATTCTACAAGTCTTCAAAGGATGGCTCTGCAGTCTCAGTCTGCCAACGGCGCAGTCTCTACGAAATTGGTCTTCAAACGTGTTTCTGAGACAAGAAAAAATAACACAGCCTAAGGTTTTCAGATCTTTCCGCTTCGGACGGTCCGATAGACAATACAATAAAATAGAGCGATCTGTCTGCGTTTAATTTGGACGGTGAAAGTGAGCGCGAGCGCAACCCAGCGATTAACGCACTTGTTACTTAATCCGCGAGGAAGGTACACTTTCCTCACTTTGGGGTATTATCGTTATGAATGGATGTTATTATAATATCACGATAAGTCTATTAAACGTAATTAGTTAGGGGCAAGTTTGGTAGATAGAAATAAGCGCAGATGCGTTTATGTAGCGAAACAAAGTTGCAGGTATAGGCTGAATCAAACTTACTGGCGCCTTATGACCACGAGGCGAGTCGTTGCGCAGTAGCAATATATTCATAAGTCAGCGGCGCTAAGAAAGGTGATTTGCGCAGCTGGTACTCACTGTGAAGTTAGTAAGTTAGTTTGATTACGTATAGCCCATACGTAAGGTTAGTGCTAAACAAGAATTTTAAAACTAGCACTTTTCATATTTTCGCCATAGGTTTTCAATATTTTGACTCCGTTATATGCGTCATGTTCACGCGATGTAATGTCTTCATTTTAATAGCAGTAGAAAGAAAGTTCTAGGAAGTAGATATTTCTAAGTTATGTAGGTACCTCGTCTTCTATTGGAGGTTGAAGGATATGCACCTACTTATGGTCTTCCTTATAGCTTTCATATACCGTTCTCTAAAAGCTAAATGCTGTACCGCATTCTCGTAAAATTCTTTAACGAGCTGAAATCGGGCCGAAACTATACTTAAAATTATGGTCGCATTAGCTTTTTGATTAGTTTTCGTTGAGAAGTTTATAGTTTCCTGGTGTATTTTGATCGACAGAAGTGATCTACAAATGCTGGTTTCGTGATGACTAGTGCATCTTTGGAGCTCGTCTAAATTATTGAAATTAGATTTAGAAACGACTAACTTGAAACTAGCATTGTTCATCTAGTTTCTTAAGTATTTTAAATACATAAATAATTCATTATTATAAGCACATTCATGTGGTGGTAGTCTCTATAAATCTACATTTAATTACACAGTACAAAGCAATTTTCGGTAGTAATTGTGTATTTCCACATTCGTTGACAATACAATTGTACTTAAATGTTACAATGAAACTTATCAATTGATACAATATCCTATGAAGGTTGTCACCATTATAACGGAATTGGTGTCAATTGAAGTCAATTCATGCCAATAATTTGCACGACTCTATGTGACTTTAAAAAATAATTTTAATCGGTATACAGTTAGCGAAATTATCGATGAACATACACAAAAAATATATCCTACAGACATACATAGTACATCTTCCTTTTTTGGAAGTCGGTAAAAACGAGTAAAACGTAAAACGGTAAAACAGCACGAACCCCGGTTTAAGGAATACAAATTTTCAATCCTGAGAAATGTGTCATGTTAAAAATGAGTTGCGAAGACCTTGGTCAACTCGCGATGTCCCCAAAACGTAGGAAGCTAAGCTATCAATCGTGCTTGTTATACCATTTCCTTCTATCGTGTCGTGGAGTATCTGTGTCCCAAAATATACTAAAGAGCTAAGAAAGGAATACAGCTATCTTAGAAAATATAGTTATTTTCATGTATTATTTCTACTGCTTAATGTTATTTTATGGCCAAGAAAAACTGATTTTGAAGTTACAGGCTGAATGAATGTGTCTCTACCGATTGCTTTTCCTTGTGATTTCATTTTTCTCTTTAATAAATTTTAGTATTATAACTCAAGTAATTTTGTTGAAAATCTGTTAAGATTTCTTCTTTAACATGAATGGCTTCGCGGAAATGTCGTTTGGATTCCTTAACACTTGACCAGAGCAGACAGCCTTCCGCTCGACGAGTGAGTAATCAACTGGAATATCGCCTTTTAGTGACCTACAAACATAACCGGGTAACGTTTCAATCGATGCTGTTTGATATTTCAAACAATAAACATCGGTAACGTAGACCCTATTATTATGTATCAAGAATTCAAAATATTAGGCAAGGCGTTTGTTTCTTTAGTCCTTATTTTGAGGCTTCTTGACATTGTTTGTCACTCTTTTCTGTCTTGCTATTGTAACCAATTCATTTCCTTCATTTTCTTACTTGTTGACTTTCTTTAATAATAATATGTTAAAGACACTTGGACGAAACAACTACCAAACTGAATCGCTTGACTCTGATATTCAGGAAAAGTGGTTGACATTGTAGAAAATGTTAAAGACATCTGTCGGAAGACTTGGAACAAACAACTGAACGCTAAAATCTGAGATTCACGAGGAGACAAGAATAAACTAAAGGCGGTTTGTTGACATACAATTATTGCCAAAAGCAAAGCATACAAATACAAATGACAATTTTCACACATACAACCTTGAATTGTTGAATTACCCTATGAATAGGTTTAAACCACCAGTTGACGCTAGACGACAAACCATAACGATTGCTAAGCCGTCCCAAAACTTCGCTTTTACACTTCATTACTACTATTGAATACCCGGTGACCTACGTCAGACTGCCAGCTGATATAAATACGAGTACCTACTTGACAATAGGTATATACGGTGGGCACGTCATTCACATCACAATGGATACTTTAGATATTTTATTGCCACACAAAGGCTCTACATCAGAAAAGAAATGGAGTATAAAGACGATTGTTAGTCTTTTTTTGTAGACGCGTGTTGCGTTGAATTGAATAAATGATGTGAAGATGAAATTTAAAATGGTTACGTTATTGCTTGAAAATTCTGATAAAAGAAGAGTGAACACAATATGATAATAATTATCTAAATGCCTGTGGAAGCACAGGAAGCGATAATTTTATCGTCAATAAACAGTGTAACTACTAACTACTCGATGATTGCCTGAGTTCATTCCTCGAAATGAAATCTTATCTGTGATGCAGCATCATGTTTATACAGAGGCTCATTGTGAACTGTCAAGCTATTTTGAAATGAATAGTCTGTGAATTAAATGGGATCAACTGTAATTAGAGCCCAAGATAGCTTTGCGCGTGAATGGTGGCGCCACGTACCTAATGTTAGGATTCCACGGCAGAATTGAATTCGTTCCCAGTTTTGGCCGTGCGCAGAGTTATCTTGCACTTCTCTAGAATTTGATCCAAAATCGTCTGAATCAATGTATCTCGTGAATCGAGTTCTTGCAGGTGTCCGGTCATCGGAGCGTTTCCCAATAGCGGTGATGTCATTGAAGATAGGTCGATACATTGCACTGCTCGCTTATAAGAATATCTAAAATGGAAACTTTCAAAGCTAAGCGGAATTTAAATTAATTCTTAGAATGTAACATGAATACTATTATTTTAGAATGTAGGTAGGCTATATTAGTATGTTTATCGATTCGATGTGATTATAATAATTATGTATCTAAACTATCTGAAATGCTTTGATTATACATCTACAAAATCAAAGCTGAAATAGTTTGCATCGTCAATTTGATTCCGCATTTTTTGACCGAAACCGAATTCATAAAATTCTGTATCCACTGTTATCGATTTATATAAAGTAAGTATAATTTTGTATATAGGCTGCTAGCCCTGGTGTCAGAGTTTGTAGGTCGTCTGAAGGCTTTTCACATCCGAGCAACGGTATCGCTCAGTTGGAATAAACCTCCCGCGGTCACCGATCAATCGATTAAGATACAACACCTACATGCTATTCTGTCCACATTGTCCATCCACCCATCCATTAGCCATAGGCGTTTGTTCGCTTTAGGACAGATTAGCTTTATGATAGATTAGCTTTAGGACAGAATCGCGTCCACTATTGGACATAGTTTCTCCAATGTATTTCCAATAAGACCGGTTGAAACCGGCTTGCATCCAGCGCAAACCTGCCCTTATTGTAAAGCCGGTTGATAGGCTTTAAGGCATTCTTCTCTACACACCTAATCATAACAACAAACTTCTCCACAAGCATCGAGTCATTTATAAATTCCGGGCATTCGAAAGCCAAGTACAATAACCGCTGGGCCAAACTGTGCATATTTCACGCAATCGTTATGTTCACAAACCATGCGACCACTGTCCATTGTCCGTTTGAATTCCACGTATCTTACGTAAACCTCTTTGCAAATTCTTTCTCAACTTTCATTCTATTACGAAACAGTGCGTGTTTTGAAGACATCGGAACGAATTGCAATCCCTTCAGCTTGCCCAATTTATAGATGTTACAGTAGTCTTCACTGCTCTTGCGTGAAATGTTATTGGAATTTAAATTTTTCGTGCCTAAGTTTTTTTGTTCTTGCTTATTTACTTGTTCGTGTGATTTATCGAGGGTAAGCGAAGATCTCCGTTTTAGACACGGCGATTTTGCTTTCGTCTGTTCAGAACTCTATTTGTAGGTTTTTGTCTACAAGACGCATTTTTCAACGGATCTCGATAAAACTTGGTACACTGGTTCTATATATTAGCAGATTTTTTGTCGTCGGCGATTTTTGATAAGGTGCTATTTATTTGCCTCAAAAAGGGTCCCCCCTTTTTGATTTCGAAAATTGATTAATCAGTTGATTTTTGATAATATTTCACAAAATTGTTACGTAAGTATCTAAATCTTAACAAGATTTGCGAGTATGGACTAAATCGGTCAAAAGCGAGTCGAGATATATGCTTATGAAGATTCAGTTAAAGAGATGTGTCGCGAGATCTACTGATCGAAGAACTACTAGTATTTACTTAACAACCTTGTTATTTTCTTTTGGTTTGTTATGTCTGTCTAAAGAATAATATCGCGCTGTCTTTGAGCAGTACAAATTGTTGAGAACAAGATAAATCTTCAGACATAATTCAGTATTCTCGACCTCGAGGCGATCTTGATTATGAGTCCCGTTATAAGAAGCTTTATTTTTATCATCACGCTGTGATCGTAGCCTGTCCCTGTCTCTCTTGTGTTCTTTGACTTCGCTTTGCTTCCGCTCTTATCAAAACCTAATAATTCTCAAAGATGCGAAGCTTTATCATTTGTTTTTATAATAAACGGTTTTAAAACGTCGATATCCCAACGTCTGTTTTCAGTCACATAGTTGGATTGTGTGTGTACAGTGTGTTCCGCTGTGGTTACCGTATTTATTTATAATATTTGTCTCTTTAGCACGTACCGAGGCCATTTCGCTTCTGGCGTAATGATAACATGAGTGCGAAAACTATGTGAGTACTGAGTAATCCGTAGAATCCGTACCGAATATTCCCCAGATATAAAGTTCTCATCTTCTAAATGTGTTTCCTTATCTACTAACAGATTGGGTTATGAAGAATGTATGTCGCTTCAAATTTATTCCACGCTTATATTTCTCGTCTCATCCTTCGCAGAAAGCCGACTCATTCCGCGTCCTATTTACGTGCCTTTCCTGGCTTAAAGTTTGCCATCTGTTCCCCTTTCATGGGTGGAGACAAATATTTGCGTTCCATTTTCGCTGAGACCGGAGTGTAAAGTGCGGGGGTCGCCGGTCGGCCAAATACGTAAATAGGTCTCGCCCGGAGTCCAGAATTACGACATTTTCGATCCTATATCGTAAGACATTGAAATTATAGTAGCTTATGAATTCTCGATTCAATTATTTATTATATCTACTTGTCTGAGATCCTAGACGGAGTGATAGTAGCATTAATAAAAGCAGTTTTGTATAATGATACTTACAAATATCGCCACAGTCGAGAACCTAAATAAGTTCCAACAGTTTCCAAATTACACAACATATCGGTAAACTCATTTATTTTATGACACAACTGTAACTACACGAACACTACATTACTTAGGATGCTAATGATGATGATAGGGTTACCCATGTTTCCACAAGCATTTGACATGATTGTAAAGCTAAAATGACCGAAACACAGAATGCTGGCCTCGTAGTTAAAGATACATTAGGATGTGACCATTTGCTGGACGTGCAGGTTGATGTTGTTGTAATTGCAGAGTCATTTTGTGACCACTCTGGATTTAAATATCCGAGTTTTTGTGGTATCTGCGGTATGATTGCGTCTAAAAATAACATGTAGAGCAAACGGGTAAAATAAACGCAGTTTTTCGGGATTTATTAAGACATTAAAATATAAATTAAAATTCCCATACTGATCCTGGGATAAGGTCGCCATGTGTTACACTAGCGTTTAAGTATTTCTAGAATTACTTTTCGTTTTACCTTTTTTTGTCTACAATAAAGTGTTATCTATCTATCTATCTGATCGAGATTTTTTGTCTCGCAAAACGGTTATCCTACGAGTATTATCACTATTCATATTTATGCATAGCGAAAGATATACCTACGATAAGGACTCACAATTTTAAAGTAACCTTTACCTTTACGTATAGTATTCTGTAAATTTTCTATTTGCGGAATTGATGTCGTAAAGACTCGATACTACTAGACGCGTAATTTATATGTTGTAAATACATTTTGCATAACAATTTAAAAATCGAATATGTAGTAATAATTAAAAATAAAATCTCAAAAATAGAAAATCATCGGTCGTTGGCAATATTATTTTTAACTCTAATCTCTCTACTCCTACTCGAACTGCGTATGCAAAAGATATAACGCAATTTGTAATTCGTTCCACCTCACTATATTCTTCAACAATACTAGTTTCAGTTAAACGTTGCTTTATTTTAATCACAATAACCTTGACATTCGGTTTCTTTACCAAAACACCCATATAGCTTTAATTAGTGCCAATCACCATCCATAAACGTTTTACTATCACGAGTGTTTCCTGAAATAACTTTGCTTTTATTGTTAGTAATAAATTGACCTTTGTTGGCTCTTGCGACAAAAACGGTGGCCTTTATTCTTCTGGCGTTTGCTAAGTTTAAATGACTGTGCGGTCAAAGTGCAGCATTAAATTTAATGTGGAATTTTTCTCTTCAGCGAGTTTCTGCGTTGTTCCTAATAGCTTTGGAACATGTTTAGTCGTAATGTGTGGCTTTTTATTAAATTATTTCCGTAATGTACTCGTAGATATTTGCACTGGCTGCTTTTAAGAAAGTCTTCAATCTTATAAAGGAATTGTAACAGCAATATTTACTTATCTGCAGCTTATTGTTAATTGTCACAACTTCCAAAAAATAGAAATTCTTGAGTTAAACGTTCTCAATTCAACTGTTTGGTTTTAAGTTTTACGTTTTGTTGATTTTAATAGGATTTTCGCGTTGTTTTTATTTATTTTGTATAGCATACTTGCGAAATATTAATCGATAATATTTACATACTTAGGTTTAGTCGTTTTTTAACTAGTTCGAAAACAATATATGAATCATATTGTTTGTGGATTCTATGATATTAAGAAGATTGTTGAAGACTTACGTTTATTTGTTCTAAGAACTCTATTCTAAAGCTAAGTAGTAGTTATGTTTTTTGCCATTATTCTGCTATTACGTATTGTTCTTAAGATTGGATCATTACTAAATAATGTTCGTGTTTATTACCACGGGAATAGGTCGTGTCGTATCGTGCAATTTCTGTGTTTAATAATAATTCAGATGACTGATTAACTTGCAGATAAACATCAGCATACCTGTATTGTTTTCTATTCAAGGTAGCATCTGGTTATTTAATGTCTTAAAATAATTGTTATTTTATACCTTTTCATGTTAAAAAGCCCGATTACAAAGGCACCAGTGTAAATTAAATAGCAGAGTAAAAAGCGTTCTCTCTATCGAATGCCTAAAGTGAAAAAGAAACAGAACTATGCTATTTAGCTAATATAGTTACGCTGGCGCCTCTGTAATCGGACTTAAAGTGTATAAACAGGATAATCAGTCATCAGTCATATTTATGACACTACTGCTAGGCTTCACTTTATTTGTAACATTCTTCCTAGGATCTTGCAAATGGCATCCGTTCATATTTTGCTATTTTCTCCTAACCTGATGTCATCAGTCAATTTAATATTTAATTTTACAGTTTGTGTCATTTGAGCATACATAGAAGTAATTTAATGTCAACTCATTCACTGTATACATACTTATTTACGTAGTTATGACTCTAGGTCTGTACGGGCTACGCAATTTGCTATGAAATATACAATCGAATCACCTATTGAAGTCTGCATAATGATGTTTTATGAATAGCATTTCGATAGTTAGCGTAATAGATCACCGATACCGGTTTCTAATGTTAGCAGTTTTAAATCATGCGAATCAGTCACGCCAGAATAAAATTTGTCTGCAGCTGTTTGATGGAAATCTATATCTTCTTCCTTTGCATTAAGAGTACTGCCAGCTGCACTAGTGTATTATTTACAGCGTTGCCAATGCCCATGTGCCTCACTTCCCAAAAACCGAAGTCTAAATTCCTCAAATCGGGGATAAAAATTATCTCGATTCCCTACAAATTCCTCACATATAGTTTTTTTTTTATGAATGGAACAGGCAACTTTATGCATATTTAACGTAAGTTTTGTTTTTCGCGACGCTAAAATTGCAATCGCTATCCGGGGTTTCCCAGCGCGTAGCCTGGCTTCACCATAACTGCATCGCTAAATCGCATCGGTCCTAGAGGTTGTCCCAGACCTTTATTAATTTAATATTAATTTTTCCTATTCCACGCATGCAATCAATCCCTACACCAATCCCTAATGGGGTAGGGTTCTCCGCAATTTGGGGAATTCCCTACAAATCGGCAACCCTGTTTATTTACCATTTACGTCAGGCCTTACGTTCACACGGTCGAAATGGACGCTGTGTCGTCTCGAGATTGGAACCGGAGGCGGAGGTTGGGCAAAAGTTGCGAAACTAAATGCTGTCATTTATGCTACTTAAACATACATAAGACCGCCAAAGGGAAGCTTGGCTATACTTTACGAAATACTTAATTCCAAGGTGGCTAAAGCTATTTTGAAGTTATGATTAGACGACCGAAGCGTGCTTTATTGCTTTTTACACTCTCTAATCATGCTCTATCTATCTAATCTATCTTATCCACATCGTAAACAACTACTTTGAACTAGGAATTATCTAGTAATGACTAGCAATGTTGTGATCAGTCGTCAATATATAATAATATCCTGTTTGTTTAAGATTTTCCAAATATTTTCCAGCATTTGCTTACTTATTTGAAAGCGTCGTTCCATGGAAATTTCCATTTGCCAGTCGTAATTTACTTTCATAAATTGCACGTTCGCAATCAGAGGCAGGTGTTTCGGTTCAAATTGGATATCGGGGAAACAAAACGCTGTAATAGCTGTGGCGTTTCGTTTTCAGCTTTAGACAATACCTGCCTTCACGCTCCATTGGGCCCGTCGAAGACCTCATCTTCGGATCACGATTTTAACCTTTTGTAGTAGCGATACTAAAATTCCCTTACCGGTTTACACGAGGTAGTATTGTTGTGTGAAGCAGCAAAAAAATCTTCGTAGTTCGTATTTTGTTAAAATATTTGCCACACTGTATTCAATTTAGCACGCGTGTATAAACGAGTACCTATGGTTGATATGAGATTTATATTGTGGATATAATCTACGTAGGTATTTATATAAGCATTTATGTTATTTCGTTATTAATCTAAGTTAACACTTAGCAATAGCAAGAAAAAATATTTTATTGCGTTCAGTACAGTTACTTACATTTAGTACACTTACAGAGATTTTTATAGTAAATTTTAATTACTAAAGCAAATGAGTAAGTACAAATTAGATTAATAATGAAATCAAATGTTAGTTAGTACCCATACAAAAAATCTGAATCCGAATCAGAAAGGAATAATCTCTTTATATTATGCCGTAACGTCACTAACTAATCTAATGACCAAAACAATCCTGGTATCTTTAAAACAGTACCTAACAAAAGTTATAGTGCTTGTTCTGCTTTTTATACTTCTATATTATATTCGTACTGGTCTGGAAGTGATAAAACAGTTATTTGTAGTCGTGACTTCACTAATTCCTTGTTCTTTGTCTTGTCTCGTGGCTTCAGCTGAATTTTAATGAGATTTTTAAAAGGTGTTCACGCTGGCATTGTTAAATGTAATTTCTTTGGGTATGTATCTAACTATGAATTTTCGGTTTAATATGTTTACTAGGTATTTAATAGCCGGAAATGTTTTACTCTTTGATTTGACAATTGACACATGATTGATGATGACAATTTTTAAAATAATATCAGGTGGTTTCGCAGATCAAATTCGCATTTATCGAAGCGTAACGGAATAGTTTAGAATGATCGTATTTCCGAATGTGGTTGCAATAATATTTTCAAGGAGAAATGAGTGTTTTTGAAATAGAAACCTTGTCACGGAGCCAACACTCGATAATATATACTGAAAAGCTTTTTGGCAAATAGCGCCTATGTATTGTCACCGATACAAAAGACTATGTTTTTGCCTATTGTTTTGTCTCGAAATAAACCTGTATTTCACTTTTTCGACTTGTAAAATGCATACTTATACATTTTACAAGTCGAAAAAGTGAATTATGTTCTAATATGTTTACTTGTAGATTAAGCTCTTCTTTTTACTTTGCAGTGGGAAACATGCTTTGATTAATATGCATTCTAATTAGTTACTTTACTGAACACACATAATAACTATTAGAGATATTGCTAAAACTATAGTGCTCTTTCACACTACACGTGTATTGTACAGTCTCAGGCAGCCATATCGCAAGCGTTGCTTAGTTTGGTATCAAAAACCGCGTGTAAGGTGTTCCCTGTTATTTATTTATTGCAAACAACATTTAGTCAAGCAATCGCTGAAATGTGTTGCTTGCTGCAGTGTTTCATTTCAATGTAATGATTGATCATTTTTGGCCCAGCATTGGAGCCAGCATCCAAACAGTTATTCTCAATCACAAATAGTTTATCATAACTCATCTCACTAAACACTCATATCCATCGATAGCCAGCTGTATAGAAGGCCGCAACAATGGAATGTGCCCAACAATAGGCTCATCGGGCGTGGTATGAATACATTTGGCTTTTGATATGCTATCGATGCTCATTGAAATATTCTAATGCAACGTGACTGCCCGATTGGTTGCGAAATTCAATTTCGTTGTTTACATTCCATTCCATAAATGATTTTTTGATCGATATGATGTGCTATTTGGCTGTATTGTAAAGGTTGGTTAGATATTTTTGTTTAGTCAAAGCTTAGTATGTTAAGTGAAAACATATCACTTACTTATCTAGTTTTTATACCTAGGTACTCTATCGATACTCATTGAAATATTCTAATGCATTTGTTCCCAACGAGTAACACCCTCAACTGTCACACTGTTACTGCAACGTGACTATCAGATTGGTAGCGAAATTTAATTTCGTTGTTTTCATTTCATTCCATAAATGATTTTTTGATAATTGTGATGTGCTATTTGGCTGTAGGTGGAGGTAGATAGTTTTGTTTTTGTTTAGACAAAGGTTGATTTGTTTAGTGAAATTATATCATTTATCTAGTTTTCATTCCTACACTATCAATGCTCATTGAAATATTCTTATGCAAAGTGACTGCCCGATTGGTTGCGAAATTCAATTTCGTTGTTTATATTCCTTTCCATAAATAATTTTTGATCGATGTGATTTAGTTATGTTAGGATCCAAAAGGACAATAAAGCCTCGATATGCCCGCTGATGTTCCAATTAGCCAAATGGATTTTTTTTTAAAGGGCAATTATTCATTAACTAAAATAAAATACAATATTACATACATAAGCCAAAACTATATACTTAAAGATATTATTAATAGACTTATTAAAATGCGCATTATAAACGCCTAGATAGCAATGATCTATAGGTATACAAAGTAATTTTTTTCTAGGCTACGCTCACCTAGAAAGTACTTCTTCATACAAGATATCAAGACATCTACATTGCACATTTCACAAAATAGAATCAGGTAGACTTTTTAACATTCTCGCGTTACACTCGAAAACTCTGTTACACAGGAACGTTTCTTGTCTAATTCTATTTTGTGAATGTAATAGTCAACATCTTTTACTTATTCGTCATTCGACTAGGCTCGTTATTAATAAATAGCTTCTCTTCGCGTTTTTATAAGAGTAGACAACTAGATATTCTGTGGTAATAGTTTGAAATTAAATTCACTCCCACTAACCCATCCATGTCATGTCATGGCTCCCACTGCACGAGCGATTGCGTCCCATTATGGGGTCACGCGGCTGCGCCGGGCGTCTGACCCCGCATACCCCACATCATTCCATCGCGCATCACAGCCATGGGATCTGATATAGAGGTTACATATTATTTCTTAGCAGTATAGAATTATACGGCTGCAACCAGTCTATACTGGTCAGTAATTTATGGTCAGCTAAATAACTATTTTAAGACTAATGATGTAGTGTAGTATTTCTTCTATAGTGAAAATCTAAGTCTTGTTAGTAGACTTCCTACGGCTGATATGACGATGATTACTGTGTTATTGTCAATTCATACTTCATTTTATTTATTTATTATTATATTTATTTTTATTTATTTCCTCTTCGAGGGGATATAATGGTGGAACGACAATTTGTCCCATTGCCATGCTACCCGTGCTGTGATTTACTCTCTTACTAACCCGGGTTAAACTATAGCCGTCCGGTACCCGCAGGGAGGGGGGAGGAGGGGTGGGGGAGGGGGTGGGGGGAGAGGGGAAGCCCCCCCTGCAATCCCCCCCCGCCGGAGGCCCTTAGTTTTTGAGTAATATTTTTTTTTAGTACTTAACCTCACTTTCGGCTACATCAGTATTTTTAACCTATTTTTTGTTTCACACGTAATCTATCAAGGCGGTTTACTTCTGGCACTTCGCCGGCCGCTGCCGCGGCACGCTCGCTTCGCTCGCTCGGCTCGTGCGTTGTTTGTCATGTTCTAACCTAACCTAACCTATTTTGTGTTTCACACCTAATCTATCAAGGCGGTTCACTTCTGGCACTTCGCCGGCCGCTGCCGCGGCACGCTCGCTTCGCTCGCTCCGCTCGTGCGTTGTTTGTCATGTTCTAACCTAACCTAACCTATGTTTTGTTTCACACCTAATCTATCAAGGCGGTTCACTTCTGGCACTTCGCCGGCCGCTGCCGCGGCACGCTCGCTTCGCTCGCTCCGCTCGTGCGTTGTTTGTCATGTTCTAACCTAACCTAACCTATGTTTTGTTTCACACCTAATCTATCAAGGCGGTTCACTTCTGGCACTTCACCGGCCGCTGCCGCGGCACGCTCGCTACGCTCGCTCGGCTCGTGCGTTGTTTGTCATGTTCTAACCTAACCTAACCTATGTTTTGTTTCACACCTAATCTATCAAGGCGGTTCGCTTCTGGCACTTCCAAAGTCGTAACAAAAATCGAAAAACAAAAAAGCATACATTCACGAAACTACGAGAGAAACGGAATAAATGGATGACAGTCCATCTGTCAGTAAGACAAAATACCGGCTTTTTTTGCTTGTGATACGTTTCGTTTCACTCAGTTTGACAACTTAATGCATAATATTGTACCATTTTCTCAACATTGCGTTCCATTTCACATGTTTTTATTAAATTTTAATTTAATCATAATTAATTTAAACTACGCCTCCGGCAAAAAAAAATTGCTGGAAGAGCTTCAGGTGGACTCCAATGATACCCCTACACTCACACCTTCATCAAAATCAGGTACCGGACGGCTATAGCCAACCCCTAACCCGTCTCATCCATGTCATGTTACGGCTCCCACTGGAGAACCGCTTGCGTCCCATTATGGGGCCACGCATTAGTATTTAGTGAGTCTAAAGGTGGTCTAGGTTGTGCCAGTTGACTTCCTACGGCTGATATGACAATGATTACTGAGTGATTTACCATCCTGCTAATCCGTCTCATCTATGTCATGTCATGGCTCCCACTGCACGAGCGATTGCGTCCCATTATGGGGTCTCATAACAGCCATGGCATCTGATATAGGGGTTACATATTTCTTAGCTATATAGTACACTGGTCAGCAATTTATGGTAATTGACTATTTTAATACTAACTCTGTAGTATTAAGTGAGTCTAAAAGAGGTCTATAGGTTGTGTCAGTGGACTCCCTACGGCTACGGCTCGCTATTCCTACGGATATGATCTGATAGGCAGGTTATTATTATGTATATTTCTTAGCTGTAAAAATATTCTTCGATCAGAAACTAATTACATGTTTCTGTTAGCTTGATTCGGATAGATCGAAAGTTTTATATCGCCGAGTGTGAATATTATGTAAAGGTTAGAAGTCAGAAGCATCTGCGCCCTAAAAAACCGCATGGTGGCTGAATCAAATCGGATAAAGTAGTTTTTAAACTTTCTTGTCCTCCAAAAAACGGGACACAACAGTAAATACTTAAGAACTTACCAAAACTAAATAGATTGCTGATCAATTAGATTTTTTTAATGAACATTATCTTTAGTCTGTCTGCGCAAAATCCATCTTGATTTTGGAATACTTCGCCTTTCAACAGCTTTGTTAAGATGCTACTTCCTGCTTACCCTGGAACCTGAGATAAAACCTGCTGATCGTTTAAGTTACACCCGTTTCTTAGTAGGCGAGGGGAACGTTACAATCATTTTGAAGGCTATAACAAGCCATAAAGTTAATGCTCGCAGTTAACCGTTTCAAATTACGTAGTATTTTGTGAATCTTCGGTTATTTGCATATCTTTTACGTCACAATCACAACTCACATTGTCTGTCTTTGTTGAATGTGGGATTTTATTTTTACTAACATTTGTCTTGATAGTCTTATACAAACTTCTGTAATTTTATCAGCTTTTTTATTTCTTGTTTGCTAACGTCATCAATGGAATTAAGATGGTGATGATTAATACTAAATACGTCATCATCATCATCACTATTTAAGCCACAACGTCCAAAGTCTACTGCTAGACTTACGTCTAAGTGTGTGTGTTAATTCAACAGCTTGCACCCAGTGCGTTCTAGGTCATCTGACATCTGTCCACATTTTGTCTCTGCACAACGACATGAAACAAGAAATTGCTGGTCATAAATAATTTAAAGAAATTCAACGTCGCGTTTTACCGCTCCCAGTTCAATCACACTGCCACAGCTATTTGTATTAACGCTTTTCTCTAACATTAAGGATATTAGTATAGATTAGTCTACATGATATTACGTAAAGTTACCCAGTAATTGCTTAACGTTCTCATAGATGATATAACAGCTCCTTGGCCGGTGCCGCGTTCAGAACTAGTCTCCGAGTAAACCGCCTCTTTTGTGCGCTATGCGAGCTAATCAAGATCTTTCATTACCATTTTTGGTCCTATCCGTTAGACATTTCAATGCTCTCTGTTTCAAGAGTTTCAACGTTTCCTACGTTATTTATTTATCAGGCGATTCACAATAAATGATGTGTTGTCTGAACAAACCCTATTTCGATGTTAAGACGCCGATTCGGAAAGTTTTGTAAACGTTATCAAATTTAGTATCTTTTCATTTATTTCCGTCTCCATGCCGATTAGGAATAGATAATGCGTTACTCTTTCTATTGTCTAAAATATTGTCCCAGAATACTTATTATTTTTTTCAGTTTTTTTAGGATTCCGTACCTACCCGAAGGGTAAAAACGGATTTACCCTATTAAGTACTAAGGTTCCGTTCGTCCGTCCGTGACTGTCTGTCTGTCACTTGGCTGCATCTAATGAGTTAAATAAATATTTAATTTTGTGCATAAGCAAACGTGATTTTTTTCCCGTTTTTTGCTCGATAATAATGGCAACAGGTAGACGCTTGAAATCGGGCTATGGGGGCTCCCATATGGCACGGAACTCTTCGTGTGTAGGTCCAACTTGCACTTGGCCGATTTCATTGTAGTTTCAATAGTAAATAATATGTTCAGGCTCTTGCAAGTGGGTCTGTGAATTTTGTACTAGACTAAAATATATATTTACTGTGACTCATATTCTAAAATTCACACCAACCGCAGATGACATTTACCAGTTTATTGATGTTTCTGCAGGTTCTCAAAATGCATATTTTTATTTTGCATATAAATGGCGTGTTTCTGAATAGATAAATGTACATTCACCTAGATGTGGAAAATCTAAAGGTCGTATTACTGATGTGTTTGAATACTTATGTATTGTATTGGGTTTATTTATAAAACGTGTCGCCACTTCGTCTCGTGGAAAGTTTTGATGGACTCTCGCCACTACACAAACAAGTGCAAATGACCACTCGTGATAATATATTTATACAATTACATTTCATAACCGTTTATTTACTTTGCTGTTATAAAGTAGATTATTATCTGATAACATATTTTTGACACCTTAAAATGCTTGTTAACTAATCATATTTAGTATAAATGTGAAGTGTCAAAATAACAAAGGAGTATGACGTACTTGTTCACAATTTTTTCGTAGTTATGAGTTTGGTCGGTATACTCTCCTTCTTCGGGGTGCTAGTTGAAGTTATAGTATAAGTTACAGTTAACTCCTTGCTGTGAATCTCTTGGCCATCCAAAATACAGGTTAAACCTGGTTTAAGACTCATCGCAATCCTTTAGCAAAAATTGGTTTATAATTGTCGGAGTAATCGCGTAACATACATACAACTAAAACATAGAGTCGAATGGAGAACCTTCTTTTTTGAAGGCGGTTGAAAAATAGAATAGAATAGAAGAATATCAATTACAATGTAGTGTAAGTGAGAAAGTAACAGAAACTGAGGGTTTCACACTCGCATATCCAACGTTTGTCCCACATTCGAAGTCTCATAGTAGAGGCAGCTATAAAGTCAACAGGTCACATAATGCCGTACCGCGCCGTACCACGCGGCGGCCGGCACGGCGCGCGCGCACGATTCCCAGCGTTTTTACACCAGCGTAGCTAGGGTTACCAGTTGGAAAAGTTAGAAGTACGGAGAAAAATCACAATTTCTGTTGAAAAAACCTGAGCATTTTGAAATTTGCGAATCGTACGGGTGGGGACGACGACGATGATCATGTCCGACAGCAAGAGGGATCAGATGATAATTTCAAAATCACGGGTCGACCTTGGACTAGATTGTCATAAGATCGTAGCAGATTGGCACTATGGAAGAGAGGCCTTTACACGGAAGTGGAAGAACGAAGGCTGCGGATAATCATGATGATGAAATAGATGAAGTATGTGACCAGTCCCACCAGTCCAGTGGTCCCCAATTAAAGCCTGATCAAAGTAGCTTAAATTGTTCATAGCGTTACTAAAATCTTGAGGTTACCTTAGATTTCCAAAGCCGGTCGCAGTTCTGAGAAGAGCCTTTCATAATCCTGTGATCTCATGACAAGTTCTGTTATATGGTAACCCTACTCGTAACAGATTAGCCTCTAGAACAATTGTAGGAAACATGCACTTTGCGTTACGCAAGCCCCGTGTTCCATGGCTAAACGATTTCAATGGGTTTTCCAGCAGTGTTTTTTTTGTTACGAGATTTTATATAGTTATGTAGATTGGCCGATAGAATTAGGCGTAAATTGGACTTTGAATGGTGTTTATTGCTTTTATGATAGAGTTGGATGTTACTTATCATATATAATTTGTTTTTCATTGATTAAAATCATTACCCATGCACGCTGCCATCACGAGGGCTACAGAAAGTTACAGTGCGGTTTCAATAATTTCCGTACTCTATAATAGAGTTAATTTAAGATCTAAACTAAAACGACTAAATTCTATGAAGATGTTGACAACAAAGTCGTAACCTTTATTTTCCTTAACGAAGATAATTGTTTCTACAGTCCAAAGAGACGTAAGCCTTAAATAAACTGTCGAGACGACCTTCGTCTTTGCGAATAGCTCGCTTAACACTGCGGACGTTGTAAGTGCGTTGACATTGGCTATAATGACTGTATCGATATTGAAAGTTCATTCGCAAAAACACGTGGGTCTCCGGCTGCTATATACGGGAAAGTGGCTTTTCTGTTAACCCTTCTGTATTTGGAGAGGCGAGATTGTGAATGTCATTCCACTAAAAAGTTGTGAGATTAAGTTTTGTAGAATTCACTTGGTTTTATGCTTAGTCAAGGTATTAACTGAGTGAAAAGAGTCAACTAACTTGACTAAGCAACTTTGCGAGTCGAAATTGCACAATTTGGGTATACTTGGCACAAGGCCAATATTATATTGGTAGATGCTATGTCAAAGAAGATGTCTATCTAGCAGTAGAATAAAGAAACTACGTGATGATGATGAACGTATCATATTCGATTGGTTGTTTGTTTATAATCCTGTATTGTCCCAAAGTTGGGCATCCCCTCGAAATTTCCAGTGATGTCGGTCTTGTACTAATTCCTGCCAATTTGGATCAAAGATGTTCAATTCGTCTCGTCATCTAGTAGCGGGTCCACCACAAGGCCGCACCGAATTGGGGCTCTATTTGGTGCTGATTTTAGCCCAGAGGTCTTCTGGAATGCGGCTGGTGCCCGGCCCACTTCCAACAGCCAACTGCCACTGCAGCTTAGCCGCTGTGAAAACTCTTTGAGTTCTGCATCGACTTGTCATTTTTTCTGTTTTAAAATTGATGGAGTTCAGGAACGCAGTTCGGTGTTCCTTACTCGGTACTCTTATTCGATTATTAATATTTTTATCTTACTTGGGGTATTGCATTGGTTAAGATATTGTTATCCTGTTTGAGGTTTAATACAATTGAGTTCTAATTAGAAGCATTGACGTCTTTGACTCCGTTATCTTTAGATAATTTAGTAACATGTAGAGGTATGCACGTAGTAAACATCGCTGTAGAAACAATATTATTATTCTGGTGTTGTGTGATATGAACTACGCACATCATGCGAAGGACGCATGTGCTACTATGTATCGACACATGCTTCTTGTAACTCAATTAATATTCTTAATCGAAATTGTTTTTTGCCTATGCTTTGTTATGCACAGCTGAATCGAAACTCTGATCTCAATTTAAAGTTATGGCATGTACAATTTTCGTTTAATTACTTAGTGTTAAGTAGGGTTGTGTCATTCCAGCTTCCTTTTTGTTTTCAACCCGTTTAGTTATAGTACTGGCTAGTGTCCCGCCCCAGCTTCGCATAGATGTAGTATACATATAATCTTTCCTCTTGAATTACCCTCTCTATTAAAAACAGCATCAAAATCCGTTGCGTAGTTTTAAAGATAAAGCATACGTAGGGACAGACAGACAGGGAAGCGACTTTGTTTTATACTATGTCGTGATGTACATATAATTTCTTTGTTAGTACATATACAAATCAAGTTATCTTATAAGTTCTTAATAATAATGTACTTTGGTAACGCGGCGTTAATACTTAAATACTTACAAAAATAAACAGCATCTGTAGGTAAGGATAAATTAAGCTGTTTATCCTTTCGACATATCCTCTTGTCTTATACATTATTGTTATTGGCTCGTATGTTTTGGTGCAGAGTGCATCATCTTTATTTTTAACTCGATACCTATGTTTGCTGTTCGTATCTTTGTCCCCATTGCAAGCCCGTACGTTTCCAAACGTAAGTATTGAACGGTCAGGGGTTTTTACGTTAATAATCATTTCACTGCGCAGTGTACATGCATATTTAATTTGCCGTTTGCGAAAATTCTAGGTTTTATCCTCGTGGTATATAACTAGTTATTAGCCCAGCTTGTGTGTTCCACGCCAATTGTATGTATATGAGAAGGTTGTATTTTAGTTCTATATGCATATATTTAGAACTATTAGTTCAAACTTAGTTACGCACTTTTGATCACAGCGATGTTACAACGTGAGAATTGAATGAACGTTTATTTTGACCAATTACTGTCGAATCGAAATCAAAGTCAAATTGCCGTGGTGGTCAAGAGATAGTGACACCCGCTTTACAAACGAGAGGTCGTGGGTTCGGATCCCCGGTCTCGTACCAATGAGTTCTTTGGAATTTATGTACGGAATTTCACACCACTGGCTTTTCGGTGAAGGAAAACATCGTGAGGCAACCTGCGTACGTCCGTAGCAGAAATTCGATGGCGTACCATCCACCAACCCGCACTGGGCCAGCGTGGTGGATATGACCCAATCACCCTTCGTGGGTAGACCTACGTCCTGCAATGGTCTATAAAAAAAGGCTGGTACAGTACAAAGTCGAATCATACAACTGGGCGGATGTGATGTTAGCTACAAGCTTTGGATAGTCCAATTCTGACAGAAGCTCACTTAACAGCAAGGCAAGAATTGGGGTATCCGCAGCTTGTAGGCAACATCACAGTTAAAGCCAAGACGGCAGATGGACGTCTGCCAGAATGGCGGGGCGAGGGCGCTGAGAGATGCCGCCCGACCTCGCGGTCGGGATTGGGTACTCGAGCCCTCCCTTTCATTGCCCTACACCCTATGTGGTGTAGCGTCCAGCCCCAGTAAGGAGGTTCGCCTCGAAGCTGGTTTCCTGACTCCTATGTACCCTCTTCAAGGGACAGGAGGAGAAGATCCACGATTGATTGACATCACAGCCGCGAAATTGTATGATTCGACCTGTACTGGCATTCATTACTGACGCAACGGTATTGAAAACACACGCAATAGTTATTCAATCTAAAACGTTTAATATGGATAAGAGCAAGTTCCGGTATTATGAGCTGTTAGAAACTGTATCATTTGCCATTTATTGGCGAATTATCGTCCCACGCCCGCGGGTGGAGCTCGAATTATCACACAATGGCATTCCGCCCGCACTGGCTCGTAGAGTCCTCTCAAGTCTCTACCGTTGCTATTTTATTTTGATCTATAGCTTACTTTAGTGACTCTAACTGTAAACGTCATCTGTTTGATAATAGATCTTTGGTAATAACAGTTTTTGTGATTATGTTAGAGAACGTAGGGCGGTGAGTTACTGAAATTGATAAGTGCTTTAGAATAACATCATTCACCGGAGTACAATATGTAAGATTCTCAATAAAAATCTAAACTGACTGCAATACTGTACATAGGCCTGACAAGATTATTTTTTGCAAAAATTAGCATGACTGACTTCACCCGTGTACCGAATTCGTGAATATATCGCACGGATCGATGTAGCATTTTTCACATTATTTTTGATTTATCAAAAATGGCTCAGCCGATTCCGATAAAATTTAAATGGGACCAATTTCAAAGTATACTCTTTCCAATAAAAAAAGAATTATTGAAATCGGACTACTATGAAAAAAGTTATGCGTGGTTATAAATAAAAAAAAAAAATTGTAAGCGTCGAATTGTATACCTCCTCCGGTGGTTCGTCGGTCAATAATATTCTTATTATTGAATATGCTTAAAATAAGTCCACTGACACTGATTATAGAGTTGAAAATTCCAAAAAAAATGGAATCATGCAGTCACTTTTTCAGTACATCTACTGTCCTTGTACATACAAATGAGTCTTCATAGTAATGGTTTTGCAAGATGTTACCACTGCTGACAAATACATTATCAAATTCCACGTGTTTAATTTATATTGACACAGGTGCAGCAAAACTCTGAGAGTCAACTCGCAAGTTGTCAGAAACTGATTTATGTCCCGCTATATTATGCCACAAGGTTCCTAACACGACCAATTCCATTGCGACACTTCAATGGTATTCATTACTGAGTAGCTACATAATGCTGTTGTTCTTTTTCTAACCTTTTTCTAACCTTATTGTCTTTAATTAATTGACCAAAATATTTTGTGAGTACCATTGACTTGTAGAGTTACCATGGCGCATGGCGTACTATTCTACGTTTTATCAAATTGGTTTTGAAGATGATGATTATGATATGATCTTGTTTTTGTCTAATTATAATGCTACCTCCTACAGCTTGCACTGATACTCATATCGTTAGAAAGCTAGAAACATTTTTTTTCCTCCCACGCTTCAATTATGTTTTATACTCGCAGTAGTAGGGTTTTAATCTTTTTTTTTTGGGACATCTTACACACAGGCTCTGACCCCAAACTAAGCAAAGCTTGTGATATGGCTGCCAGAGACTGATATACTACATATACTTATTTTTAAATACATACTTTTATAAATAGTAACTAATTAACACCCAGACACAGAGCGAACATTTATGTTCATCACATAAATATTTGCCCTGGGTGGGGATCGAACCCACGCCTCTTTGATCCAGAAGTTAGGGTCACTAACTACTGACCACCGAGGCAGTTAAATCTTTGATTTTGTATTGTATTTATTGCTTCTTATATTAAACTTGCCATCTATTCGACGTCTGCTATACTTAGTGTGTTGTGTTTCTTATAGGAGTACGTACAGTCGATACATTATATTATTATATTCTTGAATTCTCATTAACCTTGATGGATGATGTTTGTACGGAAGTCGACGTGACAGCTTAATCTTTAATAGTCTCTTATTATTTAAACTTAAGTTTTTGTTATAAGTTCTAAAGACAACTTAGTGCTACAATAGAGCGGTTATTTATCATCCTTGTTGCTGAGGAGTTTTGCTTTAAACGTATCAAGTCTGGCGCGTTCACCTATTGTTTGCAAGTTTGTTTTCTCACGGGATCTTTGCACTTTTAAGTTGAATCCGTTGGACTAAGTAATACGTATATTTATTGTATCTGTAAAAGGTATATGACTGAATCGCAGTAGATTGTATAGTAGGTTTGTTTTAAGTATGATTTTGGTGTTTGCCTTCGGCGTTTTCATCAAAAATGTAAATATACCCGACCTTCGTGACCTTTTTAATTCTTTACTTCCTTTGATGTAGAGTTTTTACATTGAACCAAGTTACACATTAAATGCGAAAATGTAGCAACATTTTTACAAGAATTACAAGTTGATTAATTACGGAAAAGGGAACGAGCTTTGATCTTTTGAACCTATAAAAGTAGAACCTCATGTCAGAGCACTTGGATAATTATAATTCGTTTTTAAATAAATTACCTAATTTTGCTTTTGTAGTTTCCTGTTTTAGTTTTTTCTTTGAGTTTGTATTCAAAACCCAACCTTTGTTGTTTTACTTACTTTAAGTACATTGTACGAAAACCACGCTAGTTTCCATAGTGAAATTTTCATAGTGAAATCATACTTCATAGGTGGTTTAAATTTTATCGTAATTGGATGAGCTATTTTTGATAAATCAACAGTAATATAAAAACTACTACATCAATCCGTGCGAACTATTCGAATTCTGTACACGGTTGAAGTCAGTTTAAGCCATTTTTTGGGAAAAAATATTAATAATTTATACTGTTAGACAATTTTACTAACAAATGTTTCTGCTTGTTACAGAGGCGTTTTCCCCTGGAAAAGCAACAACTCATCAAAAAACCACGAGTCCACATCGCCCACGACAGTGACCTGGCGGTTGTTCGGCAGCAAGTCGCAAGGGAACCTCTCATCCAAGACCCTGAACTCGGAAACTCAGAAGAACCTGACTCCAGCTTCGTCAGTAGCGAACACTCCTCATCACCACAAGAGGCAAGGGAGCTCCGCGAGCGAGAAGCAGTTTGAAGATCTGGTGGCCAGTTCCATTGCTCTTATACAGCATGACAGGTGAGATGTAGTTCTACTTATGATAGCTTACATTTACGTATTTGACGACAAAGGTCTTTAGACACCTAATGTGTCTAAAATTAGCGCCCTGTATTTTCAGCCTTTTAAGGATTAAGCCTTCTGATTGTTTCGGAATGTACTCTCTGTTTATCATTTAAACGATAAATGACCCAGACGAAGTTTTTATATTAAAATTTTTGATTAAGTATCCTCACATAATACAGGAATTGTGATTTGAAAGTCTTTTATAACACTAAAGACTTTCGAACCATAATTCCTTTCAGGTTCTACGCAGGCTATCTGATTTAGAATCCACGCAAAAGCCCAATGAAAAGAAACGACCACAAATAATCCTTTTACCAGAATATTTATTGTTGAATGCACTCTGCATTAACTCAGCATTCACTGAAGGAAGCTGAACCAACACGCCAGACTCAAATAACATGAGTGCTATAAAATTTACCAACGAAAACAAAGGTAGCCATAAGGAGGAAGTCAAACACCCCCGGTCCATATAAATCCCGAGCTCCACAAACATTCTCGGGCGCAAATAGCTGTTACCATTACCGACATGAAAATTTATGGATATTGCCCCTATACTGAATTCGGTTATTGAAGTTTCCTCGAAAATAGAATTAATTTATCACGTGTTCCTAACACGGTTGTTTAATAATTCTCGGGAACGCAGGGCTTGGCGCGGGCTCGCTAGGCCGTTCAACTTTGATCGATATCGGAACTTCCACTTGGAAACAGTTAGTACTTCAATAATTAATTAGTTGATTGGAGATTTGGATTAACAGTATTGGTTCGGATTTGGAGGAAAACTGTTAAACTCAGTTGTTTTGTTTAAATGATAGGGAAGTAACGTAAAAAATGGAATAGAGATTTATGAATCCAAAATTATGGTTATTACAGTTGAGAAGGTGTGTGTAGGATCTCAGTCACATACGGTCAAATGACGTCTCATTTTTATGAAATCATATTTTTATGACGACTCATTTCTCAGGCACCTTTTAGTTACACCCAGTAGGTACCAATCAGCGACTTGGCATTTTTTTGTATTGATGGCACCTACGGTGGATACTGGATGTACTTAATACTGTTGGTGTTATTATGTGCTTTTGAACGAATATATCCAGAGAGAAGTTTTTGTGGTCATCATAACATATCTAATAAATATTTCTTGTTTCGTTTTCTGAGGCTTCATATCAGATTTAATCTGAATCACAATTATTTCACTCAACACAAACTTTTCACCTGTACTATTATTGCTACATTTCACTATCTTAGTGTTACTCACATTCATATTTTGTTAAATCCATTCAAGTCGCCAGTTAAAATATTTTCTTAACAGTTTAGGTATTGCGTGACTACAAGTTAAACCAGAACGTTCAGCGATTCGGTTCCCACGGATTTAAAAATTCTCCAACAAAGTTCAACTACCAAACTCCAAACTAGTGTCCGTATTCCGACAAAGGTTTCGTGCTGGAGGTCAGTAAGTAGTGGGCATAGGTGTGATGTGACCGACATTCGGTGTCCCAATAAAATGGTTTCACGTTGGTAACGACACGCTCTGGTGCTCCTGTGGATAATTAACATTGGAACTGATGGTACGGCGAGGAAAGTTGATACTTTAGAAACACCAGTTCGATTGGCAAATGGATAGTTTCAATTGAAAGTATTTTGAGGATTTCGTTAGGTATGGCAATTGGTTGTACTAATTAACATTGGAATTGATGCATGGCTCGGCGTGAAAAGTAGAAGCTCTTTTGTTCGATTGGCAAATGGGTCGTGGAGTTGCCATAGAAAGTGTTTTTAGAATTTCGTTAGGTAAAACAATTGGATGTACTAATTGACATTGGAACCTATGGTATCAGTGAACTAATTGCCTAGTCAAATTGGTAAATGGACTGTGGAGTTTCCATAGAAAGACTAGGCATGACGACAGGGTAAAAAAATCATTATTATAATAAAATTAGTCCGTTAGTTAGATTATCAAAAAATATTAGATACGCATTTTTTCTTTTGTTAATCAAACAACAAATGACAAAGATAAATCTTATCAAAGTTTGGTACTGGCGGTCGTGACGTCGCCTCTCTTACAGAAGTCTGTACATTTGTATGGCGCTTGTGACGTCACGCGGAACTTTGACGAACTATATCTTCATCAATTTTTGTTTAATTGACAAAAGAAAATATACGTGTCTAATATTTTTTGATAGTCTATCTGACGGACTAATTATATATTTTTTGTCATCAAGCCTATTTTGAAGTTTTTTTTCAGTTCCACTGTTACAAATAGTCACAGGTGCATTGTAAAAGTATATATATACACAATGTATGCATATTGCATACATTCGTTCTGTGTTTAAAAACGTAGCCCTTCTTGGTTTAAGTAATTACCGGACTTGACAGACAAATTGCCGAAAACTAGGGCAGCCTTTACTCACTTTACTGTTCGAAATTATAACCAGTGATCTTCTTTAACTGGACAATTATTTTCTTGGATTTACTAACTCTCGTGCTCCTACATGATTTTTCTTTACGATAATTTTACTTAAGTGTTTAAAACTCTTTGAAAATTGTTCAAAAAAGAGCAATTGGCTTATATATACCTAATATCTAACCAAAAACCGAATATCTACCTATGTAAATACTTAATATCGAACGTCACTCAGAGACTGATATGTCCGGTAAATAAATGTGCAGTTCGCCGAATTATATCCTAAATAAATAGAAGTCACGCGGACTGGAGCTCGCTTGACGATTTTAGTGATTTGGGTGGTCCACCTCATCATCAAGCCTTTGCTGATATCCTACCCCTTAAATCACCGTCAGCGACAAATCACCTTAGTCCAACAGAAACCCCAAACAATCACGTCCAATTATGGGATTTCAATCAGCTGAGCAGCCGCCGCTTGTAAGCTGCTAACAAGATTATAGCAAGCCAAGCGTGCTAGGACATTGATACCGAGTGTCAGTCGGGAGCACGTTGCGGGTAACGTGCTCCAAACCTCGGCGAATCTTGTTAGCACGTGCATCACGTGATGGTAGGTATGCAGTATTCGTACGTTTATTACTTCTCGTTTGAAATATTCATCAACACCGCCCAATCATACCAGGAATTCGAGAAAAAGAAATCAAGTTTGTTGACCGACGAACCGGAGGAGGTACTCCATTCGACGCGTATATTTTTTATCTATAACTTTTTCATAGATGTCCGATTTCAATAATTCTTTTTTTATTGGAAAAAGTATACTTCGAAATTGGTCCCATTTAAATGTTATCGGAATCGGCGGAGCCATTTTTGATAAATCAACAATAATGTGAAAAATGCTATCCGTGCGAAATATTCGCGAATTTTGTACACGGGTGAAGTTGGTCCTGCTATTTTTTTTTGCAAAAAATAATTACCTCTCAGCAAACGTTGTTTATAAGGATGATCTGAATGACTAAGTACTCCCTTTCGGGTTAATACATTCTTTCTGAATTCCCCTGTGTAAAGTGCGTCACGTTATTTGTTATCCCTTCATGCAATCAATTCAAGTTTAGTTAAAGCCGCATAGCCGCAGACAGCGCGGGTTCACTCACAGGGAATATTTCAAAGCGCAGTGCAAATAAATCGTGCAGTAGAAATGTTGTTGAGGTGCTTCGAAGACCCACGCCCGTCACGGTACTCACGATCCCAACTAATGGAACTACATTAATTAAACCCATGCAATAATTCAGTTTGTTTGGATTGCCATGGTGAAATAATGGAGCAGTCGTGCGAAGCCGAAACAGAAGTAATTCTGAGTCAAACTGGAGTCTTTGATTTATTTTTAGAGCAGTTTGGCTTGCAAGAGCCTGTTCATCTTGACTATCCGCATTATGGGTTAGGTTATCTTTTTTTATCTATCCCGAACATATACTACAAGTACTACAACCCACGTAGGAATTCTCAACACAATCGAAAAAGATTCAACGTTTAATGATACTGGACTGAATAGCTTTTGACTAGCCAAAGGCATTCCGTGAATTGGAAGATCTAAAAATAAATTGCACCTCTAGCACCGTCTAAGATGCTAACCCATACACCTTTGACCTTTTCCTAGCTACACTACTAAACAGGCTATCCCTCAAATTACGGAAAGGACCGATTAGAAACACCTTACATCCAGGATCAGCGCATACCCACGACTGTAACGATTTTGTTCTTGAATTTCTTTGAACTTTTGCAATATTTTAACCCAGTCTTCTAGCAACCGATTTTCAGTTCATGTCTATAGCACTTGTCCAAGCAATGACGATGACATCACCCGCCAAATGTTACGTACGCCCGTGTAATTCTGTGCTAGGTACATATTTTGCATAAATATATAGCGTAACATATACTCTCATAGCGCTAATCTGATGGTTTGTGCAAGTTTTTGTGTTGGGCAAAAAGTTATCGAGATTTTGCAAATTTGGCGCAACTGCCATTACGTTGGTACTAAATACTATGTGTGGTTTGCGGAGTAATTATAACTTTGTAAACTCAGATCAAAATAAAAATTCTACTCGGAGTTTGTGACTTGTTCATAGTGCGTAACGTGTTTTTTTATAGATCATACTCGTACTTCTTGATATTGTAAGTTAATTCAAACGCATAAGGCATTTTTTTACCATTTTTGTTGTTTTGCTGTTTTTTATTCTTGCACAAAATTGATATCCACATTAATTGATATCGTCCTTTCTGAGTCAGAGACTCACGTACGGACAAATTTGTTGCGTTGCATGATACACAACACTTGGTTCGCACGTGTGTATCACTAACGAACATCGAACACTCTGTTCATCAAACATGTTTGCGGCGATCATATTTGGATGTCCCGTATGGACTGTGTTCGAATAGCTTTAATAAATTAAATGTTATGGCGCCACCTTGGCTATTGAAATAGAGTTCGCATTCGTGTTCGAATATGCCGTCCATACGTACAAACCAAATGTTCGTTTCATGTTTGTTCACTATGTTCGTGTTCGTCAGTGCGTAGACGGCTTCAGTTGCAGAATGTTCACTGTTATAATAGGTATGTCCTACCTGCTGTGTATTTACTAATATTCAGGCTACGTTTTCGGGGATCTTCAGGAATTTGGAGCACTCCCTGGGAGGTCCTTATCAGTTAGTCTGAGCACTCAACACAAGTCAACATCAGTCTTCTGGCCGACATAATAATGACAACACCGTAGCCTGTATTTAGCTATCTATTCTAACCCATATAAATAGAGGTATAAAACAGCCAGCAATCGTCCAAAGCGGAAATACCACAGTAATGACAGCTGCCGACTCCGCAATTTGCGTGCTCGTGACCGCTTCAGGGCTCAGGTGTACACTCGGCTGCAGAGATAAGTGTCCCATATTATTGTTGCTATTTTCATGTAGTAAAGTCTAGTCATAGCTATTCCAGGTGGACAGCTATGAATAGTTTGATAATAAATCTGGTTAAGAAATCACGTAAGAATGAAGACGATACAAATGTGCAAGTTACTCGTAGATAGGTAGTAAGAATGCAGTTTATCATGATTATTAGTTAGAATTGTCCGATTGTGTCAAAAAGCCCAGGAGGAATTATTATTCTACCCGTACACCAATTTTCAGCTTTTAGGAGTAGTTGCAAGATACTAAATTTTTTTTTTGAAAATTCAAACCGGTATTGTTGTACACCATAACCATGACATGACAACGTAATGCCAAAAATTCAGCTTTTAGAAAGTAGTTGCATTTTTTGCGCTTATCAACCCGGGTTAAAATGGCTGGCTTCTTTCAGAAAACGAGTCTGAGGTAGGTAATCTATCAGAGATAAGATTTGTGAAAAAATGGGGCGGTAGAGGCGAGGAATTAATCCACCAATAGAATTTTTTCATGTCACTGTATCAGCCTTTTTAATAGTTCACTGCAGGACGTAGGCCTACCCACGAAGGGAGATTGGACTAAATCCACCACGCTGGCCCAGTGCGGGTTGGTGGATTCACATACGCCATCGAATTTTTTCTACGGCCTTATGCAGGTTGCCTCACGATGTTTCCCTTCACCGAAAAGAAAAAAGTGGTGTGAAATTCCGTACGTAAATTCCGAAGAACTCATTGGTACGGGACCGGTATTTGAACCCACGACTTCACGATTGTAAGGTGGGTGTCACTACCTCTAGGCTACCACGGCTTCACGTCACACAGATTCACATAAATCAGCCAAACCATATGAAATTACATTTTCCTAAACTAATTTTAAATTTAATTGCTTGAGAATTTACTGCGATCGTTTGACTAATTTTCTTTACCGTATTTTAACGAATAAAAATCCACAATTTCATGGTTTAAGAAAGTATTCAATAAAATATTTTTCTTGAAAATAATTTCCCTTTGTCAAGTGTTAACGAATGTTAAAATTGACGCCAACTGTACCAACAGACGATGGCCGCGCGATGGTTTAATCAGATCTATGAAGGCTTCTAGTTTAACGAAGGGTTTGCTCGGAATTTGCAATTTAGAACAATTCACAGGCGTCTGCGGAGGGTTCGCGGAAATAGCTGCGGTTAGAGCACTTTGAGCTGTGGAGCCTTTGTGCCGGGCCCTGATTTTGATGTAATGTTCTTAGCTACATAAAATAGCAAGATACGCCTAGAAATAAGATGGTAACATTTTTTTACGATTAAACAACAACTCTCGAACAATTACAGAGTCTGTTAAAGGCATGTATTATTTCTTTTTTATACATCATTACGAAACATAATTAACTATTTAGTCAATTTTATACGTAATATAAAAATATAGTCTAATTCAACGTTTCCTCCTTTACAAGAGGTTCAAAATTAGAGATTTTTTGTTTTATGATCAGTTTGGAAGAAATATATTACCAGCTGTATATCGGAGGACTTGGTGTCTATTAGGGACTCTCGTTTAGGTATTGCATGGTTGGAAAATGGTCAGTAAAGTCAGTAAAAGTCAGTTTTTTTGGCTAAGGTCAGTAAAAGTCAGTTTTTTCGAAAAATGGTCAGTTAAGTCAGTATTTTGAGGATCAGGGGCTAAGTTTAAGGTAAAAATGATGCAGTTTTTGTAGATTGAGGTGACAAAAATGCCGTTTTGGAGTGCCTTAAAATATCTTATTAATCTATGATGCCCCGGTGATTAATAATATGATATTCTCATTTCTCAGGAGCATTTTATTTAATTAAATAAAAAAGGCTTTGTTTTGTCTTTAATAACAATTAATACATTTTAAAACCATGTTTGTATAATTATATATAAATTGAAATATTATTTACAGTTATGATAGTTCTTATTTCTTATCATCAAATCATGAAGCAACATTTTTAAGCAGCGGTTGAGTATGGGGATGGTGGAGGCCAAACACACAACCATTTTTCTTACTTATTTACAATCATTCTCCATACACTATTAACAAATATACTTAACTAACAGCAACTAACATTCGTATGGTGTTATATTGACCGACTAAGGGTCAGTATTATAGAAATTTGGTCAGTAAATGGTCAGTATTTTAGAGAGTTTTAGTCAGTAAAATCAGTATTTTTGGTCATGGACTCAGTTTCCACCCCTGGTATATTTTGAAAAAAAAAAAAAAGTAAATTTGTCTAATTTTTTTTGCAGTAAATACAGAATTCAAATTCAGTCTTGCAACGTTTGTAATCACTGAATAAACATTTAAGAGCAATTACTATTGATCAACTACTTCATGTCGTGCTGAAATTAAATTAGCTCGTACTAGAAACTAGAGAAGCCTTCGCCTAGTTAGACGTAATGTGATAATGACTGAATCTTTGAATCACATCAATATTTTGTACGCGAAAGTGACCTGTCCTACTTTTGTGTCTATTCTATTATTTTAGATATCCTCGCAGATTTATGAAACTCTGAATTACTATTTAAGATCTTTTAGATACGAAATAAATCTATATATATATATATATATATATATATATATATATATATATATATATATATATATATATATATTATATGGAGAGGGCGCCACTGTGCCACGGTTCACATCCTTCTCGTGTTTATATCATTTTTTAAAACTAAATAAGTGGTAAAAAGTGTAAACAGTGCAAGAAAATTATAAACAGTGCTTAAAATCACAAGGATCATATAAAATACTGAGTGAAAGAACTGTAAAACTGCGTGAAAAGTGTAAAAATACGTTGCAACAATAATGACTGTAACGACTTTGTAATCAGTTTAAATACAATTAATTGGACTTATCCAGTGCAAAATACTATTGTTGAGAGTGAATATTGTAAAAGGAGTACGAACAAATACGCAAAAGTGCCCATATAAGAAGTTACAATAAGCTATAACCTCAAAAGTGTCAATAAAAATAGTGACTTGTTTACTGGATCTGAGCTTGCGATTTGATCGCTGGGCATCACATTTTCACCATGGATGATATAATAAAACAAATGTTAGTACAAATGCAACAAGATATGGCACAGCAAAAACAAGGTATGCTAGATATGAAGGAGGATATAAAAAACACAATAAACAATAACATAAACGAGAAATTCAACATTCTAGATCAAAAAAATGCTCTTTTGGAGAAAAAAATTGAAGAACAAAGTACAAAAATAAGCAACCTAGAAAGACAAATTGGATGCAAAAACCTGGTCTTGTTCGGAGTGGAAGAATGTGAAAAATCCTACCATGAATTGGAAGATATACTGATTGATATATTAAACAAGTACTTCAAACTCCCATATGATAGATCTCACATCGAAGCAATCAGAAGACTAGGAAAAAAAGGCGATAAAATCAGACCAATTATAATAACATTTGCTACAATGGGCTATAAACTTAAGGTTCTGAAAAACAAGTCGTGCCTGCAGAATACGTCATACTGTATAAAAGAATACTACCCCATAGAAATTCTGAACAAGCGTAAGGATTTACAAGCTCAACTACAGAAGGAAAAAGAAGCAGGCAATACTGCTTTTATTAAGTATGATAAACTTATAGTATTGACTAATAATAAGAGCAATCACCGCCAGCAAATAAGCAAGAGGAACCTGTCTGAATCGCCAGAGATAATACCACCACACTCTGGTAGCCAAAAAGCTCAACACAACAACAAACAACCACTGAAGAAAAATAAAGGTTCCAATATGAGAGATTATATAATTCAAAAACCGAAGCTGACCTACAATCAATCCGATACCCCGCAAAAACAAACACATACATCACAGACCAATATAGCATAGCCACAACAGACGGGCCCCCTACTCCCAACTCACCTCCCACCACGGCTGGTCACCGCGGGAGAGTCAGACCACAACCCTCCAAAGAAAATTTGTTCAAGAAACAAAATTTCAATTAATATTTGTACCCTCAACGTCAGATCCTTATCAACACCTGAAAAACTACTAGAACTGAAGACAGCTCTCAGTAACATAAAACATGATATACTGGGCCTGTGCGAGGTGCGCCGGCTAGGTGAAAACATAATAGAAGATGAAAACTATATTATATACTACATAGGACAAACAAAGGGTCTATATGGCGTAGGTTTCCTGATCAAAAGAGATTATAAAGAGAATATCATAAACTTTTCCGGGATATCTGAAAGAGTTTGCATGTTGGAAATAAACCTAATGGGCTTACACTTCGCAATTATACAGGCATATGCACCCACAGATGGCTCAACACAAGAAGACTTAGAAAAATTCTACGCAGACTTAGAAGAGGCTCATGATTTGATCTCTACACAGTATATAATAGTCATGGGCGATTTCAACGCACAGATTGGCAAACCGAAGTGTTATGAGAGCAGAATAGCAGGCATTTACGGTTTTGGAAACAGGAGCAAGAGAGGAGAACGACTGGTTCAGTATGCATACGAACATAATCTGAAAATAATCAATACAATGTATAAATTAAAAGCTGACCAACGATGGACCTGGATTTCGCCTGATAAAAATACTAAAAATGAAATTGATTATATAACAACAACGAAACCTAAATTGTTCACAAAATTTGAAGTGCTAAATTCTTTCTCTTTTGGCACAGATCATAGACTTCTGAGAGCAACGTTAAGCTTAGATAGGGATAAACGGAGCAGAAGAAACTACACTAGTCCCAGAAACCCTTTAAAGACTGAGGATGAGATGGACAGTTATTTAAAAAGCTTAAATGAATTTATACCTGAACTAATAGAAAACCAGGAAAAATACAAAGTCATGGAATATTACAATAAAATAGAAAACTCTATATTAACAAGTCTAAAATATAAAAAACACTCAAGAAAAAGAAAAATTCTATCAAATAAAGCAATCCATTTAATGAAAAAAAGAAGCAAACTACAAAATAAGGGAAATCTCACTAAAAAGGATAAGGAAGAATTAAAAGAGCTATATAAAGAAACAAATAAAGAAATCAGAAAATGTTATGAAAACCACAGATTTCACATTCTTGAAAAATGTATAGAAAGCACAAGATCAGCTAAAAAGGCATACAAAGAACTAGACAAGTCAAAAAAATGGATTCCGTCCCTACAGCAGGGTTCTACAATTTGCAAATCTCGAAATGACATCATTAACACAGCTACAAAGTTCTATACAAGCCTTTATAGCTCTACACCAGGCTTAGTGGAAAATACAGATACAGAACAAAATCAACTAAGGAACACATTAACTGTACAAAATTTTACTGAAACTGAAATCCTAAAACAAATAAATAATTTAAAACCAGATAAGAGCCCAGGACCGGACAGTTTGAGGAATGAGTGCATAAAGATCGGTAGAACACTTTTATTAACACCTCTTACAATACTGTTCAATAAAATACTGAAAGAAGAAATTGTGCCAGGGCAATGGACAGAATCGGAAATAATTTTACTATATAAAAAGGGTGACCCTAAAGATATAGGAAACTACCGACCGATAAGCTTAATGTCTTGCTTGTACAAACTCTTTGCATCCTGTTTACTACACAGAATATCCCCAAAAATAGACTCATGCCAACCAATAGAACAAGCGGGATTCAGAAGTGGATTTAGCACAACAGATCATATTCACACCGTAGACCAGGTCATCGAAAAGTATATAGAATATAGAAAACCGCTCTACATAGCTTTTGTTGACTATAAGAAAGCTTTCGATTCTATCTCGCATAATAGCATCTGGGAAGCATTAAACCAACAAAACATAAACGCAAAGTACATAAATATTATCAAAAACATATATGTTAATTGTACTAGTAGAGTCAGGCTAGATAGAGTGGGCACCAAGATCAGCATTAATCGAGGAGTCAGACAAGGCGACCCTATATCATCGAAAATTTTTATAGCTGTCTTACAAAGTATAATGGAAGATTTACCATGGTCAAAGCAAGGAATTAATGTGAATGGGAAATATCTAAGCCACCTACGCTTCGCAGACGATATCGTCGTGTTCTCTGAATGTCCATATAAGCTCAACACAATGATTAACGAACTTCAGACAGCTAGTGTTCAAGTAGGCCTGGAAATGAACTTAGGAAAAACCAAAATCATGACGAACAGCAAGATGACGCCAGTACTAGTTAACCAAGAGCCACTTAAGTACGTAGAAAGCTACATTTACCTTGGAAAACAAATTTCATTTAGAAAAGATCGAAACATAGAGGAAATAGACAGGAGAGTAGCTATTACATGGAAAAAGTACTGGGCACAAAAGGAGATTCTCAAATCGCAACTAACGATTAAATTGAAAAGAATAATTTTAGACACAACAATTTTACCCTGTCTAACCTATGGGTGCCAAACGTGGATTTATGATCACAAGGCAAGACACAAAATACAAACAACTCAGAGGGCAATGGAAAGGAGCTGTTTAAATATAAAACTGAGAGATAGAGTAAAAAACAAACATTCGGAAAATGACCAAGGTAAAGGATGCTCTGCACTTCTCTCAAAGTCTCAAATGGAGATGGGCTGGCCATGTTGGGAGATACGGTGACAATAGATGGACAATTAACATCACAAAATGGAAAGGACCACATGGCGTGAGAAGTAGAGGTCGCCCGGGAGCCCGGTGGCAGGACGAGATTGTATCCGTTGCAGGAAGAGACTGGATGATCACTGCTAAAGATAAGGATAAATGGAATTCTTTGGGGGAGGCTTTTACCCTGAGGGGGTCCACATTAGAAGGAGATGAAATTGCATAAACTAGCTAATCTAATTTTTTTTTTTTTTTTTTATTTATTTATTTATTTGCAAGATCACATACATTAAGTTACAATTAAATCTTAATATAAGACTAATTAACTTAGGTACATGTCACCCTGTTTAATAGGGCATAGCAAAGTTTTAGCTAAATATTTATGCTAAACGGTGTAATAGAAACTTAGAAAGAAAACATTTAATAGAGTCTAGCAAAAATAACACTAACAGTAATTTTGGTAACAGTTCACAATTTCTAATGACAAAATTATGTTTAGTATTAGTAACTTATCTGGCTAGAGATGGCTATACATAGTTTTTATCTTATGTAGTCTTAAACACTACTACGAGTACATATCTATCTTAATAATTAAGTTATTTAATTTATTACAGTTTTACAATTTATCATCAAAAAAATTATCTAACGAGTAGTAGCATTTTTGTTTTAAAAGGTGTCTTAAATGGGTTTGAAAGGTTTTGTCAGATTTTTCTTTTTTTATGGTATAAGGAATTTTGTTGTAAATTTTTATGGACATATATTCAGGGCCTTTTTTGAAAATTTCCATTTTTGGTTCGGGAAGTAATAATTGCTCATTTCTTCGTGGGTTATTACTTTTGTTGTAAAGGTGTATGTGTTTCCGGACAAACGTTGCAGTTTCTAATATATAAATGCAGGGAAGAGTAAGGATACTTAGGCGAATAAAGTGCGGCCTGCAGCTGGACCGTCGTTTTATGTTTGCAATTATTCGTATACACTTTTTCTGAGTTATAAATAAAGCATTTGCTTCGGTGCTGTTGCCCCATAAAAGGACGCCATATCTAAGCCACGCATATGCATAGGCATAGTATGCTGTGATGGCTGTCGTTTCGTTCGTATTCGATTTCAGTTTTGCCAAAGCATATATGAACTGGGATAATTTTGTTTTAATTTTTTTGATGTGGGCTTTCCAATTTAAGTGAGAGTCTATTTTAAGGCCTAAAAAAGTGTGTTCGTTTACTTCGTCAATGTTAAGGTATTTTTTTAAGTTATTTAGTTCAATAGTCTTTTTTTGGTAAGGTAAGAATTGAATTAATTTGGTTTTATTTATATTTATTTCAAGATTGTGGGCTGATAGCCAGTTTTTTATATCGGAAAAGGTTGTTTTGATTTGAGTAAGTGAGTTAGGGTCAGTGGTGCATTGGAATAAGAAAGATATGTCGTCGGCAAATAATATGCAAGGAATGTTTGTTATATTTGGCAATCCATTTATATAAATAAGGAAAAGAACGCATGCCGTCACACTTCCCTGGGGAATTGAAGAGTTTGTTATTATTGTTTTTGACATAGCGGTTTCTATTGATTTGGCGTCTAGGCTATTATGCTCTAATTGGACTATTTGCTTTCTATCTAGTAAAAATGATTTTAACCAATTTAGTGGTTTGCCTCTTATTCCAGTTTTAAATAATATTTCAAATAATATCTTATGTGAGACTTTGTCGTATGCTTTCGTCATATCGAGTAATAATCCGATGGAATGATATTTATCACGGATGTTGTTTAGTACTTGCTGGATAAAATTATAAACTGCTAGTGTAGTTGAACATTTTTTTCGAAATCCGAATTGGTTTACGCTGAGGAGTTTATATTTTTCGTTCTAATCAATTCTTTGTGGAATTAAATAAAGCTTTTATTATTATTATTATTATATATATATTATTAGCTATCAGAAGCAGGTTTATTTAAAAAAATACACGTGGTATAAACTAAACTTATTTAATTATTACAATTTTATAATTTAACACACAAAATCAAAAGTACCGACAGTCAAAACTTCAACACAATAATAATCTATTTGAATGTAAACTGGCAAGAGGTCCGCTCTGCGCAAAGGTTCGAGAAAGAATCAACCGGGGTAGTGATCGTAGTGGTGGGGCTGCCGTTTCAACAGCGGCTTCGACGGGTTCCTGGTCTTCTAAGGAAGCAGGAACTATTCGCGGCAGAAGCTCGGCTGTCCTGTCGCTTGCAGAAGATGGCCCAGCCTCGTAGAAGTAATTTTCTTCTGGGTCTGGATCCAAGCACTCATCACCATTGATTTCTGAAGGAATTAAGGATCAAGTTATTCTTGTCCCACAATCATAAGTTATCAAAATTAGTTTGTTAGTGATTGTTAAGTCAAACAAGCAAAAGAAGAAAATCAAGAAAAACTGAATCATTTAACTTGTGATCATCACGCTGCTCACAAGTCAAAAGTTCAAAAGCATGCATAATAAAGTACTGAGTTCTTACACGGCGTAGGTAGGGTTAACAAAACCCTGCCCAGCCACTCAGCAATTCCTCGGTATGGGCCCCTACCGAGGAAACTAAAACTACACCGGGGGCAAGGCGCATGTAATCCCCCGGTGACTCTCTGTAGCACAGAAAGCTTTCACATCGGGGGACGAAGGAGTATGTAGCCCCCCGATGACTCTTCGCAACGCGAAAAGCTTTCACGTCGGGGGAGAAGGAGTATGTGCTCCCCCAACGACTCTCCGTAACACGGAAAGCTTTCACATCGGGGGACGAAGGAGTATGTAGCCCCCCGATGACTCTTCGCAACGCGAAAAGCTTTCACGTCGGGGGAGAAGGAGTATGTGCTCCCCCAACGACTCTCCGTAACACGGAAAGCTTTCACATCGGAGGCGAAGGCGCTTGTACACCCCCGATGACTCTTCGCAGACCGAAGAGCTTCCAACACGTACGAACCAAGGTACAAATCTGCAACAGATTTTTAAAAGGGTGAACGCGCACCTTCAAAACATCGCACGTATATCAGGGGTCCATTCACCTTTCCAAGCAACCGTGTATTGAGCAGCTGTATAAATAGTCTTCCCTCAAGACCCAGCAAGTAGTTTTAAGTTCGTACCGATGGTAAGGGATTTTTTTTTACCACTAGCGTTAACCACCTTATAGGGCCCCCGCGTGCCAGGGTCAAGTTTACCCTGGCACGCGGGGGCACTCTGTTTAGTGACTGTCTACGCCATGGTGTCTTCCCCAAAGACTGGAAAAAAGCCAAGCTGGTTCTGCTGAAAAAACCTGGCGGATCTGCAGACTCGCCGTCCGCATACCGGCCCATATGTCTGCTGGATGAAGCAGGAAAGTTATTCGAACGAATCATTGCTGCTCGTCTTGCCAAACATTTACGAATAAACGGGCCGGATTTGTCGGATAACCAATTTGGCTTTCGACAAGGTCGGTCGACGGTGGACGCAATTCTTCGTGTTCGCGCTCTAACAGAGCAATCAGTTGCACAAGGGGGCAAAACGCTGGCGGTGAGCCTGGACATTGTGAACGCGTTTAACTCTCTTCCATGGAGCGCGATAAAAGCGGGATTGAAGGATCACAATGCACCACTGTACCTACAGCGCATTTCTGGATCATACTTTTGTGACAGGCGTGTGGAATATACCGGCAAAGACGGCATGCTTCACAGCAGAAACATGTTCTGTGGAGTCCCGCAGGGGTCCGTATTGGGCCCAGTGTACTGGAACTTTGCCTATGATTCTGTGTTAAGGGTGGACCTTCCTGTGGGAGTCAATGTGGTCTGCTATGCAGACGACACGCTCGTGTTAGCCAATAAAACCACATTCGATGAAACCAAAGAGCTGGCTGAGCTGGGTGTAGCACGAGTCGTAGCTAAGATACATGAGTTAGGCCTGAAAACAGCACCTCACAAAACAGAGGCTCTCTGGTTTCATAAGCTCAGACGAGGAAGGGAACCACACAACTTCATGATACGGGTAGGTGATACGGAAGTTCAGGTGGGAGAGTTCCTTAAATATCTTGGACTCACCCTAGACAGTCACTGGCGATTTGACGAGCACTTTAACCGCATGGTCCCCCGTGTAACACGGGTAGTAGGTGCATTGCACAGACTACTGCCCAACCTCGGCGGACCACGGGAAGAAGTGCGACGTCTCTACGCTGGTGTAGTCAGGTCCATGGCTCTCTATGGCGCTCCTGTATGGGCTGATCGACTGTCAGGGATTAAGCGAAATAGAGCGAAGTTTAATAGGCTCCAGCGAACGATGGCCATCAGAATAGCGAGGGGGTATCGCACTATTTCATTTGAGGCAGCGACCCTTATAGCGCGATTTCCTCCATTGGATATCCTGGCAGACATGAATGCTCGAGTGTATGAGCGTCTCCACCAGAGCGTTGGCACGCTGCACGAAAGTGTCGCAGAAGTGCGCAAGCAGGAGCAAATTTCTGCACTAGCAAAATGGCATCAGAGACTTCAAGAGCCGCGAAACTCAGAGCAACGAGCGGTCAGCGCCATTCTACCTAGCTTTACCGGGTGGCTCAAAAGAGAGGAACGAGTAACATTCCGCCTTACTCAGATCCTTACCGGACATGGATGTTTCGGGGCATACCTGAACCGAATAGGTCGAGAATTGACGCCGCAATGTTACCACTGCGAGGCGACCGCAGACTCTGCACAGCACACGCTGGAGGAGTGCTCAGCGTGGAACATGGAGCGTCAGACACTGATCTCAAAAGTGGGGCCGGATTTGTCTCTAAAAAGTATAGTTACTTGTATGCTGGCAAATAAATCGTCCTGGGCGGCAATGACAGAGTTTTGCGAAAAAGTCATCGGTCAAAAAGAAGCAGCTGAACGAGAACGCGAGCGAACCGGTTCTGCGAGAGGACGACGGCATCAGGGTAGTGGAATCGTAGACCCCAGCCGGTAGACCCTGGAACCGGGGTATTAGAATACGGTTTCGGTATCCCCTGCCTGTCGTAAAAGCCGACTAAAAGGGGCACCTGGGATTTGAGGGTGGGCGCATTTGGGGATGAGTTTCACCCAATCGAGTCCGGAGGAGACAACTTAGGGCAGGGCTTAGCCAGCGTCGTTGTAAGCAGGCGTGTATAGTCCTGGGACGTCAATTGACATGCTAGAAGGCACTGGTGCGTTCCAACGGAGATCCCAGTGCCGTCCATAAAGCATAGAAGTCGGCTACCGAGGGGGTTTTAGTGGTTAAGACCACATAACCCAGCTGCATCCCAATGCAGCTGGGTATCTGTAAAAGATTTCCCCCCCGTCAACAAAAAAAAAAAAAAAAAAAAGGGTCAAGTTTACCCTGGGACTGGGCGAACTTCATAACAAAGAATAGGTCGTATTTCTAGAATACTCGTAGAGGCCTACGGTCCTCATTAACCACAACGCCTTGATGAACCTCATTTTTTAAACTATTTGTATGAGCATTTCTCGTCTCGCTTCTCGGTTGCGGGTCTCCACAACATCTCGCACCAATACTCGAATAGCAAGAGTTGCTTCCATGGTCAATTAGCAGCATTGATTCAAAGCAGAGGTCTGTGTGGTCTTCTGCTTTACAGATTCAAAATAAGTTGCACACCGAGGACCTGCGTTCTCGTTTAATTACATCGAAATCTTGGCGACTTAGGGTATCGGCAAACAATATTTGGTGAATGCATCGACCACAATTATGACAAACTTGTAGCCCTTCGACACGGGGAGATGCTCCAAAACGTCTAAATGTAAAGATTTGAAAAGGGGCTTCATACTTGTCCCAAGTTTTGATGAGCTGTAACTGTAAGAGTACCCGAGGTACACGCTTGAGAGCGATATGTGTATTTAGCAATAAACTTCCCTAGACCTATATTTAGCTATAAACTTTCCTATACCAGGAAATCAAAAAGTCTTAAAATTAGGTCCACTTCGTTAACTGCGCCTACATAACTATGCTCATCATAAAAGATACGGAGAGAGCTCAAATTCAATTATCAGACATGAAACTGAACTGAAAACTTTTGAATCTTATACGTGTCGCCTCCCGAAGGCTGTCAAGAAACAGGGTAGAAAGTAAAAATTCATCAGAGACACTTTGTGAAACATAACTGACTAAACAACCACGAAAAAAGCACGCGCGAAGTGTATCATGTTTTAGGACCAAAAAAGAAACACATTAACATTCGTTAATTAGCCAAAAGACAGCCAAAATTATCAAGAGACGTATACTTAACTAGTGAGACAGAGGCACGGTGTGTAGCCTATCCCGAGCAAGTAGATAAGCAGCGCGACTTGATGTTTTACTCGCTCCCAGGAACAGAGACTCAATGTGAAGCAGTATCCGAGGTGACTAGGAGATACTGTCTACCTAGGCGTAAACCCACCAGGACAGAGGCACTACGTAAAGTAGTATTCCACACCGAGTAAGAGGCAAGTCGTGAGACAATACTCATATCCCACAGACAGCAGCGTGTGGCGCCCGCACGGCAACCGCGCAGTAGTAGCCACAAGAGCGGCATCCGCTTGCAGCGCCTGCAGCGACAACCGCGCCAGGGGCATCCGCGTGTGGCGCCCGCACGGCAACCGCGCCAGCAGTAGCCACACCAGCGGTATTCGCCTGTAGCGCCCGCAGCGACAACTGCGCCAGGGGCATCTGCGTGCGGTGCCCGCACGGCATCGCGCCAGCGGTAGCCATGCCAGCGGCACAAGCCTACAGCGCTACAACTACAACACACAAGAGAAAAAAACGTTTAATTAGAGTTGAGCTTACTCTCTCTCTTACTCCTTTGTCATGTCATCTAAGCAGGTGCGGCTTTTGAGGAAAACAATCCTGACTACATACTTTCAAATAATACCCCATAGAACGCACAAACTGCTGAATTTGGTACTCGCCTATTACTTTGTCGTTGTCTAAAATTACATATTTAGAATTTTGATCTTACCAGAGCTCGGTCTCACCTGACCTAGACTTTTATTTTACCCAAACTGCTCAGTTTCTTTCATTAGAAAATGATAATTCCGAAATCAGACAAAAGCAAAATTTACAGGTCCCCAAAGGAAATCTGATGGGACCAACCCCGTATCTAAATCCCAGTATTTTTTTTAATCTAAACACAATCTATCGGTACCAGCTCTTTTTTTACAAAGAGAATTGACAAGTTTTCATATTGCACATGTTACGAAATTCAAAAACCACTTCGAGGCATTGCAACGCTGATCATTTTGCAATTAAATTCAAGGTTAACTATGTTACGCATTATCTTTGTTCGCCATAACAATGTTTACTTTGAGATCCCGGTTATAATCATGTTTAGGATTTAAATGCGTGTCAAGTATGTCAGTTGGCTTTCGCAGAAAATCAGACAAATTCATCACGAAATACAATGCCTGTCTTATAAGTTAAACTTCATAGAAATTATTTATGAGCACATACTTGGCTTCTATTCTTATTTTTCACAAGACGTAACCTACACAACCAAAAATGTTACAAGGAGGGTAGTTTTGTTTTTGCTGTGTTCTGACCCCGAACAAAATGATCGCGATGTCTAGCTATTGCAGACAAAATAACTTGCGTTTGCAATAAAATAACCCCATGTACGGTCACTCTTTCGTCATTTGTTTACTGTGGATATTTAAACAAAAAACCCGATTCCTATTAAGTCAGTAGGTAATAAAGTAATTAGCACTGTCTATTTTGCCAAACGCAAAATCTAAAAGGAATGGATAGCTCTCACCAACATTCTGAAGAATCGTACTGCATCAGCAATACAGTCTGTTACCGTGACGTGGTCTGCTACAATTTACCAGCCTCTCTTGGTGCCGAGTGCTGCTGAGCAAGACGAGGCTTGCCGACGGCGGTGACTTCCATCGAGTAGCCGGCGTAGCAAAGGCGATAGGTGGCAATGCCCACCGAACAGATGCAAACCCTGCTGAGGCCGGCGTGCTTACCGGTCAGGCGGCGCTGCCTGCGGGTTGCGAGAACTTGACGCACTCCACGAGCTATCTACCACTGTTCAAACACTTCACTTCACTATTAACTCGCGCCTAGTCTTGCTCTTAGGCAACTACGATTGTCGTTCCAATAGCTGCGATCATGGCGGTTATGGTCGCGGCTACGACTCCGAATACGGTCACGGCTCCTGCTGCAGTCACGGCTCCTGCTACGGCCGCGGCTGCGATAACGGTCATCAACCCGCGTTCTTACCGGAGGGGTAAACCCTCTCGACGAACTGCGTGAACGACGACTCACTGAGCGTTTGCTACTGAGTACTTAACAGCAACTTTGCACTTCACGGACACTCGGACAAAATGAAAACCCAATTTAGATTAGATTTTTAAAAACACCAAATACGAAAACCAACGTAAATGTGAGCACGGTGTCCTATCCCACTTCTGATATTAGCTATCAGAAGCAGGTTTATTTAAAAAAATACACGTGGTATAAACTAAACTTATTTAATTATTACAATTTTATAATTTAACACACAAAATCAAAAGTACCGACAGTCAAAACTTCAACACAATAATAATCTATTTGAATGTAAACTGGCAAGAGCTGCTCTGCGCAAAGGTTCGAGAAAGAATGGCCGACCGGCGCGCTTGCGCCGGCTTATATACTTTTTCATCGGTTGGTCTTCTAATAATATATATATATTTATTCCGATATAAAAATGAATCGTGAAACTCAAAAACGGCTGAATCGATTTGGCTAATTTTTGATCTTGATATATTTGTGAAAGTTAAGAGACGGTTTAAACGATGAGAAAATTTATAATAGTTGCGAAAAAAATACTAAGAATCATTTATTTCATTTTCCAATACAAAATGTTCCTGTAAAATGCATGTAAAAGTTGTCATTGACAGTTGACAGCTGGTGAGATGAAGTTCACCGGGTCAGCTAATCCTACTATCCTACTAATATTATAAACGCGAAAGTTTGTGAGGATGGATGGATGGATGGATGTATGGACGTTTGTTACTCTTTCACGTAAAAACTACTGAACCGATTGAGATGAAACTTTGCAATAATATAGCTTATATATCAGAATAACACATAGGCTATAAATTATAATGATATATTGCGTATGCGGGCGAAGCCGCGGGTAATAACTAGTATCATATGTTTTGATCTATCTCCCAAATCCTACTAATATTATAAACGCGAAAGTTGTGAGGATGGATGGATGGATGGATGGATGTATGGACGTTTGTTACTCTTTCACGTAAAAACTACTGAACCGATTGAGATGAAACTTTGCAATAATATAGTTTATATATCAGAATAACACATAGGCTATAAATTATAATGATATATTGCGTATGCGGGCGAAGCCGCGGGTAATAACTAGTATCACATGTATTGATCTATCTCCCAAAGGTTTTCAAGTCAGTTAAACCGTTCAGCTTTTGTTTTTCTTATTAATTTTTTGACGATAATGATTATAGATATGATAATGATATAGTTTTGATAATATAATTATTGCTGCAAAATAAAAAAGAAAGTTCCATACAGGAAAATAGGTACCTACGGGGAAAAATATACTTAGGATATTGCACTGCCTTATTCAAATTTTATTTTTGAAAATGAGAAATAACTGTATGTAAATAACTGTAATAAACCAATAATTCCGATTGTAAATCCGAAAAGTTTGTTGGTTTTTTCCTCTTTCACGCAGCAACGGAGCAAAGGATAGAATTGATTTTTAGCATGGATATAGTTCAAGGACCGGAAAGTGACATAGACTTTTTATCCCGAAAAATAAAAGGTTCCTGTGGGATAGCGCATAAGTCAAAATACCACGCGGGCAAAAGCTAGTCACCAATAATTACGAAAACAGCTGCTAGTTTTTAAAAAGATTCATATATCATTCAAAATATTTAAAATAGATGCGTGCTAAGAATATTCAATAGATCAAAATGTTCGATAGTTTACGTTTTCGTGATTCCGATATATGTTTTTTACATTCAAATATGCCTTGTTGAGGATAATTAGACGTGATTTGAATAACTCTTTGTTTATTATATCTCAGTCCTATTATATCGTTCAATTTATTTCTAAATCATAAAACATTTCAAAGTACAGATGAAACGAGTCCAATTAGAATTTACGTTATGTCTACTACAATTTCGTGAGTTATTTAGCCATATGTATAGCCGCACAAATGTTTGTGATGTGGCTAGTTACATCATTAGAGATTCACTGGTCGTTTTAGGAAAATCAAACGAACCGATACTTGGAATTATTTGCATAATTTACCTGTTATTTCCTTTAAAGTTTTTCCCTACCACTTGAAACAGCTTATAAGAAGTTGAACCTGATTTTCCTGATCATATAATGTTAATTAAAATAGGTAACTTGTAATGTAGGTACATATTTTATCGATCGCAAGCCCCTATGCAGTATTATTTTAAAACACAATAGTTTCGCAGAGCAGTCGAGTTCTTGGGGATGTGTAGAAAAACAAGGTGTAATACGATTCAAACTTATTGGCGACTCGAAACATGCGTACAGTCGCTGCGCATAGCATATTTATGGGTCAGTGGGGGTGAGAGATGTGGGGTGTCCTACAACTTTTACTAATTCTCAAAAAAAAGTTGTCGTTCCATACAAAACTATCGTTCACCCTGGACAAAATGTATGGAACAGCTGTTTTTTTTGAGTTTTGACTAATGTCGTAGAACAAAAGTTGTTAGTATTGATGTACAGAATAAGCCCCTAAGAGAATGCTAATTGATTAGAAATAACCCTGTATACTACGGGACTAATCGCGCACTAAACCCCGTCTACCCGTGACCACGGTCGATGCAACTCGGCCGAAACGTCGGGATGAGGAGGTATTTATTTATCTCGTAATTTTAGTGCGCGATTAGTCCCGTAGTATATGATAATAATATGTTCAAATCGCGAAAGTTTAAAAACTACACTTTAACGTTGAAGCGATTAATGGTATACCGGGTATACGTAATATTCAAAGAAAGCAAAATAGTACATAAATCTATGTACGCAAGTCTCTCGTCTTTTACACGACTTTTCTACAGTAAAGAATTATGCGAGAGAACAACCGAGATGCTTTATTTGATAAACGTACCACAGAAGAAATAATATGCAACATACCCACTGTAATTATTAATTTAAGTTGTAAGACGATTAATAAATCTTTTATGTTAAGAAAACGGACATGACTGTATAATTTAGTTCGCAGTATAACACGTTTGCAAAACACTTCTATAGGTGTGTATGACTGTCTGTAATCGCCGGCTTATTATGAAATTTGGTTCACCGATGTATGTTTTAGTTTATGTGCAATGCAATATTGGTTTTTACTTTCGAAAGCAGTAGATTAAATTTTATGTAGTCACTGTGTTTCGGCATAGACGAACATATTATAAATGACGTCCACTACGGGGCAAGTCTCCCCTACAATTTCCAATTAGACCGGGTGGAAGCATCTTGCACCCAGCGCTATTCTGAGGTCTTATTGAGGTTATCTTTCCACCTTTTGAGTGGACTTTCTATGCTGCGCATGGCTTTAGAACTTTCTGATTCCACCGACTGTCATTTCGATTTGCCAGTTATTCTACCGATCTCCTTATTTCTGATTGGAGACTCCGCGAGCACAGTAGCTTGACCCAATGCTTTCTAGCTATCGATATTATCGATTGACTCTGCCCCGGAAATGTGCAAATATGCATTACGAGATGTAAACATGTCGCAGACGTTTATGTAATGACGGCTTTCAAAGTTTACGAGCTTCCACCGACGTTTTCGCTTTAGCAATGCCGAGCGGTGATAGCTTTTGCAAATGTGTATTTAGATTTCTTTCGGATTCTAAACTCAATAAGGTGGAATTCGATTTGAAAGATACTCTCTACTTTTTTGTTATTTGACTATAGGTACCAAGACTAGGTATTATAGATGATAACAGTAGAATTCAAAAAAGAAAAATAACTGTTGGAAAAAAATATGCAATTGTCATAATTCATATTTTAGGTACTTAAACACAAGATCTTGACGTGATGTCGTTATATGTCGCATTTTTTAAATTCAATGAGACAAAGAAATCATTGCATAAACAGAGAAAGCTAAAGACTCGCTCATAATTCAGTTTCATATAAATATCATCGTTTTATTTCCCATTTCAGGCCATCGAACCTGCCAGCGAAGTGCACAGAGGAGGCGCTCCGGCATAAAGCAGAGCACGCGCGGATGGTGGAGGCTGCGCGGAGGCGTGTCGAGAGAGAAGCTGCAGCGCGTCTTGCCAGGGTGCAGCAGTCGCTTCGCTTGGAGGAGCGGCTGGCGAAACATGCTCGGGAGTGGACGCAGACTATATTGCCCGACTGGCAGAACCAGTGAGTTGCTTCTCTACCCTGTATAAGATTGTTTCGAGAGAGAGGCAGTCGTTCGCTTTGTCAGGGTGTAACATTTGCTTCGGCTGGAGGAGCAGCTGGCAGAACCAGTGAGTTGACATTTTATCTTTCTTTATAACGTTGGATTGAGAGAAGCGGCTGCGCGTTTCGCCAGGGCGCAGCAATCTCTTCAGCTGGAGGAGCGACTGGACAATAACGCGCGCGAGTGGACGCAGACCATACTGCTCAACTGGCATAACAGGTGAGTAGCTTCTCTATCGTCATCATATCAGGCGAAGCTGCCTTGTATCAGCTTTTTCTTGCGGTCTTGGTCAGATCATTGGTACGTTTTCTAAGGTGGGTGTCGTATGCTGCGCTCGCCAGCACTTGTTACCCATTCGTGAACTTTACGGCCCTATTAGCCAATCACTCTGCAAACCACTGCTTCTTTAACTTGCTTCTTTATAATCTTACCATGCGTATAGCTCTGAATAATCTGCTGTTGACTATTGCCCTACCATCAAATAGCGACGCAACCTTTTCTATAAAACTGTATTAAATAAAAAGGCGCTCGACAGAGAGAAATCCACTCATATCTAGGATCCGCTTTTTCTTCACCATACGTACATTGTACACATCCCCTTATTAGCGATTCCTAATGTGGCAATTATTTTACAACTTACAATTTTATTAAACCGTTTTCGCACTGTAAACGTTAGGGGTGCTTGCTTTCAAATGATAACTCTTTTATTACTAGATTCTATTGGATATATATACATATACTCGTACCTTCTGCAAACTCGTAAGTCGTACTCGTATTGTATTAAGTAAAATGTTTTATTACTGGCGTATTCTCGACAATGCACCATTCTAGTTACTGTAACGTTATTGTGAGAACAATAGACATAATGGCATGTCTCACATACACACTCATTCAATGCAAACACTAGAAAAATTAGATCATTTATTGTTGGAGGTCCCAGCCGCATACCTACATATACAAGGTACTACTCATCAGTATATAACTTTTACAATAGGATCAATTCCAAAATATCTGTTCCATATATTTTGTCGAGAATTAATCAACCGACGAAACGGACGAAAGTCGACGCGTATATTTTTTTTATGTTTGACCATAACGTTTGGTAGATCGTACTTCAAAGATGGTCCCATTAAAATTTTATCGAAATTGGCTGAGCCATTTTTGATAAATCAACAATAATGTGAAAATTACTACATCGATCTGTATGAACTATTGCGAATTCTGTACACGGCTATCCACCAACCCGCACTGGGCCAGCGTGGTGGATATGATCCAAACACCCCTCGTGGGTAGGCCTACGTCCTGTAGTGGACTATTAAAAAGGCTGGTACAATAATACAATATACAATAATAAAGTCGGTTATGCCTAAGATATGAAACTTTTTTTTGCGATTTGGAGGCTGGTTCCAAATTAAAAATTTATAGGGTCATGGATTACTAGTACCTACTTACAGTGACATCATAGAATAGTTCTGTCGTCTAGAAATACACTCAGTGGAACTGAAAATCTTTGCACTGTGCCAAAACAACTGTATTGTATCAATTATGAATAAATATTTTCCCATTCTGAATATATAGTCATTGTTCATCGCATTTAGCAGTAGAGCGTTGAGTAGAAGTACATTATTATGGAAAACGTTATTGTTTTCTCGTCTTCAATTTATATTTATACAATACAAGTATAGTCAATAAGAATCTATTAATCTCTGCTGGTTTTCCCTCTAAGTTGAGGTCGCGTGGTATAAAATTAACTTCATTGAAGCAATGTACTGCATACCTATTGGTGTCAATATGAATTGGTTGCTAGCCCTGCCCTTAACCGTATGATATGGCATAGTTATTATAAAAATATTTTCGTAATAGTGTATTTATCTATTTATTCATAGTATACACTACTATTAACAGAACTATGACCTATTGGAGTGTAAGTACTCCAATAAAGACGACGCACTGCAAGCGCAGCATAAGACGTCTATCGATGATGTCTGTCCAAGATGGACAGACGCCTAGACGATCTGATTAAGACAGTAGGGATGCACCGGGTATCAACGGGTCTCATTGGATATCGGTATATCGGCTTATCTAACAGCTTGGCTGCAAGGATTTTTCTATACCTTGGCTGTTTACCAATACTGCCGTCCACAAGCTATAACACCGTTAAGCCACAGGGGGTCATTCTTCAATTTTAAACACATTCTTATAGAGTTTAAAATTATCTATCGGTCACTGTAAGAATTATTTTTATATCGTTTATAGTTTAGAAGTTAGAAATTGTGAAAACACCGCTATTGACATTCTTATTTCTACTTTACAAGTCAATAAAGTCGTCATCCAACAAAACATAACTGAAATACCGCTATGATCCCATAATTATTTGAAAACATCATTATTCTACAAATAATAGCTGACCTTTAAAGCCGTTTTTGCAAATAATTGTCTAAATCATAGTTAAAGTACTTTATCTGTCTAGTCCCGCGTTTTTCGCTGATACCCAAAAATTTGGTTTTGTGGTTTAACGGCTTTTTAGGTTATAGACGGCAAAATAGCTGTCCGTCGACTGACATGACGTTTCGGGCATTTATAAATTGACCCATATATGCTGATAAAATATATTCTGCCTCTCATATAATATTACTTTATATAATTTCAGAAAAAATGCAAAACGCACCCTCGAGCTCTGGTGGAGCGGGCTACCCCCAGCAATCCGCGGCCGCGTCTGGCAGCTGGCCATCGAAAACAAACTCAAAATCACGCACGACATGTACCTAGCCTTCGTCGCCAAAGCCAAGCAGAAACTCCACGAAGCGCAGCTGCGAAGAAAACGGTTAAAAGTCAACCAAAACTGCAGCTGCCAGGCCCAGAACAAGAGCAACGAAAACATCGCTACTGAAAATCCTGAGGAGGCTAAACCGAACCGTTTGAGTATACCCAGAAATTACAGCGAGCAGAATTTGAAATCCCAAGCGGCGGAAGCGCCGGCGAAGTGCTGCTCGAAATCGAACCCTAATCTGTTGGAGTATAGTGACGAGTGTTCCATGGAGCTGATCCAGCTGGACATCGCACGGACGTTTCCCCATTTGTGTATATTCCAGCCGGGCGGACCCTATTTCGATGTTTTGCACGAGTTGCTGGCTGCGTACGTGTGCTATAGGCCGGATATCGGGTATATTCAGGTGAGGATTTTATATAGGTATTTATTATAATTAAAATACAGCCCAAGTTATATTTTATCTACTCGAGTTTTGACCCCATTCAGCGATCTTATTCAAGACTTAAGTACTAGCACGCGGGCTCGTCTCGCTTAGCACCTCTAGCTCTTAGTTTAGTTATGCATTTATTCAATAGACAACAAACAAACAACACTTTAGACAACCTCATTATTTAAAAAATAGATTACAAGGACGAAACAATATAAATACGTTTCTAAGTGGCGCTTAAAACGATTTCTTCCAGGCTACAACAGAATGCGTATTTTGCGGTGCTGTTATTTTTTTCGGTCTGTCCTGTTTGTTTGTTTGGAGTTCATAAATACACAAATGCACAGAGATAATCTGCGTTGTGGTATTCTTTTGAATTAATTTGTTTTCGTCGCAAAAGTATTCGTTAGACGCATAAACCTATTTACTTCATATTCACACAGGTTGTCTGTGTGCATTTGTGTGTCTGTAGCATTATTGCTCCTAAATTTTAACCTTTTGCATCTGTGGCACGAATCGGCTTTGAATATATTTATTTTTAAATTGACTGTTTTAGAAGTGTGTTTCAAGTGCGTTTATCAAAATGTCTAATGTGTTGTTGTTCCACAGGGCATGTCGTTTATAGCGGCGGTTCTGATCCTGAACATGGAGGCGCCACAAGCGTTCGTCTGCTTCGCGAACTTGCTGGACGGCCCCGTGCTACGCGCCGCGTTCATGCGAGACGGCGCCGCCATGCAGGTCCGTATTTCTATTGGTACAACGCTATGGAAACCTGATTTCTTAAAATAGCTTAATAAAGTTGCCGGTGACATAAAAAATGTATGGCAAAATACAAAGTTTGTAGGGTGTGTACCGGTAGGAGTCTTTTGCAGAGCCCGCCTGAGGAAGCACTACACCTACCGCATCTTTGCTATAGGTACTCTATAAAATATAGCTTGATCTCTGCGACAGCTGTCAGAAAAATCACGCCTATGAAGTCGTGAATTTCTTAATATTAAAGACAGTACCTGTCAATGTCACACTTTATGGGCATGCCGATTAGTGATGGGCGACGAATGATCGTGACCACAGAGTTTTAGATAGAGTTTTATTTAAAATATCGATAGTTTATATACTAACGATTTTTTAAGTAAAACTTAATTTATCATTAATTTTATTGTATATCTTAATATCATAACATTATTTACATGTGTAATTAAATTAAACCCATAATTGGGTTTAATTGTTACATTAGCATCGATAATAGTGAAAAACGTCGATAAATACTATCGTAACATTATTATAATTTATTTAATTAATATCATAACATTATTTACATGTGTACATACTTGATCTTAAATAATAGTAAGGAAATAAAATCCTCTCACCTTCAACTACTCATTCGATTTCATTACAACATTGTTTGATAACCGATTTTTTCCACCACTATCCCAACTCTAAAAATGTCAATCTTCTATGTCAATGTCACTGTCGCAGAGATCAAGCTATATTTTATGCAGTATAGTTGTTCAACAACCCATCCGCAAAACTGTCACTAAATATACGCACAAAATTATACATAGCTATTTATAAATGTTTTAAATATTTACACATTGTATTGTGGCGCTAATCTCTCTCAAAGTTCAAGTCAAACACGCTCTAGTTGACACTGGAGGCTTTTTGGAGTCTCAGATCAGTCACAGTGAAGAAAAAGTCACAAAAATACTTATGACTTACATTGAATTAAAGTTATGAATCTAAAATATCGAATGTGTAAAATTACGTTTGTGCTGCTAAACACATGTTACCGTCTACTACAATACCTTCAAGAATTCACTTCAGTCTTTCTCCAAAATTAACACAATAACGCACACTATACAGGGTTATTGGTAATCAATTAGCATCCTTTTAGGGGCCTATTCTGTACATCAAAACGAACAACTTTTACTCTGTGACTTTTGTCAAAATTAAAAAAAAGCAGCTTGTTCCATACATTTTTTCGAGCGTGAACGATATTTTTCTAAGGAACTGCATTTTTTAGATTTGATAAAAGTCGCCGAATAAAAGTCGTTAGTTCTGATGTTCTGATAAGCTTCTAAAAAGAATGATAATTAATTATAGGTCCCGGCACGTAAGTTGAACAAAAAAATATCACTCTCGCTCTTTTGTTAGCAGAGAAAACAAAAGAGAGGTAGCTATGGTTTAACATTCAAGTTGTTTGCCGGCGACTATAACTGTAACCCTGTCTATGTATAAAGAGAACAAAATGTACTAGCCTACTATACTCGTGGCGCCATCTATACATCTAAATATTTCTCAAAAAACATGTCTTATTCCAGCGACTATGGAAAGCTTACACGACCCTGTTAAAGCACAACCTGCCTTCACTAGCTGACGCGATCGCGCCGGAGTTATATCTACTGGAGTGGCTTTACACGGCGTTCGCCAAGGCAATGCCGCTGGACGCCACTTGCAGGGTTTGGGACGTCTTCCTACGAGACGGGGACACTTTCCTCTTCAATACTGCGTTAGGTAAGAATCTATCCTGGTAAAACCATTGATTTGCCAAAGTAACTGTACATTGATTGATAACTACATAGGTACCCTTATAGTCGATATCTGCAGCGGCAATTTTAAGATCACATTTATGGAAAATTGCTTTGATAAACTTTATCCAAGCTAATTAATTTTCTTGTAATGGAATCACATACTATTATTATCGTCAGAGATAGAACTTGTTTGTTTATTATGAACCGTCATGGTATCCAGAACATTTTTGCTTTAAATTTCAAAACCAACTTTTAAATTATATTGTCTTCTCCACTTTATTTTATTTAAAAGCTATTTTGGTCATAGCCAAAGATTTCTCGGAGTTTTGGCGGGAACGCGGAAAAATCATGTCGCCTCATTGTATTATTTTGTTAAACTTGTGTTTTTATCAGTGATAATTAGTGAAAAATGGTGGTATTTCGTTGATTATGAGCTGATTTACGTGCATGAGTGTAGGCAAGTGATATAATGTGACGTATCATGTTGTTCCGTGTTGTTACCAAAACTCCATACACGCCTCTAGTAAAGTCTCCACTGCTTTACTGAGGTATGACTTGGACTATGTTTGAACTTGACCGCGACTTTATTGGACTATGACTTCGACAGTGACTATTTTGATAAAATATTATCAAAAATTATTAAAACTTAATACTTGACACTGGCAAATGCACAATAATGCGACGCCAAAACTAAGAAGAAGAACAAGAAGAAAGATTTCTCTATAAGCGGACACAATCGTGATCTACTGCTTTATTATGTTGAATAACCTTTCGTGACGATGGAAACGTTCATCATGGATTCGTTATAAAACCTCATTTCTGTACTTTTCAGGCATACTCCATCTCTACCAAGAAGAGCTAAAAGACATGGATTTCATCTCTGCCGCCCAATTCTTAACCAAACTGCCCGAAGACTTAGACCCTGAAGCGTTATTCAAAAGCATATCGACAGTCTCCATGACCCTCGACGGGATGTCGTTTGAGGAACTGGCTTCGTCGTGTGACGTGGAGTCGAGTTTGGACGACGACATAAGGTTATGATACCGGCGGTGGACGTTTTGGGACTTGGTCGACGCGCTCGCTTTCAGGGTTAAGAGGTAGGATAAGTATGGTTCTATTCAAACTTTATGGTGGCTTGGAGTATCAGAAAAAACGTTGCGCAGTAACAAAAAATGCGTCAAGTTGTGGAAAAGGCTTGAAGACTTATTTAAAGCATACCGTTGATGACTCTACACGGGATGTCGTTTGAGGAGCTCGCGTCGTCGTGTGATTTCGAGTCGAGTTTGGACGACGATATAAGGTTATGACACCGGCGATGGACTTTTTGGGACTTGGTCGACGCGCTCGCTTTCAGGGTTAAGAGTTAGGAACTGTAGGTATGGTACTGTAGATCTAATTAAACTTAATGGCGTTGTATCACAACAGTTATATGTAAGCGGTGCCAAGGAGTAGGGACTTGCGCGCTTGTAGCTAAAAACACAAAGTTAAAAATAGTGCGTGGAGTCCCTCCGCGCGGAAGAAGTGAAACTTCGACGCAACAGTGCTTTGATAGCCCCTCCATGGTAGCGTTAAACGTTTAACGCAACCTTGTTGGAAGTCGCATCAGAGTGTCAAGTGGGAGATTTGCAAATCAAATCGAGTTACTTTTACGTCGCGTTGACCGAGCGCGCCGCACACACGCGAGCACATTGACCCACACGCTTGAATTAGCCAATCACAGACGTTGCCGCGCTCGTGTTCGATCGGTTTGGCGCTCGTTACATTACCGTAAAAAATACTCACACTTAGCTGTTCAGTTTTCTGTACGTGACACAAGATGGCGCTGTGCCATTTCCATAGAAATCACATCAAACGTTAACGCGGTCGAGCTCGAGCGAAAATGTCGCACTTAGCCCTCCGAAGTTTTACAACACAAAATCGATTTTTTGCAACCCCATTTGTTTGCCATTATTTTGCGGTTATTTTGGGACATGCATGGTACAAAGTCTCAGGCTACGGTGAAATATCTTTATATCAGCGGGAGGGAGGTGTGGGGTTCTGCGCAACGATTAGCTTACTTCAGAGCTGCCATAAAGTTTGACGAGTTTCTATGTAGTTTTACATTGGTTGTTCGGTGTCGACTGAGTAATTCAAATTTTGAAATGGTCATGTTGATGTTATACGATGTTGAAAATGTTTTTTTTTTTGTAGGGAATAAAATCATTGAATTATAAGGTAGATTGGTCTGCGCCATAAGGATGAATTTGAAAATTATAAACTACTTAAATACTTGTGCTGAGTAGACTTTGGCTCTGTAAAAATCTGTCTGAGTAAAATAAAAAAAAAAAACTGCGTCACTCATAGTATAATCGAGAAAACAATTATTACAATAATAACGCAAATAATTTCGACTGCAATTATGCAGATTCAAATTCTGTTGATTTATATTTTTTTGTTCCTATATCAAGGGTGGTTTCATTACTTATAAAAATATTTTGACGTACTCGTATTTCAATGCAACATTAACATGTATATCAATTGAAAATAAATCAGAGTAATAAAATATCCGAGAATAATAAAATATAAAATCAGTTATAGTCCGACCGCGGGCCCGCCACCCGCACCTGTCTCAGTCTCCCTTTGTCGTCTACCCCCGCCCCCTGTACCCGCGCAGGCGAGGGCTGAGTTAAACGGTCGGATTATACACAAAATAAGTATTTATATTCAGTCTAGAGTCGCTGTTAAAAATGTAGATATCGATGTTATATGATTATATATGAATAAAGTTGATCGAAAGGCTGTGCGCTATATGGTCTTGTCTGAATCGCGAATTTCTTGTATTTTAAAGTAATTTTAAATAATATGTGTATTGGTGGTTATATTTAGTTTTGGCGTGTTCTAAATCTAGGAAAGTGATACGAGATTTTGCCATCGATTTGCTATATCTATCCGTTCTAAAATAACGTCTAATTTCTTCTCAAAAACTGAGAAAAAATCAAAACTATAATTCTTTTAGATCATCGGTCAAAGTAAATTATACCATGCTCAATATAATTTCAAGAGAGATAAAGCAATTTTCGCGCGCGCTTTTTCGCTCGTACAGTACCCCACTCTTTAATCTGCTCCAAATTTTACAAAATGCATTCAAGTTTTTTTTAATGCGAGAAGGGTTTTTAACCCTTGTGAAGTAAAGTCTGTTGTAAATACGAAAATAACTAAAGCAGACAGAAGGGAAATGTATAGTAATATTTAATTTGTAAATTATAGTTTAAGGTATTTAAACTGTAAATAAAATCAAGTTATCATACAATCTCAACCTAGTGAATTAAATAAGATATTTTAAATCTAGCGTTTGAGACTGCGTACGTACAAGCACGAATTTTTTAGTTAATATTTATTTACTCGATGTTATTCTGTGATTTTTATTTAGAAATTAAATAAAATCACCTGTAAATAGTAAATTTAATCATTATATTTTTTTAAATAATCAAATATCAATTTCATATGGTAAACTATATTTGTACAGATTCTGGGAACCTAAGTCCTAAAAAATAAATCCAAAATTATGTTCCATCTTTTTGTGTTAATATGGGGGGAGGAAATAAAAATAAATAATTTTTACTCAGTTTGTAAATTCTCAGTACACAATTACAAATAATTCAACGGGCTCATTTAGATTTTTTTGTAGTTGATTTTATATCCAGTAATTATAAATGTTGAGCGACTATATTCATAAACATATCATATTAAGTAAATTATAAATAAATAAATTAATCTTGGTACCTGTTTTGTAGATATTATAAATGAATTAATTATATTATTAATAACAATAATATAGGCAATACATACAATTATATGGATTATTTTTAAGAGTAAATAGTTTGACTCTTCAAATATAGTATTAAAAAAACAATATGCCATAACTTTCTATAAATACTCCTGAATTTAAAATAAAACTTGTATACTCTACCATAATTGAAATATATATGCTATTATTATAAACTCATCTAACGTAGGTATCCTAATCATTATCCTGTAAATATTAAGTTATGATTATTGACCTGGTCAATAAGTTTTGATTATTATTGACTGGCAGAAGAATATTACGATTTATTGAAACTTTTCGGAAAACAAGGGCGTAATGCGTCAAAATGCTCTTATAACATCCTATGTTTGGTATTAATATCTAGATAATATCTCAATATATTTAAGATTTAAGCGACGTTTTTTGGATGTGCATAGCATCATTAAAAATCACTAGAAACTATTCAATCTCTTGTTTTTTTTAATTTAACAACTTTACTGAATATTACTTATAAATCAACAAAATAAATAGAACCAGATATGTATAACTGTATTGCATAATAATTTCTGCCAGTTATAATAATCAAAAGTAATTAATCTTAATGAAACTAATCAACGAGTAGTGAACCGGCCTAATATTTAAACAAATATCGAAATGTACTTTCGAACTAGCTATTAATTACGTTAAGAACATAATTATACCTATACTTAGTAATAATTGTTATTGCGTGTCTAAAATAATTGCAAATATTTCATAGGATTTATTCAATTAAAAGTTATATTTCTTTTAATTCCATATTTATTTATGTATGTATACATACTTATAATAGTTTGTAATATATTTTTTTAGTTTCACTTCAATTCATAGACTATATGAAATGAAATTGAATGAAACAATCGGGTTTTTAAAAGTAAGTTCATAGCTTTGGAGGTGAAGAGAGCTAACCCGCAAAATCAAGTTTTGAGATACTGAGCAATTAAGGGACAAGGGTGAACTACAAAATATATTTTTCATAATATCTTCTAAACCATTGGTCCGATCTTGATGAAAATTGAGTCGTATAAGGAAAATAGCCTTATTGAATCCCCGTTTAAATATCTATAATAATTGGTAATTAACTATGTAACTAATTTGACTAAAAATGTGGACCTCTGTTCACCACCAAAGCGACGATAGGTCTGGTATCAGAGTTTTTAATCTGCCTGAAAACTTCTGATGTGACTAGACTAGGAATTGAATATAAAACAACCGGGATCTACAATGTAACGTGTCCGAGCCAAGGTAGCGTTACGAAGTATCTAAACATGACACGTTTTTGTATCACATTCATTCCAGTTCAATTTTATCTCGCGTTGGCTGAATTTGACCCTGCCATTTAAATTGGGAGATTTATTCATATGAATTTATTAATATAATATAATATTTAGAAGTATATAATTATAAGTCTAATCTTTATACTAGATTATTATTATAAACAAAGGAGCGTAGGTTTATTAATATCTTGAGTATTCATCATCATTATGATCATGAACATTGTGTGCTTGTAAATATTATGAAATATATTTGTTATAAGTTATGTATTAATGAAATTACGTTTTAGAAATTTATTGAAAACAATAATTATAAACCATAAATTGTGGTTGTTATTCAAAAGCTTAAATAGTGTATTATTGTATACTTATTTATTTCTAATAGAATACTCATACATGTATTCTATTAGAAATTATATCAAAAATAAGTTTTTTTATGGATGTCAAAGTCGTAGTGAAGTGTGAAGCAAGCTTTAAATAAATTAAACAAATGTGTACTATTAGGTCTTGCCACGGTTATTTTATATTTTTCGCCGTAGTGTAATTCGTAGAATTTCTTTGGGTTTTAATTTTATTTATTAAAAAAGTTTGACGAAATTATAGCAAAAAAAAAATTATTTACAAAAAATATTTACTCGCTTATTTTGAAAAATAATTTGTTGCCCCATATACCTATAATTATTAAGATTGAAGCTATAAAATTGTTAAATTTTGTTTCGAAATTTTCGTATTTTTTACGCTTTTCTTCCTCTACACAGAGGGACAAAGAGGGTTATAGTTTTCCGTGTGAACCTGTGGCATAGCACCTGAAACGATATTGATTTGGTTTTTTTTTGTAAGGTGTTTTGATTGTGTGTTCTTAGCAGTGATTTAAAAAATCTGATATCGGGGTCATGACTATTTCATTGTTATTTTAAAACTTTGTCAAAAAAAAATTGTAATTAATTTGCTCTGAACTTTGTTTATGAACAATAAACATTTTCTCAATATATCTGTAATTAGGATGATTCAAGAATAATTTATAGAATCCTGATATGTGAAAAAAAAACATCATTATCAGCCGTAAGACGTCCACTGCCGGACATTAGGCCTCCCTTATGCTCGTTCCTGCGGTCTTGATTACGTTATCGGTCCACCTTGTCGGTTGACGTTCTACACTGCGTTTGCCGATAGACGGTCTTCATTCGAAAACTATACGGCCCCACAAATAATTCGTAAAAAAAAGGTTTCTAATAGTTTCTGGTTGTGCTAAGCGATGTATGATTCGTTACGATCTGTGCGACTGATATTATAATTATTAATAATATAATAATGAATGCCATCTCAAATAATAGTTATTTTATTAACTTGTGTAAATATAGTTAAGGATCCATTATAAGCGAATAATTAAGCCCCAAATAAGATAATTTTAATTTAATTATTGAAATAAACATTTTAAATTATGTTTTGATTTTCATTTGGAAAAATGAGGTTTTCAAATCAAATATCATTTTTTAAGACGTCGCTACTTTTCTATCAATTAATTTCACAATAATCGATTAAAGAATCTACATTTGAAGTCAGTTGAGATTTGATAACTATGTAGTAGGATTGTTTACGTCCATGAAAGTTAGGTACTGAGAATAGTATAAATACTTAGAATTGATAATGGCGTTAAATAGTGCAATATATCGTAATAATTTTCCTAAACAAGTAAATGAGGTTATGCCCTGATATGATAGTTCTTTTATCGTGAATCAGTTCGCGTTAGACCACCAACTTGCCTGATGACAAGCGTCGTTATGGTCGAGTGGAAGATGAAGCACGAAGACTTAAAATACCTACCTACTCACCATGCCTTTGAAAAGCTTTTATAAAATAGTCGATGGTTTAAAAATCCGACATCGTCAAAGGACTAATTGTACCTAGGAGAAAACTGAACTGAAACTTGAACTGACGATATTTACAATGCTGATTGCTGAGGCAAGCGTTCCCCCACTACTGCTTATACTTCACATTTTTTTTTATTTCCAACCCAAAAAGAGAGTTGTTACAAGTTTGACGTTTGTGTATATTGCTTCTTATCTCCCAAAAGTATAAACCGATTTTTTTGTTGATTATGTTGATGTATTAATCGAGACTGGCTTTATCATGTTAATTTTCCAATACAATCTATGAACTGTGGTGTTCATAATTTTAATTAGGTACACTCTTCGTCACACCTCTTATTTTTTGTTTATGTAGGTATTTATCTTGTTTTCCAGCCTTTGTAATAGTGTAGTTATGTCCAAAGTAACAGGCTAAATTGAACCAAATTGGGTAGGTATGCGCGTAGGACGGCCACCGGGACAAGGCAATTTTCATTGAGTTTTCATTGAGGAAGATGATGACTTGTGAAATCTGTCAATAAAGTGACCCTATCATAAATTAGAAGTATTTAAAAAACTACTGTACTTTATCAGCCTTTTTAATAGACCACTGCAGGTCACTGCATGTATAGGCCTATCCACGATGGGTGATTGGGTCATAACCACCACGCTGGTCCAGTCGTGTTGGTGACATACAAGTTCATACAACATTCAAAAGACATACAGGGTTATCTGCCTAAGCTGAAAGGGGGTGATTCAGACCATAATTATGAACAACTTTTACAAAACTGGTCCATACAAAACTGCAACATGAACAACTTTTTCAAAACTGGTCCATACAAAACTGCAACATGAACAACTTTTACAAAACTGATCCGTACAAAACTGCAACATGAACAACTTTTACAAAACTGATCCATACAAAACTGCAACATGAACAACTTTTACAAAACTGGTCCATACAAAACTGCAACATGAACAACTTTTTCAAAACTGGTCCATACAAAAATGCAACATGAACAATTTTTACAAAACTGGTCCATACAAAACTGCAACATGAACAACTTTTACAAAACTGGTCCATACAAAACTGCAACATGAACAACTTTTTCAAAACTGCAACATGAACAACTTTTACAAAACTGATCCATAGAAAACTGCAACATGAACAACTTTTACAAAACTGGTCCATACAAAACTGCAACTCGGAATCGACATAATGTAGGTATGAAATAGCTGATTTTTTTCTCGAATTATGGGTTGATTCCATAGTAATAGTCATAATGATGGTCTAAATCACCTTGCGGCATAGTTCATCCATTAGTGGTATACGAAAGAACTCCTAATATTTTGAGTGCGTACGAATGACGTTTAAAAAGGCCCAGTTTTAAATTCATTCGTTTTCTTTCAGACTTTTTATACTACCTCTATAGGTAAGAAAACGAATGAATTTAAAACTGGGCCTTTTTAAACGTCATTCGCACGCACTCAAAATATTACTAAGTTTCTATCAAAAGTAGCCCTTAGCCATAGCCATCATTGGCAATTTTTTCGGGCTGGTTTTTATACCTGCTTTTAAAACTCGTGTATTCTAGATTAATGCAGTTTAAAATTACTTGGGTATTATTCAGTGTGTTTAATGAACTTTAATAACAATAATTAGTACCTAAGTACGCTTGAAAAATAAAGATAATTCTCACGTTAAGGATAAAGTAGGTAATACTTTTAGCACTACACTTTTACATTGTGTTTAGCGTCATACTATCAACGTCCTGCCTACGTCTCATCTGACCTTTGTGACGTCATGCTACGCACTATGAGTTTCACACAAAACTACATTTTCGTAATTCAGTGCAATCTATCTTAAAATTCTGACAATTCCCAAATGCAATGAAATAATCATTTCATGCAACAACTTTTTTTTAAAATTCAATCACTTTTTGCCTGAGCTCATTGCGAATGATGACGTATTTCGACGTTTTCCCGCTTCTTCCCTCTTGCGAACTTTCGCCTCTCGCATTACGTGTTGCGTCACTGTTTCACCCTCTGACGTCAAGAGCCACAGAATAATATCTAATTACTATACGCATAAGATTTAGTAAAAACTTTCTATTTTTAGCCTGATGTTTACGTGTGGCCTTGATAATTTTGTTTACTAGGTACTGTAAAAAAATGTGTATAATGTCATTCCCACAGCTAAGGTCCCGATAACTTGTGAACTCTGGATTATCTCATTCTATGGACAGATTGCGTGGATAGTAAACAGGGAAGAGAGAATCGGTTGATTTTACATGGGGTTCCGTTGATAATTGTGTAAAATAATTAATCATAGCCGAGTTTGAAACAGATTTCGGTTAATGACAAGAAAGCCGTACCTATACATATAACAGCTTGTGCGTTTAGTGCGAGTTTTACAACTTGGCTTACACCTTGGCTAGATTGGCTATAAATAATTCTATTCGTATTCCTATTTAATCGTATATTTCCGGGTACAGCCATAACCCAAAACTTGATTATTTTGTAGCTGGGACAGCTGGCTACTTTTGTGCATCCCAGAAATATAGAATGCGTCAACATAAAATGCGTCGACATCTAAATTTTATGGGGTGGAAATAGAAATAGAAAGTGATCAAAGCATTTTATTTTACTCTCTTATCAACGCCTGTGAATGGTTAAGATTAGATTCAACGAATAAACGATTCGTATTGTTTTTGGGTAGCATTATAATAAACTTCTTTTTCCAATCTCTTTGCTGAGATGTTGATGTTGAGTAAAGGTCGAAACATACTATCGGACGCGGCTTACGGACGCGACTGACAGCCGCGATCTAGACTATGAAAGTACACTGAGCCGTGCACACTGTCGGACATAAGTCGCGGACGTCACCTTCGGACGACCTTGACCGTTCGAACGTCCGAGAGCGATCTGGCACACCGGATGTTTTAAGACTGTGCACATTGCTAAGTCGCGGCTGTCAGTCGCGTCCGTCAGCCGCGTCCGATAGTATTTTTCCGGCTTAAGAAGTTTTACAAAAGTCATCTAAAAAAGCCTATCAAGTCAAAAAATGTCACGTTCTAATTACCTATTATTAAATTATTGTAACGAGTGCATGATCTACTTTCAATGCGTCACGTGTACCTTCATGACTATAAGACATTAGTAATGCATGAATCAAACTTAATAAATCAATACTTCCGTCTGCCAATCGGGGGTAAAGTATAAAGAACGTTTGAACATTCATTCCATACGGGACCCTAAGTTAGCGAGTACCTACTCAGTGATACACCCATCTGATGAAATAGGGGTCTGGGACTCAGTCTAGTCGGGACTTTGGGCGCGCATGCGTTGTGTAGACTCCGTCAGGGTGACAGTATAACAACCACGCGGGCAGGGGTAAACACCGAATCCCTTATTTTCATTAATTTACGTTTTTTTGTGTGAAAAATGGCTGAAGAGAAGAAAGCCAGCGAACCTGGCGAAACTATAGGACTGCTCGATAAAAAGGTAAGCGATTTGCTATCACATTTTTCGTAGGTGATGTAATGTCAAGTAAAGGTCGTGGGTTATTTTGGGCATTTGTAACTTAGGTAGGTGTAATAAAGTCGGCTTTGGCTTGAATTTTGTACAGATGATTTGATTATTTTTCGGCTGTTTTAGGTAAAATACTGTTTGTATATTTACAAGTCACTAAGTGCCAAATAAGTGGCTATTGATGTTTCTTTTTGTACCTGATTAGTGTGTGTACCATCCGGATACGCAAACATTTTGCGTATGAAGTTTTGTTTGAGAAGTCATTAACACTGCAATGGCCAGTCAACGGCATTTTCCATGCAAAGCTAAGATAAATATATTTCGTATGTTTGACGTCGTCGTAATGCGTTGGATAAATGAGTATTATTAGGAGAAATCTACGTCATTTTGCAGACAAAATTTAAATAATTTCTAGCGCGTAGTTTATTTGGTATTTTATTAATATTGCCCGCTGGACCTAGAGTCTTCGATACTTATATTAAATTCAGTACCTACGTTTAGTTACATTTGTAAAACAAGACATATCAATAGAGGTAGAGCACATTAAGGTGACTTAAAGTGACGATATTCTTTATATAAACAATCAATTTTCTAAGGGAATGAAATAAAATACTAGCCAATCATTTAAAAGTGCGAATGATCATTTACTTAAGCAAATCTATAGAGCATTAGCAATTATTTTTCGTACGCTGTAATACTTCCTTTATCGAGATTTTTACTTGCACGCAACGATATCAATGCTTTGTACGTAAACTATAATTATTTCTATGAGATTTATATAGTGCCATCGGCTGACGTAGTTAGTTTAATTTCCATAAATTCGTTACTCGAACTATGTGCCCTTATAAGATACTTATGTGCCCTTACAAGTATCTTGTAAGGACACATAGTTCGAAAAGATCATCGGCCCGATGGGTCGTAAAGTTCTCGAATGGCGACCACGTACCTATCGGCAAGCGTAGCATAGATCGTCCTCCTACTAGGTGGACCGACGATATAATCAAGATGGAACAGAAAGAAACATTATGGATCTTATTAGAAATCTAAAGGGAATATAGGTACCTATATGTCCAACAGTGGATGTCCAACGGTTGATAAAATAGAATAACTATTAATGACTGCCTCGGTGGCTCAGTGATTAGTGACCCTAACTTCTAGATCAAAGAGTGGGTTCGTTCGCCACCAAAAGCAAATATTTATACTCGTAAATATGTGTAAATAAATATTTTGGGACATCTTACACACGGCCTCTGACCCCAAACTAAGTGATTAATTATGTGATAAACATAAGTGTTTGTTCTGTGTCTGGATGTTATTTAGTTACTATCTATATAAGTATGTATTCAAAAATAAGTATATCAGTCCCTGGCAGCCATATCACAAGCTTTGCTTAGTTTGGGGTCAGAGGCCGTATGTAAAATGTCCCTAAATATATTTTTACAGTATAGTATTGTAGTAGTTTAGTTTTTGTGTAGTATTTTACGTAGGTATATCTCTGTCCTCCTCGGCAGCAGAGAGTAAATTAAACACAAGACAAAACCCTTTCAAATATGCAAAAACTTGCAAACAATGAGATGATAAATAACATCTTTAATTTCCATAACAATCTTAGAACTAATTACTAAACAGATTTCAGCGATTAGGTACTTACGAGCACCCAGGGTTTACTAGGTATCTTGGCAAAGGTCGATGCTAATTCAGGCTAATTAGTCGAACTGCTATTATTGCTAAGAATAATTGCTCATCTAGAATACCTACTTACTGATAACAAAAACTGATAAATAGGTCACTCTATCTTGTCCAGTATCGTAGCTTGGGTCATGAGCGTATAGTAGTTGTAGGGAAAGTTACTCAGAAATATTTGCTAGAAAAAACTTAATTTTCAAAAATTATGTTCTAAAAAAAAGATAACTTTGTAGCCATAGATTTCATGGAACTATAAGCTAAAATAAAAACCATATCGATCACAATAACTTGCAAATTAATAAATCGCATCAAATTCGGTTCATTAATTTGGGAGATAGGTACCTACTACTATGACGAGTTAGGTAGTGGAAATATCAATAGGCTGAGTAAGCTGAAGCCTAGCTTTTAGGACCTTTGAGAAAAGTTTGAGTCAGACAAAATCAACTTACGAATATCGCCAAACATTTTTATTTATTGTGAAAACTTTTGTACAAAAATAGTTGTCAGGGACTTTGTAGAGTCAGGTTTTGATTCTCAGTGGTTTAACTGTCGCCAAAGAAGATATAATAATACTACGCTGTCGCACTAATGAGAAAAAACCGGACAAGTGCGAGTCAGGCTTGCACACCGAGGGTTCCGTACAAATTCAGAAAATTTCACAATTTTGGGAAGTAAGTTGTTAAAATCTTATACCATACCTAATCATCGACAAATAAGTTTTTTTTTCACTTTTTTCGTTATAGGATTCATCGAAAATTACACATTGTTAAAATAATTAAAATCCTGTTTTAGCATGTGCTAATGAAGTTCTTTTATATGATACCTTACATGATACGATTTACTCACTTTGAATTTTGAACTCATATTTTGTGAATTTTGAGGTCCTATTTTTTTGTGATTTTAATATAAATGTACTCTGAGACAATGCTTCTCACCAAATTTCGTAGTTCTATGTCAACAGGAAGTACCCTGTAGGTTTTGATTTTTGTGAGTGTCGAAATATGCGGTTTTTTACGACATAAACGGCTCTAACTTTTTTAAACGATAAGTGAGAAGTTTTCCCTTTACACGACTGCAAGAGACCATAGATATACGTATACAGTTTAAATTTCAACTCGATATCTGTACGCGTTTCCGAGATAAAGAGTCGTGACATACGGACAGACGGACAACAAAGTGATCGTATAAGGGTTCCGTTTTTTCCTTTTGAAGCACGGAACCCTAAAAATAATTCTTACTAGTTCGACGATCGAACTTAAGCATAGATAGATAGATAATTCTTTATTAGCTTAACCAAATACAATACAAACACATGAAAAATAAAAGCATAGGTAATTATTTTCCGCAAAAAATGGCACAACCAACTTAAATCGTGTATAAAATTCGAATAGTTCGCTCGAATCGATGTAGGTATACAATTTTCACAATATTGTTGATTTTTCAAAAACGGCTCAGCCGATTTCGATAAAGTTTAAATGGGACCACTTTGAGAATATACCCTTTCGAACTAAAACAAATATTTTTTAAATCGGTTTACAATTGGCGATAATATCGATGAACATAAGTACACAAAAAATAAGTACTTACCTACATACAGACGAATATAAAAGCTCCTCCTTTTTCAGTTCGGTTAAAAATACGATTTCGAGGGTTTTACAATATGAGATAAATTTTAAACAATTTTGTTGTTATTATACGAAACTTGTTGTCAAGAAATATAATAAATAAATAATTATTATTCCATATCATATCACACATTAAGAAGGCACGTGAGGATAATCTGGAGAACTCTAGCTATATCTAGAGATTTATCTGAAGTACAGAATTATCTCTATTACGCAAATGAAAAAAATATATTCTATTGTTAGTGCCTACTTTTTTGTCTCGCGTGATAGATTAGATCTAATCAATCTGTATGTTATTATGTTACTAGGTATTCATTATTGCGGGTTATTTGTAAAGGATATACCTATTAAACGGAAAGAAGATCGCTAGGAAGCTAAGCACCACTTTTTCCAAGATGGCGGCTGTGGGACAAGGGCGGCAACCCCACAAACTTGGGGTTAATCTTCTATTGACCCCCCACACATGTCCCAAAAAATAAAATGTAAAGCTCATGTAACATTTCGATGGACTAAAGTTACTCTGCTGAAAAGCCGTGATTCCTGAAATGTTATTTTCTCATTATTTTTGTTGAGCGCTACCGTGGCTCAGATGTCTCGTTAAATTGTAGGCCCTGGTTGTTTTAACCGTTTAGCCGCATCAGTTTATCAGTTCGGTGGACTAAAAATCTCCACCAGGGCTAGCCACCCGATCTATATACTTACTTACTTTTATTATTTCTATATAAGTAATTTTTGCTGGGAAGAAATAGTTGTTTCAAAAAATCAACACTTTCTGTTCTACTAAAGTATTGTATGATACATAAATAATCTGATGAAATTCCTGTCACTTCGTTCGTTCGTTCGTTTCAGCCATAGGACGTCCAATGCTGGACATAGGCCGCCCCTAAAGATCTCTAGTAAGACCGGTTACTTATCACAAAATAAATTATTGTCTGTATTAGACCGTAAGTAGGTGTCTAACTTTACGTGAACTTATTTTCTGTTCAATACCGTCACCTAGTTACTAGTACCTACTTACCTACTATGGTTTCACGACAGATTACATACTACACCTGCATTGTGTCAACATCTGACTCTATAGTTAAGACTCTACACAAAATCTCGGGGGTGATGTTAGTCGATATTAGGAGGTTCAAGTTCATTATTTAATTGAATTTATTTTGTATAATCCAAGAATCTGGTGTTTATTTGGCTCAACGTATAAGCATTGCCATTCAGCGTGGCAATGCTGCCAGCATGCAAGGAACAAAGGCAAAATCTATCAATCTCAAAAATACTAGAGGAAGACACTGGCTTCCGAAACATGGTATTATACCTACCTACAACGTTACTACGCAATACCATTCTATGGCAAATATGGCAATACACGCTATAGGTACTAGTTGCGAGTAAATCCATTCCATAGACGTAAATAAAAGCTTTTCTATTCTTTTATGATTGCCTTCTCCAATTGATCAGTTTCATCATTCATGAGATAATTTTTTCCAGTATCTTGTATTACTGTGACAGCATCTTCTGTTTACTAAATTATGACCCAACTCAACATAATACCTACTACGTGTTAGCAAATAATGGCCAAGCATTATTGTAGAGGTAAAAAACATTACTCAGAACAAAATAATTTAAAAATAACCACTGCGACAACAACGTGTAAACAAGTCTTTCCTACGAAATCTTTACTAATACATGTTATAAATCCGAAAGTGTGTTTGTTGGTTTGTTTGTTACTCTTTCGCGCAGCAACGGAGAGACAGATCTAATTAATTTTTTGCATGGATACACTTTAAAGATTTAAAAGTAAGGTTTAATGTTAGACTATTAATCCCGAAAAAATAAGATGTTCCTGCTCTTTACATTGTATGGAGCTCCCTAAAATAATGGTAAAGGATCATGTAAAATGTATGGAGTACTATGAAGTTCCCTTAAATAACATTTTATTTTTTATTTGTTTGTGCCATCACAACCAATAATCACGCGGGCAAAGCAGCAGGTAACATTTTCTCGGGCTATTTACGAATTCCTTCTACAGTCAGTTCGCATAATTTTGCTATTAAGTACGTCGTAAATGTGCGTACATAGTTCTATATTTAGATCGCCGGACAATAGACTGAGGTAGTGAGATAATCTGTCTCAATGGGATGCATCCGCTGGAGCTGAGATCTGATTTGACGCCTCCGTTATTTTAGACTGACTTCGGGAAATGTAGAGGTTTGGTTGCCTAAGCAGAAGATTGATTTAGTACGCTAATTTTAATAAAATTAAAATTGCTGTCATTTTAAGAAGTAAAATAGGAAGTGCTGACTTCCAGATGCCACTCCCAAGGGTTAAAGCATAGACCTAATGCTTTAACCCTACAAACAAGATGACCAAACATGGTTAAGCCACAGAGTTATTACAACTAGAGGGATAATGGATAATGGCTGCCTCGGTGGCTCAGTGGTCAGTGACCCTAACTACTGGGTCAAAGAGGCGTGGGTTTGATCCCCAGGGCAAGTATTTATGTGATGAACATAGGTGTTTCCTCTGTTTCTGCGTGTTATTTAATTACTATCTATATAAGTATGTATTTAAAAAATATATATAAGTAGTTTATCAGTCTCTGGCAGCCATATCACAAGCTTTGCTTAGTTTGGGGTCAGAGGCCGTGTGTAAGATGTTCTCAAATATTTATTATTATTATTTAATGTGGTCGATCGAGAAAATCTGAAGGAGATGCATTATTTATTATTATTATTATTTACAGTAAAATATAGCTTTACAGATTACACAAAATCCAATACGCTACATTTTACTTTACTTAAAAAACTATATACATAACAGGTAAGTACTTAAAAAATATTCTAAAAAATATAGGAACACAAAATAATCAACAATTCAAAACATATAACATGCATTGATTTAATATGGCATGAGTTAGAAAGAGACATGAAAAATATCTCGTTTATGTGGCTAGTGTGGATAGTGTCAAATTCGAATTCTTATTTGACAGTTTTGACAGCTCAGGGCAAAATTTTCCATACATTTTTGTGGTTGAGAATTGCCTCAAGCGACAACAGCGCTATCTCTCTGGTTGTATTAGCTGTGTATCAGCACTGTTTTAAACTAGCCTTCAAGGAATGAGTCAATGAGAACACAAATATCAATGATTTCTTTCGCTGTTTGGTTTTGAGCACATACCTACTCATATTCGCAAAATCAAAGAAAACAACTGGATTCATAAAGTTCGTGTTTCAAAGAATGTATAATTTTACAACCCAATACTTCATCAAGTGCTGTTATAAGTAGTCGGATTCTGTACCTTTACTTTGCAATTTTCCGGAATACAAAGTACCAGTAATAAGCGATTTAAAATTTACCCTTATCATAAGGAGTTTCTCCTCCACAACATTATTTATTATGACAGTGACCAAAATTGGTACCAAATACGCCATTTTGAATCACCTGTCAATAAGTAGTAAGTCTTTGTCTCTCTTGCTTGGTAAAGTGCGTAGGTAAGAGATGGATGAATGGATAGCAACGGAAAAATCGATCGTGGCGCTGCCAGTTACTGTGTTAGTCAAGTTTGTGACTTGGTTCTTGTTTTTGATTGCCTTAAAGAAGGTCAGTGGCCGCTACCACCCACTTGAATGCTTCAGACATCTATGTAGGCTATCTGCAGAACATGTAAAATTCGTGCCGCAAAATTCTAAAATTAAAATTTTATGTGCCTTAATTTAGATTATTATTATTCGTAAACGTGAAATAATAACAGGTTACGTAAATAATATCTTTATTTAATGTAGCTGCTTCTGGCTAGTGTCAATTCAAGTTTTTCCTTCACGTTTAACAACGCATCTAAATGAGCGTGTCCTGTTTATGGACTCGTATAGTAGGTGTATTATTTTAAAGTTCTGACGCGGAAAGCACAATTGTAATTATTGCGCGAGCAGAGCAAGCGCTATTTTTTTCAATAAAACAAAGGAAATCATAAGTACCTAAGTAACACTAGTGCGCATCGTGCGCGAAAATTGGAAGTAGCTTCTGACGATCTGGAGTATAGATTTCATACGCATATACCGCAAAGCGTTATTGACCGAAGCGAAGCGAAAATCTCTGCTTCAAATAGACGATTTTGCTTTCGTCTATCCTGATGTTGATTTCCGTCTTCAGGTCGCGCCGAAAGCTAATTTTTCAACGAATCTCGACGGAATTTGGTACACAGGTTTTATATAGATATTTATACGCATAATCATTGCCATAGATTAATAATAGGTACTCATAATTTGTCTATGGCATTGCCAATCAGCGTGACAAAGCAGCTAGCATGCTGGGCCCGCTGCCAACTGGCAGTGGGCTTGAGCATTTGGATTATCTTTAGACCTTCAAGGGTCTGTGGATGATTCAATTGCTTTTTATGTAGTAGTAGTAGTGTAAGTAGTTTTAGCATATAAAGTAGGTTTTATTTATTAATGTTATTTTTATCAGCGGCGATTTTTGATTGAGGTCAAAAACGAGGAAATTTGATATCGCGCTACTAGTCAATTTCGATTTTATTTGACAAAGTTTTTTAGTAGCTGAATCCTAACAAGATTTGCGAGTATTAATCAAATCGGCCAAAAGGGAGTAGAGACTAAGAATATTCGATGTTGCGAGGTCTACTGTTTGGAGAACTACTAGTTTATTTATCTTCGACTACTCACGCTCGGCAGAAAATCAGCCTAATGATCGGAAACATTGCACAAGCGAGTGCATTCACACGCACACGTCATCTTGCATTCTCGTTGCGAAAACCCGTCGACATCGGCAGGGATTTCCAAGTAGAAATTACCGCAAATCAGTGTTTTTACCTCGTTGCAAACTGGTCTGATTGGCGCGTGAGGGGGCTCGGCGCACACACCCGAGTGGGGGGAATCAAGGTTACTATAAATGGGGCAGTTTTATCTTAATCGAGTAAAGTGCCTACGGCTACGATAGCACACGAAAACAATGTATGTCATCCAATGGTTGTGGGCAGAATCGAACGACGTTTGTGTAAAAGATCCTTGACCAACCCTCACCTCACTGGATCGGCGGCGGCGCGGCGTGGTGGATAATAGGGGTAGTGGATAGGCCTGGGTTCATATTGTGTCTGACGTTCGGTGTCGCTTTTACTCCTGTCTCCTTTCTAATGTATCTATTAGAAAAGCTTATTTCCAGCTCTTAAAAGTCCTGCAGCTGTTATGATGATAGTGATACGTTTATTTTACACTGAGCGCCATACAAATTGAAAGATGGGAATTTAGCCGCAGATGACACTTCGCCGTGATTCGCTAATTATTGCGCATGTGTGTACAATGCCTATACAAATGGCGAAGTAGTGAGCTCGGGCGTAGGGAGCGCCCGGGAGGCATGAGGTTGGCGAGCAGGTGTGCCCCGGCGTTTCGTCTCTCTGGCTTCCGCGCGTACCCATATTTCGGCTTTTGCGCAGAACGCTGCCTTGTACCTGTACCTGCTACTTTTTCACGAAAAAAAATACCCGAGTACAGGTTATAGACATTAAAATACTATAAAAAGCGGTCGTTCGTTTCGCACTCCATATCCACAAATTCATACCTCCAAATTACCCCTCCTTTTGCTCAATGGTTAAAAATACAAGTCACTCAATATCACGAGTTATTTTATATGTATTGAATTATTATTATTCGCAAAAAAAGGCTAAACCGATTTCAATCGTGTACAAAATACGAATAGTTCGCTTAAATTGATGTATATTTTTTTTACATTATTGTTGATTTCAAAAACGGCTCAGCCGATTTCGATAAAATATAAATAGGACTACCTCGAGAGTATACCATTTCGAACTTAATAAGAATTATTTGATTCGGTTTACAATTGGCGAAAATATCAACGAACATTCCAAAAAAATACATACAGACGAACATTGGTAGAACCTTCTCCTTTTTGGAAATCGGTTAAAAATTGTATCTTTAGTCGTTTAAGCTAATTTTAATCCAAAATGCGAATTATTTTTACTACCTAGAAGTCAATTCGTATCATTCGCCACTGCGTAAAATCGTAGAGCTCTCCATCCTTATCTAAATAATCACAGGCATTTTTTAAATTAAACTATGTTGAAGTTAATTAAATTCCATAGATAAACGACTATAGGTTTACAGTTACGCCAATGACTTTTAAAATCAGTTAAAATTGGCAACATTTATTTTGGATGAATCATCTGTATTGTCGAACACGCAACTTTATTCACACTTTGTATTTTTACAAACATGTTTTTATGTTATTCTGCTAAAGAAAAAGTTAATCATAGCGTGACGGAATTCAGCTGATCCATTCCTACTGTATCATTTTAACAAGTATGATGGTGTTTTAAATTATAGGACGCTATAGTTTGTTCTAGAATACGATTTAAAATAAAAGTCATGATGCAATTATATTTGACAAGTACAGATGTGCCAATTAAGTACCTACCTAGACTAAATTATTGCAACCCGGATGCGGTCAAACGCAAGCATCTGAGTAATAAATAAGTTATTACAGGGTTATTGTCAACATCTGCAATGCATTTTCTCTGTATCGAAGGTGCTGAAATTTGCTCTATAATTTTTAGGGTTCCGTACCCAAAGGGTAAAGACGGAACCCTATTACTAAGCCTCCGCTGTCCGTCCGTCTGTCTGTCACCAGGCTGTATCTCATGAACCGCAATAGCTAGACAGTTGAATTTTTTACAGATACTGTATATCTGTACTGGGGGCTCCCATACAACAAATCTGTTTTTCTTGCCGTTATTCGCTCGATATTAATAACGGTAACAGATAGACGCTTGAAATATTTACAGAAGATTTAGTTGTACTGTACTTTACTGTACCAGCCTTTTTAATAGTCCACTGCAGGACGTAGGCCTACCCACGAAGGGTGTTTGGGCCATATCCACCACGCTGGCCCAGTGCGGGTTAGTGGATTCACATACGCCTTTGAATTTCTTCTACGGACGTATGCAGGTTGCCTCACGATGTTTTCCGTCACCGAAAAGCCAGTGGTGTGAAATTCCGTACATAAATTCCAAAGAACTCATTGGTACGGGACCGGGGATTTGAACCCACGCCCTCACGATTGTAAGGCGGGTGTCACTACTTCTAGACCACCACGGCTTCCCGGATTTAGTTGTATGTTTACTTTAATAATTAATTATCAAATTAAAATAATATAAATATTCAAGGGGGGCTCCCATACAGTACGGAACCCTACGTGCGCGAGTTTGACTCGCACTTGGCCGATTATTTGATCATTCATCACAAAAATTTTGGTAATTATTTCTGTACTGTTCTTATTCAATTATATTGTAGCGCTCGTAGCGTAGTTTGACGAGGTGTTTGTCAGCGATCACCGAAATTAAGCAACGTTCTGCACGGTCAGTATTTGGATGGGTGACCGCGGGTGGCATTTTCCAACTGAGCGCTACCGTGGCTCGGATGACACGTTAAATTGTAGGTCCCGGTTGTTTTAACCGTTTAGCCATGCCAGAGGCCTTCAGGCGGCCTAAAAACTCTGACACCAGGGCTAGCCACCCGGCCTATACGAACTTACTTACTTTATTCAATTATAAATGTGCACAAATTAGGTACTTACCTACTAATTTGAGAGCAATCAAGTCCGTCAAATTAACAAATAGTTTCGGTACCTATACTAATGTGAGGTTAAGAAATAGGTATAACTTTTAATTGGTATTTATCAAAACACTGAAACTAAGCTACAGTCAAGAAGCAATTGTTTTGCACATTTTAAAATATAAAAAGTAACTTTGGAAAACATGTACCGCCTTACCATAAAAGTAAACACGCTTTAAACACTGTTTAACCGTGGAATTTCTACTGTTAAACAAAGTCTATAGCGTGCGTTAAACTTTTGTGGTAAGACGGGTAGAGTTTGGTAGCCGACATTGCAAGACATAAAACAAAAACTTTTTAAGAAAATATAGTAGCTGCTTTACTATATGTACCTACTTTTGGAAAAACTGTTTCAGCCAATTTTTTTACCTTATTATTATATACTACGAGACTAATCGCGCACTAAAATTACGAGATAAATAAATACCTCCTCATCCCGACGTTTCGGCCGAGTTGCATCGACGGTGGTCACGGGTAGACTCATATTGAGTCTACTACATATTGAGTATATTGAGTCTACCCGTGACCACGGTCGATGCAACTAGGCCGAAACGTCGCGTCGGGATGATGAGGTATTTTTTATCTCGTAATTTTAGTGCGCGATTAGTCCCGTAGTATATAATAATAATGTGTTCAAATCGCGAAAGTTTAAAAACAACAATTTTTTTACCAATAACCCTGTATAATGACGACATTTTGAGACCAATTTTCCTTATGGGCGAGGCTCCCCAACTTTCACTGTCCTTCAGTCGGTTCTGGGCTTTACCACTGAATGCATTACCATTACATTAACTGCTGCCTACCTACATTTACTACGTTACGTTTTGTAGGTACGTACGTATTTAGATAACGTAGGGTCTCATTTTCACATAATCACTACTTGAAATGTGATGTCATTATTTATTTTCAATTCGATAATAATTTTACCAACCGGCATGTGCAGTGGGCATAAACAGGGTCATAGGTTTAATATCGCATACGCAAATATACGCAAAACCTTTTAAGGGCGGGTCTAGTACATTTAGACAAACAACTAAGCATTTGGATTAGGTATCTTTAGACCTTCAAGGTTCTGTGAATGATACAATTGCTTTTTGTGTAGTAGTAGTTTCAGCTTAAGTATGTGGTATTGTAGTTATTTTGTTGAAGTTAGTAAAGGCATACCCTATTTGAAATAAAACCGAGCAAGTGCGAGTCAGGCTCGCACATCGAGGGTTCCGTACAAATTCAGAAAATTTCACAAAATTGGGAAGTAAGTTGTTAAAATCTGTACTCAACTAAATTTCAACTCGATATATTTACGCGTTCCCGAGATAAAGAGTCTTGACATACACACAGACGAACAGACGCACAGACGGACAACAAAGTGATCCTATAAGGGTTCCGTTTTTTCCGTTTGAGGTACGGAACCCTAAAAATAAAATATCGCAGTTGAACTTTTGAAAATTTTCTTCAGCATATTTGCGTCAGTAATTTACATATCGCTTATAAAGTCGCTATTTACAATTTAACGCGCCATCCGAGCCACAGTAGCGCTCAGTTGAAAAATGCCACCTGCATTGTCCCGTTTTTTTTAATCGTTTAAACGTCAGAGGCCTTCAGGCGGCCTAAAAACTCTGACACCAGGGCTAGCAGGGCCGTATAGGCCGGGTGGGCCTATACAAACTTACTTAGTCGCTATTTAGATATCAATTGTTTATAACGATGAGCATAAGCATGTACACCTCTGAAAGTCATTGTATCTTTTTTTATTTATAAACTCTATCTATCTTTTATATCAATCCAGTACCTATCTGCTCTACCAATCATACCTATCAGGTTTTTTCTCGGATGAAAAGCTAGCAGAAATGTTTAATCCATCCACTAGACTAGGTATATAAACTGTTTATATTCAAATAGGTATATAATATATATGTATAATTGTATATTCATGAGGAATTTCAATTTGACGAGGAGTTCAACATATTATTGTGAGACTCGAGCACTATTTATGTAGGTAGAGGTAATACTTCATACTGCAAATTCCTATTAATTTGTAGGTACGTAGTATTACAAAAATAAAATGTTCCATTGTACCTGTGTACCTTTATTGTTAAATGACATAAACCATAAACAGGCAAACTTTCAATAGGTAAATACATTTTAATTAATTTAACATTATCATTTAAATAGGAGATGTATTTATATATTCTGCGACAATGACACTTTATAGGTAACTATGTATCTGTTATTCTGTTCTTATGTATTCACTGAATATTCATATTCATTATTAATATTATTTATTGATATCAAAAATATAAAAGATACACTCCAATAGATTATCAGACTAACAGACTGCCTCGGTGGCCCACGGCAAGCATTTATGTGGTGAACATAGGTGTTTGCTCTGTGTCTGTATGTATTTAAAATGTATGTATGTATATGTAGTATATCAGTCTCTGGCAGCCATATCACAAGCTTTGCTTAGTTTGGGGTCAGATACCATGTGTAAGATGTCCCCAAATATTTGTATTTATTATTAACTAGTTTTTACCCGCGGCTTCGCCGCATACGCAATATATTATTATAATTTATAGCCTATGTGTTATTCTAATATATAAGCTATATTAATGCAAAGTTTCATCTCAATCCGTTCAGTAGTTTTTGCGTGAAAGAGTAACAAACATCCATACATCCATCCATCCATCCTCACAAACTTTCGCGTTTATAATATTAGTAGGATAAAAGAAGTAAATGTTTGTATATACTAGACTTTTTAATAGTCCACTGCAGGACGTAGGCCTACACCCATGAAGGGTGGATATGATTGGGCCATATCTACCACGCTGGCCCAGTGCGGATTGGTGTATTCACATATGCCATCGAATTTCTTCCACGGACGTATGCAGGTTGTCTCACGATATTTACCTTCACCGAAAAGCCAGTGGTGAAAATTCCGTACATAAGTTCCAAAGAAACTCATTGGTACTGAGATATGAACCCACGATCTCAAGAATGTCAGGTTACATCCACTAGACCACCACGGCTTCAAATAAGTAAATATAAATATAAAATAAGTAAATATGTACGTACATTGTACAAGGAAAATGTACTTTTTAATGCACATATGCGATCAGGTAGATGTAAAAGTACTGAACGAAATGTAAGCACATTTCGTAAGCAGTTCATGCCTCAGGGAATCCCAGCAAAAGTTGTTCGATGTTTTCGAAATATTGGCAAAGCGAACGAAATTATCAATAAACACTGGTTATTTATGAGATAATTCTTATTTTATTGCTAAATCCGATAAGTTTTGTACACAGCAATAAATAATAAATGCTCCGTGACACTTGCAAACGTCCGAAAAAGAAATTCGATGGCGTATTTGAACCCACCTACCCGCAACGGTGCGGTGTCAGCGTGGTGAATAAGGCGTAGTAGTTCGTAGGTAGGCCTATGTATAAAAGAAATTCGATGGCGTATTTGAACCCACCTACCCGCAACGGTGCGGTGTCAGCGTGGTGAATAAGGCGTAGTAGTTCGTAGGTAGGCCTATGTATAAAAGAAATTCGATGGCGTATTTGAACCCACCTACCCGCAACGGTGCGGTGTCAGCGTGGTGAATAAGGTAGCGAAGCGTAGCAGTTCGTAGGTAGGCCTATGTATGAAGGAAAATACGATACTGTTTCCAGCGGTCAGCGTGCAGCACTACTTTTTATTGGCAAGTATACTAAGTGATGCAAAGATGATGATGATGCAATCTAGTTCATCAACTTATTGATTTTTCTTTATATTTTCCTTTATAAATATTCAATCTCTATTCAATACACATACTCATTTATTTATAATAAGCTACTTGTAATTTTCTGTTACCTACATGAGAGTAAGTTTTTGGTAAAAACTTAGTTAAATTCATGGTTAGTTAATATTTGAAAACATTGAAAAAATAATTTTCATCTAGCGTATTGTAAGACTGACCACTGGCAAAGAATATAGGTAGGTATATAGGTACCTAATACTACCCAATGGTTAAGTAGGTATAGACGAGAATGAGAAACAATAAGCAATTAGATTGACGTGGATACAATGAATAAGTCTGCTCATTATTCGTTCTCTACCTAAATAATAACAACGTAAACAAAAAATATTTTTCATTTAACGGCAAAAGTGTCTTTATTAACTACAATAAGATACAACACTACTTTATATGCTAAAACTACCTACGCTACTACTACATAGAAAGCAATTGGATCATCCACAGACCCTTGAAGGTCTAAAGATTATCCAAATGCTCAAGCCCACTGCTAGTTGGCAGCGTGCCCAGCATGCGTGGCAGCAATGCCACGCTGAATAGCAATGCACCAAATAAACACCAGCTGTTGTTGTTTTCAGTTGTTTTCAATGGAAAATAATTACTTTGGTATTTATAGATCTTGTTTGTGAGTTAAAACCTATTGTAACCGGATCGAGTTTGAATTGAATCAATCTTTGGAATTTTAATTGATTGGCTCTACTAGATAATGCATGCGATAGCTAACTGCACTTTTCGACCAAACAGTTCTTATCGACTTTAAAATCTAAGTTTTAACCCGTATAAATAAAATACTTCCAAATAGTAAGCCCTTCTGATAACCTCAATATGTATAATTATTCAAAGAGCTGCACCCTTTGCATGGCAAAGGCATTAATCCATTTTTGACCGACGAACCACCGTGCTCTATTCGACGCGTATATTTATTTTTATGTAGGTATAACCTATAACTTTAATAACGTATAACTTTTTTCAAAAGGTCCGATTTCAATATCCGATCTTTAAAAGAAAGAGTATACTTCGAAATTGGTCCCATTTAAATTTTATCGAAATCGGCTGAGCTATTTTTGATAAATCAACAATAACGTGAAAAATGCTACATCGATCCGTGCGAAATATTCGCGAAATCTGTACACGGGTGAAGTCAGTCATGCTATTTTTTGCAAAAAATAATTATTAGTATTATAATATTCGCTGTTGATGACCGATGGGCTCGAAAGTGTCGAAACGTTACCGAGTGGAGACCACGTAACGGCAAGCGCAGCGTAGGACGTCCACCCACAAGGTGGACGGATGACATTAAGGTTAAGGATCGCGCTGGATGCAAGTCGTTAACTCGTTACCAACCGGTCTTGGAGATTTATAGGGGAGGCCTATGTCCAGCAGTGGACGTCCTATCAATGTCAATCCATATTTTGTTTCCTCTTCTGAGAAGATAAATTGGTGAAAGACAATTTATCTATTAGCGATGATAGGGGTGCTGGGAGCGAATTGAATCCTTCTGTGATTTCCTTTTCAGTTGTTATAGAGCGAGTCAAGTGCTCGTCACAGTGAAGAAATCGCATCATGGTGGTAATCAGTAATCCGACTTTCTTCTATAGCTCGCTTGGTTGACTACGCTAAGTCTGTCGACATATTTTTTATTCCTATGTGGAAAATGGCGCTTCAATTTTCATTTACAGCTTGTAATCTTGATGGACTTTAAAGTACCTATCAACGAGAGTCCTATTATGACCTAAATATGGGCACGTTAATATAACAATACAACAAAAGGCTATTTCTACTTATTCTCAGTGCTCGAAGCAGCGATTAAACAGGTACAATGGCCAGTTTTTCGGTAAAGTATTTATTTGGATCAGCAGACGGCTCGAGTTCAGTTTACTTCGTGCTTGAATGTTAGACGGTCTTTTTTCTCGCGCGACGCTGTTTGCAGTCTTGGCGGGAAACTGGAACTTTTCGGACTGTAGCTGTCATTTTTGACAGATGTATTGGAGGAAATTTGAAAAACTAACTTTTTAATTCCTTTTTTTTTCGTTAAATTGGCTTGTATTAAGTTGATGTTGCGCTTGTCACAACTCACGTTTCTTCCTTTGCGCAGTGCATTTAACGCATCCTCACGTGTATGTGCAGTGATAACAAGACAAACAACAATAGAATAATATCGGATTGACTCAGTTCAGTGATATAATTTACGGAAAACATGGCGGACATGTTGAAAAATATGTCGGACAAAGAGAAGTGTGGTTACGATAATTCCGGATTTGTGATGACCGAGAAAAATGTTTGGACGAAACAGGTAGTTTTTTTTTTGCATTTTAGTTACATAATTTACTTACTTGTGTTTTTTATACGGAAAGGTAACAAGTAGGTAGGTATTATTTGCAATAAAGATTATGATAAGTAATAATGAAAGAATAAATAAAGTTTTTTTTTTAATTGCGATGTGATATGATTTTTTGGATTAGTTATTAATTAACCTCTTGTAGGTTAGGTTTACCTACGTAAATTAAAAATAGGAGTAACCAAATTCTAGAACAAGGCCTAAGTCATGTGTCTCTACGTTAGCACAATGTTATTTTTGTAGAGTTTGTACTAGGCCTACTCTCACTCTCTCTCTGTCTCTCTATTCTTGGCTATATATCCCACGTGGCCTTCCCCATAAATACTGATTTACTGATAATGACCAATGGGCGTAAAATTGGATTCCAGCCCTTTCGAACCATTCCTATCACAAACTAGGGGTGTAGGTACGTTCATCAGTGTCACTTTGTACGTCACAGGAAAATACTCTAAATCTCAAGTCTAGTCCAAACAAAAAACCCACTAAAGTGTGATGTACACTTCGGTGAAAAAAAAACGTGTTAAATGTCCATCATTGGCTATTCTGATGCAAGTACGTGACATAATTACCTACCTAGTAGATAATAGTATCTTATAGCCTAGTAGTTAATAGTATATTTTTTCTTGTATATAAGTTAATTTCAATATTTTGGTTTGTTACGGCTTTGTAGTTCGTCTAGTACCTTTTTCTTGCCTTTTCTACAAAAATAATATTAGTTTAAATTTCTCTATTTTTCAAAACCTGTTCGGCGGCTTGCAACCATTTAACCACAACTGCTTGCATTGTACTTGCGATCTTTTCTATATTGTCTTCATCGCTCTTTAGCTTTGATTCAAGATCCTATACGTCCTTTTTGCCATTAGTCCGACTTAGGTAAGTGCCATGCTTATGCATGCGCAGCGCGCGAGTGTCAAAGAAAGAAAAAGACAAAGCAAGTACTCCGAAGTAACGCTGCGTACGGCCGGCTTATGTGTACTAGTTTTTTTTTTATTGTGCAAGCCCTAAGGATTAAGAAGAATTGGTATGTTAACTGTAACATACCAATCCCAAGAAAAGACTAAATACGAACTACCTACTCTAAAATAACTCTATTCAGACTTAGTGTAAAAAATGTTAAATAAAACATCACATTACAGTTTGCCTACCCCCTTTGCGACTCAGCGTTCAGACAGACTCGCACTCGCACTCACATTTAGATTTAGTTAAGTATTAGTAAAGTAATTATATTGATAGGTTATGCATTTACGCTTATAAAACAAAGATATTAGCTAACCAATTGTTAGCAATAATGACGTACGAGTATCCACTGCACTAGTTATTCGACAAGCAAGGATTTTAAAATTACCCACTTTGGCAGCGGCCTTGTTGTTCTCGACTCCTTGGTGCGTAACGGCTGATAATTAAAAGTAAAACGTTTTCTTTAAATCCTCGATAGGTAGTAGGCAGAAACTCATTTGAAATATATACGTCAGAAGAATTAAAAACCATTGTTTTTCATTCGTTGCGAGATGAACCGCTACAAATTTCAATTAGGGTAGAGCCGCTTGCAATAGGCATTATGTAAAATGCAGGGGTAAAAAAATAATTGTTATAATAACTACTTATAATTAATAATAATAATTAATAAATTACTTATAATTGTTATATTAATTACCTATCCGTTTTATCCGTTACTAGCGACGCGACCCGGCTTCGCACAAGTGTATTAAACTAATAAACCTTCCTCTTGAATAAACGCATCAAAATCCGTTGCGTAGTTTCAGAGATATAAGCATACATATGGACAGACTGACAGCGGGAAGCGACTTTGTTTTTTACTATGTAGTGATTTAGATCATTAAAAAGTATTGGACACGTATTTTTTTCTTTTGTCTATAAAACAAAAAATGACAAAGATAAACCTTGTCAAAGTTTAAGAGTAGGGGCTCGTGACGTCACTAATGCGACGTACTCGTAGTCTGTATATTTGTGGCGCACTCGTGACGTCACGCGGAATTTTAACGGGCTATATCTTCGTCAATTTTTGTTTAATTGACAAAACAAAAAATGCGTGTCTAATATTTTTAAATTTATCTGACTGACTAATTATATATTTTTAGTTATCATGCCTATTTTGTTTTACGGTCTGGGGCTTTATATTTAAACCGATATATGTATTCTGGTGTTAAGCCGTGTGTGTCGTGTCGTCCCGGGTCAAGAGACCGAGCATTGAAAACCTGTGTTAGTGCAAACGGGATAGTATAGCATACGATTATACGTATTTTTTTTAAGTTTCATAAACTGAGCTCCTATGTTAGTGTCAGTAACTCTACGAGTATATGTACAATGTGTCAAGATTTTGCTACACCTAATTCATAGAAATACCCTTGTACTTACATTTGAAGTTTAAGTAAAATACGTGTAAAGAGACTTTGCTACTCCTAATTCATTGAAATACCCTTGTACTTACATTTGTAGTTTACGTAAAATACGTGTAAAGAGATTTTGCTACACCTAATTCATAGAAATACCCTTGTACTTACATTTGAAGTTTAAGTAAAATACGTGTAAAGAGATTTTGCTACTCCTGATTCATTGAAATACCCTTGTACTTACATTTGTAGTTTACGTAAAATACGTGTAAAGAGATTTTGCTACACCTAATTCATTGAAATACCCTTGTACTTACATTTTTAGTTTACGTAAAATACGTGTAAAGAGATTTTGCTACACCTAATTCATTGAAATACCCTTGTACTTACATTTGTAGTTTACGTAAAATACGTGTAAAGAGATTTTTCTACACCTAATTCATAGAAATACCCTTGTACTTACATTTGTAGTTTACGTAAAATTCGCGTAAAGTACCTATCTAGGTAAGCATAGGTATGGCCAAAGTACTTAAAAATAATGTTATACGATTTGAAACAAAAATTAAAACAAACAAATAAACGAATGAAGTTAATGGAGATAAAATAAAACCGTTTACTAAAAATAACTTAAATCGCCTTTTTATTCCTGCCATAAAAAAAAGATTTAGCAAAACATTTTTTTCACACAATATTTATCGCGGATGTGCGCAATAACTTAACTGCTAAGCCAAAATCTTGGAAACACAAAAACAAGTTTACATTACTAATTCGCCAAAAACACCATATTAATAAAATAAAACTACATCGGCAAGCAGTTAAAATTTGCCCAATTTATTATTGCGTCTTACATACAATATTATTATTTTGGCACATCGCACCGTTAAAAATATTATTCTGTGTCGAAAGTGACCAAGTTATCGGGACAGGTGGCCAAATTAGGAACTAAAAACTACGAACAAATTAATAAAAACAACTGCGACCATCATAAAAAAGTCGATGGTAGCTCCCTGCCTGTACTCTACAAAAACTTGATCTGCACGGTCCAAAATAAATAGTATAGGAAAAGATTCGATGCTAAATATGATTTTCTTTAGCTTGTTAAAGCTATTGATCTATTGAAACTCGATTTGAAAAAAAAAATTGTCAAGTGCGTATCGAGATATGGTTGCGGGTTCCGTCCATTCCGTCGACTTCTGTGCGCTGAAATGGAAATCCTTTGTTACATGCAAAATACATCATAGGTAAATTGAAAAACATTATAATAAGCTTCAAGTCAAACATTTACATTAAAATGTTTTTGCATGATAAAAGCGTTTCAAAATTGTTTACTTACATTAATTGCAGAAACAATTTCATTGTTATTTTGATCTTTTGGATGTTTCTTGGGAAAGCTTTTTTGCATTGTAGATAAAACGTGATTGCAGTAATTATACTTAAAAAAATTTTAGACTGGCAGAACTAAGTAAATAAACTGGCTATTAGGTGTATTAGTTTTACACTAACATATTTATGATTTTAGGTAAGTGAAGTTATAAAACATATTATCTAATAAAAATATTAAGGAATTTAAAAAATATTTCTCACAAATGTTTTGTAGTGACAAAAAGATTAGGTAAAAACAAGTGAGTGGTTAGTGATAAAAGTAAAACTTTAATTTTATACCTGTTAAATCAGTTTCGTCATCAAAATTTTTGTATAAGTACACAAAAGTATGCAAAAGGGAAAGTTTTACATGAAAGTATCTTTTGATATCTATAACGATAGGTATCGATAAAACAGTACATTATACTCGTAATATAATTCCGTCCGCTTATGTAATCTAAAGTTTAAGGAAGTGCCTACCTACAAAGGTAGGTACAATATAATGTTACTCGTATAAGGAAAACCCTAATCTCGTAATGATTTTTACGACTGAATTACGGAACCCTAATAACTCTAAATAATCTTTAATCGGACTTGATTTTATATTCAAATCATTTATCGTTGGGTTCAGATACTGCATTGCAAATAAAAAGACAAAGATAAACATAATTTACCTGATGATCGACTACAGGTATTCAAATGTTATGTAACTAAGATTTGCATAAAATAAAACGTCTTTATTTCTATTTTCGTGGCGGATACATACATCAGTTCGGGAAATCTCGTGAGGGTTATCTAAGTTTTCGTCCAATAATAATATATAATAATTAGGACTATAGATATACCGCCCTACTACAAAAGATTTAAACACGCTTTAAACACTGCTTAACGTGCGTAATTTGATAGGTAGGTACGCTTATAAAGCGTGCGTAAATCTTTTGTGGTAGATGGATAGTGTTTTAATTATAAAGACAAAGGCTGTGGCGTTTATTTTACCTGAGTAAGTAGATATATAGATAGATAAACTCTTTATTGCACAACAAGAAATAAAGAAAAATAAGAAATAAATATACATACCTAAACAGTGTAACAATGGGCGGCCTTATCGCTGATAGCGATCTCTGCCAGACAATTAGGTAGGTAGCCCAGTGGATTGGCAAGTTAAAATGGCAATGGCATAGCACATAGTGCTGAGGACTGATGACCGATGGGATCGAAAAGTTGTCGAGTGGAGATCACGTACCGGCAAGCGCAGCGTAGGACATCCGCCCACAAGGTGGACTGATGACCTCATTAAGACCGCAGGATCACGCTGTATGCAAGCCAATACCAACCGGTCTTATTGGAGATCCATAGGGGAGCCTATGTCCAGCAGTGGACGTCCTATGGCTGATGGATGGATGGATGAAGTAGGTAAGTAGATAGCCTATTTAAAAGCACTTTGTATTTTTTAATGTAAAATTGTATCGTGGAAATATTCGGTCAGCATGTCGGTCAACTCTTAAAAGTTTTAATCATTATGATTATGAAGTAGGTACTAATTGAAATTAAATGATAGTAGGTTTAAAGCGTTTTTTTTTTCAATATAACTACTGCAAAAATAATATATTCAGTTTACCTAAAGCTTTGCCTATTAAATATCACGACGTTTTTTATAGACTTGACATTTTGAATAACTAATTCATTAATGGTAATAAATTTTGCTTTTAGATTATTTTTCTGTATTGGTGCCTAATAATGCGATCTCCATTTTACGGTTTTTGTTACGACTTTATGCACCCACTTTAATGTTAACACCATCCATCATTTTCAATCCAGCGAATAAATAACAAAAAATATATAACCGATGTGAAAAGTAGAAAAAATTAAAAATAATTAATTGTAAGCCTTGACGATGCATTTTTATGAATTATAGCTAAGAACTATCTCGACTACATCACATTAAATATCCTATTAAACAGAAAAACGCGATAAATTGTTTTTTTCGTTTAGGAATACAATGCCACTGACAAATAGATAACGGAACGAGTTTGAAAATACTCGATTATTACTAATAAAACACGCTCTACTTTATTTATACTCTAGAGACTTAGGTCAACATCTTGCTAATAACGTTTGATAATATTTAGAAGATAAAAGATCACAAACACATTTATATATCATTAGATAAATGAACTCAGACGTTCACGATCGCCGCTAGAAAGAACACCTTGCCACAAAATTATGTTAAAAGTAGATATAACTACGATTTCGTTTTAGTACAAGCACCGTACCCTAAAAATGGCAATTCTTAGTTAATTAGTGCAGAATTCAGATACAAGAACCAGTTTGATATGGTCATGAACTTGACCGCTACACCAACCGAGTTATGCAAGGTGGGCTTGGGAGCCACTGTCGCATATTCTAAAGAAAAGTTATATTCTTTGGATGTTTTGCAGTTTTAACAGATATTATGGACTCTATTATGGGTGAAATAAAAAAATGGCATTTGCTTGGGTTGATCTTGTTAGTGGTCTGAAACGGTAGGTATATTTGTAGTAGCTATCTATACAATTTCTTGCAAAACTGAGTGCGAATTTAATAGCACAATAATATATTTAATTAATTTGTATAAATATTACAGACAGCTAAAATAGGGGCCTGATCACAGAACAGGAGAACTTTTTCTCTTCTGTGGGCCTGATTTATACGGAACCCTAAAAATCGTATCACCATAAGAATTCATGATATTACGAAGTGTTGCAAATTATTGTATGATTTTTAGAAAAATTAAGCATTTCATCACTTTGTATACATATTTTATGTTTAATTAAATGTCTAGCAGATGTTCAATGTTTGCTGTTGATGATTCATGTTAAAGAAGGATGCGCGAGCCCATACATACCAGGACCTGTTATATACGAACAGACTAATTTTTCCTCACTTATTTTCTAAGAATGATATGTTCACCAATGTGATTTATGACACTTCTAAAACTGTTCAAATATGTACAATTTGGCTAAAATTGAATATAAAATAAGAAAAAACGAAAACAATTTTCAAGCTATAAGTACCTATTTATAGACATGTATACACACTAAAGATTATGGATTGCCAGGTTTGTTATGTTCAGAGTGCTAAAATGGTGCTCGATTTTAAAAACTTGATGTCATGTATGTTTAGTCAATATTGTCTCAATGATATTTATATTGATTTTTAAAACAGTGCATGTCATCTTGTCTGTAATAACAGATTACTTTTTGGAGTTCATCGATTTATAAGACGTTGTCACGTCAAAAAAATCAATGTCTAGGACTGATATAAAAAGAAGATGAAAAATGGAATGATAAAGAAAATTCGGTATTCATCCATTTCATTAGCAAAAGTACAAGAAACGCAACTATAAGTTAAGAATATAAGTAAAAAACAGCTATTCGAATAAATTCAGCTCGGCTGCAGCCTGCGGATGCAGGTTGCGAATGGAGGTAGCACACACATGAGCCGCTGCTTGTATCCGCAGTCGGGAATGATTCCGATGCTGGTTGCCTACGTCGTACATCGCAGGTACGTTGGACTTGTTTAAACAGGCTAACAAGACTTGCAGCCGAGGCTCGGTAGCACATGCTGCCGCAGCCGTGTTCGGAATCTTTTTGTAGAAATTCATACAACTACGTAGATAACCAGAGCCCTTAGTCCAGGTTTTGTGTTGTTTACTTAAACTTTTGCGTTCGCGTGTGGCTCCATACATTTTGGTTAGTTCTTCATCGTTTCGGCCAGGGGCGCTGTACAAAAATGTATAGGGCAATATCGAACAGATGTAATTTCAATTTATGTGTAAACCTGGACTAACGCCTCAGTTGTGTAGCCACAGCTGGCCTAGTGCAGCCGCTGCAAGTGTAGTAAAGCAAGTGAAAGATTCGAATAGCACCCTTAAGGATTATTACGAGTAATATTAAAATTGCCACGAATTTCTCGGATAACTTCAACTACTGCTTTTTGTTTTTAGTAGTAAAGTATATGATAAAAAGTGCATATAAAATAATAAGAATATTCTTTCTTTTTGATAATCTTTTAGTATACAAAAATGTATGTTTCTATAAAAATGTATAACACCTCAGTTTGTAAACATTACGGGCTAAAACGAGTTAACGCAGGATTATGTGCCAATAGTTAAAAAAGAAAATAATTATTACATCAACACGTCAACATTTCCAAAATTGCTAAGTATGGATACCGAGAACGAAGTCTGGCAACACTAAATACGTCATCTGATTGACTGAATTTGACATTTCCTTTTTTTTGACAGCAACAGTAATAAAAGATTGTTTTTTTTTTTCAAATAATTCGCCCATTTTTGGACACTAAAGCCTTTAAGACCATACCGCCACTTCTTATGTATGTAATCCGTAATGTAAAAACAATAAAAAAATCATTATAATTTTTCTGGTGGGTTAATTTTAATTTTAATTAGTGATATGAAAACAGCAAAAAATCCCTATATTTTTGAAGCACATATCATTTTTAGAAAATATGTTTGGTTTTTTACTAACAAAAAAAAAATAAAAAATATTGACAGGTTAATTCCGTGCATCCTTCTTTCCGTTACATACCGTAAATTGCCGTCGCCGTTAGCAAATAAAATAAGATTTAGAAAGGAATACGGTATAAAATACGGAACCAACCAAAAAAATTGGCACTTTTGAAGTGGCATCCCGAAACCGTTTTAACTATTTTGACTTTTATGTTATCCCCTAGTAACCTTTTACTTTTCCGGGAAATGACCCTTGTTACTTCTCTAGTTTGAACTAGGTATATCCATTCCAAAAATCAAGTCAATCTGTTGCTTCGGGAAAGAGTAACAAACCAACACCCTTTCGGATTTATAATACCTACCTACTAGCTGACCCGGCGAATTTCGTTTCACGCAATCATACTTTATAATATTATAAATCCGAAAAGTTGGTTGGTCTTGTGTCTTGGTGTTCCTCTTTCACGCAGCAATGGAGCGACGGATTGACTTGATTTTTGACATGGATATAATTCAAAGGCTGGAAAGTGACATGGGCTACTTTTTATCCCGAATAAACAAAAAGTTCTTGTGGTATAGCACAAAAGTCTAATTCCACGCGGGCGGAGCCGCGGGCAAAAGCTAGTATCTTTATAAATTATAGCCTGTGTGTTATTCTAATGTATAAGCATTACTATTGCAATGTTTCATCTAAATCATTACTGTAGTTTTTGTGTGAAAAAGGAACAAATATATCCTCATACAATATACAAACTTTCGCGTTTGTAATATTAGTAGGATTAGTAAAGATTTTACAAACGACGCCAAGTTTATAAAGATTTGTCCAATATAATTTAGTTAAAACCATCACAGTTCAGAGTTTGAGATACATTTATAAAAATATATTCTCTTCTTGAGATTATTTTCTAGAAAAGTCATAACTTGAAGTGAAGCAGATCGTTCGGGTCCTTCATAATACGTGCAACCTTACCGACTTCCTGCCACTTCTCTCTGGCATATAAAAGAAACGCCTCCACAAAAAGCGTGATCACCATTTTTGGTATAATAAAACGAAATTACCATATTACCCAGATGTATTTTTTAAAGAAACAGATACAAAGGTTTTTTTTTTATTATAAACCTACATTAAAATCATTTTATATCTAAATGGTTATATTAAGCTCTCATACACATTCCGATTTCTATACCTTCGACTTTCAATAGATACGAGTATAAGTGTAGCGTTTTCATACACTTTATTCGAATTTTCCCGGGCAAAATATATAAGTACCAGATAGTCGTATATAAAACCCTGGGGTTTTACCAAAGCGAAGCGGAGGTGGGCTAAGCCTTGTAGTGTATAAGTTCACTGCATTATTTGCTTACCGAGAAATTAAATTATTTTTCAAGACAAATGGCCTACATCTCCAGTGTACGAAATTCAGAATAGTTCCCACGATTCGATGTGTCATCCATATAGTAATTTTTACTTTATTGTTGATTTTTAGAAACAGCTCGAGAGTATAACCTTTCAAACTAAAAAAAAATTACTTAAATCGGTTCACAATTGGCAAAAATATCGATGAACTTAAAAAAAATACATACAGACGAACATGGTACTTACCTCTCCTTTTTGGAAGTCGATAAAAATATAAACCTTTTGCATAAGAGTAATACCTGCAACAGCCCTGTCTCTCGAATGTGCATGAGCCGGGTAGAGTTATCGTTGCGACCTCGAAAAGCAACGAAAATAACACTTTTCGACGTGTGAAAAAGGGTGTATCTCGTTTTAACATGTCGAAAGAAATATTTCGTGTTGCGCATCCTAGCCCGGCTAGTACTAGAGAGTGTTGCTATCCTACTAGGCTCTGCCGGCACGCCACGGCTTATCACGCTGGATGCAATTCACTTCCAACCGGTCTTTTTCGGAGATCTATAGGGGAGGCTTATGTCCAGCAGTGGACGTCATGTGGCTGATGGATGTTTTTTTTTTATTCCTTGTAGGTTTGCGTTTGACTACATACTGCCTGATGTTGAGCAGATATGCGGTCTAGGATGTAGCAAGCTTACCTAGAAGATACCTATTTACTCGGGATTTGAAGGCACCCACGTTGTACTTTAGCGGGAAGACAGACCCATGCAAAGCGTTCCACATTCTGGCTGTTCGTCTGAGGAATGAGGATTCGGAACGCTTTGTTCTAATGCGCGGAATATCCACCATAAAAGGGTGAAGGATGAAGCAAAAATAGCTTTTCTGCAACAGCAATTCAGCTCTATATTAAGCCTCCGCTTCGCTTTAGTAGAATCTGAGTCTAAAAGTACTAAACTATACCTAAACAACGAGCTGCTTGCTCAACACTCTTGACAATGTGCAGTTTGAATTATCACATGGGTGACACTGCTAGTTATAGGTACCTATACGTACACCTAATATAAGTTTTATGTTAGCGTCACAATGTTAAAGCTAATGTTTTTTTCACGCACGTGTTGCATACTAATGTGTTATATTTATGCAAATGTGGGTAAATCTATCCTAAAATCCTATCCTACTAATATTATAAACGCGAAAGTTTGTGAGGATGAATGGATGTATGGATGTTTGTTACTCTTTCACGCAAAAACTTCTAAACGGATTGAGTTGAAACTTTGGAATAATATAGCTTATATATCAGAATAACACATATAAAAACTAGTCTATTATAAAATTCATATCCTGGAGTTACCTTTAAAAATATTTTAGACTAGTTTTTACCCGCGGCTTCGCCCGCATACGCAATATATCATTATAATTTATAGCCTATGTGTTATTCTGATATATAAGCTATATTATTGCAAAGTTTCATCTCAATCCGTTCAGTAGTTGTTGCGTGAAAGAGTAACAAACATCCATCCATCCATCCATCCTCACAAACTTTCGCGTTTATAATATTAAAGAAAATATACCTGTCTAATATTTTTGATAATCTATCATCTTAATGATGAAATTCTATCGAAATTCGATTGAAATTCGATTGATATCAGATTGAAATTCGATGGGAATTCGATTGACATTCTATTGAAATTCGATTGAATTTCGATTGGAGTTCGATTAAAATTCGATTGATAGTAGTTGGAAATTCGATAGAAATTCGATGGATTTAATTTCGATTGAAGGAACTAATAAACTATTATAAGAGCATTTGCATACTTCGTTTTAGCTTATATACAAATCTAGCATACTAGTATGTTGGTAGCGGTCCTTTCTTTCATCTCCTCTTCCGGTACAGGCTTCCTCTGTACCTATTCATATTATTTAAAAATAAAATGTTATTCAGGATGAATAGAAAAACGCAATAAACCACTACAGCGCGCATTAAAAATAAAGCATTGAAATAATACCTAGTTAATCTAGCTACACTTGTTTGAACGACAAACAAATTACCTATCCAGCGCAAATGAAGGTTGTTATGGATAACGATCTGACATCTACTCGTCATTCATCCAATTTTCAGTTTTTGTGTTCACGTGCAAAAACACGTTACCTATAGTTACCTACAATATGCTACAAGTACAACTTAACACACTTGCAGCTCATTGTTTACTATTAGGCCGTTCTTACACGGGACGGCGGCAACGGCAACGCAACTTCAACTCGTTGGCAACCAAGTTAGACTTATTATCTAGATAGGAGGGCAAACCGGGCAAAGGTGTGTCGAGCTCCTCCTATGAATTTCTCGGCCCACTCCATTCTTTGCCTACCGCAAAAAACTCGATTCAGTCACTTGATAAAGATAAGTCAATACCTTATGTTTTCTGGGATGCGCAAAGTAATTTTTTTTCACAATTTACCAATATTTAAGCCGTGGTGGTCTAGTGGTAATGACACCGGCCTTACAATCGTAAGGTCCTGAGTTCAAATCCCGCCCCGTACCAATGAGTTCTTCTGAATTTATGTACGAAATTTCACACCACTGTCTTTTCGGTGATGGAAAAAAATCGTGAGGCAACCTGCATGTGTCCGTAAAAGAAATTCGATGGCGTATGTGAATCCACCAATCCGCACTGAGCCAGTGTGTATTAAAAAAGGCTGGTACAGTACAGTACCTATATTTAAATATTGCACGACGCTGTGGATCCTGGATGATTATGTAATGTAAATATTATATTAAATTGAAACGGGGTAATTCAACTGTATCTCTCTGCATCTGCACACTCTACCTACCGCCTCCAGTCTATCACTCCAAACTTGAATCTCTAACGTCGCACTTAACCGATGTTATACAACGTAAACTACCTCAAAAGTCCTTGTTGTTGGTAGCGGGAGATTTCAACCTTCCCAATTTACAATGGTCACTAGACACTGCATCTAATAGCATACTTCCTAGTAACAGTCCTAATAATACTGATAGTTTACTTGTCGATATGCTGTCCTTCAACGGCCTATATCAAGTCAATCAAGTCTGCAATGCCATGTCGCGTACACTGGATCTGATCATAACAAATACTCGTAACACGTTCGAAGTCTCAAGATGTTCTTTACCTTTGGTTAGTAAAGATGTATATCATCCTTCCTTATCTATCTCCTTGCGTACGAGGTATCATAAACCTCCCAAGATTAAGAAAACGTCTACTTTGAATTTCTGCAGAGCTTACTACGATAAAATCAAGGGAGAATTGGGAGCAATCGATTGGTCAGACACTTTCAAGCCTAACCAGGCAGTGGATGAATCGGTAGACTCATTCTATGACACGCTAATTCCTATTATTGAAAAGCATACACCGGTCAGAACGACAGGTAATTGCCAGTATCCGCTTTGGTTCAGCCAAGCTCTTACTAAAGCTCTCAAAGAAAAAGCCAAGTTCCACCGACGTTATATTAAATATTCAAACCCGAGAGATTTACTAACTTACCAGATGTTACGTGATCGATGTAATAAAATGCTTAAGGAGTGTTTTTCCAAATTAAAAACTGACGCTAAAACGCATATAAAAAAAAATCCTAAATACTTTTGGTCGTTTGTCAAGTCGACAAGATCGAATTGTAGCGATATTCCTGACGAGATGTTTCTCAACAACCATAAAGTTCAAGGGGGGCAGAATATTAGCGACCTCTTCTCTGAATATTTTCAGTCAATTTACCTCAATCAAGAACCCTCTGATGTTAACATCCACAAGGAATTGGGTGATTGTTGCGGCACGCTTGGTTCTATTTACCTCTCAAAGGCAGATATTCTTAAATCACTACAATTAATAGATACAACCAAAGGTCCGGGTCCAGATTCGATCCCCCCTATATTGTTGAAGAATTGTTCAGCTGAATTAGTAGAACCATTACATTACATTTACAATACCTCTCTTTCTAGAGGTATCTTCCCTGCTAAGTGGAAAATTGCCCATGTAATTCCTGTGCATAAAAAAGGAGATCAAAGTGATATCTCGAACTATAGGCCCATATCGATCTTATCGTCTTTGGGTAAACTGTTTGAGTCGATGATACAGAAGCGTATATACTACCACCTTAAACCACAATTGAATGCACATCAACATGGGTTTTTACCAGGAAGGTCGACCACAACGAATCTCCTTGGATATGTAAACGATATATATGTAGCATTAGAAAATAACTTTGAAGTTCATGCTATTTACACGGATTTTTCAAAGGCGTTTGATGTCGTTAAGCACAGTCTTCTCGTAAAGAAGGTTGGACATGCTATGTGGATATGTGGCTCCCTACTGAGATAGTGCGAGTCATATCTGGGTAACCGATCTCAGCTAATCACTGTCAGAGGCTATAAATCAGTCGCCAGAGTGGTCCCCTCAGGGGTACCACAGGGCTCTCACCTGGGTCCTCTTTTCTTTCTTATTTTTGTAAACGATTTGTGTAAATCTATTACATCGCAATACCAAATGTTCGCTGACGACCTCAAATTATACAGGGTTATTCGAGACAAGAGTGACATATTAGAACTTCAGAAAGACATCGAGATAGTCAGAAAGTGGTGCGATGTTAATAGAATGTCAGTCAATGCTTCCAAATGCTTTCACATCAAGTTTACAAGAAAAAGGAACGTTACCCCGGTGAGCTATTATATTAACAATAAGCTTATTAGCGAAGTGACAAGCATACGAGACTTGGGTGTGGTTGTGGATGCTAAGCTCGGTTTTCGGGATCATATTGATTCTATAATTAGAAGAGGCTCAAGATTGGCGGGCTTTGTAATTAGGCAAACTAAATTTTTCAAGGATCCCGAAATCCCAATAATTCTGTTTAATTGCTATGTCAGATCGATTTTGGAATACTGTAGTCCAATCTGGAGCCCTTCGTATGCAGTGCACATTAACCGCTTAGAAAGGCTCCAAAAACAATTTCTCTATCATCTCTCATTCGCGAACAATCTCTGCCGTCGTCTTACTTCTTACGATTCCAGACTCCACCACTTCAATATGTACACTCTTGAGCACAGACGTAAAGTAGCGGATATTATGTTTCTGTACAAGTTGGTAACCGGGAAAATTGACAGCCCTGAACTGCTCGCAAATTGTTATCTCAAGATTCCACGTGTTAATAGCCGTCTCGTTATTAGAAGAACATTCAGCCTCCCTACTAGTCGTACTAATTACTTCCAACATTCGCCCATGTATCGGATATTTCTCTCCTACAATAACATCTGCCATAACTTAGATATTTTCCATACTTCACCAGTTCAAATTAAGAAATACTTTGACTCTTTACTTAGCCTCTCTTAAATTTGTTTTGAATGTCATATTAATTTTGTTGGTTATAATAACTTTTGGATCATTTTTTTTTCTTTTGTGAAACACAATCATTATACGCATGTTGTGTTTGCTCTAAGAAGGTTGATCAGCTTCGCAAGTAAATAGTTAAGATTTAAGATGTAAAATAATGTATGTACTGCTTCAACCCGTTTGCAAACCTATAAATAAAAAAAAAATAAAAAAAAATAAAAAATAGCTCAAGAGAAATCAGGATATATTGTAACTCTACCCCTTACATAAATCCAACACAACCAAGGACAGAAAACTTTACAGATATTGAAAAAATCCTACTTGAGATATGCAATATTGCTGTACTCCAGGAGCTGAGGGTGCTTGGAAAATCGCCAACGTGGCATCACGAAAATGGACGCCCCTTTCCGCGATCACGTCGGCATATCTATCGTCTCATAGAAATATTATGTAGCTGACATGATGGTTGCGTCGAAGTTCCATTGTCGTTGCCGGTGCTGTCGTGTAAGAACGGCCTTACAATGTCATGGACTATAACAAATTATTTGAAATTGTTCTGTCTCTCCTTTTGCAGAAACTGTTTTTGTTTTATTTTCAGTTAAAGTATGAATATGAAGTATGTTTTATTCTAAACTGATAACTAAAAATGGCGTAAAAACGTTATTGAATAGGTGTTGTGCAAAAACGTATTTAAGTGTGAAAAAGATTCGCAACGTTTCCGATTTTAGTTTCAACAACAGAAGCTACAGAAATACTAAGTGTATTATCATACCATCTGCTCGACAATGACCAGTTGCAAATTACACAACCTGTACGTAAAACGTGACATTGAGTACTAAAAATTAGAGAGGGAGATAAATATGTATAAAGTCCTAAGGGATTAAAGTGGTTTAAATGTGGAATATTAAAGCCCTGTTAGAACAAATCCTGTCTTCGTCTTGGGCGGTTAGCGCCCCTCGCTTCACTCTGTAGTCAGCTAGTGCAACATGGGACCACGTAAATCCACGAAAATAACTCTTTTCGACGTGTGACAAAGTGATAGATGTATATGCCATGCCATAAGACATAACGCTGTCTCGTTCTGACACGTGGAACGAAATATTACGTGGTGCGCATCCTAGGACTCTACATAACTGCTTTGCTTCGCTCTAGCTAGACGTTGCTTTCAAGGGGTCGTTTTTTGTACTTCCCACGGTTTAGTCGTATACGCAACTTGTATGGAATATTCGCAACTTCCTTAGACAACATAAATATTTTCCATACAATCTGTCAAAGTTACATGCTCCTTGGCGTTCGAAGTTCAAAAAACGACCCCCAGGTTCCAATAGGTCACCCATTCACCCATCACATAAAACTTCACATGCTTTATTTTCTCAGTCCATAAACAATTTTTTTCGTCATCCCATTTTATTATCTGTTTTATTATGCTTCAGTTTTGTCTGTAATTGAATACTATTAAAGTCTCACTCGTGTATAAAACAAACTATATTTTCAGGCGTATTCTGACATTAATTGGAAAGGATTCCATGCAGGAATTACCTATGTACTTAAATCTTTCACCTATTTCTGTAACTATACTGTACTGTAACAGCCCGTTTTAATAGTCCACTGCAGGACGTAACACCTACGAAGGGTGAATGGGCCATATTCACCACGCAGGCCGAGTGCGAGTTGGTGGATTCACATACGCTATCGAATTTTTTCTACGGACGTACGCAGGTTGCCTCGCGATGTTTTCCTTCACCGAAAAGCCCGTAGTGTGAAATTCCGTACATAAATTCCAAAAACTTATTGGTACGGGACCGGGATTTGACCTCACAACCTCACGAATGTAAGGCGCGTGTAGTACCACTAGACCACCACGGCTCTTACCTATTTTCATCTTCTTTGAAATGAAAAAGACGTAAAATAGATTTAGAATGGAATTGTTTCGGAAAGAGCTCAGATGGACAATAAGGAGCCGTTTGTATTTGGTTTGTATTGTTTAAAGTTCTTTCAATATTTTCCGCATTTCAAAGAAAGAGGACGTCATTTGGAAATTACAATGATTGTTTAAAATGTACATGGTTACAAAGAAACGTGACTAAGAACTGAAAGGTGGCAAGTTCGGTTATAATTAATAATTAAAAAATTCTACATGATACGATTTGGATAGATTCATTTAAAAATATTTATTACACAATATCTCTACTTATTGTTCTACAATATTTTCTTACTACGTATTTTCAGTAACTTGTAAAAACTGGTTCCATTACCAAATCTACCTATTCAACTCAAAATCAAATTATTCTGTCATTAGGTACAATGGCAAAATGTCAACTTGTGATGACAATGCAATCAACTTATCACACAAATCATACCTAAGTTTATTCGTATTCATGATTCAAATTACGGTAATATAACGTAGGTAAATACTGTACCAGCCTTTGGAACATAGGCCTACTCAGATTGTGCCATATGCATCACGTTGGCTCAGTTCCGGCTTTGTGGATTCACGTGCTTTGGAAAGGGCTATGCTCGAATCAGTATGAGGAGATCAGTAAAAGAATCAAAGTTACCGACATAGCTCAGCGGATTGGCAAGTTAAAAAGGCAGTGGGCAGGGCACGTAGCACGAAGGACTGAAGGCCGATGGGGTCTAATAGTTTTCGATTAGAGACCGTGTACCGGCAAGCGTAGGACGTCCTCCCAAGAGGTGGACAGATGAGCTTATCAAAACCGCAGGATCGCGCTTCATGCAAGCCGATTCCCAACAGTCATATTGGAGATCCATAGGGGAGGTCTATGTCCAGCAGTGGATGTCCTATGGCTGGTGGATGGATGGCTTCATACACGCCATTGTATTCCTTCTCCGAATGTATTAAAGTTGCTTCGTGATGTTTTCCTTCCCCGAAATTCCAGTGGTGTGAAAATCTGTACATAAATTCCAAAAAAAACATTCGTATACTGAGCGCCACATAAATTGGCGGATGAGATGTTAGCCGCAGATGACACTTCGCCGTGATTGGCAAATTTTTTTATTTTTATTTTTTTATTTCGAATAGGTTCGCGTTTGACTACACACTGCCTGATGTTAAGCAGATGCGCGGTCTAAGGTGTAGCACGCTTACCTAGAAGATACCTATTTACTCGGGATTTGAAGACACTCACGTTGTACTTTAACGGGAAGACAGACCCAGGCAAAGCGTTCCACATAATGATTGGCTAATTATTGCGCATGTGTGCACAATTCCGACGCTGACTGTCGTAGTGCGTAGGGAGCGCGCGGGAGGCATGAGGTTGGCGGGCGGGTGTGCCCCGGCGACTCGTCTCGCTTTCTCCCGCGAATGCCTATATTTCGGCTTTTTCGCAGTTCTTTGCACATAACTTCCCATCTGTCGATTTATGTGGCGCTCAGTATACGAGGCTTAAAATTACCTACGCCCTCAATTCTAAAGCAGCGTTCTACTCTAGGCAATCACGGCTTCTGCACAAACTATGACGTAACCCTGCTTTATTTCTTTCATACAAAAGCAATAGTTACATTGCAACCAATTAGTAAAGGTGATCAAATGCAGAATCTATCTTTTTCGATAGATGCTATCGGTTGTGTTAGAAAAATGCAACAGTGGTGCTCTCACATAGCTCTATAGGTAAATAGTAGTCTGAGCCATTCTGTTAATGTTGCATTGTACGTGTGGTGACGGACCAGTGGCCCTGACATAGACATTGTTGGAGGCTGCAGCCGGTTAGTGACGCATTGCACATAATTATGCAAATTATGTGAAAAATTATGCGCAATTGCGCTCTATATGGGTGGTGTTAAGGCGTTTAAGAAGAGTTTCAAATTCTGGCTATAAGTATATGTATACTTCATTAAAACTCGCGTGAGAATTCATTATACTAAAGAAAACACCGGTTTTTACTCACGTATAATATCGCGGCCGGGCCGCTGGGAACCCTACCGGTTTCAGAGTAATTAGTACTCCTTCGTCAAGGAATACACGCGCTCCCGACAATGTACAGAACTACTAGATTAAATTGACTAATTAATCATTAAAATTCAAAGTGGCCACGACCGGTGCGTCTACCCTATGCTTCGATTCAATCAATGTTTTATTATAAACAATTTTACCTACATATACATTTTACAGTATATCCTTACAAACCGATTTTATTAGAAAACCATGGTGGTCTAGAGGTAATGACACCCGCCTTACAATCGTGAGGTCGTAGGTTCAAATCCCCGGTCTCGTACCAATGAGTTCTTTAGAATTTATGTATGGAATTTCACACCACTAGCTTTTCGGGGAAGGAAAACATAGTAAGGCAACCTGCATACGTCCGTAGAAGAAATTCGATGGCGTATGTGAATCCACCAACCCGAACTGGGCCAGCGCCGTGGTGGATATGGCCCGATCACCCTTCGTGGGTACACCTACGTCCTGCAGTAGACTATTAAAAAGGCTGGTAGAGTACAATACAGTAGTTAATACTTACTACGATTTAGTTTATACTCGCAAACCTTGTTAGAATTTAGATACTAAAACAAGTATACAATCTTGCCAAACATTACCAAAATCGGTTGCTAAACAATGGAACCCAAATTTCTCCTCTTTTTTAGAGAAATGGCCCGAAATCAGAAAATTGCCTACGAAAAAAAATATGGAACCCGTGTACCAACTTTCGTCAAGATTCATTGAAAAATGTGACCAGCAGAGGAGAATCAACATCTATGTCATCTATACTATATACTCTACAAAACGTATTTACCTTGACATAGACATTGTTGGAGGTTGACATATATAATTTAATATATACGTAAATTGTGTGAAAATTAGCACCCGATTGCATTACTTTTGGGTGGTGTTAATTACATTTAAAGTAAAGTATCTAATACTATCTAAATTCGCGATTTTAATATGCCAGTCCTTTTCTTGGTAGAGTCTGTATGAATGACGGCGAAAAATCGTGAAACGTAGGTCTCCCCATATTTTTATTTATTCCAATTTGTATATCCCTATAGAAAACCTTAATATTCGATTTTGAATGTTATATTATATCAACTACGGAAACCTATAATAATGCATAGTCACTTATTGTCACTAGAAAGTTTATGCCAGATATTACAACATAGATTAAAAAAGCTTAAATTAATAAAACAACTAGTGACCTTATTATTAAATGTGATCTCTTCTAGACAAGCATAAGTGAATATTTTCAGAAATATTCTCGATCAAAACTCGTATTTTATTATTGTGTTGATTCCAAAAGTTCAAAATAATAATTCTATAAGGATTATTATTGAAATCCGGTATGGTGATATTTTAAAACGTGTTTTTTACGATTTTAAATGTTAGAGAGTTCATGACACAACGCATTTCAAAATTAAAAAGATTTTTATGAGCATACATACATACTCGTACCTACATAAGTTTGATAATTTGGTGAGCAGCGTTTAATTGCTGATAGATAATATAATAGATAATAATAATATGCATCTGAGCTACTTATTTTATTTACCATATATTTGAGACTCTTTATCCTAATTCTAAAATAAAACATGATGAAAAAATGTTTCTTTTACGTTTAGATATTCTGGAAATTAAAGTGTTTTTATAAATGTAGTAAAGCTAGGGCAAAGGCAGGGTAGGAGAACAGTTACATTAGCCTCGAGTTTTCGTTATTATGAGTCTAATGGCCTCCTTTCGGTTTGGTACCAGGTCAATGTAGCCCTACATAGAATAAATTTACAAACTCTTATCTATTGTTAAAACGAGCTGAACTGCAACTGAAAAATTCAGAAAATTCTCGCTTAGAAATTGAACGTCATCATTGCCCCACAATGCCTTGAAAACATCTACAAAAAAACTTATCTGTTTCTGAACACACAATATTTCGAAGTTAGACAAAATGTACCAAGGCTAACCAATTATAATGATAGTTGACACATTTTTTTGGTAAAAAAAAATCCGGTCAAGTTCGAGCACTGCCCCCTAACCACAAATACCTACTGCTGATAAAATAACGTTTATCTTCGACACACCCAACAGTTTTCTTAATTTTCTTTGTTTTCCATTAGTCAGTGACCTGCCTAATTTAATGGCATACAAACACTTTAGGGCTAGTCTTATGTGTGTTTTAGTTTTTAACCGACTTCCGAAAAGGAGGAGGAACTATATGTATATTGTTGTCTGTATGTATATTTTTGTGTATATTCATCGATATTATCGCCAATTGTTAACCGATTTAAAAAATAACCGGACAAGTGCGAGTCAGGCTCGCACATCGAGGGTTCCGTTCAGAAAATTTCACAAAATTGGGAAGTAAGTTGTTTAAATCTCTACACAAACTGTAACCATCGACAAAAAGTTTTTTTTTTCACTCTTCTCGTTATGTATCGAAAATTACATATTGTTAAAATAATTAAAAACCTGTTTTAGCATGTGCTAATGAAGGTCTTTTATATCTACTACTCTGAGACAATGCTTCTCGCCAAATTTCATAGTTCTAGGTATGTCAACGGGAAGTACCCTGTAGGTTTTGATTTTTGTGAGTGTCGAAATGTGCGGTTTTTACGACATAAACGGCTCTTAACTTTTTTAAACGATAACTAAGAAGATTTTCTTATACAGAACTGCAAGAGACCATATATATGACTACCTTACCTATTTGACTGCCTCGGTGGCTCAGTGGTTAGTGACCCTAACTTCTGGATCAAAGAGGCGTGGGTTCGATCCCCACCAGGGCAAATATTTATGTGATGAACATAAATGTTTGCTCTGTGTCTGGGTGTTATTTAGTTACTATCTATATAAGTATGTATTTAAAAAAACAAGTATATGTAGTATATCAGTCTCTGGCAGCCATATCACAAGCTATGCTTAGTTTGGGGTCAGAGGCCGTGTGTAAGATGTCCCAAAAATATTTATTTATTTATTTATATATTCGTATACAGTTTAAATTTCAATTCGATATCTTTACGCGTTCCCGAGATAAAGAGTCTTGACATACACACACAGACGGATAGACGAACAGACGGATAACAAAGTGATCCTATAAGGGTTCCGTTTTTTCCGTTTGAGGTACGGAATCATATTTTTTTTTTAATTATACCTTCTCCCGAGGCTGCCATTTAAATTTTATCGAAATCGGCTGAACTTCTGGCATCATTAAGACCGCAGGACGCACTGGATGCAAGCCGCTACCAACCGGTCTTATTGGAGATATTTAGGGAAGCCTATGTCCATCTGTGGACGTCCTATAGCTGATAAGGAGAAGATTCGATTTTGTACACGGTTGAAGTCAGCGACCGACGAATAACCCATTTTTAGCGAAATATATGAAACGACTTATATTATTACATATATAGACTTAATATTTCTAGGTTTTTAAATCAAAACTATTGCAATCACAGATATGTACCTACCCTAGACGAAAAACTAAGATTATTGTCAGGCGTTTGCGTCGACATTACATCACCGAAAATACATTATTTGTAGGTATGCGATTTGACCTATTCAGGAAAATAAAATTTTCGTGAGTACTGCCTTTTCCTTGAATACTGCAACGTGTGAAGCCCCAGATATATTAATATGAGACGTCTTCATAAAAAAAATGCCAATCGATATTACAGATACTATAACTGAAAAGTGAATCTTAGAAATTCTCTCTTCTCTTGGAAATTGGACAATTGTAAAAAAATTGGTATCTATATAATTACATAGTAAGGTAATAAAGTCAAGTCAAGAAAATGGTGGCCCATTTTTAGGTCTAATTATTTATTTAGGATTTTTATCTAGTATAGCTACGCATGGCCGTATATGAGAGGGTGTCTTAGGGGTCCGGACCCCGAAGCCTAAAGATTTTCAAATAATTTTATAGTAGGTATGTCTTAGTAAAATAACGAAAATGGCAAATATCATCTCTGTAAATGTGACAAAAATTGGAGAAAGTACCCTTCACAGGCAGATATACAGCTTTGTTGCATTCCTACCCTAATTAGCCACGAGTATTTATCTCTATGAGTACAGTTTTAGTTTTCTGTTATTTTGTAGTTTGACTTGCAATTATAGTTTTTACATACTTATGTAGAACTTTCAGTTGACATTTCCCTACCGACAACTTTAGACCTAAAGTGGGTGTAGTAGCGATACGTAATTAAAATTTTACT